>CM070874.1:58230582-58923082 GCA_036365515.1 Torymus aiolomorphi | reverse complement strand
CGCGCGCGCCGTTGTAGAGCGATGGGCGGTCGATGTGTATATACATGTATATATGTATTGCCAAGACGCGTGAGAGATACGGACACGGTCGATGCGCGGTCAAGGAAAGGAAAGGTAGAGTTATATATAGCGTCGCGGAATTCGGTGTAATAAAGAGAAATGGATAGGGGTTGTAAATCAAGAGGAAATGATTTTTAGATGATGCGGATTTATAAAATGTTTATTTGGAATAATGAAATTAAGTTATTGGTATATAGGAATCCATTTACTTGCAACAGTTTCCGCTAAAACTTTGAGTGTTTCTATTTTTAAAATAATCCTATTATATTATGTTTCGTCTTATTGATCTTCATTTATTACAGTTTTCACATTGTAAAGAAAAAATTCCCGATTAATAAATAAATGGGATAGTTTCATTTTTTAAGTATTTAGTCAAATTTCACTGGAAAATCGGGAAATTTTTCTCACCGCGCTGAGAAGCCGCTAAGGTAGGATAATACCAACATTGCATACAGTTTTTTTAATGCTCTAGATTAACTGACAAAATTATACTATATTTTAATTTTTTGGCACTCATCTTTTCTTAGATTTACTTACCAAATTGCGCAGTTTCATTATTGAAAGTATTTAACCCGGGTGAAGTAAAATCGACTTCATATACCGCATTCGGAAAACAAAACTTTTCTACACTCTGCAGTAGTCAGATATGTGAATCATTTTTCGGAACATTTAATTAATTGCGACCTATGAGATTTGCATTCTAATCCTCTCTTTAAAAAATGATGACGGAAATGTGAAGTCGAAATAAAACCTTTACGATTGGTCACTCTCTAAAGTTGAATTAGTGAAAATTGCTCTACCATTTCAATTAGTAGAAAAAACTACTAATTTATTAGTGAATATTCACTATTTCATTAGTGGTTTTTTAAAAACTACTAATTAAATTAGTAAAAACTACTAATCAAAATAGTTTTAATAAACTACTAAATGAAATAGTGAATATTCACTAATAAATTAGAAGTTTTTTCTACTAATTGAAATGGTGGAGCAATTTTCACTAATTCAACTTTAGAGAGCAAGTCCGTTTAAAAGGAGCCAGTGATTGGTCGACGGTGAGTTAAATAAAACCCACAAAGATTGGAATTAAGAAATATTTAAACTAAAAATATAAGTCATAAATAGTATAAATGACTTAAAATTTGGTTTTGTATAACAAAAAAGTATTCAAATTATATCTGTAGTTAACAATGAAGGACTATGAATAGTGTTCTGATTACAGTTAAATTTCTAACCTCCAAATTATTGTATTGTAGGAATAAACTAAAATAAATACAATCCAAGTTTCAATAAAAAATATTGGATAAATTTGCAGATATTAAAAAATAAAATAAATTTAAAATTCATAATATTTCAATATTAATTGTATAATTCAAGGTAAAGGAAGAGCGCGCGCAGCGTTGTAAATTTTCTAAGTAGAGGAAAGGAGTACGATTAGAATTTGACGATGATTAACAGATAGCCAAACAGTGGCGGTCGTGGCTAGTTTTTAAATTAAATATTACAAATGAGTACCGGGGCAAAAAAAAAAAAAAAAATACTATTGCCGATGCCTTGGCAATATATTGGAAACATGCATGGGTCATGTATTGGCAGTATATTAGAGATACTATTAGCGATATATACTGGGTGTCCCATTTTAATAGATACGCGTGAATATCTCGAAAACTAAGCGGTTTTTGAAAAAAACTCAAGAGACCAATCTTTCAGGAAATCAAAGGGGCTATCTGAAGAACTGACCCAATTTTGGGCCCAGGGCCTTAGTAAGGCCCCATGAGGCTAAAGTCTAATTTTTTAAATAGGAACCCCTATTTTTTTATTAGAGATTTTAATTCTACAGTTCAAAATATGTCCGAATATGTGTCCAACTTTTTTTTCCAACACCCTTTTTTGGGCCCAATACCATTTTTGGACTAATAATGTATTTCGAGAACGACTTTGGCTAACCTAGCAGGCCTTGGTGTATTTCTTCTAGGCTAAAATTGAACCCTGTTTTATAACATAATGTGTTGTTGGCCTATGTCTGTCATGAAATTAATAATAATCCTAAAAATTGTCTTGGGTCTCATCAAGCCCTCGACATCCACTCGACAAACGTATTGCATTTTCATATTTTGATTGATTGACAACCGAGGTAACCTGTATTTCAGTTTAAATAAACTAAATATTAGCTTATGAGACCCAAGTGAGCCGATCAGGCCATTAGATCCGTCTTCAGGCTCAAAATCTCTTCCAGGTCGAAATAAAAAATTTTTTTCACATCAAGGCCTGCTGTTAGTCAAAGTCGTTCTCGAAATACATTATTAGTCCAAAAATGGTATTGGGCCCAAAACAGGGCGTTGAAAAAAAAGTTGGGCACATATTTGAACATATTTTGAACCGTAGAATTCAAATCTCCAATAAAAAAAATAGGGGTTCCTATAAAAAAAATAGGCTTAAGCCTCACGGGGCCTTACTAAGGCCCTGGCCCCAAATTTGCATCAGTTTTTCAAATAGCCCCTTTGACTTCAAAAGATTGGTCTCTTGAATTTCTTTCCTCTTAAACCGCAGAGTTTTCGAGAGAAAGTCGTTCTCGAATTACATTATTAGTCCAAAAATGATATTGGACCCAAAAGAGGGCGTTGAAAAAAAAAGTTGGGCACATATTCGGACGTATTTTGAACCGTAGAATTTAAATCTCCAATAAAAAATAGGGGTTCCTATTTAAAAAACTAGACTTTAGCCGCATGGGGCCTTAGTAAGCACTGGGCCAAAAATTGGATCAGTTCTTCAAATAGCCCCTTTGATTTCCTGAAAGATTGGTCTCTTGAGTTTTTTTCAAAACCCGCTTAGTTTTCGAGATATTCACGTGTATCTATTAAAATGGGACACCCGGTACATGCCTAATATATTAACAATATATATCCAATATGTAAAATGATGGATTAGGCTATCTGCGGTAGCAACATTGCAGCACTATTTATCCAAAATTCGACAACGCCTGCGAAATACTACAATTAATATTAAATATTACAATTAAATATGACAATTATTCAAGAAAATGCTTTCAAAGAAATAGAATGAGTTATAATAGTGTGGTCAAAAATGCTGTTGATTAATTATCTACGAAATAAATTAACTAATAAGGCTCTATAGGAAAGAAAACTGAAAACGATATTTCAGGTTCCGAAACCAAATCACATAAAGGGATAAGTACTACAAGTGACTTAGAATCATATTTGTTACAAGATACGACTAACTTTCGAAACGTAATTAGTGCATTAGTTTCGAAAAAAATACGAGAAAAAAGAACTTATTCAATCCGGTCGCAAATCATCTCTATGTTGGTTACTTGATAAAGATATAATATTCGTCGTTTTCGACCCATCCATCTCTCCTGAGCGAATCTCCCCGCAGACGCAGAAAAAATTGTGTACTCCGCCGTATCACCCTAAACACATTTTCTTGTTGCTGCCTCGGAACCTCAGTTCGTTCACCCCCAAAACCTCCTTCACTCCCTTTCTCTCCCTCATCCCTCCTCAGCCACCCACTTCCACCCAAATAATTAATAGTACTACTCTCCCTCCCTCTCTCACTCGCTTCTACTCTTTCCCTCTCATTTAGCCGAAGTAAAGGCGCCGAACTCCGCCGCGATTTATATAAATATTCTTCATTTCTCAAAGCCAGCGGCGCGCAAACTTCGCGAAGGACAGCCCAGGCGCTGTGGTGAAAAAAGTCCGCACTACGACGGCTACGGGGGCGGCGAAAAACTTGACGCGAGGGAGCGAACCCAGAGCCAGAGAGAGAGAGGGTCGGGACGAAAAAAAAATGAAAAATGGAGCGAGACGGAGGATGAGAGAAAAAGAAAGGGAGAGTACGACGCGAGGGTGGGGGTAAAGAGAAAAGAGAGAAAGAGAGAGGGCCGAGGGGTGAGAGGGTTAACGGGATGTGAAAGACAATTTTTATACCCCCCAGACGCTCTCTCACCCGCTCTCGCCGCGCACCACGCGACTATACTGCCGCGCGTGTAATATCGCCTACCTAAAAATTGCTTTCCATTTGTAAATGCAATTTTCGCTCGGGTTGTTTTTTAGGATTCAGAGACGCTTCAAGCACGCGAGCGTTACTAGACGCACCGGCTTTTCTCGTTATTATATACACAATTCGGTATAATGGGCGCGGCGCGCATTCGCTTTTTATTTACTCGTATTATCATTTAAATTTGGCGAGGTATACACTAATTAATATATAAAGTTTTCGCATTACCTTCCCGCGCGCGCGTCACCCCGCGCTTATCCTATTTCCTTTTACTTACTTATAAATCGCAAGAGATAATGTAAAGTACATTTAAAAAGTTACTGCACGTCGGGCGCGCGCGCGCAAGAGAGATTCGTTATAACAAATGTTCTTCTTTGATGCACTCGAGAGATAATAAGCTTGTGCTCGGTGCATAAAAATCCTTTTAAACTAATTTAAGAAATATTAAATCCCGTCTCTCTCTCTCTCTCTCCACTCTCTCTTGTGCCTTTGAGGTAATTAAAGCACATGGAAGATGCGCGTCAATCTTCGGTCACTCTTATAAATTGCCCCCCCCCCCCCCCGTAACGGCACGCCCGTCCAATTTTCGAGCTAAGTAAACGCCACCGCCTCGCCTTTGTATTAAAATTGACCCTTTCTCTATCTATATATACCCACACACACACATACGTACATACATAAAAAGAAAAAAGGGTGTATCTATATATCACCCTGGCGTGCACCGGCATAATCCTAATTAATATAAGCTTCAAACTTTTCCGCATCGCAAAAAGGGTAAATACAAAGACGAGGATCGTGAGGAGCGGGGAAACGAGCGAGAGGAGGCGGCGGCGGCGGCGGAGAGAATAGGAACGATTTATGCGTACAACAGTTCTGACCGCTCGAGCATGGAGGGAGTAGGGAGGGCATTGTACGAATGGCGCGGGCGCGCTAACGCCTATGTATATACGTGTACGCGTGTACTCTTGAGTACATAAATAAATGCCAATACAGAGGCGCGATGCGCACACGTACACACAGGCGGGGCGTATATAGGGGCAAAAAAAGCTTGCGTTGCGCACTACAGAAGCTTGCAAAAAGCATAAGAGAGAGAGAGAGAGAGAAGGATACGGTGCCAACTTTGTACCTACCCCTTCCCCCTGTCTCTATTTAGCCTCGGCGGCGGGCGCGCGTGGGTGCATTTTTCGAAATACAAAAGTTATGAAATATCGTTCGCCGTAAAACTTTTAATGCGTCGGGTCGTTTCTGCCGGATGCGCGCGCGCGTTCTCTTCTCTCTCTCTCTCTCTCTCTCTCTGTGTATGTGTGTGTATACGTGCGAGCCCGTGTGGAAGTGCGCGTGTACACGCGTAAATGAAAATAACAAAAAAAAAGGCGTCGGGGTAGCTACGGAGTTAGAGGCTATACACCTTACGTGTGCGCGAGAGTGAGAGAGAAGAGTGTATGGGAGAGTGAGTGAGTTCGCCTCGTCTAGGCATCTGCGAGAGCAGCAGCAGCAGCAACAGCAGCGCGAAACTTTTTTAATAAAAAGTTTTTTTTCCGCGCGAAATAAAAATCAGCCGCTACGTGGACGTATATATATATATGTATGTACGCGGGGAATAAAGTGAAATGAGTAAGAGCGAGAGAGAGAGAGAGAGATTAAGGGGCGGGAGAGAGGAGGCGCAAAAAACAAGCGGCGGGGAGAGAGAGTCTCGTTCGTGTATATGAAATAATACACGCGCGCGTATGCGGCCGGAGGGATGAGACGCGCCGCGGTGAGGAGGAGGCGAAGAAAAGGAGGGAACAATACGTTCGTTACCCGAACGCTTTTGCGCTTTTTTTTATTTGTACGTACACATATAAGCGGCCACGCGCGCATGTACATGCGCGAACTCTTTTGCGTTTTAACTGGATTTTTATAAGCGCCCGAGCGCCCTCCGCGTTTTCTCGCTTTTTTTTTCCACCGCGGCGGTTTTTCAAACGCCTTTTTCCCTTTTTTTTTGCGAGGAGGAGAGCGAAAAAGTTTTGGCTTCGCGTGTGTAGGCCTATATGTATGTATATTATACATGAGCATGTGCTGCGGCTGATTTTTGCAATGCGTCGTTGTCGTTTTTTTTTTATTTTGAGGGAGGAAGGGTGGGGAGAGAGACTTTTGAGACGCACGATACGGAAAGTTTGTAAAGCTACTGTTGCGTACTGGGGAATTTTTTATTTTTAAGTTGCCCGGGAATTCGCTCTTTTTTGATAATTTATGAGAGCCAAGTGAAATAATGGCGCAGATTTTTTTTAATTTATTTGTACAGCGCGCGCAGGAGAACTTTGGCATTTCGAATGCGCGGGAATGTCGCACTGCCGGCGAACGTTTGAATAGGTTTTTATGTATATATTTCAAAATATTGTGCAGAAATAAATGTGTTTATTTTTTTTTTAATTTATCATGGAACTTTTTATTGGCTCTCTATTTGCAATTAGTAATAATAACCGTATTGATGGATTTTTATCTCGATTCGTCGTAATTTTGCATTCAAAGATATGTATTGTATGATATGCAAAGAATATCTTTCAAATAACTAGATTTACCGATTAAATAAGATAAACTTTCTGATTTATCAGGTATTGACATCACCGAATAAAACCGTATTGTAACGAAATTGTAAATTTTAATCCATCAAAGCGATTGTTTTAAAAAGTTGCCATTCAAGCAGTTTTAAATTATATAATATATCACAAATGGAAAGTTCTGTATATTGAAATACATATAACTCTGTTAAAAAAAAAAAAAAAAAAAAAAAACAAGAACGTATCAATCGATTGTTCATTCTCGTAATCCAGCGTCCCCCGCACGCGCCTCGCCGCGCTCCAAAACAAACAACTCGCGCTCGAACGTCCGTTCGCCAAAAAAGATCCCGACCGCACCACCCCCCTACCTTCCCCTACGCCCCCTCCGACATTGCGCGTCGCGCGCTGAAAAACAAACCGGTTAATATTTCTCCGTCAAGTATCCGAAACAAAAAGCGCGCGGGCGCGTCCAGACGAGAAAATGAACGAAGGACGAGGGGCGGCCACCCTGGCCTCCTCCTCCCCCCTCCTCCGCCCTGGCTTAATTCGTCTGTCCGTTTCCGGGGCTGCGTCTGGCGCAAAAAAAGGAAAGGAAATTCGCATTTATCGATTCCTTAAGCGACTATATACAGCTACGGCCGAAGCGAATGAATACGCGCGCAAACACCGGCCGGTTATTGTCGTAGCCGACGCCGTTAAGGGGGTGCGCCCCCTACGTAGCTGGGAGGCGGAGGAATAGGCCGGCGCGGAGTGCGTCGAAAAAATCGCCATCCCCTCCCTAGAAGGAAGAAAAAGGCAGCGGCGGCGGCGGCGAAAAATATCGCGGGGGGCGCTTGCGCGTCACCACCCCCACCAGCGGCATCGCCACCCCCTGAAGAAAAGTCCGGTCGGTCGGCGCAACAGACGTGTATGTACACACATACGCGAGCACTTTGGTTATAGGAAGCGAAGAGGGAGCATAGAGACGAAAGACGGAGGAGAGAGAGAGAGAGAGAAAGAGCGCGTGAAAAAAAAGTGCACAAGGGAGAAAGACCGCGTACCCGTATATATACGTATATATAGGCGAGAGAGGCGCGGGATCTTTATCAAAGTCAACGCACGCGGCGGTGGCCGACGGTCGTCATGGCAACGAAATTGGATTTTTTTTCCAAGTTTTTTCGGCTCCTCTCCCGCTCGCTCGCGCGTCGTGTGTCTGTACAGGCAGAGAGAGAGAGCGAGGGGTGCAGCCCGCCGCCGTCGTCGTCGTCGTCGCGGGTGTGGGTGGCACAGCAGCAGCGCGGCGTGGAGACAGAAAGAGAGAGGAGCGAGTCCGAGGTCGGGGGCTGCTACGCGCCGGGGTCACGGGTAGGGAGGCTGCCGCCGAAGGAGGAGAGAGAGCGAGGGAGAGAGAAGGGTAGCGCGGCGCGAGGGAATCTGACGAACGGCGACCGGGGAAGCCAATAATTCGAATTGAGAACAGCCAATGGCCGTGCATCTGATTTTTTGTCGTATCATCTCTCGCTCTCTCTCTCTCTCTCTCGCTCTCTCCTCCCCGCTCGCCTATATATATATATGTATACGTATAGAGCGAGAGCCCCCTTTTTCACCTCGTCGTCCACCCCCTTGCGAACGCGCCCACCCACGTTTTCTTGCTTTTTTGTAAAATCGTCGGCCGCTGCCGCTGCTACTCTCCCGCTCTTCTCGTTCTCGAGCGCGGGCGCTTCGCCCCCCTACTTGGCCCCCTACCTTTTATAACCCGCGCGCGACCCTCTCTCCGCGTCTCGCGAGAGTGTATCGTCCGTCTTCTTTCGCTTCACTCCACCCCGCGGGCTGTAGAGTTGATATTTTTTGTATACGAATCCGGCGTGCGTGCGAGGAGTGGAAGCGACGAGCTCGACGACGTCAGACGACGAAAACTGTGACAAGCAGAGACGAGGGGCGGCGAGGGGGCATTGTGCGCTGGGATAATGTTTTGAAGAACGTGTTTAGGGCTCTGCGAGAGGGACTTTTGTCGTTTCTTTTTTCATCTTTTTCGATAAATATGGACGCGTGCGAGAGCAGCGCGACACATTGTAGATGTGATTATACGAGGCGATGTATAAATATTTATTGAGTATGGTGTGGGAATTGGTAACCTTGTGGGTATCTGTCAGGCTAAGGTAAAAGTGTCATTGAACTCGGCTACGTTGTTTTTCTTTCGTTCGTATTTTAACGGTAGTAGAAGTTTTTTGAGGAAAAATTAAATTATAAAATTCTTAGTATAAGTAGACAAAGTATTTTGAAAACAAGGGTGTTTAAAAAATCATCTTTTGGGGTGGTAAAATTCCGTTGGATATTGTTTACATATTACCGTACATTATTTTTACACGGTATCATTCAAAAAGCTCATACGCGTTCACGAGTTATCTACTCTCTAAATTTAAATCAGTGCGTATGCATTAATACCAAATCATTGATATACTTATCACTAATAATCAGTGAAAACCAGATTTGAACAAGTATGGGCAATATCGTCGCGCGATACGAAGAAAAGCCAACTTGGAAGTTACAGGCGAAGAAAAGCCAAAAACGCGTCTAAGACGAAGAAAGGCCAGTTTGGGTCCTCCTTATAGACGAAGAAAAGCCAGTTTGCGCCCTCCCAGATGAAGAAAAGCCAGTTTGACTTGTCTCAGACGAAAAAAAGCCAGTTTGCGCCGTTCCTGCGGAGGAAAAATCCCCCAACTGACTGCATCTAATCAAGTACTAGTTATCTTATTATCTTGACTGATCATCTTTTTATCTTATCTTTTTATCTTTGTAAAAAGATTTTTAATCTTTTTTGTTATCTTTTTATCTGTATCTTATCTTATTATCTGAAAGTTATCTATAAGATACCAACTAAATGTTACTTTCGTTTGAGAAGTCGGCTTTTCTTCGTCTGGGAGGGCGCAAACTGGCTTTTCTTCGTCTGGGAGAACCCAAACTGGTTTCTCTTCGTCTTAGACGCGTTTTTCTTCGCCTGTAACTTCCAAGTTGGCTTTTCTTCGTACCGCACGACGATATATGGGCCATTGCAAGCCACATTAGAGCAATATATGGGAGATACTCGGCTCCGGCGTCTGAGCCGAATTCGGGCCAGAATCGGGCCACAGTATTCCCACCAGTATCTCATATAGTTCCGATATTATTAGTCCCATATTTATTTTCATGAGAACCATTAACGAAAAAAAAAACAAAAGAAAAATAAGCGTAAAAAACAATCCTATTGGACATGTACTGTGACATAAAATATAAAAAAAAATTCTTTGCGTGGATCGAACCTCGAACCTTTGAATTACTAGCTTGCTACCGACTGAGCTATTTAGTTATCTTTATATAAAAAAATCAAATGGAGGTTACATGATGTAATCTGAAACGAATAATCATGTGCCCTTCAAGCATTAACCTCCATTTGATCCTTTGATATAAACATAACTAAATAGCTCAGTCGGTAGCGAACAAGTCTAGTAATTCAAACCCGAACAGAAAATGAATAGGGCTTGCCTTAAATGTTTGTAAGGGCCCAATCAGGTTCTCCGTAAGGGCCCCTAGCAAGGCGCGTAACGGCGCTCCCGTCCGGCCCCGATAAGTCCTGATAGGGCCCTAGTAGCGCCGGACAAACGCCGTATAAAGGCTACCACATGTGACCCTGACTAGGGCCTGATATTCATTCCCGGATCCCCGCCCTACGAAAGCCTTAATATTGCATACATGTGGTTTCATTTCTGAGGTTAAAATAAATTTTCACTGTCTTGTTACTTTGGCGTTATTATGCGGGTAACTTGTCTAAAACAATTTAATGATGATTTCTTAATCATTTCGGGCGACTTTAGAGCTTCGCGTGCCATTAGTTATTTAAGGCAGAAAATTAAGAAGAAATAACAAATCCGAATAATCTGTCAGGGTCTCATAGGCGCGCCGTTACTTGCCTTACTTCGGGCCTTACAAGGTGCCATGTCAGGACATTGTGGTTTTTCTAGGGCATCGGACAAGGCCCTAATGTTAGCCCTAAGCCAATTTCCGTTCGAGAAGGTTCTAGGTTCGAACCCACGCAAAGAATTTTTTTTTTTTTTTTATTTTTTTAATATTTTACAGTACAAGTTCAATAGGATTGTTTTTTAGACTTATTTTTCTTTTGTTTTTTTTTCGCTAATGGTTTTCATGCAAATAAATATGGGACTAATATGGGATACTGGTGAAAATACTGTGGCCCGATTCCGGCCCGATTTCGACTCAGGCGCCGGAGCCGAGTATCTTCCATATATTGCTCTAATAAGACTTGCAATGGCCCATATATTGCCCCTACTTGTACAACGGTATGGGCAATATGTGGCCCAAAAAATTTTTTTTACGCGGGAATCCACTGATAATTACTGAATCTTCATTGATTGCCAGTCATAAGTATACCACTGATTTGGTATCAGTGTATTATGCACTGATTCAAATTTAGACAGTATTTAATTTTTTTTTTTTTAATAATATTGTTGACAGGGCAGCCAACCATACGAAATCCCACCCAGCAGTACCAACTTATTATCTCCGCAGACAAACTCGTACACACAATTTTTCCGCATAATTATGACAACTCTCACAATTCCACGGATAAGCGTACACGCAGAGGCGCAAAAAGTAAATTAAATATAATAATTAATTATTTGATTAATTAAATTAAATTAGAGACGCATACTTTATTCAACTTGGCCGGGCCACGAGCGCGCGCACACAAAGTAAAAAGCTTTATTTGATACTTTCCGTTGATTAATGAGCACATTTATTTATCAGAGAGGGAGAGAGAGAACAGGAGGATACGGGGCTAAGGGCAGGTAGGGTGGGGGGCACACGGTGGTAGTACGCAAAGCATAAGAATATTTATACAAAGACGAAAAGAGGAGGGGGACGTGGGGGGCGAGGAAGAAAGAGAGAAGAGCGGAGGTGTACAGTAATATAAGAAGATGCGCAAGGGCTTTGCGCCGAAGCGCGACGCCGCTACGGCGGCAGCGGCGGTTGCTTTTGTTTACAAAAGAAAAAACCGTAATTAATCCTCTGGCTGCATAATTACTTCGAGTTTTCATTAGCGAGCGCGCGGATATATATACACATAGCGCCCGGATTCGAGTACATTTCCGTCCTCTAGTGCCCTTCGCATAGTACCGCCATTTGCCACCACTGTATTGCGTTTATAAGTTCGCGCAGTATAGCATAGCGTAGTCCGATGATTATTTTCATTTTCGCAGGAATATAAAGGCGAGCGCCGTTAATTATCCTCGCAATTTGATATAATTTTACGCTGAAATTGTATACATATATAGTGTGCGCGAATAAAAATACGCGCGCGAGGCTGAGTGTAATTTATTATGCCCGCGATGCTGGGTGCAAAGTTTAATAACAAGTTCGTTTGTGTTTCTATAGTAGTATTAATACGAAATCGTTAATTAAGATTATTTTTCCGGCGTGCGCTACTACAACCGAGTTCCATAAGGTTCACGTCGGCACATAATTATTTTAATTGAAAATAATAATAAATATAAAGCCAAAGGGTAATTATATTACACTATATACACCACAACGCGGCTTGTATAAATTAATTTCTTTATATTTTTCAACAGATATCTATTTGTAGATATCTATTTGTAGACTCTATTTACATTAAGTAAGTTGTTGACGATAGTCTAATTGAAAACGACAAGACTGATAACTTGTTTCTGTATGATATTGTAGGATTAGTATAAATTGTGAATCAATTGTAAATTGAACCGTATGTAAATAAATTGTAAATAAAATTTAAATTAATTATAATAATGTATAAAAGAAAATTCGATAAAACATGAATGTATCAATGAAACATGCTGACTATGATGTGCAATCTGAGTGATATAAGTTGTTATTTTAATGAAAATTTTATAACGAGGCGATTGCGCTAAAAATATGTGAAAATGTTAAAATAAGGTGAAATAAGCGACTACGTATCAAATATTGTATTGTTACCATCACTATAAAAACTAAAAACTCGACCAATTATCACAACATTATTACGGCATCGCTGGTTATGAAATTGTCCGAAGAGAACGACTTCGCCCCGTTATAAATTGAAAATTATATTAATCGCCGATTTTCCAAGCAACAACGCAGCATCAGAGTAGTACCTCTGCACGACGTCGTTAGCGATTTGTACTCTCATCGACTCTGTAGCGAAAAACACGCGGCACGGGTGGGAGAGAAGGACAAATTGAGTGCTTTCGTAAACAATTGGATTACCGGCGCGCTCGAAGTGCCTGCGCGCGTCTGTCCCCTCGCTTCGGCACGGCGGCGGCGGCACTGTTAAAAGGGAATCGGAAAGTAGTCGAGCGAAGTTCGACTTCGCGCTCGAATCGATGCAGATTACTTCCGCGCAAAGACAAGAGCAATATCTCTCGAGAGTATGTGTGTGTGTGTGTGTGAGAGTGGAAGTCGAGCGTGACGGGAATGATTACTCGCCAGTGCGAGAAGTTTTGAAGCGTTATGCTCTCGCGCGGGAGTGCATTTCGTTCGATATCGCGCTATAAATGAGAGATAAATTTGTAAGCGCGGCGAGCGGGAGCGATACATTGTTAATTATTAAGATATATTTAGGAAATGTAAGTAGATACATGTATGGTTGTACCCGAATGACTCGCGCGTAATTTATCACGAAATCAAGTCTTTCTTTGCGAACCTTTTCTCCGCGTTCCGCGATGTGGGTATAATCGGCGTGCAAATAGCTCTTTAGAAAAAAACGAGTAGTTTTCTAAACAATTCGCAACCGGGATTGTTGCAGCGTCGTTGCTCTGACTCTCCCACTCTCAGCGTCATCGCGGCTTGTAATTAGTAGTCAGCTCGCTACCGTTAAATTATAAAAAGCAACTTAAAAGACTTAATTAAGAGACTGTTTCCATTTGCTTTTTGTCTCGAGGAACGCTCGCAGTGTAGCAGCCGTGAGAAGGCGTGTTTCTTGCATTTATCGAGCGACGACGGGGTGGAATAAGTATGAGCGAAAAATCGAGGCGATTGAATAATTAACGGACGAATTAAGCGAGTTGGCGCGGGCCAGAAATGAAGAATCCAGGTCGACCGATGATATTCGGCCCGACGACGACGACGTTATATACTTGACCCAGTCTAAATATTCCGAAAAAAAAAATCTATAATCACATTATATCTGATAACGACGAGTTTACGTCAAGTGGATTTCAAGAACGGATTTTCAAGACTACGACTTCTTAACCTACAATTGCGGAGCTAAAATCATTTGAGAGGCCGTGTACAAACAAGATGCGGAAATCGGTAATCTCTTGTAGGTTATAAGTATGATTTACGGCATAAAGTTATATGTGTTTATGTATATATCTGTAAATTTATCGTGACGATTATCTCATAGTACAAAGATTTAATTCGAAGTCGTAAAAAATTTCGACGTAAAATACCAGTATTTATCTCATAACAGTTACACACACACACACACACACACACACACAGCCGGTCCACTTAATCTGACTTTTTAAACACTTCATTTGTAACATTACCACAACGAATTCGTAGCTTAACGACGTACGGCAAAAAGCGATAAAAGTCGTAAACAACGCTAGCCTATCCGCGAACAAGCCATCGTAAGTAGATACAGATCAATTACGTCAGACAAGCCTCTCCCTTAGCTCGCGCACATTTTCTTCCTTGCGGCACTTCTCTCTGCACAACAGCCGCGTAAAATCAAGATTCCCTCACCTTCCCGTCTACGCACTCGCACGCACGCATGCGCGCCGGCTAAAAAGGTAACCTCCCCTCTCTTTCTCTCCCTTCGACATCCAATATACAATTATCCTCACCAAGGGTATATACGCACGTACGTACACGCGTTCGCGCGCTTTTATAACCGCGAGGAAAACAACAGCGCCGTCGAGCCCTTGATCCTATATGTACGCGAGCGCGCGCATGCGACAGGTGGCAAGAGAAAGAGTGAGAGAGAGAGAGAGAGAGAGAGAGAGAGAGAGAGAGAGAGAGAGAGAGAGAGAGAGAGAGAGAGAGAGAGAGAGAGAGAGAGAGAGAGAGAGAGAGAGAGAGAGAGAGAGAGAGAGAGAGAGAGAGAGAGAGAGAGAGAGACTCGTGGCGTGACAAGCGCCGGGAAAAAAAATGCGAGCGCAAAAAGGAAGAGGGAGGAGGGGAACAAAGGGGGAAAGAGCAAAAGTGGCGTCGTCACTCTCTGTGCGGCCTATAAGAGAATAATACGCGCAAGAGAGAGAGAGAGAGAGAGAGAGAGAGAAGAGTGGGGAAAGAGAGAGCGAAGACTTCTCAAGGAACTTCGGTCCTTGACCAGAGCAACGCGAAGAATTCTCTCTCTCGCTTAGACCTACCTCTCTCTCTCTCTCTCGTCTTCTTCTTCTTGTTCTTCGTTCTCCTCGCGTTCTTTCCTTTTCCTCTCCCTCGTTCTATTCTGCGCGCTCGATGCTAGCTCGACGGCTTTTTGCGCTATACACGAGAAGAGCGAGCGGGAGAGGGACATAACCCCGCGATATACAGTCGAGGCGAGCCGAGCGCCCCGGAGAAATGAACCATTATCGCGTTTATTTGAATTGAATCGTAAAAGATAACTGCCGCGGCGTAAACGTAATAACGCTCATTGCTTTTCGAAAATGATAATTTTCTCGTTTGCGCGAGAGCGAGCCCGAGGAGAATAAAGGAAGGGGGAGGAGGAGGAGGGAAAAGGAAAAACTTTATTGAGCAGAGCGGCAAAAGGTCGTCGGCGGCGGAGCATTTTTACTCCGTCCGACGACAACGTTTTTGCCCGCGCGGAGGGAGGGACTACGACGTGTATTTAGAGGCCTTTTTTGCGCGGATAAAGTTTGATGATTTCATTATAGAATGCTGATGATGATCTTGCGAGAGAGGGAATGCGAGGAAACGAGCGGACGGTAATGGCGGTAATGACGGCGTGGTGGCGGGAGACAACAAAAGTATGGGTGGCGACGATGGGCTCGCGAGGACATCGTTACGGCTGTTTTCGGAATTACTCATTGAATGTTTTTGTTCCAGCCGCGGTGGAGAGACATTGAGGGGACAGATTTTCCGCTGAGTATTGATGGATTCTGGCTGTTAGATTTTTTTTAGATGGAGAGGGTGTATTTATAGCTTTGAAGCTTTTGATTCTGCCGGCTCTCGTCGCGAGGTTTCAGAAGAGACATATATTTTGACCGACAGAGTCGTAATTACGATTTAAAATTCAAATTTGGTATTCGAAATGGTGCTGGAATTCAAACAGCAATTCAAATTCGGAGTGACCTAAGATGTGCCAACATAATCTGAGATCCTGTATAAATTTCGAAACTCATTTGGAAGTTGGTAGTTTTTATTCATATCACGTCATAAATCACGCCGTGTCGCGAGATTTTTTTGTGTTTATGAATTTTAACGTTTGCGTATAATTGCGATGATCATTAGGATATAGAGTGCTTATGAATCAATTTTTCAAATGTTCTTGAAATTCAGAACGATTTTCATACAAGAATTTATCCGTTCAGTTGTAGTATAAGAAGCAAAGAAGTTTATGGTAGGTTTGTGGAAGAATATAGATTATATTTTTAAACTTACATCATAGTGAAGGTTCAGTAAACTGAAGATTTCTGGAACTCACCTGGAACAAAAACGTAAAAATTAGATTTCTTTTAAAATTACAAAATTAAATGAATTATTTGGACAATTTAATAAACTTTTGATGCGATTTATGTATTAAACGCATTATTATAACTAACTTCATTATCGTAATACAAAAGTATTAACGAAATCAGCACAATCAACGCGGGCGAGTAATATTTATTTAGTTTAAACGCGTAAATTAACACGGGGGCGCAAAACAAACGAAATTTCCGCTGGAAATTCAAGCGCAAGATAAATTTAATAACGGCACCACCTCCGCACATAAATTAACCAAAACCCAACAAAACAAAAAAAAATATCACGCGCAACACGCATCCTCTCCCCCTCTAAACCGCCGACGAGTCGCAGAAAATCGCGCGGCGGCCGGGGCTCATTATCAAAGCGCAACAATCGCGCTCGGCTGTGTTTTTTCAAAAAAACGTCCAATTAAAATGGAAATGACATTTTCCGCCGCTCCTCGTTGCCCCGCACTTCGCTTTATTTATTCATAAGCTCTACCGCGAAATTCGCCTAATTAAAAATTCGCAAAAATTTCGCGAAACTCCGGGGCCACCTTCTTTTTTTCCTGTTAAATTCCCTTAATTAAGAACTTTGCGCGCGAGAGCGCAAAAAAGGGAAGTAAGGAAAATCCGCAGTAGGAGAGAGATTGTTGACTCTTGTCCATTCCGCGCGGCGGCCGCGCGGGGTTATAATCCGATGAAGGACGTCCGTTCTTTGTACGTACACAGGCTGGCGGCGCGGCGCGAAGGATGAAAGTCATAATGACTCGGAAAATGTTAAACCGCCGTAGTTGGAAGGGGGAGGGAAAGAATTACGGTAGTTCGGAATTTTCGAGCATGTCCAATCGCAAAATATTGCGAGTTTCGCGCGATTTTTTTCCGTGCGAGAATTATTCACTCGGCGCCCGTGCAGAGTGGTATAAGGGAGAAAAAAAAGCCGTCGGCCGCTTGACAGCTGCGTGTTGCTGCTGCTGTTGCCACGCTTTTTGTTGGTTTAACTGAAATTTTCATAGAATTAAACAACGCGGATTATCGCCGGATATTTGCGTGCGGTTTTTGCGTTTGCTATATAACTGTGGGAATGGCGAATTATGAAATTTTTAACTTCTTTTATTAAGAAATACTGATATGGTATCCCGATAGCGGGTTATTGACGGAGTGTGATTTTAAATGGGGCCATTATTATTTAGTATGGGAAAATGTAGATTCATACAACTACAAGCCTGAAGTCAGTTATTGTAATAATATTATGTCATAATTTACGAAACCTGTTGGAATAGATTTTGCTGTTTTGTCAGTACATGTTTGATTTAATATTGATTACTCAAAGAAAAGGAAGCTTTAGGACGATGAAAACATTTTTCGAGGGTAATATTATTTAAAAACATGCTGTAGAATATTTTACATTTTATTTCAATAATTAATTTAATGGAATGATAAATTAATGTTGAAGAAGCTGATGATGCACATTATTTATTTAACTTTTTCGAAACGTTGATCGTCACGCTGTAACAATACATTTTGTTATTATTATTTAACGTAAAAGAAAAGATCGGGGCAACGACTACTGCAATCTTTGCTTAAAGTTCTCTCTGCTTCGCTTGAAATTGTGAAATAAAAAAAGCGATTTCTCACTCTAACTAAGCTGGAGTAATATTTCAGCATTACAAACTTTACGAGAGTCTGCCTGGCAATATCTTGCCTTTATTATAATGAGAAATGACTTCATCCGAGTTAAATTTCACAGCAGTTGATTTTAAAAAATCATGGCCAATAATTTGCCAGATTGCACGCTTGCAGTTCTCTCTCTCTCTCTCTTTCTCTTGCTCGGTATTATTATAATTAAACTTGCCGTGTATTATTAAAATATCTCAGTCTCGGTTATGGTTTATCGAGCGCAATTTTGTATATAATATAAAAAGGCGTGGACGCAAACTTAATAATTATGCTGCTCTAGATATAAGAAGCTATACAGCTCTTCTCATTTGAGAAAATTCCAGTTAACTGTAGTTTCGTTCTTCTCGCTAAGGAAAATGTTGAAGAAAAATTCAAATATCAGTATGAGCTAGGAGTTTTTCGCAAAATGCTTTAAATAAATTTGTGTTAATACATAAAAAGCGCAGTAAATTACTTAATAAACTCATGTTTCGTAAAATTTTCGAAAATGTTGTCGAATGCGGATATCGAATGAACGAATACGCAAATATTGTAATACTTTTAGAATTTCAAATAAATTTTTGTTTGTGCAAATAACATACATAGAAAAAAATATACATTAAAGGCACAAGTATAAAGTTCCTTTTACGTATTTTGAAAACAGGCACTTTTGCATAGCCATGCGTTTATATATTATATATAAATAAATTTATCAGAAATTTCAAACGAGAAAATTCATACGTTTCAAAATAGCGTGTTTACATGGTTCAGCTAGGAAAAACTGCGCGCATGATTGTTCAAAGCAAATTTCAAAAACGTGCGTATATTTATTCCAACGCTCGTTCGTAAATTTTAATACGACATCCATATTCCCCACACAAAAAATGACCAAAAAGTTTCGTTTATCATTCAGGGAAAATAATAAGAATCAGGAAAACGATATATCGAGCATGCTAAAATTACCTTCCAACTCGAAAAAAAAGTCTCTCTTTTTTTCAATTATTATCCACACTTCCTCAATGACAAAAGAAAAAAATCAAGAATCCTTATCTAACAAGGAAAAGCAGCAACTTTTTCGGTATATTCACTCCCCCACACGCACGCGCCAGACATGAAAAAAAGCGCATACCGAGGAGAGTACACATATAACCCCGTCGTTGGCGGCGGCGAAGTTCGCTTAACAATATAAAGTAGACATCCGCTCTAAATTCTCAAGACCAGCGCGCGATATTTAGATAGACGCGGATAAACTGCACTCCGCGTTCGCGAGCGCTGCACCGGAAGTTCTCGCGCTCCTTGAAGCGCAGTGCTGCATCGCGCGGAGCGTCGAACCCGTGCGATTGAGAGAGAGTAGGACGGGGAGAGTATAGTGGAGTGTGTGTAGTATCCCAACCTAACCTAACCTAGTAGTGTGCGTGAAGAAGAGGGGAGAGGTCTCGAGTTAATGATCGAGAGAGGCGCCGCCGCTGCCGGCCTCCGCTGCTGCTACATCAAAACAAACTCTCCGCGTGCTTTGCATGCCTGGGATGAGTGCGCGGCCGCCGCTGGCAGTAGTAGCAGCAGCGCGGTAGAAATGCCGGATGAGGAGTTACCGATCGGTTGATCGGTCGTAGGACTCTTCTAAGGTCGCCGGCTTGCTATTCGGGGATTAGTTTTACCTGGGGTTTATTGGTGAGACAAATACAACTAATAACTGACTATTTATTTTAGAAACTTGCTATAAAATGGAAATTTATCTTGTCCAGTTTTTAGCTCCCGGTGAAACGCTTTTTCCCCTATTATATGGCCATTTAATAAATTGATAAATAGATTAAGTTTTTCGAAGACAAGCACAAGCTCGTTCTTGAGTATTTTTAAGGTATTAAAACTGATCAGTTTTTTAGCCTGGAAATAGCTACTAGAAGGCTTTTGCTGTTATGACAAGGAGTGAGAGAGACAGAATCAGATGGAGAAATAAAAGTTTTGCTGAATTATTCATAGAAGGAGTACAACAAATGATTTTTTAGTTAATGTTATTTATTTATATTTTGGTAAGCCATCCAATTACCTTTAATGCTCTTTCATACATGATAGAATTAGTAAGAAAATCAAATACGAATATTTTGTTGTACGTCAATCTAAGAAATGGGCAAATAATGGTCGAAAAATCGTTTCATCATAGCTATTAAATAGCCAGTTTTACTAGCTATTTTCTAACTTCTTGGCTATTTCATATAGATGAATTTCTGCCAGGGTAAGTTTGGTTTTATGCATAGGTTTCAGCAATAATTTTTTATCTTTTAAAGTTTTTCATTCAAATGAGATTTGCTAATAATTATATACGAACAGTCAATTAATTGTAATGCAACGGATGTGTATTTTTGGAATACTTGAGCCTCTCGCTTCGTCTTAATGAACTTCTTACAGAAGAGACGAGTCACGACTAACAGGCAGGTCTTATCGAATTAAAATTCCGCTCTCCTGTAGACGCTATAGAATACTTACGAAAATACCAGACGCACTCGATCGGCCTGCAGGCCTGGAGGATAAAAGTCGTCGACAAGATAATGAGGTGTTCGCGAACAATCTCTTTTTCCGAATTAATCAGCGCCATTAGCGGATGTATATGACTCCTTTTCGCGCCTGCGCTTTTTGCCCAGCTTCCACGAAAAGGAAGCGCGCGCACACACGCGGACGACAAAAAGTATAGATATATATGCGGGGCCGGTTTAATGACGTCAATCGCGTAACACTTTGGATCAACAAATTTATACTCGCGCGCGCGCGTTTTAAATCAGAGCGGGTCACGATTTGCGACGGCAATTATCACATAAAGAACTGGTTAGGCACTATCGCGACTGTTGGGAATATATATAACTTTCATCCGGTACTTGCAGTGCAAGTGGTATGTCATTAATGCGTACTTTAATCAAAATTTACGCTTTATTCTCGCGAAATTTTCGACGCGCGTGTCAAATTACACGGCGCATTGTACAGGTACACGCGAGAGGCTAATAAATTTTTTATTCGAAAATGGAAATTTTTTTTTTATACTTATATTTCAGCCCTACCCTCAATCGCATCTTATATATATATAAGTTCATGGCGTTAATAAATTTTTTATTATTTTAAAAAGAATTTTATTTTCGACGAGAGCGGGAGGAAGATGAAAATTTTAAGGGGCACCTATCTATGCGATAAAACAATTTTACGGCCGGCCGAATGAGGGACACTTCGGACGGCGGGCGTTATAATCATAATAATAATAATTTTCGAGAGACGGCTATATATAGTCTGGGGAAAATTTTTCTGCCGACTATATTTTTGATACGTTCGTTTTTTTTACGCCTTCCCTTCCCTCGCGCCTCGAAACAACGGACCGTCTCTCCTCGCGCAAACACTTTTTTACCTTTATATAGTAATGGAAGACGCTCGTGGGAATAGGTGATTTTCTGTCCTAAAAGGGGGGAAACCCGCGTGTCGTATTTCAACGCGCGTGCGCGACGCCGCTCTCGCGTATACATTATTCGAGTGCAGAAGGGGGGAGGGCAGGGTTATAAGCGCTAATTTTAAAACGTTCTGAGCCCTTTTGTGCCTCTGTCGGGAATATTTATTAACTTCTAAGTTCCGGGGGAACCTCGTAAATAAATTTTATAGACGGCAGCGCGGTGGAAAATTTCGCACGTTATAATACCGGACAAGTGGATGCAGGTGGGATATACTCGTGGCTGGCCTGATGTGAAATTCATATTTTATTGTTCAGCACGTAATCGATCATTAAAAAACGATGGTTATAGGTGAGACCCCCGTTGGTCCAGAAAATTGTATATTACCTCTTCCACCTCCCTAATATTTCCTACAATCTCTACAATTAACTTTATACACTAACATTCATCAATGTACAAAAAAAAGAAACATTTCATCGTATAACAATACATATTCCCTCTCGAAACGCTTGACACAATAAACCCGTTAAATTCACATCGCCTGCGTGCGCGCGGCGTATATATACACACGGGCATGTTCATAGACAATGGGAAAACAGCTCAAGAGAGCATCGCGAAAAATCTCCCGCTCGCTCGAGCAGAGAACACATTTTCCCAGTGCGGTGTAAAAAGCGCTGCAATGCCAGCGCTGAGGTGACGAGGACTCGAGTAGGAGAGGAAAATGACGACTCGAGTACGTGCGCTTGCGCATTAGTATGTACGAGGGTCATTTGACAAGTACCTAGCCTCACCGCCAGATGGTGCCACTATCGCACCAGAAATACACTACAGTGCAGTATCTTCCTGTAAACGGTTACAGAAGAAATTTCAGCTGGATCGGAGTTATAGTTTATTTTTGAGAGCGTGTGAAAGCAAATGTGTCCGTTGATTTTTGAAAAAATGGAGAAAGAACAATATCGGTCGGTGATTCGATTCTTGTTTTTGGAAGGGAAATCGCGCAGTGAAATTAAAGAACGCTTGGATGCAGTGTATGGGGATGCTTCTCCTTCGATGGCGACCGTTAAATTTTGGTATAACGAGTTTCAACGTGGTCGTACGTCGATTTTTGATGATCCACGCCCAGGTGCTCCGAAAACAGCCACTACGGAGGAGAACGTGACAAAAATACACGATATCGTTTTGTCAGACCGCCGATTAAAGGTGCACGAGATAGCTGCGATAGTAGGCATCTCAGAAGAACGCGTGTGGCATATCCTACATGAGATTTTAGGCATGAGGAAGCTGTCAGCAAGGTGGGTGCCGCGTTTGCTGACTGCAGACAACAAGCGCATCCGTGTGACCAGTTCAGAGCAGTGTTTGGAGCTGTTTAATCGCAATCCAAAAGAGTTTTTGCGTCGTTACGTGACCGTCGACGAAACATGGATTCACTACTACACTCCAGAGACCAAGGAGCAGTCAAAACAGTGGACCTTACTCGGTGAACCTGCTCCGAAGAAGGCGAAGACGGTCCCGTCGGCCGGAAAGGTGATGGCCACTGTTTTCTGGGATTCTCAAGGTGTGATTTTTATTGACTATCTGGAGAAGGGCAAAACGGTCACAGGACAGTACTACGCCGAACTATTGAGCCGATTTGACGCCGTGTTAGAAGAAAAACGGCCCCATTTGTCTAAAAAGAAAGTGCTTTTCCACCACGATAATGCACCGGCTCACACTTCTGCACTCGCCACGGCTAAATTGGTCGAATTACGCTACGAACTGCTGCCCCATCCACCGTATTCTCCAGATTTGGCTCCGTGCGACTTTTTTTTGTTTCCGAACCTAAAAAATTCGCTCGCCGGGAAGAGATTCCACTCCAATAACGAAATAATCGCCGCCACGGAGGCCTATTTTGCAAACCGAGAGAAAACATTTTTTTCAACGGGGTTAAAAAAATTAGAACACCGCTGGACCAAGTGTATTCAACTAAAAGGAGACTACATTGAAAAATAAATTTTATTTTTTGTAAAATTTTGGTGTTTTCATTTGTAGGCTAGGTACTTATCAAATGACCCTCGTATATGTGTGTGTGTGTGTGTGTGGCGTGCGGTATGAAACGCTGAAAATCAACAGGTTTTCGCTGCGGAGCGACGACGCAAAGGGAACGAGCGTAAGCGAGAGAAAGAGCGCCACGGCTCGTAGGACATTCTTTGACGGTTCGGCGAATCGAAGCTCTCTCTCGTTCCTTTTTGCATGGCATAGAGCAGCGCGCTCTTCTATATATATATCTGTATACACCACGGGTGAATCCTCGCGGCTCGCGCGGTAAAATACGCGTTCCTCGAAATCACTGGCCGGTTGATTGAGCGCTTTCAGAGAGAGCGCCAATTCGCTCTCTTAAATTCAAAATGGCAAGCGGCCGCGCTGGACGGGCAAAAAAGAGCGGGTCATTAAAGCCGTGGTTTTCTCGGAAACTGGGTGTGATGGGGGGGGGGGGTTGAGAAAAAATTTTTTTCGACGACGAATACTCTCATGCTGCAGCAGCGGCTGCCACGGTGTTTTGCGTATACAGCGTGCTGCTGCGAGTGAGTGAGTGAGAGAGAGAGAGTTTTTCAAGTGTTTCAAGTATTAAAATATTCGCCATGAATAATGCGCGCGGGTAAATGACTTTGTTGAAAAGGCGGAGGATCTGCGCGCGCGAGCTGATCTTTTTTCGTCTGCGCGTAAAAGGCTTTTTTATGGCTGCGGGAGTAGTCGTGATGGGGTTTCGAGGAACTTTTTCCGAATGGCCTGCTGCTGCGTCATGTCGATGCTTATATATAGTGGATTGCAAAGAGATGCATATATATAGTTGGTTTTGTATTGTAAAAAGTATGAGCGCGGCAAGGGAAAAACGAGTTTGGAGTTTGATCGAGTAAAGGGGTTTGTTGTATTATTTAATTAAACGTAAATTTATTCGTTCGTTCGTTACTTTTGCATTAAATTGTTTTTTTCGGTAATGCACGTTATCAATGTATAATTTAATTAAAAGTTCTATGCCATGTAAATACGAAATGGGTTGTGTACATGATAAAGTAATTAAAATATTTTTCAATAACTAAATATTATTTTTCTTTCATTTATCCAATGTGGAAACAATATTCAATAAATTCAATAATAATCAATAACTCGGCAATCAAAACCACTATATCAGTTCAGAAATTTCGCAAAGGATTTATTTTCGAACGAACCTCTAGTTATTACCCGACCCTTACACAACTCCCGCCACAATTTCGGAAGTACATAACATCCCCATCAACTCCCCCCCCCCCCCCCTTGCCATTCAAAAACTCACCTCATTAATCCCGAAGTCCCGCAACTCACGCCCCGACATAATCCCGCGGCCAATCGACACGCGCTCGTCATCGCACACTTCATTCATCCCCCTCGCAGCCGCACTCGACTCGTTTGCATTACGCGCGTGTATGTACAATAGGAAAACACTCGCGGTGGCGACGTTACATCCGCTTTTAACGCGGTCGCAACCTCGACCGTGGCAACCGTACATGGCCAGGCGTATATAGCGCGCGCAATTTGAGCGCAGCCGTGAAAAGCCCCCCCCCCGCGCTAATTGCGAAAGGTCTCACACGCGCGTGCGTTGCGTTGAGTGTGTGCCCGAGAGAAGTCAAATTTTAAGGTGAGAACATGCATGTGTGTGTGTGTGTGGTATGTGCGAATAGAGGCGCAGGATCGTCGTTGTAGTAAAGGATAATAAATTGTGGAGTATAGTAATATTTAAGTGGATATTAAAGACGTGGGTGTGTGTAACGAAATACTAAAGTCAAAATTTTGTCAATAAGGTAAAAGAATTAGACGGAAGGGATTAATTTGAAATATTTTTTTTTATACAAAATATGGAAAACCGAAGATTTATTTTTTTTCGCGAGAGTGTATAGCGAAAATCAAAACTTTACTAGAGCCGGGGAGTGTTGTGTTTCTATTTATACTTTTCATGAATTTGTATGGGATTCTGTTAGATTTATACGGTGGTTTCATTTTATGTTACATCGAATTTCGGCAATAACGACGAAGCGTTTTTTTGCAACTTCCTGCTGCAGATTACTCACATTCCCGAAAAATAAAAAGTATTTTCTAGTACGGAAAAATTGTTTTGTTTTTCTACCCCAGAATGTAACGCGCTGTTTTAGTATTGTATATATAACAAAAAGTGAAAAATGAAAAATATGGCAGCTTGGTAATAATAATATAAAGGGGTACTTGAAATTTCGAACTTTTACAGTGACCGAAAGATTTTGTAGGTATTTTTAGATTTAGACAATTTGATGTGCCCAAAAATCCGATAATAACTGAATTATTCGTTGGCTATAAACGTTTGAAATTTCAAATGCGTATACGTATAAAGGAAAACAATATTAGGGCAAAGTTCATTACCCAACTGACTTTCGAAAGTATTCTAAGAAGACAGTATCTAGTAAGGCTGAGGAATCTGATAGATTTTGCAGTTTCTTTTACAGTTTTGCGCGCATCCATTGTTTTTCAGTTCCTGCATTTTAACTAAATTCTCATGCATTATGAGAAATTTTTCCCATATTATTTGGAACGCTTTCTCAAATGCATTAGATTTCTAGAACGGAACTACAAATTAAAATGCGCACGAGATGCAACATTTAAATTACTGCACGTGTTGCGAACATTTATTAAATTCAACACAACGTTTGTGGAACTGCACCAAACAGCTAAACTTTTATTATACGTTATAACTGTAAAAAATAACTGTAATATTTTTACATTAAGAATTTAAAACATAAATATATATTGCAGGTTCTAATGTAATAAAATTTATATTACACTAAAATTACGATAAAATTTTGAAGTAAGCATATAGTACCTCAATTCCGTTGAAACGTTTGTGTATATATATTTATGGATTACACGGGCAAACACATCACCTCACAAAGCACAATAACACAATTATCAGAGTTTACAATTCAAAATAGTACTAAAAATTGCCTAAAATAATTTCAACTGTTGAATGCCAAACAATCCTTTAACAATTCCAAAAACGTTTACGAAACAAGTCACTACAAGCCCGCGGCCTTGCAATCACAGACCACTGGCGCGACACTGACAACCTCAAACTTCGAAGACGACGGAAGACAATCGGTCGGAAGCGAGTGTAAACAGCGGCTGCTCAATGGTTTGTAACGCGATAAAGTCTCTCTCTCTCTCTTTCTCCCTCTTCGCCACCGAGGTTGTGCGCGCGCGCGCCGAAATTGAATTTCCCGCGCGCTCGCGCCTCCCGCGGGCCATGAGCTTTTATTCGAGCGCGCGCACGCTCCTTGCTCTTTACTTCGTCGCTTTACTTCCATCCGTTTTTCGCCCTCTGGCCCTTCGTCACCGCCACTTTCGCTCTCGCCGTCGTTGTGCTTTTTTTCTTCATTTTCTTTTTTTTTTGGTCTTTTACATTTATTCTATTTCGAAAGGGAGAGAAAGAGGCTTTTTCACCTTCCCGTGAGTTTTCCGCATTACGTGATGAGGTGATGGTGGTGGTAGTGCCGGTGGAAAGGTTACGTCACGTGGAAGTGAAAGTTTTGTTGTTTTACATCAAGAGCGCGAAGGGCTTTTCGACGATGAAAAAGCAGTAGTTCGGTTTGAATAAGAAGTTGTTTTTGGTCTGCTGTGTTTTGGCTGGATAGTGAAATTCGATACGCAACGTTTAATTCAATTACGAATTTGTCAATTCTTCATTCTCAATAGGATGTAGTTTACATATTTTATTTTAGAATTCATCCTTTCTGCGATTACATTTCGTGTATTTTCCGTTAAATTGGGCGAAACGAATTTCTGCGTAATATTTACATTCTGTGCTCATTTTCGGGTATTGACAAACAAACGATTGAAGTATGGAAGATGGAAATTCATCCAAAATCGTCGAAATGCGCGCGTTATATCGTCCATTACAAAAAGCAACTATTCCGACAATCGCATTATCAGGAATATTTTCCATTAATAATAGGGGCACCAAGCGCGTGCAACAAACAATACGCCGGATTTTACTCCTCATAATTCGTAATATTTACTATAGTAAACGTGAGCTGGCCTCTGCGAAATATGATGAAATCGCCTGACGAAGCATCTGAAATAATTTTCCGAATTCGCGCTCGAATGACTCACATAACATCCAAAGAACATTCGAAATTCGCAAATGTTTGCTCAACCATTCGCTCGGCTCTTGACGAAATAAAAAGAAAAAAACATCGCTCCCGGAATAAAATCCAAATCACGAGCTCTCGCGTCTTTTCTTCTCCTTCGCGAGCGCTGCATTTACTACTGCGATCGGTTCCGCGAATTCCTCTCTCTCTCTCTCTCTCTTATTCTCCGACATCAGCGAGCGAAAATTAAAATTCCCGAGGGGCAAAAACATGTGGATAACGATAAAACGGTCGACGAACCGCGGCCATAGAACGGAAGTTCAATGGATTCCAGAGGCGGTAAGCGCGCGAATTAATCGTAAATACGCAAA
Organism: Torymus aiolomorphi; assembly: GCA_036365515.1. Taxonomy (NCBI): domain Eukaryota; kingdom Metazoa; phylum Arthropoda; class Insecta; order Hymenoptera; family Torymidae; genus Torymus; species Torymus aiolomorphi. The sequence continues at coordinate 58,895,229 of CM070874.1, read as the reverse complement.
ACGCGTCCAGCTGTTGCTGCACTTACGGCGCGCGAGTAATCCCACACAACGTACGTACGCAGTGCGTAAACACGTTACATCGCGGCGGGGAATGATGGGAGGGGAAAGAGAGAGAGAGAATTAAAGAACTCGCGCGACGACAATGCAGCGGTTATGAATGCACACACGCGGGGCGGCACTTGCAGCTCGCACGCAGATGCACGCGTGTACGGCTTTAGGCCGTTTCTGCAATGGGCTGTTGTTCGGGCACGTGTTTACGTTGGATTTTGGAAATAATGTTTGCTTTTGGTAGATCATGTGGTTTGGGTGTCGGTGAAGTCAACTGTACCGCAGTGTTTCGCTTCGAAGAATCTATACCACGAATGATTATTTTATGAAAACCCAACCCTGGTAGAAATGTTAACCATAAGTTAGCTATTTTTCAGTTAACTTTATGGCTTAAAACGAACATTGCTTGTATTTCATAATTATGTACCAATCCGAAATAAATTATGGGATTACAGTTCATAAAATATGTATTTTAAGTAATAGTAGAACTTTTAGATGAATTATATTATTTTTGCATTATGATTTTTGCTAAAAATGCTTTCATTTAAAATATGCTTAATTTTCTACCAGGGAATATTTTTTTTTTATTTCTACTAATTTCATCATGATCTAATAAATATATCACATGGCGCTAAATTGGTCTATACTTTTTTTTATTTACATATTTCAACCGTTTAGTATAATTTTCGTAATTACTTTTATACTAGCCGAGTGTTATATTGAACGACTTTCCTTGGATGTAGTTTTGAAAGTGCTCGCGATATCGAAACGATCGCTTAAATAATATTTCAGCTCGATACATTTTCCTCAATTAGCTCTTATCAGTTTTACTGAAAATCGTAAATTCCAATAAAGCTTTTATCAAAAAATTTGTTTTCGCGTTTTATCTCACATCGCGCGCTGTGTAATAATAATAGCACTACTCCGAACTTTTTTGAAAACCAGTTTCTTTTGTATAACTCCCATTCAATCCGCGTTATAAAAATGTTTCTTTTGTATAACTCCCATTCAATCCGCGTTATAAAAATGAAACCAGCGATGATTTGCTGATCGGCACAAGAACCAGGCAACGATCTCTCGAAAGTTTCCCGGTAACTGTCGACAGTGTCACGGGAAACGTCATCTTTCTCGAAACTAGCATTACAGACCGACCCTTCGGCCTTATAGGTTGTTGTTGATTCCAGAGCACACGAGAGGGACGAGCGAGTGCGTGTGAGTGTGTGTGTGTGTTTGTGCTCACTCTTCATTCTCACGCATCTCCCTCTCGCTCATTCACTACCACGACCATCAGCGCACGCTAGCGCGACGCTGTTTTGCTTTCCTTCCTGCGTGCCGCCGTGCAACTCTAGAACCCGGCGCTCGAGTTATTGAAAACTTGTTGCGCTGCTGGCCGAGAGAGCGCGAGCGAGCGAGAGAAGAGAGGCGAGATAGTGTGCTGCGAAGAGAGAGTATGAGTAGGTTTTGCCGTTGTGCACGAGGCTATTTATGGACGGGCCGTGTTGTTTACGCGACGTGTGCCTTGTCGCTTTGGATTATAGGGGGGAAAAATGACGGGCGCGCAAAGTGGTTCGATTGGCTCGGAAATTCTTGTGGCTGTTATTTTTATTTGAAAGTTCCTTTTTTTTAATCAAATCAATCGAGTGATTAACTTCTACGATGACTGGCAATTTTTTCGTTTCTCGTGTGGCCATGGTAGGAGTAATTTATTTGATACAGTAGCGTGATCCGAATTTTAGGAGTTTTATGTCTATTTTTTGGGGTCGGTATATTTTGATTGGCCTTGAAGTTGGCCGACGAACGTCTAATTTGGCTAATCTCTAATTTTAAATGAGTTGGAGAAGCAAATATAATTAGAACACACTGTTTTTAAAATACGTATATTTAGACGTCATCGGAAATTAATGATATCATTGTTTGTTCAAGTTTTTAAATTTAAAGAAAAAATCTTGTGTAAGTGAATTTTCTTATAATTTTTACAAAGTATTTCAATAGAAAGGTTTGCGTTCACATGGATATACACAAACACAAAGGTTATACATCACGATTAATGTAAAATACAATTCACTGTTTGACTAGATTCAATAATTTCATTCACACGATAATTTTTTGTTTTAACATTGGTATGTAATAACAAATTTTTTGTATAAATGACGAATATAAATCAAATTCTTTGCATCTTCTTTTATTAATGCACTGTTTGAAAAATCACGAATGATATTTTTCACACAATATGTGTGTCTTTGCAATTCTGTACATCTCTGGTAGAAATGTTAACTGGTTTAGTACGGCATTATCCAAATATGACTCATGAAATTCGCCATGAATTTTGATTACTCTAAAACAAAAAGCTTCTAAAACTTTTGTCCATAACTCTTTTCATATCAGACATAATAATACATAACATTAGTAATAACTAATACTGAAAATATTTAATGTATTGAAACTTTTAATGTATTTGTTCTTATACATTCTCCGTACTGAACCGCTCAACTAACGGTTGACGAATTGTTTACCAATTTTTTAATTAAAAACGTCACAGCATGATTGTGTTGCTATTATCGCCGAAGAATAACTACTTATAAGTACATATGAAAATATTATGTTACATATAGATGCTTTAAAATATAATCATAGTTTTATATAGTTTTAATTAAATTTCGATGTTAATCTTAAATAGAAATGTCTCTATTTGATTAACGTGCTAACCAACGAAGTTGGTTTATTTTCTACCAGGAAATAAAAATAAAAAAAAATAAAAGTAAAAATTAAATAAATAAATTCATAAAAATATATCCCAGTATAAGTGACGATCAGAGGAAGAAACCGTAATGAAAAGGAAAATGTTTCGAAATCTCAATAAAAAATCATGAAGTGTTAAATTACGTACATCGAACTTTTCACGCCAGCTGGAAAACACATATAGGGGAGGGCGGGGCACGTGTGACACCCTAACTTTGATTAAAAATAACAACTAAACCGTGTATTATTTCAAAATGTACAAAAACGGAACAATTAGATCAGAAAAAAATAAAATAAAATAAACTATTAACTTTTTCTTCATTTTCTTTTAATTATTGATAAAATACAGAAAAGAAATTCTGAAAAAAATGCTCTACGTGCCCCACCGGCGGGTGGATTGTGGCACCCGACGGGGCACGCATGGCACGATCAAATTTAATATTTTACTATACGTATTTTTCAATTCTTTTTTCCAGTAATTAGTTCTTTAATAATAATAAAATTTTCAAAAATCAAATAATTCATCAGTCTATTGAAAATTTAAAATTTTATTTTTATTAAGGAACATCACAATTTTTATTTTAAAATAGATTATTACATTTTAATAAATGATTATATATTATAAATTCCTTCTTATAAAATATGATCACAACATAATACTTTTGTTTGATTATTAACAAATTATCATTATTATTACAATAAGTTTAAATTTAAAGATTTCGCATCATTTTCATCTATGTAGTATATTTGAACTACCTGACCATTGAAAAAGGCAGTTTGAGTATCTACAATTGATTCTTCAGGTATTACTTCTCTAAAGTAATTTTCATTATTTACGGAAGCTGAATTATTATTAACAATGGATAAATCAAGCTGATTTGTGTTTAAGTCTTCAAGTGGCTTTTTTCTACTCTAAATATAACTTAATACGCAGTCGAAATAATCGTTATTTACTTATTAATGTAATAATTGAAACTAAAAACTAGTTAAAACTAAATTATTGCACTGCGTAGTTGTTAACCCATCTTGCTCCGTTTTTGGTTTGTATAAGGTTACATCACTTCGCTCGGCGGCCGCCGCGGCGCACTGATACGCCCGAGTGTGCCGCGCGTGCCCCGCCAGGGTGTCACGTCATGCCCCATTTTAATACCATTTTCATTTTTTAATTATATTATTTATAAAGATTTTCTGAAAATAACAAAAACAGGGCTTGAAAGATAAAAGTTGAAACTATCAAATAGGTTTGGTTTCATTTAGAAAAAAAAATCATTTTCTCGTTGCTCCAAGCGACTTAAAAATGAAGTCAACCTTGTTTCTAAGCACCGATTTTCAATCTTATTAAATTAAATGTTAAACATTATCTATAATCTCAAAAGTATAGAGGAAAATTCTAAAAGCATATCTAATTAGGTTTACGTAAAAATTACATTTTTTGCATTCATTAATATTAAAAATATGAGGGTGCCAATCTTCCCTACCTGACACGTTATGCCCCACCCTCCCCTACATCCATTGTATTTAAAAATACTGCGCCTTAAATATTTAATATCTTGCTTCGCAATGCTTTTCTCGGCGCCGGTATTTTGTAAATGCGCGATACCACGAGTTAATACTATAGGCGCGCACACGTGTACATCGCCCCCTCGGCATTCTTCCGATCGAAAGTATTCGTGTCGCTTGCTATCTCGGCTCTTTTTTTTTAATTTCGTTCACTATTGTGAACTGGAAGAAAACAAGATTCAGCGTCGACGGCGGCGGCACAGCGCGTAAAACGAAATTCGAGATAAACAGCGCGGGCGTCCAGGCGATTTAAACTCTGGAGGACATAGTTCGAAATGAATCACGATTGTGCGTTATCTTTTGAATTCAGATAAGAGGTGGGATTAGTGAGAACTCTAGTTAGTTGGAAAATTTTTTTTTTCCTTCACGGTAACAAATGTGGTTAAAATTAGGCTATTTCGGTAGTAAATAACAGAATTTTTTCGAAGTCGAGGTTACATTGTTGATCTGTACGTGTATATGATTGGAATCTAGATCTCGATAGATTCAAAATCACGGTAAATCAACTTCTGCGAGATGCAAACAAGATTAAGCTCATAAACGGCTGTGAAATTTCGTAGCACTTGCCCATTGTTACACAATGCTAACAAAAGAATTCGAGATGGTTATCGTTTGTAATTCAAACTCGAAAATCGTAGAAGCCAGGAGGAAAGATATATTAAATGCGTATGAATTTAGAGAGATTGTATCTAGCTCATAATAACTCTCGAGTACGTTTGTGTGATAAATGGGCCGACGAAGAACTTTTATTATTAAATGTCGTAGAAACAGATCGGACAAAACAAAAATTTAATTATTACACTTTAGAATTTTCTTCAAGTCAACCAATAATTAATAAAAAAATCGTTCAACTGTAAGAAAAAAAGAATATGAATCACTAATTTAAATTAGAAACCGCTGCTAATTGTCTTAGCGAGACTGCTTTCTCAAAGATGAATAGAAGATTTACCTATTTTTAAATAAGTATATAGGTTTTATTCGATATAAAGTATATATAAATTCACGACTTAAAACAAATTAAGCAAATTTCTGTTTTGACGTGGAGCATTCATCTATTTTTTTTAACTATTGCAAGATGCAATAGTGCGTCTTACATATATATACACAACACGTCCCAAATACAAAAAAAAATACAGCTTTGAATCTCAGGCAATAAATATTTAAATTTAAGAGTGGGTATCGAAAAATAGAATATTTTTTTGAGAAAAGTAATATGTTAGAAATTTTTATCATGGAAAACATGGAATGTAGAAAATTAAAAATTAAAAATTCATAATGTCGAAAATCGATGACGTCGAAATCGATTTTACAAAGTACCACCTTATAGATAATACATTTATAGAATTGACTTCACTATTTCAGAATGGCACAATTTCGATAACCCAATTTATCTAATGCAAATTGTAGAATAAGCATCTATAGAAAATATCTGTACTTAATTTAGAAAATAATGTTTTCGAATGATAAAAATGTAGAATCTGATACGATATTTAGCTATATTAAAAGATCAAAAATTCCAACTACAAAATGTTTATAATACCAAAAGTTCAAAATATAGATAGTTCATAATGTAGAAAGATCAAACTTTCGAAAGTTCATAATGTAGAAAGATCAAACTTACGAAAACTCAAAATGTCGAAAAGTTCATACTTTCGAAAGTTTAAAATGTCGAAAAGATCAAATTATTGCATGTTTCATGCAATAAAGTTGACAAAAATTCTATTTGGAGGTTAGTATATTTTTTTCGAAAGTTTGAATATTCTTAATTGGTTTTTCGAAAGTTTAAACCTTCTAAATTTGTGTTTTTGGAATATTGGACTTTCTATATTTTACATTTGCGAATTTTTATCTTTAAATAATTACAGTTCGAATCGCTAAAAATTCTAAAAGGGTTTGTCTATATTTTTGTTTTCGAAAACTTAAATTATTATTGTGCATTCTATACAATATATTTCGAAAGATTGGCTCTTTTTATTTCTCTTAAATTTAGCATTTTCGAAAATATGAACGTTCTATAGAATATGATTTGTTTATTTTCAGCTATTGGAATCATGTTATTTTTTCGATAAAATATTTTTCTGAAATTTATATTCTATATTTAATTATTTCGACATAATGATTTTTTTAAATAATTCCACTTCTAATATCCAATTTTTCTACTTTCTGAACATTCATAAAAGTAAAGTTCGATATAAAATTTTTCTGTATTGAGAGCTTTCTGAAAAAAATAATTCTATTTTTTGATACCCACCCGCGAAGTACATCACGCATACGTGAAGAATATAGGCAACCATTACAGATTGGGGGGAGGTGTTTTATCAGAATGGTAAAATGTTAGATGGATATTTTCTCAGAAAGGTAAAAAAACAAATTAGAATATCTTATGATAGAAGGGTAAATTTTCCGAATGTTTAAAAATGTATAATATATAAAAATTCGAAAAAATTTGGCAAGAAGGCCATAATATCTTCATTAAATTATTTTTATATGATATGTCATGTCAATTTTTCGAATGCCATTTCTACCTAACGATTAAATTGTAGAAAATGCAGTGATTCAGAAAAGCTAAAATGTCGACAAATGAGCTGAAAATCGTATAGGAATGAACGTTTGAGATTTTTCGGAATTTTATTTTTCTAGTAAAAAGTATTTTTATAATTTCATGCAATCTGTTTTCAATTTTTATAGACACAAATTTTTCTGATATTTTCTTTTCGAAAATAATTTCTTGTGTATTCTGAATAACTCCTGTTCGGAATCAACAGTATCGGATTCGAAAAATAATTTAAACGATAGTATATTTTCTGAAAAAATACCCATCTAACATTTTACCATTCTGATAAAATACCTCCCCCCTTACAGATTTCTAATGTACAACATAGACCAAAATAATCTTTTTTTTATTCGATTTTACGGAATTTTATTTTCTGTTGTAAAGCTTTCTCTTTTAGAAAGCAAATTGGTCAAACAAAATTTTTGAAAAACAATCGTTCTACACGTCTCGCAATTGAATAACCAAAACACTCGCAATTGTTTGCTGCCGCAGTCGGCTAAACGCATTCCATTTAAAGTTCATACGTTACGCACTACAATTATATATGATGTATCCAGCACTTGGTTATACAGCACCTCACCTTCCCGAATCCTCATCTCTTTCCCTCATTGACCCGCGCGCATGTATATCCTACTAATACTACTACCACTACTACTACTACTACGATTACGGCCCCCACCGAGCGCCGGGCTCATTCAGTGTAACGCGCGCGCGCCGAGAGCGAGACGGAGATATAACGCACACGCACACAAGAGAAGAGGAGAGCTGTGTATGTGAATGTAGCGTTCAAGAACCGGCCTTCGCGTTTTATATATATACGTATACACACACGTACTACGGCGCGACACATTCATACAGGTTACTAACCTGACCTACCGCGCGCGAACCGTACGTCGTCACATGCGCGAGACCGGCGTACTAACTAGAGAAGAGGGCAACGCGCAGAGTATGTATATGTGCATACACGTATATATGTATGTATCTATGTTGCGGCCCGTGACGTCGGGGACGTGTTTTGCATATGCGGATTGTCGTCGCCGTTCGGCTGCTTTGCGCGCTGCTCGGAGAGGTTATATACTCCTATATACTTTACGAAGATGAAATGCGAGAGAAACGTTACGAGCGAGGCGAAACTTGTGGTTTCAAAGAAGTTGAATGAAAATTAAGAGCTGATTTATTGGGCGACGCCGGGAAGTCTTGAAGATAGCTGTTTGCGACCATTTATTAGGAGGAAAAGTGTTGAAAGAATGTCAAAATTCATCCTTCTTTCCTCATAGAGGCCATGATGGATTGTAAATTTGGGTTTTTGTCAATCGTGTAATCTGTTTTTTAATTGTTTTTGACGTGCAGTTTCGAACGAATAAAATCTCAAATTAGAGAATAAAATTAATTTAAAAGTAATAAATAATGGAGTAGGAGAATTAAAAAACAAAAAAATTGATGAATCGTCGATATCGTGTTTTTTTTTTTTTTTCATTCTCAGAAGCCATTAAAATCCGTTTCTTTTTGTCTCCACTCGATCAATCACTCTTGTGTATTTTTTTCACAAGAAATGTTTTTATAATCTCAAGTTACGCAAATTCAAAAAAGTTTCCTCGAGCTTCATTTTTTCCACCTGTCGCTGTATCATACCACAACATTACAATCCATCGGCGCACCCATACACAAAGGCGGCGACATCAAAACGTTGGAAAAACGTTTGCCCGCGCCGGGAGGAAACGTTTTCGCGACATCGATCATTAATCAACGAGTCCAGCGGAGAATCGCGAAATTATCTTGTTTGCGATAGGAGAGACGGGAGAACGCGAGTATAGGGGGAATGAATGAACGAACGGACCGCGCGTCGGATATTTTGGTACACACGGTATATCAACGTTAATGAGGAGGCTTTTTCGAATTTCGTCCGCCGGATTTCAAAAAAAGCTTCGCGACGGTTTTGCACATGGATTCCTTCCTTCGGCGAGCGAGTTATTATCTCGATTATATTACGACGACGTTACGAAACGTCCGAGAATGAATCTGATTAAGGGAACTTCTTTATCAATGAACGAGAAGACGCAAGTTGCGCAATCGGGTGTATATTCGATGTTAAATAAGATCGCGGATCAGACACACGCTTCTATTTTTACGGGCCGTCTCTGCCCCCTATCCAATATTAATGATGTCACGAGCGCGGGGAGCGCTATTTTGGAAAAGTAGAATCGTTCTATCGATTAGGCCGAATTAAGGTCAACGATGTATATACCTGCTGAAACTACGTTGACGAATGCTAATCGATATATACGCTGTATTTTATGTATATATGTTGTGACATGTAGCGAGGAAAAGAAGAAGATTGTCGGCTGAGGTAGAGGAAAAAAGTTTTTTTTTTAGGACCGCGTTCGAAGAAACCAAAACATTATCATAAGCGCGACTCATCGTTGGCACGCATTTTTTGTATACACACACATATATATATACGCGCGTATATACGTGTTTTATTATAATATTGTATACAAAAAAATAGAAATTCGTGAACTAGACCAATTTATCCATATAAAAAAGGCTGTTAATACATAAAAAAAGCGACTACACGTTCGCACAATGAAATTTCGTAGATTAGATTGTATTATTATTTATCGAGTTTGAAAATTCATTTATTCGTGCGGCCGGCCGGTGTCGGATTAATGTTTTTTATCTTCGAAAAAATTTACACACGCCCGTGTACACGATAAAATCAACACAGAGTTCACCTATACATATACGCACGCAAACTCTGCTCCAAAAGCCCACATCTATTTGCGTAATAATACACGAGACGCGTGCGAAGTGTATTTTGGAAAATTCCTTTACAAGACAAACCGAAAAAAAAAAAATTAATGAGATACGCACTACTACTAGGCCCATAAATCTCCACAGTCACGTAGGTGACAGCTACTTTAGACACCAAAACGCTTCGAAAACGTCGTCTTTTCGAGCTACTCCCAAAAGTTTTCCACCATGAGATTTTTATTTACGAGCCGCGTGTGCGATGCCGCTCATCGCGCGTGCGTCATTCGAAAAAGCCTTCGGGATATTTTTTGAATTCATTACAAATTTTCCGTTCTTCCGAAACCGTCACCGAGTCACGCGAGCGTCTTATGTATTTGCTTTTAACATTTTCGAAAATTCGAACCTTGCCGCGCGTTACGCAATCCGTTCGATTACGCGCGAATGGAGATTACAAGGATCTATACCGCAAGTTCAATCCGGCGTGAGTCGTAGATTTCTGGGCCTGCTTTTTTCCTCCTTTCGCGTGCCAGCCATTCATTTTTTTTTTTGGAGAAATTAAAAATTCCGCTTCTCAAGCCGAGCAGAAATTTCACGAACACACCCGCGTTGTTCCCCCTCTACTTCCTATATATATAATATCCTTTGCGTCGAATCGAGAAAGAGAAGGAGGAAGAGACCGGCAATATTAAAAATCATCCGGCCGTAGTTTCTCGGAATTGTTTTCGATCTCTCGAAATATAAATTTTGAAAGAGAGATAACTTTTTTGTCGACAGTCGTTATCGAGCTGCCTCTTTTTTTTTGCTCTCGTCTTTCCGCCGCACGCTCGCTCGAGCCGATGACTCGGTTTTTGCTCGCCGAGAGAAGGAAAATTTTTTAATATTCGTTTGACCGATAAAAATTTATCAAATTCCAGCTGAATGTTTTCCAAATGCGGCGCTCGGTGAGCCAGCCGAGCGTCAATTTGATTCGACAAATATTGATTCTCATCGCCGATCGCAAATAGACCATTCGAAAATGATAAAAATGTAGCGTGCCGGCGCCCACGCGCGCGCAGAGAGAGAGAGAGAGCGATAAAAATAAACGCGGAAAAACAAAACAATTTCGTGCCGCGAATGAAATTTCGACTGCGCGGCGCGCTCTCGGCCTTTTTCCGCTGATGCTCGTGTCGTAATTTCCGCGCATCGATATAATGAAAATTAAAACAAAAAAAAAAAGGAAAAAAGCCGGCTTTGTTTCGAGAGCGAAAATGAACACGTATATATTGAAGGACCGCGTGCGGAATGAGTCACACAATATCCACCGCGTTGACCGTTTCCCCCGATTTTTCTCTTCTCACCGCCGCCTTTATCAACGTAGAATTACGAAACGCGACGGCGGCGTGTCGAAATTCCACGAATACGCCGCGAGTCTTTAAGAATCCCTGAAAAAAATGTAACGAAAAAAAAACGAGAGAGAGAGAGAGAGTAAAAATGTCGACGCGGCGGCGGGGAGATATCGTCCGCGCGCGCGCCTTATCGGCTACTTCCTCTCACGCCGAAAGTCAAAAGCCCCGCGTGAGCGCCGAAACGGAAAAACGAAACTGAAGAGTGGCGGCAGCCGGTATATAGTGGCGGGCGTTCCGATCACGTTAAATTTTTCAGAAATTTTGTAGTTATTTAAAATTTCCGGCCTTGTGAATTCTTTGACTGGTTCGGAGAAGATTTTTCGGATTTTTATAATCACTATGATTTGATAGGAAAGCTCGTGAAACATCTCGGCATTTTGAAAGTGGTTTTCAAGGATATTTTTTTTTTATTTTTCATTAGGCATTTGGAGGTCTGACGTTATTTTTTTTTTTTTTTTTTTTTTTTCAAAGAAAATCATAAAGATGAAAGGAATGAACATTTATATACGAATATTTAATCAGCCTCTAGGTATAGAAATAGCAAAGTGGTATTCGCATATATTTGAATGATTCATAATATATATATGACGTTTAGGTGTTTTTCGAAGCTTATGTTTATAAAAAAATTTTGTTTTCCTTCTGAATAACGTTCGAAAATAAAATTCAAAGTAGACGCAAAACTGCGGCTTCCAAAAATATTGTATTTATTTAACCGGATGTCCAAGAATCTCGGGTTATCGACACGTTATTTATAGAAATTTGTTAACTTCTTACATATGAGGAGACCATTAATTTCTCTAGTGAAACGATATATTTTAAGATTTTTATAGTTTTACAAATAAAATACCTAAAGTAACAAGCCACTCGATCTTTATTTTACGCCTACATATATAAACACAGCATGTTTTTGCAAAAACTCACTCTCTCTTCCATGACACATCGAGTCGCGCCAGGTGTTAGGTAAAGCCAAGTATTTCTTAGAAATTAAATTACGCGAAAAGTGCACGTGCCGTGTCACTACGGCAAACGTTCCTTTTTAGTACCGACAAATCCCGGAACGCTTTAAAGCGTTAACTTCTCTTTCAAATCATACATATATTTTTAGATTAAAACATACACGCGACCGCATCTTTCCCATCGTGTAAGTAATTCAGCAAAGTTTCCTTCCGAAATAGCGTATAAAAATAACTTAGGTCCCAGCATTTTTCTCCGCTGTCGCGATTAAAGACTAAATTAAGATTAATCCCAAGCGAATTACGAATTCAATCCCGCGCGCGCGCGCGTCCGTCCCGACGTTTTAATTATCACGCATTCCCCCTCTTCTCCCCCGTAGTTGCCGACAGCCAACATCCCGAACGCGTATGCCAATACTTTTTCTCAAAGTTCGCCCCCTCTCGACCACTCGTATAACTACTCTTGGCTCATCTCGAATTTCTTCCTTTGTGCTGCGGCGCGGCGCGTGGCGAAAACTGCAAGATACAAAAATCTTCTAAAAAATTAATTAAAATCGAACTAATCCAGAAGGGGCGGGAAAAAGCCCCTCACTCTCGCGCATACTTTTCCCGAGCGGGCGGGCGGATGGGCAAAAAACTTCGCAGACTCTCTCCCCGCCCCACCGCAAGATAATTGTATTTTGACTGTTCCTCCGGCCCCCGTGAAAAATCACTTCCTTTCTTCCCGCGAACAATTTCTAATTAAAATTTTTGCCGCCGCTACTATACCTCCTCTTCATTCCCGCAAAACAACAGTTAATGAGTTTTCCAATTATCAGCTCTTTCTCTCCTCCCCCGCCAAGAAACGCTCGCCCTCAGGTGTATGTATGTATGTATGTGTGTGTGTAACTCGAACCGCGAGGCTCTCGAGTGTAGAAAGGAGGGAGAGAGGGCGGCTTATTAAATAAAAACTAATGACCCGCGGATTAATTAGGTCGCGAATCGTTAGCGCCCGCAGCTAGCGACGCGGGGGCTTTGCCTTTTCTCTCTCCCCCTCCCCTTCCACCCCCCCCCCCCATTCTCCCTTTTCTCTCGGCAGGTAGAGGAGAGCGATTTTAATGAAAAATACTTGTTAAAAGTTTTGTATAAAAGTACCCGCCGCCGGTAAAAACTTCCGTGAAATCGAGTCGCGCGCAAGGAAATTTGCAAGATCGCGCAATCTTTATGCCTCCGCGTCTACTTTATTCTCCTTATCCTTTATTCGCGCCGGTTCTCTGTGTATATATGCGTGTATAAAGCTGTGTGTATTTCTCCCCGCGCCGACGCGGATTTCTTTTTGCAAGCGCCTTATCCCCCACGCGCGCGCGCGCGCTCGCAGCGTGTCTTTATTCTTCGTTATGGCTCGGGAAATTTGATTGGCTAAAAGTAACGGGCGGATTTCGCTCTTGTGTATCATTATTATTGTTATTCTTGTCGGCAAGATTGAGAGAGAAAGAGAGCGAGTTGCAGGAATGTTGCTATTGCGCAACGCTTTGTTTGGCCATTTTTTTCGAGGGATTCGTATTATATATAGAAACAATGGAATATGGAAGCCGCATAGATCGTGTATATAGCTCTAAATGCCGAGAAATGAAGAATAAACGTTGCCAAAAAGAAATAAGATCATTTCATTTTGCCTCCAAAGATCGTCCTCAACTATTTAATACAAAAATGGATGGCGTTATACCTTCAACATTGAAGAATAAATAGTTTATAAACGAATCATTCAGGCGATAAGTTGAGTTGTAGTATTGTATTGCAGATTAGACGACAAAATAAATCCGGTTACAACTAGTGAGATATTTTCTTAGATTAGATTTATCCACTTAAGATTTGACGACCGATTAGTGGTCATTTCAAGAATATACACGTGACACGTGATTCTTCCAGTATTATTTCATTTTTAGCCGATAGTACATGATGAAATAACACTAAGAATCAATCTTTGATTAATATTTTTATACCAAAGCACGAAAAATGATTATAACTTGTTCGAGCTGGCTCTCCAAAACGTCAAGTTTTCTGAAACAACACACTCCGTCATTTTTCAATTAAAACTCCGAAACTCGATTCCCAAAAGGCCGGGGCGCGCGGCTCCCGTCGATTCTTCGAGAACGAGAGAAAGAGAGCCTCCTTAGCCGGCCGCCGCGCGATACAACAATTATTGCTTTCTCCCCCTCCTCCTCTCTCGACAATGAACGAAAAATCGAGTCCACTCGTTATTTCCTATCTCTTATCGCCCCTCGCTACCTCCCTTCCCACCGCCCGTCCGCTCTTTATAATTTCGTTCACTTTATTTTCGTTTCCCTCCGTCCGTCCGTCCGTCCGTCGGTGAGTTCATCCTCCTCCTCTCTTCTCTACCTCTCCAGACTCGATCCCCCACCTCGGTGTGCGCGTCGCGTCGCGGGGGGAAATTCGGAAGAGCCATTCCTCTCTCCCTCTCTCTCGCGCTTTTCTTCGATCGATTCGGAAAAGAGAAGAGGAAAAACATAGCTCGACGGTAGAGAAGAACGAGAGAGAGCGAAAAAATTGCGTCGAAGTTTCTTTTCCGACTCGACGCACCGCCCGCGAATATTCCTCTCTTCGTATAAATTTAATGCCGGAGAAAATAATGTCTAATAAAATTGTCTGGCTTCGCGACTATATTCGACATTTCTTTATCCGGCCTCCGCCGCCACTGCCGCTGCTGTGCGCACGGCGTATTAATCAATAGCGCTTGTATTTGCGTTATATTTTCAAGCACTCGCGGCCCGTTCTTTCCCCGAAGATTGATTTAGCTCTCTCTCTCTCTCTCTCTCTCTCTCTCTCTCTCTCTCTCTCTCTCTCTCTCTCTCTCTCTCTCTCTCTCTCTCTCTCTCTCTCTCTCTCTCTCTCTCTCTGTTTCCCGCTTGCTCACTCGCGTATCTTCGAGAAAAGTCAATTTGTATTTATTATTTTATCGGGAGGGGCGGGCAACGCTGGGAACGGACTGGAAATAACAATTTCGTCGCGTGCGTCGGCGTTTTCGAAGCGTTACGCAATACTGTGAAACGTCTAAGAGGTGATTTTTCTTATGGGTGATTAAGAAATTTGTAAGGGAAAATAGTCCGTTTTTTTTTAATCTGGTGACAGGGTAGGAGTAAATGAATGAAGAGTCTAATGGTTCTGATAATTATTTGAACATTGTCGACGTTTCGGTTCCTTTGCGTATTGAAGTCCTTATTAGAAACTATTATTACTATGAAATGGAACAGGTGATCAGCTGGCCACCAGTCAGACGAACGTACAATTATTATTAATTTGTTTATTTTATTTTAAATATATGGTTTTGCTCAAACTTACACTTAAACTTAAAGAAAAGTAGATAATTTTTTAAAGGAAATACAACAAGACTTATAAATAACACTTTAAAACGACAGTTTTCCTTAATAATTTTAATTGAAAAATAGATACTGAGAGATGATGTCAAAACCAACAAAATCACCAGCATTGTAAACATACTAATGTTGAAAATAGATAATCGACTTATTTTAAACTTTTACGTTATACGATTCCAAAAAGTCGTGTTCAATTAAAAAAAAAAAAAACAGCTCGTAATTCAGAGCTACATTCCGGCATATAAAACTCGAAAATTCGAATGAATCATCTGTTTGCCGCGTCTCCCTCTCTTTTTCTCTCTTTCTCTCCTTACAAAAAAGTAAAAGAAGTAACGAAAAGAAAACACTTCAGTCAGCCTCGCGCATGAAAGAGAGGGAGAGAGAGAGGTGTGCAAACGGAAAACAAGAGGGGAAGGAACACACGTCTCATTGTTTCATAAAAAAGATTTTGGAATGACGAGAGGAGTAAGCACATGACACGCGCATGAGTCACGCGGAGATCGAGCCTCTCGGAAAAATTGGCGGGCGAGCAGACCTATAGGGAGACGATCATATGTTGCGACACGTTATGTATAGTCATATAATATGTGGATTGTGCAACGGATGTGTATATGAGTGACCTTAGAGGTTTTTTGGTAGCCTGAAGATACAGTTCGTGGAAGGAAGACAATAACGAAATTTTCCGTTTGGAAAGCGCGAGTGTAATTCAAAAGCTGAAGAGTAATTGGTGACTTTTTAATTCATTTATTGAAGAATAGACTTTTTTTGTAGATAAAGGATGGATCTAAGCAGATGCTTATTTCGAATTATATTAATTTCTTTAGGAAATATAAAAAAATTTGCAATTTAAAAATAAAATACTTATGCGTATTTAAATTTCTGAGCACAGAATTTCTTCAAAAAAATGTATTTTTATAGCGTAAAAGAATTAGAACCGCGTCATGTTAATAATATACACTGTACGAGACATATTGCCGAATGGCATGATTTATAATTATAACTACATCAAAGGGGCATTTATGGTATTTGATCTAAATCAGAATTGAAACGCAATTTCCGAAACTATTAATTGATTATGCCACGTACACTCGCATTTACTCTCGATAGCTTATTGGCATCAATCAAACGTATTACACGTGCACTTTTAAATTATATAGCACACACGCCCGTCAGCCTCGTAATACCAACAACAATACCTTTTACTAAAGATACACATTTTTACATAAAAAAAAAAAAAAGGTGTCAGTGACTTCATGGGAAAATTATTCTCCGCTGTCTACACCTTCTGCACATTAAAGAATTAATCCACGTAAGATTTACAGCAGCAACGCAACGAAACCTTTGCCTATATATATACAGTCCCCTATATCCACACCACAAAACGCCGTGTAAAAACTCTTACACGCGCACACGCAATTCCCCATCACACACGCCCATATATATACCTTTCGTCACCCCTCCGAACACGCGGCAAATCGCGTGTCCAGGCTATATAGACAGCCAAGAAAAACCCTCGAGCGAGCGAGCGCGCACTCACGCGTCGTGACTGATGACGAAAGCGCAAAATCGCGTCGAAAAAGAAACTCCCGCACACTGACATACGCACGGGACGCGCGCGTGCGCGCGCCAACAAACAAAAAAGAAAAATGTCGAAATTTCGGCGGTGGAAAAACGCGTGTAAGTTTTAGCATATCGGCCGTGCGCTGCTGCGGTGTCCCGCGCGCATAGGCGTGTCAATGACACGTGCCACGGCTGGCTATGTATATACACACACAAACACACATATACACGTATATAGAGCGAGACTTCGCGAATGACACGCGCACTCGCGAAAACTAAATCACCGAGCTGTCAGGAGCACGCCGAGATGTTGCATATCGCGTGAGGCGAACTGCAGGTACATGTGTGTATCTGTGTATACGTAAATGTGGGGATGTGTATGTATATGTAACCTTCGTCGTGGCGATCAGGCGCGGCGGAAAAATATTGTGTAGCTCTCCCTGGCGAGTGGCGCGCGCTTTTGTTTCGCGTTTTGCATCGATTTCGGCACTTTCGAAAGGGGGACATACAGAGAAGAGAGAGACAACTACGCACTCGCCACGTGCAGCAGCAGCAGCAGCAGCCCGCGGGCGATTTTTCCTTTTCGCGCTTTTGTGTCGATTGCAGGTATATAACATGCAACGTCGGCGCGCATGCGAGAGAACAAAACTGATTTCCGTGAGACGTGCGCTTGTCACTTTAATTGTTTTTCGAGGGTTTATGCGATGGACGAGGAAGCGCGCGCGCTCGTGAGTGAGGAGCGAATGTCGAAAATCCATTGTTCGCGAGAGGGTTTATCTCTGTGTGTGTGTGGAGCAAGAAAAATGTGATTCTCCTTGGTCGGCCGCCACCGAGTGGATAAATGTAAGCGGTAAAAGTGTGTAGCGTTGCAATTTTTCCTCTATATCGAATGGAAAATAGCGTTTCAGGTTTTTGACGGGCGTGTCACGGTTCGGTAACAAAATATTTTGGGGCGATAGTGGAGGGGTTTAGAAACATTTTTTTGTTTTCGTGCGAGTTTATAAAGGGGGTTGAGAGAACGAGACTTATTTGTGGGGATTTCATGAGCATCAAATTGACAGTCTATCAAATAATTGTGAAATTGTATGGTGTCTAAAATAAATTTTAAAATTATTATTATTAGGACCCCTACTGTTTATCTTATATGTAAATGATCTCTTAAGTAACCTCCCAGCTGGGGCAGTGATGTCATACGCTGATGACACAGCAATTGTATCAGCGAAAGATACGTGGGAAAATTCGCAGGATGAGATGAACGGATTGTTAGATTATGTTAGTAAATGATTAAGACTAAATAAATTATCTTTAAATGTAGAGAAAACAGTTTATATGACTTTTGGCAATTACTATGATAGTGTTCCAGAGAAACTAAAAATAAAGATATGTGATAAATATATAAAAAGAGTAGAGAGCTATAAATATTTAGAAATTACTATTGACTGTAATGTAAAATGAGACAAACATATTGAGAGCATTACTAAAAAAACCAAATATTTACTTTTCGTCTTCTTCAAAATGGCAGAGGAAATGCAATTAAAGTCTGTTGATACTATATTACGCATTTTTCAATAGTATAATAAATTATTGATAATAGCCTCGGGTGGTTCACACATGAATAGTTCAAGACCACTACAAAATCTTCAAAACAGAATTTTAAAAATAATATATAAATAAATTATTCATTGTGAATCACTTACGTACCATTATGAGGAACTAAAAAATATATTTCTGAATCAAAAAATCAATACAAGGAAAAAGTATACAAATACCCAAACACGATAAGACGATCAGCAACAAGGATTGCTATTTAATAGCGGTTAGAACATATAATTCTTTGCCTTTGGACTTAAAGAACCTAACAAATAACAACAATACAATCAAAAGAAAAGTTAAAAATTGGGTATCCAAATATAGATAATTTATGTTACTCGATAGTAGACAATATCTCTATAGGTGAAAACAAAATTATGATTTTCATCCATTGCTGCAATTGCATATACTGCAACTAATTTACCTGTTAAGTTTCGAAAAAGTTTAATGAAGCAATTATGTGAATTTTAGTATATTAGTTAGTATGTAGGTTATTTTATAAGGAATATACCAGTCCTACACTCAGGTAAATGTTTTTACCTATATGTATTACTATGTAATTTTCTGGTATTAATAAATAAATATACCAATGATACAAAACATTAATTTGAAATTCTGTACATTATTAAATGTATTTTACGGCGATAAACCTTATAGTACTCTATGAAATTCAATTTTGTAAATTTATAGAAAATCTTTTCTAGAACGCGTTGCTGAAATGTAAAAATTCCTTTGAAAGGCACAAAGAATAGTTGCATTTCCAGCCCGGCGTACGTCTCTCCGTAAGGACAAAAATATTATATTTAAATACAATGACAAATGCATTTCGGCGTATATTTTTAGGATTTCGCGAAAAAGCGCGAACGCAACAAAGGCAGCGGCAGCGGCTGCTGCTGCTGCTGCGGGCACGCGAGAGAAAGGGAGGAAAATAAAATAACCCATTTCGCTTTCTGAGGAACCGCGGCCGAAAAGAAATTTGAGAGATAAAAATGGCGAAATATATTTTGGTGCAGCAGGAATTCGAAAATGCTATTTTTAGAAAGTTGCCGCGGCGCGCGCTACACGTAGAGAGAAAGACGCATGGCGGCAGTAGCAGCAGCAGCTACTCTCTCGAGCCTTCGAATACATCAATACATGACTCAGCTCATTTTATTCAGATTTTGAATGCATAGAACGTCGAAGTAAAGGGTGTGTGTGTGTGTATACGAGGGAGAAGAGTTTTCGAAGTTGGCCGCCAATTCGCCTTTTGTGCGCGACTCTCCGCTACATATTTTTGACTTTCAAAACTTGACGTTTTCGAAATTAATATCGCGAGCTCGAGCGCGCTCGAGCCGAGTGCTTTTGTACGCTTTTCAGGCCGAAATAATAATAAATCTTTGAGAGCGATAACCCGCAGCACATAACACACAGCAGAGCGCGAGAGAGAGAGGGGGGAAATAGAAAAGGCGATGCATAATGGAGATTGCGAAAAAAGGAACAATCGAAGATAAGGCGAGAGAGCGCGCGAGGGCAGTCGAGATTTCTGCGAGCCGTGTTCTACAAAACGATTTTTCTTTTCTTTTTTTTTATTAATTCGTGCCGCAACGTAGTATAGAGTTTTGACTTTCTAAAATAAATGTGTATGTACATACTTTGGATCGAGAAGACCAAGCGACCACAGAAGGGGCTTTTTGTCAGTAGTCGTGTAACGTAATTTCATGCTAGCTGAGCACACGAGCGCGCGCGATTGTTTTCAAAACGGCGGCCCCTGAACGAGCGCGATTCAAAGTGCAGATAACGCTCCTCTCGCGTATACGTACACTAGACTACCCATTATGCTCGATTTGTCGAAAGGCAGTTTATTCATTTTTTTTTTCTTTCTCTCTCATTCCTTCTCTAAACTGTAATATATAGAACTATACTTCGTCGAACTGTTTACGATAATTTCGTCTGCAATTTTTTGCAGAGATAAGCTATCGATATAGTCCCATTGTTTTGCGACATATACGCATATACACAGACGCACAATGCAGGCCGCCTCCATCATGGATACATCGCGATTATGGGGCCCTGAAAAATTCGTTATACGTTGAACCTCTCGCGCTATATACCCGCGTCGCAATCCACGTTCCATTACAATCGTACAATACAACTCTCGTAGTAGTGGAGCTTTTTTTTTCTCGTCCCTCTCTCCGGCTCTCGAGTTTTCGTAATTTAATACACTTTTGTGCGCTATAGCAGCTCCGCGCAGGGCCCGGCCGACAAAGAATTCTATCAGCGGTGGCGGCGGCGCTGTTTTGAAATTGTCAGGCACCGTGTAGTGAGAGAGCCGCGCGCGGCCCGCCGAAATTCAATAATAGATACGCTTCTAAGTGGATATCTGGAAATTCTTGCTTTATTGGCGATTCGATTTTAACCGGGCCGACGAGGCTTTTTGGACTCCTCCCTCTCGTTCGCCTCCATCGTATATAATGGGCAATATTTCCGAAACGTATATAACAATTGCGCTGAGAGATATCGTTTTTACAGGACGGTACAGACAATGGGGTTCGTTTTTTGCTTTTGTTTTTGTTTTTGTTTTTTTTTTTTTTGTTTACGTGCTCTCGTGGATTTCAAAATCTGTCGAAAGAGTATTTCGTGGCTATTGTTGTTATTTTATTGATTATTAGTATGTATAAGAGCAATTCCTGGGAAATTTCCCTCTTACGTCGCCAAAAAAAATGAAAAATTTTTTTTAATGCACACTTACCACACAAGGTTTTTCTCGTTTCTTGAACCTTACAGAACGTGAAAAAACGTGTGTTCCAAGTCGCTTGAGTGGTATCATTTTTTTACAGCACTTTTAATTTTTCTTATGGAAATTTAACATGGGAAAAATGGGTGAAAAGTTGTCATTGATGATGAACCAATAACAAGCTATTGAAGAGGCCAAACCAAATTCCACAAAAAAGCGATTAAAGTTGAAGAATAGAGCTTTAATTTGAGTGGGCAATCGTTAAAATCGGTCGATTCGATGCAAAGCTACGTGAATTTGAAAATGAATGAAAAGTGCGAAAAATGGCGAAAATTTTAAGAATTACGATGATTTGACAAAAATCGCTCATTTTTGGTCATTTTTCGCCATTTTCAAATTCACGTAGCTTTGCACCGAATCGACCGATTTTAAGGATTGCCTTCTCAAATTAAAACTCTATTCTTCAACTTTAATCGCTTTTTTGTGGAATTTGGTCTGGCCTCTTCAATAGCTTGTTATTGGTTCATCATCAATGACAACTTTTCACCCATTTTTCCCATGTTAAATTTCCATAAGAAAAATTAAAAGTGCTGTAAAAAATGATACCACTCAATCGGCTTGGAGCACACGTTTTTCACGTTCTGTAAGGTTCAAGAAACGAGAAAAACCTTGTGTGGTAAGTGTGCAGTAAAAAAAATTTTTCATTTTTTTTGGCGACGTAAGAGGGAAATTTCACAGGAATTGCTCATATACGTTAATGTAAAAACTATATTGTAGTATAGGTGTGATGGGAAGAGCCGTTGAACATTTCATCCCTAAGCTGTAATGACCTTCTAATTTTCTATCAGAATCCAAAATTCGAAGTAAATTTAATAAGCCTCAGAGAGTAATGAAGCGCGAAATTTAGATACGATGCTGCACGTCCTCTAATTTTCTATGTGATTTAGTTGAAATCTATCGCGCAGCTGAGTAACGTCAAGATAATCGGCTACCTATATGTTGTCGATAAAGCAACATAAACAATCATTTACTTTTTATGAAAAAATTTTGTAAAAATTTAAAAGCATCCAATCCAATTTCCTACATTACACGGAGAAAAATATATTGTATTAAAAATTACCATGTCTGATTGTAAAAGTGGGACATACTCGAATTATAAAAAAAAAGCCATAATTTATGGTAGAAATTACCATAAATTTATTGTAATTTTTACGACATAGGAAAAATTTTACCATAAATCATGGCAATTTTTTTGATAATTCAAGTCTGTCCCACATTTACAATCGCAGACATGATAATTTTCATTATAATACTTTTTAACATGTAGATTCCAACTTTGAGCAAATACCACCCAAAATAATCATCGTTACCAAATCAACTCAAACTCTACAAACTACAGCCATCAATCAACCACTACTCCTTCAAAACTCACGAGACGCGTCCTCCAAATAACCGTAGCATCAGTCAACCCTAACGATAACTATAGAACCAGCTATATAATTAACGCATTTGGCTAACGAATAATTGCCCCTGACCACGGCCAAGTCATAAATGAAAGCTTAGCCAAATTTCCATTCCAAACCACGCGCGTCCCCTCCGCCATCTGTGTATATATACCCAAATAGCCTGGAATCTCCGAAATTGCAGCAATTCTCTCGACTAATAGGATCCGCGCGTCGACGCCCGTAACCTCGCCGCATCTCTTTTCCCTCCTAAACAAAACACTGGGAAACGCGCGAACAACCTCTCCTGCAGGGATATACGAGAGCGAGCGATCGGTTGGGTCACGCGACCCGCGGCAGCAGCTTCTCTTCTTCCTCTTGACGCGAGCGATAACCGCGTGTATGCGTGTGTAAACGTACGCGCGCTGGATCCACGCGATGATAGCGTGATGCGGGGCTGGTTCCCCGCGGTGCGGGAACGATCGCGTGCTAGCGCGGTTCAGGTGTAGGTAATTTGCGCGCGCCCGCGGCGGCACGCACGGATTAATTTCCGATCGGGACGCACTTGTGTATATATGTGCGACGATTCTGTAGCAGAGGTTTGTGAGGTTGTGAGGGAATTTGTCGTGGGATGTTAAAGGGCTGTCGAAAAGGTTTGGCAATGGGGTACGGTCACAGTGGATTCTATTTTTTAGAGCGTACACTATTTTGTTCTTGAGGTTATGGATATATAATTTTTTATTATTATTTCATTTTAATTGGTTTAAATGGTAGGATAATCAGATAATTTTTCAAAGCATGACAAAATTAATCTTTTTATTCTAATTTGATTTAATTCTTTAGTTTTATTTAGTTTTGAACAGTTAAGAAAAAAAGAAATTCAATTTCAAAAATTCAAATGTAGCGGAAGTAGCGAATTTTCGCGCCTATTCCTTATAGACCAATCAAAATCAATCTTTAAGTGCTTCAGAACATTTGGCTATCGTTTTTTAAGAGAGGATGAGATTTTATTTTTGGAGCTCGATTGGAATGCCCAACGATTTGGAATGTATATTTTGAGTGAGTATGAGTTCAAAAACGGAAGATAACGTTTGTAATATGGGGACAAGAGCTGTGTCTGAAGTTTTTGTAGAAAAGTGGAAAGTTACTAAAACATATCCATTTTGGAAAGTTTATAATATCAAGGAATGGTAGTTTTATTTATCATCACACAATCTATACTTGTGCATTTATTCCCTGGTAGAAATGTATCTATATGAAATCGCCAAGAAGTTAGAAAATAGCTAGTAAAACTGGCTAATTAATTGCTATGGCGAAAAGATTTTTCGACCATTATTAGTCTATTTCTTAGATTGACGTAACAAAAAAATATTCGTATTTGATTTACTTACTAATTTTATCTTTGATGAAAGAGTATTGGATCCCTGGTGGGTATTTATCTATCTGAAATGGCCACAATCTCAATAAATAGGTAGGAAAAATGGCTATAGTTAATAGGCCCCGGTGAAACGCGTTTTCTCCCATTATTCGCACATTTAATAGATTGGACATAACCTCCAAATTGTCGTTTTAAGTTTACTTAAAGAATTGACGTTAAATTGGACGGTATTCAACTGTAACTGATAGCTTACTAAAATATAAACAATCTGAGCAGACAGAAAAACCATTTACAGCAGTCCTTTTGAAGATATTACGTAGAATGTATTTGGGGAATTCTCAGGAACTTTTACTTTTATGTCACTCTTTTTTTTAAGCAATTTATTGCTGCTATTAGCGGTGCGTGAGAAGCACATGAACCAGACAGGGTGTAAAAGCTTCAATTTTTACGTAGAAAACCAGTCCTGTAAACCATATTAGTGTGCCACACTTGCCCAATTCGGAGCATATAAAAAACTGTCGAAAAAACTCAACTTTTCAAAAGTACACCTTTTTCGACAGTTTTTTATATGCTCCGAATTGGGCAAGCGTGGCACACTAATATGGTTTACAGGACTGGTTTTCTACGTAAAAATTGAAGCTTTTACACCCTGTCTGGTTCATGTGCTCCTCACGCACCGCTAATAGCAGCAATAAATTGCTTAAAAAAAGAGTGACATAAAAGTAAAAGTTCCTGAGAATTTCTCATTTATTGCCATTAGATTCTGTCTCTCTCACTCCTTGTCATAACAACAGGCCTTCTACTAGCCATTTCGGGTGGGTCTAGATATATCGAAAGGCTGATAGTTAGAAGCCTTATCCTTCAGAAAATTAGAAATAGAACACGCGCGCCTCATTAGCAGAAGCCGGTTTATCATACAGGATTTATAACAGAAAGCACGATTAACAGAATGAGGAAATACATAAATATATCTACAGAATAAACTAATTTCATACTGAATTGTAGAAAACACATAGTACGAAACGCAGATTTATAAAAAATACATAAGACGAATATCACAAATATAGAAAAACTATGGTGAATTTTATATTATATGGCATTCATCTTATGTATTTTCTATAAATCTGCCTTTCGTACTATGTGTTTTCTACAATTGTGGCAGTATGAAATTAGTTCATTCTGTAGATATATTTATGTATTTTCGCATTCTGTTAATCGTGCTTTCTGTTTTAAATCCTGTATGATAAGCCGGCTTTTGTTAATGAGGCGCGCGTGTTCTATTTCTAATTTTCTGAAGGATAAGGCTTCTATCAGCCTTTCGATATATCTAGACCCACCAGCCATTTCCAGACTAAAAAAACTGATCAGTTTTAATACCTTTAAAATATTCAAGAACAAGCTTGTGCTTGTCTTCGAAAAACTCAATCCATTTTTCAATTTATTAAATGGCCAAATAGTAGGAGAAAAGCGTTTCATCAAGAGCTAGACACTGGACAAGAGAAATTTCCATTTTATAGCAAGTTTCTAATATAAATGGTCAGTTATTAGTTATAAAATGTTTTGGATTTCCACTAGGGTTGTCTTGTGACTAATTATTATTTTATTATAAATCATAAAACGTATTTTTTTTTCTTCAATAAAATACTTATTTTAAAATATTCAATTAAAAATAGCATACAGCATTTATGTACCGTCATATACCGGTATTTATTCAATGATTACAATTTTTCATGACTAACTTTTCTTTTTTTTCTGCACAAACGATGATATATGCGATTTCTATAAAGGTAATTTCTAGCACTGTAAAATCTTTGCGCAATAGTTAAGCGGAGAGGAAAACCCGACGGATATACCGGTTGATGGCGCAAAATGCAATAGTCTATAAGAAATCAGTGATTTTTCTCAATGGCGATTCTCTCTCTCTCTCTCTCTCTCTCTCTCTCTCTCTCTCTCTCTCTCTCTCTCTCTCTCTCTCTCTCTCTCTCTCTCTCTCTCTCTCTCTCTCCCTGTCAATGCTATTGGGACGATTGTGAAATTGTTTTTCGACCTAGTTTGTTTTGGAAAAAATATCCGACATTCATATTTACACGCGCGAGCGATGCACGATAATGTATGCAATCGTAAAAGAGTTTGCAATTTTACAAAAATTTTACGTAAGAACTGCGCAAAGTGAAAATACATACAAACAGTCACGCGACGTTTAATGGCCCCGTAAGTAACACACACACATACACACACACACACACACACACACACATGCACGAAAGTTAAAAATGGAAAAACCTTACTTTTTTAAAATTCAAATGGATTTCGAAAAATTACCAAGTATTATTTATGCTAATATTTGCGAAAAAGTAGGTTTATTTTCCGCTTTTTGTTTTCACATAAAAAGTAAATAAATACAGCATTTCGCAAAACAGTTGGCAACTTTAATAACAAAATGCAAATAACGATAAGTAAATTACTAAATGCAGTGTGAAAAAAAAAATCGCGCTGAGAGGAAAAATATTTTTCTATCTACATATTGATTTTTTGCAAATTTTCCTTTCAAGCATTGATAAAAATAAACGAAAAAAAACTTTAGCATTTTGAGATCAAATTTGTTTCCCAAATAAAAACTGCTCGTCTCATTTGAATAATGTTACATAATAAATTCCAAAAGCAACCACAATTGTTGATCGACATAATCTAAGAAAAAACCAATATCACCCACCAATTCTCCTAAAATATACCATTATGAACTTTTATCATACATTCACCCTAGTAAAGCCACCCTCACGACTTGGAAAAATCATTCCCCCCCAACCCCTCAGCTCATCTCGCGCCACCCAAACAAAACAAACCCACGCTGGTCCCCTGAGGTCACGCACCCACACCCACGCACCGAGACACACAGCCCTCTACATATATATACTATCCAAACATATATATATATATATATACTCACTCTCTCACGCACGGCGAGAAACGAGGTTACAGCGTCACCTTGAACCTCGAAATCCGCACACATGTGACCCGGCGTGGCGGCGGCGCGCGACGCAGCAAACAAGGACGCGGCGCTGCTGCTGCTCTCTCTTCCTTGTTACATCCCTCTCTTGCGAGAGCGAGCGAGCGAGTAAGCGAGGGGGGAAAGGGGGGGCGGCGGCGGCGGCGTTTATCCTCGAGAGGCGCAAGGTCGCTCGCCGCGTCAACGACTCTTGCCCGAGCGAGCGAGTATAGCGACTGAGAGAGAGAGCGCGCGTAGAGCTACCGCAGCGCCGATTCGCCGGGGCGCGAGGCGGCCGTCAAGCGAAGTGTGGAAACGAGAGAGAGGGTTGTGTAAAAGGGGCGATATCGGTATGCGAGAGGAGGGTGGCAAATGGGGGTGTTTTGGAATATGGAATTGTCGGGGAAGTTGGCCGTTTAGCATTTTCGGCTCTCTCTCTCTGTCTCTTGCTGTGTGTTGTGTATTGATTATTTGGAGTTGTGTCGAGCCTTTTATTTTTCAGGTGAACTTTCTGTCGTGTCGAATAAATGATATCTAGTTTTGTGATTAATAAAACATAATATTAGACAAAGTGGCTAATATAATAAGAGGTTACGAATAAAGCTAAGGAAAGAGATTAAAGGGGGCCTATACGTCAATGCTATATGGTAGAGTGCAGTTATGAAAATGCTATTTTTAAAAACGTTTACCGCTATATATAATTGCTCTTTCCATTAGCGAACAAAAGAGTTATATTCCTCGACGACAGAGACTATACATTGATTTACACATTTCCTACATTGTCGTGGATCTAGTCTAGTTTAATCTTTCCTTGTATTACTTGAGATCACGAAAAATGTAATGTAGCTCTAGAATTGAGAATGCCGAGCTGGTCAGCGTCTATATACTCGAATAAGGTTAAGGTGGTGAAAAACGATATCGAATCAACGGCTTTGACTAACGTATGTAGCTACTTTCTATCCACTTCCAAGTGGAGCACAAGTCTCGGTATACTTAAAAATGTACAAGTGTATACGCAGAAACAACGGTAATATAGTTTTAACAATATTTCAATTGACTTACAAAGTACCGTCGCTATATGTGTATACACATTTTCTCCATTTATACGACGTTTTAGGACGACAAAATTACGGCTCGTTGAGAATCCAAGCAGAACAATAATTTGCATACAAACAATGCTAAAGACGCGGAGCGGCTATCGGCTCATTTAGTACTATCGATCTCTCGTTCTCTCTACCCCCATATAGAACCATATTTCCAGACTTGGAAAGAAACTTCCTTGCAGAGTCGCGCGTTAACTCGCATCCCCGATATAATGCGCCTAATACCCTGCGCCGAGATAACGACGGGCCAATTAGAATTAACTTTACAATGACAGCGAGACCGGAACTTTAGAGCTGAAACCGCATACAGCGTCGCGAATAAAGAGAGAGAAAATTTCGCAAACGAGCAAGAAGCGCGGGGCGCCCCGCGTGCCCAGCCACGACACTGTCTCTCCTCTCTCGTCTGTCCTTCTTTCTCCTTCTCTTCCACTCCCTCCTCGGGAATTCGCTCCGTTATAGATTAAATTTTTTTTTACCGCCCAAGATATTGATTGTTGCTTTTTATTAATGTTACATTAAAGTGGCGCCGCCCCGCCGCCCCGCCGTTGCCGCAGCCGCGAGAGGGGCGCGCGTTGGAGGCAGCGGCGGCGGAGGAGGAGGAGGAGGAGGCGGAGTAGAAGAGGGGCAGAGAGACGCGAGCGCGAAAAAAGAGCCGAGGAAAAATTAGACGGCGGAGAGAGCGAGAGTCGCGGAAAAAGCCGAGTGCGGTAGGGGTAATGACAGAGGGAGTAACGCGCGGGAGGGAGAAAGAGATAAGAAGAAAATTAGGGATCGAGGAAGACGGAAATGACGCGGTGTATAGAAGAGAAACATAGATATAATGGCGTGTGTATGGAAGGTAAGTACGAATTGCGCTCGGAAGAGGAACGGGAGCGAAGTTTTAGATTTTTCTGAGAGAGAATTAATTTCTGGAAACGAGCGAACGCGCAATCAGTGTATTATATTTATATATATAAAACGGGCCACGACCAAATATATACCGATGTGTTTACTCCTACGTCGGCGATCTTATCAGCGATCTGATCCCACCCTGCCGGCGTATAGGCACGAGCGCGCCGCGCGTATATATATACACCGCGAGCAATAAATTACGAATTGTGGCTACGAGGGATTACATTTTTTTTTCAAAACGATACATTCCTTCCACGTAACCCTCATCTATATATACCTGTAGGTATAGTTTGATTTGGTTCCCGTGTCGATGTGCTCGCGAGGTAACCCCAGGGCAGTCACCTCGCCTCGCCTCCACCATAACACCAAAATCGGAAAATTTCCAAGCCGCCGCCGCCGCCGGTCTCTGTACATATAACCGCGCGCACGCACCGGAATAATTACAGCCGAAGGGGTCGCACAAGCCCTCCCGCGAGGAGGATCGATTGAGTCATCGACGACGACGACGAGGATGAACAAAGTCATATTTCGAGCCGCGGGGCGCGAGGGAGGAAGCAGCCATCCCGCAGCCAGCCTTTCGCCAAGGAGGGGAAGAGGGAGAGAATAGCGCTATATGTAGGCGCAGGACACACTATATAGGGAAGCTACCGAAAAGGAGGGAGGGAGGGACGCGCAAAAAAGCCGGCGATGGCCGGAGTGTATCGGCCTCGGCGGCGGCCCCCTAGACGGGCCGCGATGGTGGGGATGACGATGGGCGGCCTCCCCCCGCGCGCCCGCGAGAACTCGTTTCGAAGGCGGAAGGAGGAAGAGAAACTTCGCGCGAGCGCGCGCCTGGCGAAGTCGCGCGGGGGGCAAAAAGAGGAGGCAACGCACGAAGATTGATTGAGCTCTCTCTCTCTCTCTCTCTCCCCTTTGCAAAAAGGAGAAGAGGAGGAGGCGGAGGATGGATGTGCGCGAGGGGCATTTTTCGCGCGTGTCTTTGCCCCCGCGCGCGAGAGAGCTCCTTTGTTTTGACGATGTTGCGCGTTACACGTGCGGAGGCACTTTGTCATGCGTGCGTAAGCGTAGGGAAGAGGGGGTTAGCAAAGGCTTGCTTGCTTGTCTTCCCCCGGATTATACCCCGCAATGGATTTTGTGCGCGAGGGGTCGTTGTATGGTCTTTGTTTGGGTGGGCCGGTTACGGGAGGAGAAGGAGAGCTTTTATTTTTAACTTCTCTGCTTTTGACTTCGAGAGTAATGAAAAAAACTCGAGAGTGGAGGGAATGCGGAGTTATACGTAAGTTTCATGAAAATTTCTGGATTGTTTCGCGGGAGAATTAAATTCTGCGTTATTTGTTGGTGGTGCACGGATGGTTGTATTGTGGGGTACGTGGCAAGTTTCAATGGTGTTTGGGGGCTAACGTCAAGGTTTTTGTTTACCGGTGGTGGAAACGAGGAGGCTTTTGTGACGAAGTTTTGCAATGCAGTATAATGCGAGTTATTTGAATTTTTGGTTGGGGTTTGATGAAAAGTATCGCGATGGTGATTTGTAGAACGTTTTTTAATTAGTTTCTAACGGAAGAACCTGAATGTCTACTTCAGGTTGGAGATTAGGTATGGAGTCAGAGTAAAAAATTATCAGTAAAATACACATTATTGAGCTAACCTTTATTTATACACGAGAAAGAATTTTTAATCCACGAACTCGTAAGAACCCAAACCAAGAATGCGCCCTCATACGCGGGGGGTATATATAGGTACGGCAACATTTTTCGTCAATCTGCGTAATAACAAAGTTACCCGTTATACCGCCCACAAAGCCCAAGCTCGCATTACCAAAATTATTCCCCCAACAAACTTCACCGCCGACTTATATACCTCTACGTGTGTACACAAGTGCCCATATCGCCAGGCGCAAGGAAAACACACGCCGCACTTCCATTCTCTTTGACATTTTCGCGAGTCCCGCACCGCCGCGACTTCTTGGGTGGAATCCATCTTCCTTCCTTCTTTCTTGCCTCCGTACCGCGCGGGCTCTTGAAAAGGAAAAACTCGAGCGCACGCCAGCCGAGGGGAGAGGAACTTTTTCACCCTCTCGTTTTTTGTTTAGCCGCTCGCGCGCACGCCTTCGCCGCCCACCCGGCGGAGGAGAGGAAAAAAATGTGCAGACCGAGCGCACGTGTATGTGTGTGTATGTGCGAAGCGAGGAGGAAGAGAAAAAAGGTGCAGATCGATGCCGTGTCTGTCTCGGGCGAAATTTCATTTCCGCGAGATTTCCTAGGCCCGCTCTCTCTTTTTTGCTCTCCTCTCGTTCCCTCACCTCCTCCATTCTTTTTCTCGGTGGATGTGCGCGCGCGCGCCAGTGTACGTGAGCTCGAGAGCGAACGAACGAGCAAGTGAGAGAGGGAGAGGAGGAGGTTCGGGCTTTCGTCGGGCGCCCGACGATGCGTCATCGGATTTTGAGAATTTTCCGCGGGGGCGCCGACGCAGCCCCCGCACGAGTTGAGAGAGTTTCTGCAGGCCTGGCTACTTTTTCGGGTGGCTCCCAGTGCGAAACAATATATACCCCCCGTCGGGGTGGAGGGGCCGAAAGATGCTTCATCGAAAAACCTTCTTTTTCGCGGATATTGGCAAAAATGCTGTATACCTTTTTTCGTAATGATCTTAATTTAATTTTTCGAGTTATAAAATGTTGAGTATGAAAATATTTTGAAAAGTTGTGAAATGTGTCGATTTTATTTGTATGTATTATAGCAAAATTTTTACAAAAATTTTAGTGCATTGCGTATTATGCAATATGTGTGATTATAAATGTGTGTATAAAATATTGTAAGCAATGGGAAGAAATAAGAATATTTATTTGTATGTCATACTTATATTTCTATTGTGTTAAAATATAAAATAAAGTTAAATTTATTTTAAATGCATCTCAAATTTATCTTAAAATGATATTAAATATCACAATCAATATCTTAAAGCGATCTTTCTGTGATCTCAACCTTTTTTACGCGGGGAACTTTTAGGTTTGCACATTGTTGTGCAAAAAAATGTGTGGTAAAATAATAAGCTTTGGAATAATTTTAGTCTCTTTGTGGCTTGAAAGTGGAAGATTGGAATATAATTTTCAGTTAATAAACGTTTTTTAACTCTATAATCTAGTGATTAAAAAATGATTAGTTCTTTGTGTAAGAAAATGTTCAATAATTACAATACGGTATACGCAGCTGTGAAAAAATCCTTTGTGAAAACTATTTTATGTTATACATTTTTTGCTTACACGGCAACCGTTAGCGATGCACGCATTACACGGAGAGAAAAATTTCAGTAAAAATTACAAAAAGTTCCGCAATTTTTACTGAACTTTTCGGTACTGTGGTAACAGACTGCCAAAATGAGCGGATTTACTTGACTTTCTATACTTTTTATAGAATTTTCAGTAAAAATTACCGAACTGTTCAGTAACTTTTAAGAGAAGGT
Source organism: Torymus aiolomorphi (assembly GCA_036365515.1). NCBI lineage: Eukaryota > Metazoa > Arthropoda > Insecta > Hymenoptera > Torymidae > Torymus > Torymus aiolomorphi. Next base: position 58,862,746 of record CM070874.1, on the reverse strand, counting down.
TTGGAAGTTTTCGTTGGCGTAACGCGCGGTGGCGCTGTTGACTGTTGTGCGCATGCGCGTTCTTGAATTTCAGCGAGAATTACCGTGCACAACCGGTAGATGGCGAATATTGAAACTCGCAAGTGACCACGACTTTCCTCAGTTAGTATATAAGTCCGCTGAGTTTCTAAAGTTCATATTTAAGCGTTTGCGTATTGCGAAATGTAAGGCATTACTTAGGTTATGTGTAGTATAGTAGTTAGATATGTTTAGGACTTTAGATATAAAAATTTCCTATGTAAAAGCGGCGTGCATATTTACATCTTATCTTACACCACAAGGAACGCAACACTGGATTCCCAACTATTAAAATGGCGATAAGTACGATTAATATAAATTATTCCCATAAATAGGTAAATTTTTTTTAATTACCATATTCGCCATATTCTATAAAATTTATAACTCAAAAAAGAGTAAAAATTACGGAACGGTTCAGTAAAAAGTAAGTGCTTAGAAAAATTACCGAACTGTTCTGTAAAATTTACAAAAATGTCAGTCTGTTACCGTAGTACCGTGAAGTTCGGTAAAAATTATCGAACTTTTTGTAATTTTTACTGAAAATTTTCTCTCCGTGTACACAGGGGATCAATAGAGTCAATAATGTAAAATGCGCGAACTGCGGCCGTAAAAAATGTTAACAGACGAAAATGCTTTTTTTTAAGCGTAGAAAAATGCTTTGTTATTTTTTTAAAAAAATGGTCTTTTTCACCACATATAAAATAAAGAATTTTGACGAAAAAATTTCCATAACGATATTTTCATGTTTCCCAACATTTTCGAGCTCACTGAATTAGAATATATGGGTTTCTCGAAAATGTGCCCGTGTAACGCATTTTTTTTTTCTCTTTTTGCCTTTTTTTTCGCTCCCTGCCGAACGCGGGGGTAACTCTCGAATGGATAGCGTCATCGCGCAATAAATTTGCGCGCGAATATTTTCCTGACGCCGACGTATTTCACTTGATTAGATTTTTAAATATTTATACATATCCCATGTTTATCGCATTAGTAATTTATTATTGAACTTTATAAGCGAGCGATCGAAGGCAATTTCTAGCAATTAGCAAAAACAGAAAAAAAAAGTATACGTGCGGGGAACGTTATAAATTTTATTTCATTTGGCGCGAGAACGCGCGAAAGCATAGCGCGTCGAGATTAAAATTCAACCGAAATTAATATTTTTTTTTCTCTCTCCTTCAGTATTATAAAAATGGGTATACACGTGCAAGCCCTCCCGTAATTGTAAAAAGTTTTAACTTTTCATTAGATAAAATAAATCATGATAAAAATGTCAGGATATTATTCAATAAAAGCAATTAATAAATAACAAAAAGTGCTTTTAAAAGTGAATGAATTTGTAGCTTTCCGGCAGCGGCGGCGGCTGTTGCCCCCCGCGGGTTTCCCGAAATCAATTTCATTTCGGACGTATAAAAACAAACTTTTCATTTTACATTCTTCAAATGCGCAATTTAAAAAAAAAAAAAACGCGATGCGTCCCGGCCGCATAAATACCTTTCGAGTGCATCGAGAAATACTTTTTCGAATTTTCCTGACGCTGACCGCGGGCGAAACGTCTAATGGGCGCGAACAATGGCCGATCGCTCTGGCGATTTGTGCTTTCATTTCTCGAATAATTATTTTTTCGCAAAAATATATATCTCGCGCGTTTGTACCTTCCTTTTTCGACACTTGAAATTACCCATACTCGTGGGCTTGTGGAGAGCGAGGAATTATCTCTCGCGGCCAATTTATAACGGGCAGCCGCAACATTTGCGGTGCGCGCTAAAATATTAAAAATATATATATTAATGAAAATTCTGTTATCGTTCGACGTTTTTTTGCATTCTGTGCTTGCCCGGGTCATATTATCTGCGGGGATATGCTTACATTAAGAGAATTAATAAATATATGCGAAAACATTTCGAGGGAAATTTTAAAATAATTTTGTTATTATTTCAAAAGCTCGCGGTGAAAAACGCAGGCGTTTTATTTGCGTGCGATCGGTTTACCGGTGGGGCAGATCTGCGAAATTTCATAATTTTTTAGTCCGTTTTCCCATATTACCGTGCGTTACAGGAGGTTTATCGCAAATGATATATTCATCGCAACGAAACTCTTTATTCACCGGTTTATGCGGTTTTATCAGATTGAATTGGTGGTTTTTTCATAAACGTATACTCTAATGCGTTCTGATGAACATTAAATGCGTTTGTGCTTTTATAATTTGATTAATTTACGAAATTTGAACGATTGAAAATAATTCAAAAACTGCTTCAATAAAAATTTAAACGTAAAATATAACAATTGTAGGAATACTATCTTGAATGTTCGCCTAAACGGTTATATCGAATTTATTTACGTAGAAAAAAGACATTTTATCTTGTATTCTATTTACACGAATTCGAAAATTTAACAAATTACGGCGAAGCTTATCAAAATCAATGACAAGCGAAAAAACTGCGCCATGCCACAGTGTGACACACGCGCTCTGCAAAAAAAATCCGACAATTATGTCACCGGCAGGATTTGCTTTTTGACTTATTTTTTTTTTTACGTCAATTGGAAAATTTTGAACGCGGCGATAAACCAGAATATGGCAAATTTCGAGAAAATCTCGTGAAATATAATTTTACTGGGATATATTAATATTATTAAAATTCATGAAGACATTGACACATTTCTGATGAAATTCTTTTTTTTTTGTAATTATTCCAAACACGGTCACATATCAATGTCATTATTTACAAAAACGAATTCAGAACAACTAAAAAACTACACAAAAACCAATGAATTTGTTATCTAAAACAATATTTACATAATTATCAGCCCTGTCCTTCACCTTTCCAACGCCAAAAATCCACGACCCCCACATCACGATGACGCAATCACTCATCACTACTGCTCACTCAACTCCGTTCCATGCGATCAAAATTAAACCAGAAGAAATGGAAAGTGGAATCACCGGCCGTTCGCACATAATCCCACCCCGCGCGCCCTGAACTGCAATCGCGCGCCGCACAAACACCCCATTTTCATCGCTCTCGCGCATGCAGTCCGTGTGTAATGACCCCTCGTCCGCTCGTTAAACTGGAAATTCCCTCATTTCGCGCTGCAGAATGTATATATTTATCGGGCAAACATTGCGCGCCGTGCGGTGGCGGCGGCGTCGAATTTGTTTACCCGGACGCCATGCGTGCGCTCCTCTCCGCGTTACACGGTGCGCAGGTGAGAACGCAAAAAGAGCGCAGCGGCGCGCGATCGGCAAATAAAAGCGTAGGCGCGCGTGTTTGAGCGCGAAAAAAAGACAGAGAGGGAGAGATAGATAGCAGGCGAAAGGTATATCGACAAAGCGCAAAACTCGAAAAGCGACGCGCGACAAAGAGAGTCGGAAAAAACCGCCAACCCTGCGCTCGCGACTCTTCTTTTTTCCATGCCACGCGCGTACACTTCGCGAAAAATCGGCTGCCGCACGTGCCCCCCCCCCCCCCCCCCCGCTAGCGTTACATTACGCGTATATGCGAGAGACAGAGCAGCAGCTGGGGGAGAGGGGAATTTTTTCTTCTTTTTTTTTTGAAGTTCGGCCTTCGAAAGAAGGAGAGATAAAACACGCGGACGCGCGCACACGTCGAGGGGGGCGACTTCCCTTTGTTTCCCCTTGGCTTTTTAAAGTTTTTTTTTTCACTTTTAAGGGGGACGGGAGAGTGAGATGACAGGGCGCAAAAAGGGGGAGCGGCAGCAGCAGCAGCAGCCTGGGGATCGATGCGCGCGCGCGGCCGGCGAATTTTCAAACGCGCCCGCACACGTGTACATGTGCGTGTGTACATTATTTACGTGTGGTAAGGCATGTCGCCGGGCGTATTGGAATGGGAGGAAATTTCATTTTGACGGGGAAGAGAGTGAGGTTCAAAGAGGGGTGTACGCTAATTACTTTGGAAAGCGGGGAGAGCAGAAGCTTTTCCTTCTCGGCTCGACGCTCGCGGATTTATATGTGAAGAAATTTCGCAAGTAAGTATAATATACACTGTTGTAAATATGATAATCGGACGATGGCAGATCGCGCTAATTGTCAAATATATAACTACGATTGGGAACAAGAGATAGGGCGGGGATTTGGTTAAACTGCGTAGAAAGAGAGTAATTTTTTCACTTTTAATTAGCGAGGGTGGGCGTCTCAAAAGCTACTGATGGCGTTCCTCGAGTTACACACTGCCGTTGTAATAAAAAAATCTAATTAATCATTCGCTCGTTTTCTTTCTGTGAAGAAAATGCAATTATAAATGCGGCAAAAATTAATAGCGCGCGCTTTTTCTTTGGCGTGCCGTGTCGGTGTGTTTGTGCGAAACCCATTATTTCCACGTGGTAAGGCTCGCTGGTAGTTTTGTAACAATGTTCAATTAATTCATTGATAAATTTCTTTCATACCAGATTTTTCCACTCCCGATTATATCGACCTAACCCAAGATAAGAATACAACGATTATAAACAACCAAACAAATCCACGTCCATCATTTCCTTCAACGAAACTCCTCGCTACAAATTGCGAGCATCGCCCGCTGTCTATATGGAGCGGCTCACGCAGCGAAAATTCCGCGGGCGGCTTCCCGAAAAAGCAATTCGCGAAAGAATCCTCGGGATGCCGGGCTCGCTCCCTGGCGCGCTGCCCTGCGCGCGCCGTGAGGAGGTGGGTTCTATTTAAAACCCATGCAGCAGGAAACTCTCGCGGCCGACTTTTGTGGCAGGAAAAAGCCCGACGATGACGACGACAACTTTTCGTCGCTTTCTCGGGCTTGGCTGTATGTATACTTGTGTAGTGCGTTGGTTGCGGGATTACAAACGGGGCTCGAGATAATATTCACGTTGAATTATGTACGGTGGATTTTAATTTTGAACGGCGAATTTTCAGATATATTGTGGACTTTCGATTGGAGAGGAAAGCGTATTTTCAGAGGAAATTGTTGCAATTTTTTAACGAGAAATAGCATAGCTTCGATAGCATGGCAAATAATAGACGCGATAAAGATTGAATTTTTCTACAATTGTCAAATTCAATTGCTCTCGAAACAATAACAAAATAACGATGAACACTCGTTAATACGAAAGGCTATATATCAATTTATAAAAATATTTCGAAATTTTTCCTAGCGCGCAACCAATTAAAACGGCGCGAAAACCATATAAAAAGCGAAAAATCTTCGGGTGCAAAAAACACCGTCGCGCCATCTTTGCAAACTTCCGTGTTTGTTTTTCTTTGGCGCTCGCAAAAAAGGCTAAAATGAATAAGCAATTGCGTCGCTGAATGGGAGCATGCAAAAGTGAGCAAGAAAGAGAGCGAGCGAGCGAACGAGCCTGTAAGTATAATTTTTCCTCCTACGCGTGCGCAAAGGAGAGAAGAAGCGGCGCGCGGCGGATTTAATTCAGCGCAGCAGTCGAGCCTAAACCGGAGAAACGAAACGGAACGGAACGGAAATATTTAAGACCCCGCGCGGAGGCCCTCGCCGGGGGCATTATAACGAGTCTCTCACCGTTTCTTTCTTTCATTCTTCCTCGCTCGCTCTCCTTCCCGCGCGCGCACACACGTACATATAATGGCATTTCGAAAAATGCACTCGCTCCAATCGTAAAGAATCCCCTCGCGCACGATTCCGCGGCCGCGCGCGAGAGATGACTTCGATAAAAGTGCGCGAAAGAAAGAAAGAGCGAGAGGGAGCGATGCTAATTGCCTTCTTGCCTTGTTAAGACCACTTGCTCCCTCCCTCTCTCTCTCCTCTCTTCTTTGATCCTATCGCCGAGATATTTATTATTAGGGTAATTGTGTTTTCTTTTCGTTGTTCCCGCTTCTTTTTTTGTTCAACCTCGCCGGCTTGTTTTTTTTTTCTAATTGGATTTGCAATTGCGATGTAACCGCGGACTCGCGAAAAAAATGCAGTTTTAATAAGTAGCTTTCCGAAGGAGGTCGTGTGTGTGTCCCACCACCTCCGCGTCTTTTAATTGTGTGTTTCCTTTAGAAAATTGTGCGGGAGTGAACGAGAAGAGGACAATATTTTTTCCAAAGTGGTACAAAAGTCTCTTACACCCACGCTCTGCAATTAATGTTTAATTAAATTAATTTTCTAGAAAAGAAGAGAGAGAGAGAAGTGTCGAACGAAGATTAATTAAAGTCCGAGTTTTAATCGCTCGCTGGCTCTTAAAAAAAAACTTCATTGACGTCAGTCACTTTGACCCCTACGACGAGAGATAACTCGTAAGAATAGAAGTGTAATAATAATTCACTCGACTGTCAAAAAGTTCCCTCTCGAAAAAAATGGCTATATACATACGAGTAGATTATCACTTAGCATTTTCAGAGGGCATTTCGAATTTTGAAATCTATGTCAGAGCTGCTATTTCTGGAAGACCAAAATTCCGGGTGGGCTGTAAGAGAGTTCGACTTATTATTGCCCGGTCGAAATGTATGCGGAAAAAGCCGCGGGAGAGAAAGAGAGAAAAAAATCGAGTTTAATTAAATTCTTTACGTCAGAGGTCGGGCCGCGAGCGAGACAGCAGCAGAACTGCTTCGACGTCACTGTGCGAGCCAGTCGATCCTAAACAACTTCGCGGGCGTTATTACATTCCCGAAATGCAAATAATCCGAAACGAGTCTCCCGTTATTAATTGAACGGTAACGTGAGAATGATATGAGATCCGTTCGAGCGCTTTTTGACTCTCTCTCTCTCTCTCTCTCTCTCTCTCTCTCTCTCTCTCTCTCTCTCTCACTCTCTCTCTGTTCTCGCTTGTTCCGACCTTTCGACGCGCACGAACGAGGAAACAAAGTTTGGATGTCGGGACTTTCCTACCGGCCGATGAAACGTCTGTTATTAGCGTTTTGCGGGATAAATCGACGAGAGGCGATTGTCGAAACGAGTTTTGACATTTATAGGAAGTGGAGGAATATTCCGAATTCAGATTTGACAGAATTGAGGAATTTCCTGTAAGAGGATTGTCTATTTTGAGAATAGAGTTAAGACACTTTAAATCTTGGTTGAGAATTCGGTATTACTTGCTCTGAAACATTTTCTTACGCGATGGAAAATTAGGAAATGTGTTTCGCCGTTTTAAATATCAGATAAATATGTTGTAATTAACTGTCGGTTCTACTCGTTATAGCTAAATTGTGTTCATCCGTTAAAGTATTATTTCTATCCCCTAAACTGAGATAATTTTACTTTTATCTTCATTTTTATCAAGGAGCGCGGTAGCGCTCTGAAGGCAAGTTATTTGATATTAAATTAATTTATGAGGGAGATATAGTTTATATAATTATTGAATACGGCAGAATTTATACAGTCTGTATCAAGAACTGATTCTAGGTAGTCTGTATAAAAACTGTAATAAAATAATAACAAAATTCCTGGCAAAGCTTAATCATGAATTGTGCATAATTTGAGATTTTGAGCAAGGAGCAACAAGTTTGAAATGACTCTAAAAAAATTTTTGAGAGACTAAGTAGAGAGGCATTCGAACGGTTCATCTCACGTCTTTATATCCTCTTGGCTGTTTCAGTTTGACCAAGCTTAGTGGCGATAAACGGAAACTTCTCAAAAATGGCTCACTCATAGCATTTGCCGCTATGCAGCGCTCCCGTAGAGACTCCCTTGGACAAATTGAAGCAGCCGAGAGGATATAAGAATTACTCTACGGAGAGTCAAAATAACAAGAATCTGCCTTGTTTTTTATATTTCTTTACATTTCTTTCTCTTATTATTGCTTAAACTCTTTCCTTAATTACTCATAGTTTATTATTTAATTATTTTCTTGGGATATACGTTTTTTCCAGGAATTTGTTTATTACTTTATACTCTCTGTATTCAATCTCTATATAAAATATATAAATTTTTTCTACTGGCTGGCCAGTAACTACATTATTTTTATGATAAACGTTCCGCAAAATTTTACTCAACTCAACCACTTATAGGATAAAAAAAAGTAGAAGATTCAATCTGATTTCTAGCAGCTAACCCGTAACCAAACAGGACTAACAATTATTTCACCAGGTCTCCAGTGAGGAAACAAAATTTCGTACAGCACGCCACAACCTATCGTCACAATTAACTGCCGACATTTCGTATACTCCCGTGGCCGCTGTGTCTAACATGAAAACACAGCGTGTCGTTATCGTTATGGTACCAAGGCGAGCGCGGGAGCGAGCTAAGGGAGGTTATCGCTCGACCAAAACATATCGATTTTCGCACGAATCGACGGCGGCTCGCGCGAACACATCGCGGCCGTTCGCGTCCCTCCATTTTGGCTTCAATTTTCGAGATATCGATTGTAGAACTGGCGGGGACGGGCGTAACGGGGGGCTTATTTAAAATGGAATGCATTTTAAGCAGGTATTTAAAATGCAGAATAGCTTTTTTCCATTTTCAATGCGGGGCTGTATTTAAAATGCTTTTAAAAGCACTTTTCATTTACATTTAAATAAGCTTGATATAAAATGAATTTTATAAATGTGAAATGCCCGACTTGAATATATAATCGCGCGGGCGACCGAGCTGCCGACTGAGCGCCGCACGCCGGTAGCTTCATTGTGTGATTAATAATTTTGATTTTTGTAATAACAATAATGCTCCTTTGCATTTTAATGGCTCCGATGGTGCTGCTGCGTACTCTCCACCGTATTAGATGGCTTCGTTAAATGATACAGTACCACTGTCGTCGGAGCTCTCTATCTCTCTCCTATGCGAGCTTAAGTAATATCGAGATTCGATAAACCTTTCCGCCGAGAGGGGGAAATCCGCGTACGCGTTTGTCTGTGTGTGTTTAACCAAAAATATTCTTTGAACGTGAAGTACAGCTGCGGCGAAACGTTTTATTCTCGGGCAGGGCGGCTCCTATATCGATTCGGCGTGTGACGCGCAGAAAAATAACTAAATATAAAAATAAGCCGCGATCGAGCCGACCTTATTTGCGCAATAATTAAATTCGACCTCGAAACCGGACGAACAGGGTCGAGAGGGTTGTGTGTATATTTCGAGCCCAAATTTTTCGACTCGTGTATACGTGAACAAGTGCACACGTGTAGGTGTGTGTGTGTGTGTGTGTGTGTGTTTGACGCAGAAAGTTCGACTTGCTACCTCATTGGGCAGGCGCGCGCGCTTCTTTTTTTATATTTCAGCTGCTACTGATCCTCTGACCGCGTTCCTTGTTTAGTTTTCACGGATTTGCGCTTGCTCTCGAGATGAATTATGAATGATTCCGGGTCACAAAGCTCGAGACTTATATGCAAAAGTGAGGAAAGGATGAATATTGACGGTTCGTTCTTTCTTTCGGCAAAGACTGCTTTTGGAGGATAATAAGATCATGAAAGATCAAATTAAGAATCTCAGTGTTGATCTGAGTGCTCTGCGGGATGGTACAAACATCGTCAATGATTTCACTTCATGTGCCTCAGCCAATGACGAACTCCCAGGCGCAAGCGCAGCAGAGTACAGGGATGAGGGCAGCGAAATGGTGATCTCTTGCGGCGCGGGTTGTGGAAGGATCAACATGCGGCCGGAGAATTTTAGTTTCGCTGTACTCAACACTGTACTCCCATCTTTTTCGAAATCAGACATCAAAGCTGTTAAGATGCTATCACCGAATAGTGATGCGCCGGGAAATTACCTAGAATATCGGAAAATGCTCAAAAAAGTGAAATCATTGACGGTCCGAGGAGTGCGTTCTCTTTGCTAGTTAGACTGTCCAGTGGAGAGTTACTTAAGCAAATTTTTAAAGAAAAAAGAAACTTAACAAGTTTCTCGCTAATGGACTTAAATCCCTCACTTCTTGGTGATATTTCAACCACTATGCTAAACCAAACTAACATCTTTATAAATTATTATCTACCAAAAGAACAGTATAATGAATTTAAGAAATTAAGAACCTATGCAAAGACAATTGGTCGTAAGTATATGTGGCATAGAGGTGAAAAATTTCTCACCGAGAAGGGAGATGGGGAGAAAGCATACTTTTTTCTACAAAAAAAGATCTAGATAGAATATTGTTACAGTCACAGAAAGTAAATAGAAGTAAAATTAACACGATTGGACATGTGGAATCTGGCCAACAAAATGACAACAATAACAAAAATAACAAAAATAGCAAAAAGAATACTTCTAGCAACACTAATGTAGAACATGATATAGAACATGATGAAATAAATTCTAAACAAAATAAAATTGGGAATAAGACAAAAGCAAAAAATAAAAAAACTAAAAGCCAGAAAGTTACAAATATACCAATAATACCGACTCAAAACGTAGCCTCTTCCGCGTGACTAGATAAACTCTCCACTGGAAGTCGTAAGAGAGATCGGGGAGTGCTGAGAGCATTCTTCATCAATCCGACTTCCTTCAAGGCGCACATTGATCAAGTTCGTATATTTCTATGTGATAACCCGACCTATGACTTATTCGGATGACATCATTCAGGTCCAAGAATTTAAAGTATTTAAACAGGACAGAAACCTGGACGGGGAGGTGTTCCACTTTATGTACGAAAAACCTACACATGTGAGATTCTAACATCATCTGATATGCAAGTGAGCGGTAAACCAGGGAAACCTGAATATATTTTCTGTTCCATTAAGAAGGGTGACACCAAACCGTTGCTGGTGCCTGTCATTTACAGACCTCCAGGTATATCATTTACTAAAAAATCTGACCTTATCGATAAACTTAGGTATTACTGTTCTTGTTTTCACGGAAACTTATCCTCAGAGACCTGAATGCCGATCTTCTGAAAGATGGTCATGAAGCGCAATTTGTCCGCAAGTTGTCGGCTGAGCAATTTGTCCGCAGGTTGTACAGCATGGTGTCACAAATCATCACAAACGCAGCTCTCATACATGGATTGACCTTATTCTTGTCGATGAAAATGACAGTACTGGACGCACGTAGCATCCCAGCGAACTTTCATAGCACACATAACATAATTGATGTATCTCTCACATGGGTAAAACAGCCACTAGACAACACAAGACCCATTGAGTATAGAAGTTACAAAGATATTAATCCATCTGAACTGGCTAGGTTTTGTGATCCTGTGATTGGTCGTCATTTACTGACAGTACTAATATTGACACTGGCACTGCTCTAAACTGCCTCTGTGACAATTTAACGAAGGCGATAAAACAACTTGCTCCACTAAAAACCTTAAAATCCAAAAAGAACAAACTGACGTGGGCTGGAGTGGAGCTTAACCGACAGCAACAAAAACGAGACGCTGCCTATAGACATTACAAAAGGACAGGAGACAAATTTTTCTTAGAACAGTTTTTAACACTTCGACAAACTATTGATGACCTTGCTTCACAAGCTAGGGCATCATACTACCATAACAGACTGTCAGAGGCTCTTGCAAATGGTAATGTTTGGAAGGAGCTTAAAGACCTGGTGCTGCTATCTAAACTGGATGAGGATTTGAATGGCCTAACGCCGGTTGAGCTGAATCAGCACTTTGCTGGAGTGTCAGTCTCGCCACAGGATAGTGATGGGAGGTGTAGGGATATCTTGAATACCGCAAGTTTGGAAGGTTTCAAGTTCAAAGAGGTTGCCTTGGCAGATGTCATCCTTGCAGTCTCCCATTTCTCGCCTCAGGCTCGTGGCGAAGATGGCATTCCCCAAAGTATTGTTGCTAGACTCTTCCTATAATAGGTGAGCATCTTGTGGGGTTGTTCAATTCCTCCTTTGCGCGAGGTGTTTTCCCGGATCTCTGGAAGAAGGCGCGCGTAAGACCTATGAAAAAATGTGCTGTGCCAAAGAGTTCATCTGATTTTAGACCAATTTCAATTTTATGCTTTCTTTCAAAGAGAGAAAATAGCCCTCGACCAAATGCAAGAGTTTCTGAAAAAAGAGAAAATCCTTGATCCTCTGCAGACGGGTTTTAAAAAACATCACTCCACTGAGACAGTGCTACTTAAATTGACAGAGGATATACGCCGCGGCATCGACAAGAAATACGTCACGTTACTACTACTGTTCGACTTTAGCAAGGCATTCGACACAATTTCTCCTCCCGTTTCCTCGAAAGGCTAAGATTGATGGGTTTCTCCAGAACTGCTCTTGAGCGGATAAACTCCTACATCTCTGGTAGGCAACAATGTGTATGCACACAGTCACAAGGTTTATCTTCGTGGTTAAACACGAATCTTGGAGTACCACAAGGATTAGTTCTGGGGCCCTCGTTGTTTTGCCTATATATCAACGACATATGTGACGTACTCAACTCGAGATGCATCAAGCATATACTGTATGCTGATGACTTACAGGTTTATGTACAGGTGCGTAAAGACGGTCTCGATGAGTGCAAACGCTACTGCGAGCAGCAGGGACGGTGTCGGGGTGGGCTGTGAGTGCCTCTCTCAAACTCAATAAGCTGAAAACAAAGGCGATCGTCTTCGGCAGGAATCGTTTTATTAATGATTTTTACTCAGGTGTTGAGCCGAGGACGATTGATCTCGGTGATGGTGCCTGCATCCCGTTCTCAGAGACCGTCACTAGTCTCGGTGTTGTACTTGATGCAAAGCTTACATGGAAAGCACATATTAATCATGTTACCAAGAAATTCAATCGTGTGATATTTGCACTACGATTCTTTCGACGGTACACCACTGAAACAATCTCGTGTAAAAATTTCGCAACCGCTCTGCTGTTCCCTCATCTGGACTATTGCTGGATAGTTTTTCTTGATGCATTTCAAGAGTTGAAAAATAGACTACAAAGACTGCAAAATTCATGTGTGAGATATGTGTTAGGTGTAGGTCGGCGTGATCATATTTCGCCCCATAGAGCAGCCCTGGGATGGCTACGCACTAAATCGAGGAGACAGTATCTCATGGGGATAATGATGTATAAAATCATGCGTATGCATAACCCGGACTACCTTAAGAGTCTCTTCTCTAGGTATGTACCCAGGTCTGCCACTAGAGGTGAAATTAAAGAATTAACAGCACCCGTGATGCGCACTGATACTGGAATAAAGTCTTTCAGTGTACGAGGTGCGCATCTTTGGAACTCTCTATCTGCTGGTTAGAAATCTTCCATCGCTCAGCAGGTTTAAAACTGCTCTGAGAAGGCACTTTCTTGATCTAGACTAATCCACTTGCGTAATGGGCGACCTCTATGTTAGTTTTTGTTTTTTCTCAGTGTCGTCCCATTTACACCGTATTTATTTGAATGAAGGTATTTATTAGCGCGAGTGGAAAGTCTGAATATAAGGTTAGTATTTTAATTTTTAGTTTTAAGTTTACTTTTGACCCACTGACTAAGTCAACGGAAATTTTAATATATTGAAAACTAGTCATTTTTTCGTGTATTTCTAGTCAATTAAGCTTCTGTCTGTGATATCACAAATTTATGGTTTTCGACTTACTTTGTAGTATTATTAGTTTTTAAGAATAATGACTGTGATATCGTATGTTATCTTTACTTGAATAAGACTGAGAAGCGCAAATTGGCTGTGTTTGATTTGTATTTTTAAAAGGATTATTGTATTTATATTTAAATTGTTTTTATATTGACTATTCTTTTGTATTGTATACACGACTATTATACACTAATGTTGTTACACCATTTGTAAATTAATTATATTTGCAATAAATGACTATTACTATAATATTAAAGAAAAGAGAGAAGCTTTTGTTGATAAGTGCAAAATGATTGACGTTTGATGAATTTTTTATCTCGTTACTGATTTTCGTGTGAATTAGAAAAAAAAAATAATTATAACGTTCTCCAGAATTAAATTCTCAACCTGTATAGGGACTACACGGATCCTTGACAATTTCAACGTAGACGAGGAAGCGCACACGACGCCAAATTTTCTCCTTCATTGGCCGTGTATTAGGTTACATCGATGAAAATTCGCACCTGAGGCGGCAAACTCTCTCATTACCAGCCCAAATTGTAGTAGACTACGCATAAACCGATTACGCGCGATATTATATATATACATATATCCCCCGAAAATCCTCCCGCTGCGCCGCCTTGAAAATCGCAAAGGCACGCACAAGCAACACACAGAATTAATCTCGCGCGGCCTGCTGCTGCCGCCGCAGGAAAGACGAGGGAGGACAAAAAACGAGGAATTAGCTTCGACTGGAGACTGCAGCCGAAGCCCGCGCCAACTGTCACGCCCCTGGCGCGTTTCCTCTCTTTCATGCGGGAGAGGATTTTTCGATGATTAAATTCGCCGTCGACGGCGCGCGGGTTAAGAGCACATAGAAGCCAGGGGCGCCGGCTCACTTATCCATACTAATAACGATACGTGGGTGGAGAGGCGTAGACGCGGATTTTTCGCGCACTCGGGAAAAAAGGAACGGAGGGGGCGGAAAAAATCGAGGATGACAGAGGCGCCCAGACGAAGGCGGCCAATTAATTAATTTCGATTATCAAGAGCGGAGAATATTTCGCGCGCGCGCGCTTTTCTCGTTACACGCAACGGCGCACACGTCGCGAGGAATATGGAAAAGGGGCTGCTGCTGCTCTTCGCTCTCTGCTCATCGATCTGTCTCTCTGGCTCGGGTTTTTTGTGTCCGCGCTGCTTAGTGAGGGAGAGGAGAGGAAGGCTAATTCGCGGGAGCCGTGGCGCGCCTCGCGAGGAGGGCGGCTGATTAAAAGTCGATAATTCGTCGCGCCGTATTATAGTCTCTCTCTCTCTGCCTCTCTCGTTCTCCCCCTTTCGCCACTGCTGCTGCTGCTGCCTCGCCAGACGTCTGCGCGCTGATGACGAGTGAAGATGGACTCGCGCGCTGAGATTTTTGACGCGGTCTAATTAAGTGCTCTCGAGGATGCTCTCGAGGAGACAAAGTCGTAGCGCAACGTACAGTTTATTAAGGTAATTAAGGATAATGCGCTTATAAGGAATTATTTTAAGGTTGATATATTTGTATTATGATTATACGTGTTAATTTTCATTTGCTGGATAAATTGTCAGGGTTTGTAAGAATAATATCATTGTTTCGGATGAAGTGGTTATACGCAATTGAATGACAAGTTTTTATTGATCGAAATGTGAAGAGATTCTAATACGATAATGGCTCTTTTGACAATGTTATCGCTTTATTAGAGATTTATGATTTAGATGGGGGTACAGTCCACGCGATCTACAAGCGCTAATATTTTTAATTAACTGAATGATACTAAATGTTTCATTAGTTATTTATCGCCACTCGACGATCATCGTACGATTATATTTTGTTTTTTACTCTTTGAGTTTATTGACCTTCTTGACTAAATTGACTTGAATGAATTTCCTGGAAATAATTTAAAATTTTTGTGTAGCTTTATGACCGTGTATTCTTAATGTTCAATCCGATCAAAATTTATATATGGATATACTTTTAGAGCACGCACCATTTCTCTTGGAATTTTTATTTATAACACAAAATATTGTTTTGCAATTTTCTTAAATAATTGATGAGATCATGGAATTGCCCTAACGATATAAGTATTTGATTGTAAACAATGATTTCCTGAAAATATTTTTCTTGCATATTGAAGTTTTGAACTTCAACTTCTTTCGAGCGTCAATACCCGAACAAAGAATAATTGCGAGAAAGTTTGAGAAAGAACATTTCGAATATACGCCGTTTTAAGTTTTAAATTGCTTCTTTTAAATTTTTCAACAATTTTTCACAAAGTTCTATAATCCTTCAAATGGCGATATTTCCTGATACTTTTTCTGCTTTTTTGGGAAACCGATATCTTTTCATAAAACGCAGTTTAATTTAAAACTCTGTAAGTTTGCGAAAATTTTCGAAAAAAAAAGGAAATGGAATTCAATGCTTGAGACGTCTACTTCAAATCTCCTTCGTAAAACTTTTGAGTGATCATTTTTCATCCCGACCTGAGAAAAAGTAAGGATTTTGTAAACCAAAAATGGAACGTTTATTCAAAACTTTTGAAAAAAAGAATCGCATATAAAATATGCAGAATTAATAATAGATGTGGCAGAAAAGTACCTAGGTTCTGAGTCCTTGAATAAATGATAATGAATAGAGACAAGTTTTTTATTTTTTACAGGCAGCACTAGAAAAATGTCTATATGAACTATTTTACAATCGTCAGTTTTTAATATAATAAAAAGTTGAGGAGAAACTAATGGCATCATTAATAAATTATTATAAGGACTGACTTTTGTATAATTTTTAAATGAAAAATTATACAAAACTGGCTTAATGGAGCATTTAGCATTACGATTTCTCGTAAATTTTTTGTAATACAACGAGAAGGGTGAAACGATATTTCGTTATTGTTGAAATTTATCCTTCATCATTAAAAGTATGCGTTATTATAATTTCTAACTTTTTGTCAAATGAATTTAAATATTATAAAATAAATCGCGAACAAGGTTCAATGTTAATATAAGATTTCTTAAAACCATTTAATAATTAATTTTATGATTATCAGCATTTGATAACATCATCCATTAATTATAGTAAGATAAGATCTCACCTGAGATTTTCCAGTAGGACACATAATTTCTTTTCAACACC
Organism: Torymus aiolomorphi; assembly: GCA_036365515.1. Classification (NCBI taxonomy): domain Eukaryota; kingdom Metazoa; phylum Arthropoda; class Insecta; order Hymenoptera; family Torymidae; genus Torymus; species Torymus aiolomorphi. The sequence continues at coordinate 58,846,197 of CM070874.1, read as the reverse complement.
ACATTTAAGAAACTAAAATCCCAAGACTCATCAAATTAGTAAACAAGTCCGATCCTCAGCCTCTACGATACAAATGACGCTCTGACACGTAAAACTGCCATAGGCGATCTGCTTTACTCCGACTATATACACGCTGTCACCGTATATCTTTAGCAAAAGCACATTTCCTGCTCTTCTTATGCAAAATCTGTTTTCGACGCTCACAGCGCACTGTGCCACGCATGGCATTAATATCTTAATGAACATTCTTCGCCCCACGGACATGTCGCGTGTAGCACAGTTTAATCAGGACTTTTATCTCTTCACTCCTCCTTTGGATTATGCGCGCGAAGATTCGCGGAATTGAATGGGACTCTGGTTTTTTCACACAGAGTTTCGCGCGTTGCATATTAGCGAAATGCGCGCGCGCGCAAAAAACTGCGTCATTCTGCAAATGACAAATAATAAGCGAGCGAGCGCGTGTGCGCGCAGTCGGAGCTACAAAGCTTAATGTTTAATTAAATGTATGACATTTTTGTAATTAAGCGCGCTACTTTTTTGCAAGTCCCGATGAGGAGAGCAGAGGGAGAGAAAAAGAGTCGTGAGAGTGCCCGCAGAGATTGACGTTAATTACAATTCTCTGGCGCAGATAAGAAGGGCGCGCGCGGGATCGAGAGAGCTTCGATAGCGTATAATGTCAAAAGTGCATTAACGTCACTGTGTGTGATGTGTATAAGGGAAGGTGGTACACTTTGTGTAAAATTTATGCTTTTGACGTTTGATATTGTCATTTAATAATAATTGTAATGTCAGGAAAGTATATAAATACTCTGAGAGAAGAAAATGTGGCACAGAGGATAGCAAAAAGATTGCACTTGTCATGAGAATTTTTGTGTACCTAAAGCATCACGAAATGTTACATTTCAACTGATTAAACAAATGAAACAGCATAATTAGATATTTCGCTATTTTCTCCTCACCTTTGTTGTAAAATTGTTCGTGCATTATTAATGTCAACGTTTAAGGATTAATGCACGCGCGAAAACCGCAATGACGGCACACAATTTCAATTAGTTTAATAACGAACTTTTAAAATAAATCTCGGCCATATAATGTATTTCTATCTTGCACTCAAATTGGGACGCGCATTAATTGTAAATGACTCAAATTCGGAACGCGCACTAGATGTTTTTGAATAGATTAATACCCAGCGACCTAAATAATAAGTAAAACGACAAAACGAAAAACAAACCTTTCATGTACAAAAATGAATAGCAACATTAAAAATAACAATCACATGTCGTTATACAAACTAAAAAAAAAAAAAAACTGTAGAGTATATATATAGTCGGTACAGAAGACACGACGAAAGCGGAGAAAAAAACGTATATAGTAACCGAAGACGAAACGGAAAGGGGCAGAAAAACATGCGCAACGTGTATAGCATACCGTACGTGTATACATATACATATACATCTGCATGCATGCACGCGAGAGCCGCGCGTATATAAGCGATGGCTTATAGTGTCAGGCTTCGGCGATCCTTGACCCGCGCGCATGCAGCTCGCACCGTAGAAACGAGGCCCCCTGATGCACTCGACTTTTCTACAGTGTAGCTGCTCTGCTCTTCGTATATACTTTTGCATACATACTGACACACGCGTGCGCACATAATGATACTTGCACATAGCGCTACGCTCTTTCGCGGCGGGGAAAAATCGATTAGCGCCTCGTTTCCGTCCCAAGAAAGTATAGTCACTTGAAAATCCGCGTCCCCTGTGTACATCGTTCGATTAGAAGCGTTTTGCGTTGATAGCTTGCGCTGATTAAGAAGAGGGAGCTGAGGAGGTCTAATATGCACGTGTATGCATATAAATTACACTTGTGAGTGTGTGTGTGGGTGGGTGGGAAGCATCGATCGGCGCGCGGTGCATTTGTTTTATTGTCGCTCGCTAATAGCTCAGATATGCGTGTAGGTGGATTATACGTATATTATATTTTGGTTTAAATAGCGGCCGAAACGACCCGTTTTCTTTATTACACTCACTTCCTCGGCTGAATCATTAAACGAGTTATCGGAATGATTTAATCTCTCGCGAATGGTTGTCCGAGCTCATTATATTTATAATAAAGGCTAGGGTGATTATAGAGCGGATCTAACTGCGCTTTAAACTATTTATGCTATGCGAATATGTATATAAAGTGGTAATTAAAGTATGCAATTGATTCATTTGAAGCCTAATTGATGAAAACTATTTTTAATACACGTTTCACGTTGTATATGTACATAAATCACTATAAACGCGCAAATAACGATTTCAATTCGCGCGACATATAAGCCAACAACAAATCGGCCCTTTTAATGCACGTTACGCTCCATTCGGCAAACTAATACTCCGCCGCCATATATACACGCGGCGATTCCGCCGAAGCCATATCGACGTCCGGCAATCGCGGCACGAAACATTCCGCAGAGTAGCGCGCTTCCTCGAAAGCGACAATCGAAACCCACGGTTAACCCTCGCTCTCGTTCTCCCTCTTTCTCTCGTCATGTACGCTTTTTTTCGAGTTCCCCGGGCTCTTACATGCGACTGACATAAAGGCAGCATCGATCGCGAAATAAAAACATCGAGTTTTCTACTGGCTGTGTGTATGTGTCTCTATCGTGACGCACGTCAACTACGTAAAAATAAGCGAAATCCAGCGCGGATGCAATGCGCGCAGAATGTATATATAGGGGAGCTATGCGCCAAATTAATTGTTTTCTTTGCGCGGCGCGCGAAATTTTCGGAAAATTTGTTTTTTATCATTCTCTCTACTACCCCATCCTCCTCCTCCCACTCTTTTACCGTCTCGCGCGTGTATATACATATGGACGCGCTTATTAATTGATTGTTTTTCGTGAAAAAACAAAATGCAATTTTGCAATGTTATTCGCCGTACGCGCTTTCGTTCTCTCCCTCTTCCCATCAAGCTAATTGCGCGCGATAAAAATGTCAAGGGTCAGTATGTGTGTGCGGGCGCGCAACAACACCAGAATAGCGAAGCGAAAAATTCGCGCGCATTAGTGTGCGGCTTTGCTCTCTGCCCGTGTCGTCTATTTTCGCCCGGACGCAAAAGTGCGTAATAAATAATAGCTTTGTAATTGTCCGGCGTATATAGATTGAATTGCATTACCGTTACGGAATTATTATCACTTTTTTTCGCCCCGCGAGTTCGATTTGCAAATGGATTTGGCTCATTTGAGAAGTACGCTTAGTTTTGCTCTAGAAATAGATACTGCATTTGTACATAGGAACGCGTGAACTTTACTTGATTATTGCGGTGTAAAAAAAATATTTATAACATTGTTTTGACGTCAGCCAAGTAAGATGATAATTCAGGTTAAATTTAGCGACGTACGCGCAGTGCTGTTTTCTATTTTCGATAACTATCTTATCGATTATTTATTATATATTGCCTATATCCGTTTATTATTAAATTACCTCACTTTTCGCTTCAATTTGAACGGACATTCTAAAAACTCTAAATAACCGTGAAGTTATGTATTTTCTGTGTATATGCGAGAGAAAATAATTTATTACGTACGGACGTAAAATTCGTGCGTTATAATTACCAACTAACAAGTATATTAATATCTTTTGGATAATCTATGATACATAAATCATACATATGTTTGTGTAATGCACATTGTGTTGTAATGAATTATGTATACAAGGTTTACAAAGTGTGCGTAAAACATTTCTATACTGTTATGATTGCTTTCCCGACAATAAATCTTACATCTGTCTATATAAATAATTCATATGCTGAATTCATAATAACACACTGATGCAATTTTTACGTCTCGAAGCCTCAGATACACCTTTAAATTATAGATATTAATACAATACTTATTTCTGATACATACATTACCGGCGAAATTCGCGTCTCAACATCACTGAGTAATCTTTTATACATACACGTGAAACAGGGATTAGGCAAATGAGATAAGAGAAAAACGTATACAATTTAAGTAAATGCTACACATGTAACAGAATAAGAGTATAATATATCTCTGTATTTCGCATTGTAATACACACATATAAATCTTACTGTTTAACATATATACATCCTTATGAATAAATGGTCTACTTTCTCTCCCCAGTAATTCAATATTTTCCATACACACCGGCGCCTGTAATAATCGTAAACAAATTCATTAACACCTTCGAGTCTATATACCCACAGTCTTACGCAATTCCCCACACACATATCCAATCCATAAATCCCCATCGAATACAAGGCAGGCAACCTTGCAGCTCAACTTTATGGTGCGGCTATACTTTCTCACCTTGACGCATGAAGAAAAACTGCGCGACGGCAGTTTTCCTTCAACGCATCCCTCCGGTGTGTTTACGCGAGCGTACAGAGTATAGCATGAAATAGCGCCAGAGCGTTTCGTACCTTAGCGTGTCCGCTAAACGATCAGATCCTTATCAGCGCACACGTGCGCACGAGTACACATAGGCATTTCTATTCAACGAATTTCATCGGTCTTGTTGTGATAATTCGGTGTGAATTTTACGATTTCGCGCGGTGATAAGATTTGACGGGTTGGTTATGGAGGGGAGCTTTCTTCCGCCACTGTAATTTGCAATGTTAATGTAGTATTTCATTTTACATTTCAATTGAGTTGATGTTTCCGAGATGGATTTAATTATTTCATTTTGATTTACGTAATTTAAAGAGAAGTTATAATTTCAATCGAAAAAAAAAGATTATTTTTTATTTAACGAGTACTTTTGATGTGAAAAAAAATGAAATCCAAATTATTAAAATTACAGGCAATAGGCAAAGTAAGGCTTAAGTACTAATCTTGTAATAAAAAGATCACACTGTACAAATGACTTTAATGCAATTCGCAAAGAGGCTTTTTAATTAGCAAGCGTCTCTCTGTCTAAGACTAAAAGCGAGATTGCGCGCGGAAGCTGAAAACAAGAAAATAAAAACAAGCTTCGTTAAAATGTGTGTAATTAAATTAATACCATAATCTTAATGCAAACAAATTTGTTAAAATCAAGGTTTAATGTAAATTATTGTATAGTTTAATAACGTAGTCTACTTATTTTACACTATCCCGTTTTAAGCAGAAATATGTAGATAAAATAAATAAAATAGCTTTTGCTGTATTCTTGTAAATATACGCTTATCGTTAACATATAGTTAATTCGTATTTTTCCACTTAGTCAAAGGAATACAGGTTCTTGACAATGTTCACTACATAATTAACAGCGATTATCAAATTTTTCGAAGGTTTAAATTGTTTTTTTTTCGATAATGATATGTAAGAAAGTTAAAGGCGTAATTAACGGCACTTCCTGAATGTTTTAAGATAATTTATAACAAGGTAGTTTTAACACAAGTAAAAAAAAAAAAACAAAAAAACAAAGAGTACAGTTACATTCTAATGCATTTAAAATACTCTTCAATTTTATTTGTGCTATCAGTTAATCGCTTTAAAATAAAAAAAACGCATTATTTATATTATATTATGATTATTTATTCTGCGAAATGATTTATAATTCGTGCAGACTGCGTTAAACTTTTCCTGCGTTTATTTTCTTTTTTACTTTTGCACTTAATTATAAGGAAAAGTCGTTAAAACAAAATTAAGGAAGAAAAGTAACGATCTCTGTTTTCTGCGTTAATCGTTATACTCGTTACTTTGGTTTTTTACGACGTGACTTATTCCTGCGATTCGCTAGAAAAATAAAAAACTTTTCTATTCGTGCAAAATCTTAAACTTATAATTACGCATTTCCCTTGATAATCGCGTAATGAAAATATGTAGTACTGTTCAAAGTAAAGAGGAACGTATCTTGCCAGCTTTAACGTACAAGGTGAACTGCATATTTAACGCAATTTCGCATTAAAAAAAATCCCAGCTCGAAGAAGTAATGCATTTGTAATTAAGACTTTTGGAATTCAGGTATAAGTGCGGAGTAGAATATGAGATGAAAAATTTACTAATTTCCTTCATGCATTTTCAAACCAATTGCAAGACTTACATAGCACTTAAGCTGTCGATACTTGTATACATATATGAGAAAAAAATTATATACTGAATTTTGATTTTACAGTGGAATCTCATTTCTACTCATAATGTAATAAAATAACGTGCCACGGTGGAATATCATACATCTTATGAATAACTACCGCGGAAAGAATTATCATTAATTTCAAATTAATGATGTTGCAAGTTATTTAGTTTATTGAGTAATTATAAACGGTTATAAATTTCCAAATTATTATCATGGATTATAAACATAAAAAGTACATAAAAAGTTAATGTAAGCATGCCGCAATGATAACAAAATTTTTTGGTATCAAAGAGAACATAGAGATTGTTGTAAAAGAATTTACAGTGAAAACGGTCCGAATACTGCAGTCATTAAACAAAATATTGATATGATAAACAATTGTATTTAAATTACCAATTGTAATAATCGACATAAAAATTCTAATAATACGATGTAAATCTAAATTTGAATTTAGGTAACGCACGGATTAAAAATAGTAAAAAGAAACAACAAAAACAAATACAAACAATCGTTACTAACCCGAAAAATAACTCCACGCAACCATTTCTTAAATTCACATTGTCTTTGCGTAATCTTTGCGCAAAGCTCTCGCTCTTCACTTCCCGAACCGATATCTATCTCTCTCTTCTTCGACGCAAAGTGCTGCAGACTACTATATCCGCTCGCGTCGGTGTGAGCGCGGGGGCAAAAACGACATCGCCTCGCGACAATCGACCCGATGACCGGCCGCTCGGCACTCGCACAACGGCAAACCTTATATATATCCCTCACTCTCTCTCTCCTCGCCTCGTTTCGCGTGTTATGGACTTTGTATACGTGGAGTTTCGCTAAGTTTGATGCCGCTGATGCCGCGGCGAATGGGAAATGAGCCGTCCTTCCCTTACTTACGCCTCGTTTCCCTCGCCGCGGAGGAGAACAAGAGCGCTCGATTAGGAACATCGATGCGTGCGCGTTTCTCTCTCCGCGTACATATACATTCGTATCTATTCCACCGCTTCCTTTTTCGATTTCATTTGCGCGAATGTGTCTTATATATACAACGTTGTACGAACGTGTCGCAAGTGGTCGGATTTGCGTCATCGCGACGGGGCTTTTTTGCGAAGAGAGCGCATCTCGCTTCCTGCGCGTGCTAAGTGCGCTTCTTACATACGTTACTGGAACGAAGCAGAGCGCCTCTGAATTATGTATGCATACGAATGTGCATGTTCTAGTACAATTAATGAATTTTTGCCCGCCAGCGCGCGAGTGAATTTGCCACTTTTTGCAGCTCGGCGGCTCCAGCGAGCGAGCGAGCGAGCGAGCGCAAAAAATTATTTCTCGCCGACCCGTGGTTATATAAAACAGCCAATATGGGCTTTTATTATTAGATATATATACGCGCTCCTAACCGCGCGCGTGAGCGAGAAAGAGAACCTCGTCGATTTTCGCTTATTAAGTTAAAAACAATACTTTCCATATATTTTTATAATTTCCTTTGCGCTTGTTATTAGTTCGTCCAAGTTTATTTGCGGTCGAATTGAAACTTTAAATATATACATAGAGGCGGATAGAATATGAGAGAGAGAAAGAGAGGAGGAAGGGGGCTGACTTGGGCGAGCGTGCGGACAAGCTATTCTTATGGCGAAGCAGGCACTAAAAATAATAAAGTTACCTATTATGAAAGCTTTTAAGGGAGAATTATTGGCAGGTAAATCAGCGGCTGAACGTTCGGTTATTTATTCGTTCGTTTAATGCTCCGTAAGTGTACATGATAGGTAGTTCATATGATTCAAGATAATTCCTCAGCATATTTCTTTTGTTCTTTTTTCTCTCTTTTTCCATTCTATCCGACGCTCGATACGGGCGAAATTAAAAGCTATTTTTTACTTGTTTCGTATTTTAAGCTTCTCGCTCTCTCTATCGTTATATATTTAAAAATACAAGGAAAAATACTGAAATATTTTCGAACCTTGGCCGCGCTTCCAGTGCTCGCGAGCGAATTCGCATAAATAATTTTTTGAACCACATTGTCGCTGTGCCGCAAGTTGCTTTACGGCTCGAAACGGTTATAAATGTCGCAAGAAAAATATAATGAACAGAAATGCGCTGTGTCAGCGGGACGCGATAACGCGGGTTTTTCAGTGGCGAAAAAAAAAAAGATTCTAAATTACACGTGGAAATTGAAAAGTGCGATGACGATAAAGATTTTAAAGTGTCAACGTGAGTAAGCGCATATTCCCGCGGTATATAGTTTATACGCTCTTAATTCACGGATGTAAATTTTTGAGGCGAACTTTCACGCGAATAACACGCGTTATACATTATATACATACATATACACGTTCAATTTGAAGTCACGATAATTCGCCGTCACGAGGCTTTTATCGAAATTGTCGCGTCTAAAAAGAAATAGAGACGCGTCGACAGGAGTATACGTATGCACATGTGATACTCGCGTTATACACACGAGCCTAAGAAAACCACGAGTGGCATCATTAATTTAGCAGCCGATAAAGGTTAAAAGTATGCATGCACATGCGGCACGGTTCGTGTATAGGCATACAGATATACACACGTACACATACTGAACGAGGCGTTGAAATGGTTCAAAGTACTATGTAACAAAAAAAGAAAACTGTCGCTGGTTATAAGCTCGTCGATGCAAAGTTGCGCGAACGAGCGTCTCTACAGTTACCTACATTTCGAAAACTTTCTATTTTCGTCGATCGAGAATATATATATATACGTATATGTGGAAAAAGATACAGGCTATTATATACGCTTTTTCCCCTCGACGGCGATATAATGGCTTTTCGAAATGGTTGTGGAAAAAGACGCAGCAAAAAGCGATTAAACGCGAGAATTGGCCGCCAATGTTCAGGTGTAATATTGGTATGGAATAAATTGGTAAAATAAGAGTATAATGTTGATTCCTTACTGTATTTTTACAAGGTTTCTACTGATGATTAAGCCCCGGACGATGGAAGAAAAACCTCATTTCCTCTCCCGAGTCCATCAAAAAAGCCTGCAAGGAGAAAGTTAATCGATGCATTTCAAAGCTATATATACCAATTTTTCAATAAAAAAATTTCTAATATGAAAGATAATATAAGTCGCTAAAATTTTCATTTTATTTTAGAAAGTTGAAATTATTGACAATTAGTTTAAAGCAGCGTATATATTTCCAATGAACGAACTTTATGATTGTAAAACTGAAACATTTTAAATATAAAGAATGATGTAATTATGATAATTATTGATTGGATAATAATATTCATGCAGTCTTAAATTTGGATGTATGAAAATGCAAATATAAGTTGATTATTCTTAATTGTTCATTCTTTATACATATAGACTTCAGTTAAAGTTTGAAGTTTTCTTTGTTTGTATATTTTACATTTAACATTCACACTGAATGTCTCATTACCTCTTAAATCATTACAATTTGTAAAACAATTATCGTTTAGAAACAAGCGCATTTTCTAATATTTATGTTCTGTTTTTCAACCTTTCATAACTGTAATAACCAGAAAATTATTAACAGTTCCAAGAATCTTTCTTCATGCGGTTAATCAAATTTTTATCAAACCTAATAGACATTATTGGATAAAGGAAATCAGAAGATTTCTTACCGAAATTGTACAAACAAAGTGAATTAAAATTTATTAGTTTTCTCATCTGATAACTTTCACATCCGCGACTATTGAAAGTTATGACAAAACGGAAAAGAAAAAAAATTTTACGAGACTTTGCGTCCAGTACCTCTATACCAAGATGATTATTTTAATAAAATCAGCACTCAATACTATAGTTCCAATAAAACGAGAAACATTGCTCGTACATGTACAGTCTATACTGCTAAGTATATAGCAGTGATTTGACGATACGACAGAACCACGACTATCGTGACCTCAGTTATAGCTATATTCGAATCAATAACGAAAGATTCTCCGTCGAGTCAAAATCAACCGCGAGCGCCAAACGTTTCCCTCTAACCTCAAAAAGTCCCTTTATATTTATCTTCTCTCCAACTATAGTCTCCCAGCTCAAACGAACACACAGAACTCTCGTTCAAAGCGGGTCAATTTCACTGAGCGCGTCATATTCCTTGCGCGCAAAAAGCGCATTTTCTCTCCCGCGCGGCGGGGCATTATACTTATACATACTATATACCGAGGTGACGCGAAGAGTATATCATTCCGTAATGAACCGATTACCGTTTTTCCCGCCTCTCTCTCTCTCTCTCTCTCTTCCTCATCCTCTGCAGCGTCGCTACTTAATCACATTAAATATAAGGATATGATTCGCGCACCCGCGCGTTGCTCGAGGGACGAGGAGAAGGAGGAGGCTAAAAACAATCTAAACGAAGATTATTCAGCCCGGCGAGGACGGAAGGGGTTATAAGCGGAGCTTAAGACAAGCGGCCGCGGGAAAACGTATATATATATAGAGCTGCAGCTTTTTTCCAAGATAAAAGCGCCTTCTCGAGAAGAGGACGCGGACGAGAAACACAGGCTGCCGGCTCCCACGAGCCCGGTATATACGTTTCTTTCGCGACACGCTTCTTATACACGCCTCGGATTGTATACGTTCGCGCGAATGGGAAATTTTAATTGTTTGTGGTTGATGAGTTGTTGGAAGAAGCTTCGCTTTTGCTAGTTTGCACGATTTTGGGATTTACGGATCGTTATAATGGCGAGGTTGAAGTGAGTGCAAAATTTCTGACGATTGGTTAATTATTAACCAGATTAATTTTTGTAAGAGTAAATATAAATGTATATTTTATAACAATGCAGCTCCACCTACTGCACTGAGAAAAGGATTTCTTTACTGTTAACATGGCATTGTAACTATTAACATGTGTATGTTTAAGTATGACCAAATATAACGTGTTTGAAATTCCGAACGTTCATAATGAACGAAATATTAACTTAAAGTTTCTAATTCTGATTAGAATTCCTCGGAGTGTGGTTTACTGGTGACTGCAAGAGTGAGAAGTGAAGAAATACAGTTATTATCCGATTTTAAATGTATTAAGTAGCCAAATTCAGCTAAATTTGAAAATGGCAAAAATCTTTCGTTCACCATGAACGTTCGAAATTTCAAACACCTAATATAGGCATTGTAACAGTTGTAATGCCATGTTAACAGTTAAGTTACCGCATGTTCTCATAAACAATTTCAATATGTTACCTGAGAACATTGATATTGTAATAGTTCCAATATGCTTATTATAGTAGCTTCTGAATCTAATGGCCAATTTTTTACCAGGATGATGTTTTATAACAAAAACGTTTGAAATAAAAACATCATTCATTTTTTTACTCCAACGTTTCGGACATTTTTATTGTTTATCCTGATGAGGGACATAAACAATGAAAATGTCCGAAACGTTGGAGTAAAAAACTAAATGGAGTTTTTATTTCAAACCTTTTTGTTATATAACAACATCATCCTGGTAAAAAATTGGCTATTAGATTCAAAAACTACAATTTACAAGAACTTCTACCATCAGCTACTTTCAAATCTGAATATGTCTATTAGTTAATATAGATATTGTAACTATTACAATAATCACATTTTATCCTTAAACATGTCAAATAGTTGTATGTGAAATAGATAAATTTGTTAACAGTAACAATGTTCTTCTCTCAGTGCAGATTAATTTTTGTAAGAGTAAATATGACCTATATTTTATGACAATGCTGCTCCACCTAGAATAACCATTTTCAGGCACAACGGAACAGCACCGTATATAAAATAAAAACCATAATTAGCCGTAGTAGGAAAAATTCAGAAACTACGAACACTCAGAGTTCAAACGAAGGGGGGGGGGGGGAGGGGGCACGAACTTTCGCGCGCTAATCAACTAACTACACAAACTTTTTAGGTGCCTCACTTCCCGTCGCCGCTTTTTATAAGGGGAATTCTGCAATCCCGTTTTGCCATTGTTAGCCTCTAACGAACTCATATTCGCGCTCCGCACTTTTTTCAAATGCGCGCGAGGAGCCGTTATCTTTTCGCAGCGGCGCAGACACAGCACACGCGATGCGGGATGAATTAACCGATACCATATACGGGGCCCGAGAAAATCAAGAGCGCGAGGTGTATGTGTGTGTGTGTGTGTATTTGTTCAGCAAAAGACGCGCACGAAATCTTCTTCGGTATATATACGTATAGGTATAAACCGCAACGAGGGTGAACCGATTTTTCGTCCGAACAAACAAGTTTAGCGAAATTCAGGTATACGCGCGGCGATGAAAAAACTTGCCTCCCGCTAATACCACAGTATAGAGAGCGACTCGATATATTTTTATTGTATTAACGAAACTTTTTCCCTCCCGGCGACACCGCGCTACTGCTGCTTCTGCTACCGTTACTACTACTAATACTACTACACTATACCTATATGCCAAGGCATTCATAATGCAGGAGTAAATATATATGATATTGAGCGAAAAACTTGCTACTACACGCCGCTTGCACGCTCGCGCGTATACAGCTGTATATATTTCATGCGCGAGTATACATCACACACGTGCACACACATACACGGGAAAAAGAGACAGAGAGAAAGACTCTATAGCCGCGGCCGGCTAAAGACGTCTGGTAATAGATCACATTACGGCTAATGTGTATTATTTGTCGTGCGACAGCGCAGAAGAGCCGACGAGAAGTAGAGAGAGAGAGACGCGCAGAAATCGTTTTCGCACTAGACTGCAACGTCTCGTACATCCCGCTCGTGTTCACTTATTTATTCGGAAATTCGCGTCGCCGCGCGCTTCCCGGAAGGTATATATATATATAAGCCCGCGGTGGTGGTGTTTACCACCGAGGCAAGGGTTATACACCCGTGCGCACGAGCGAGCGGGGACGGATATGGTAAGCTGCACGCGGGGAGGGTAATTATAATATAAACCGCGCGTCGTCGCCGCCACCGCCGCTGGGTTTATTTAATCAGGATGGGGATGCAAGCGCGTCGTGTTATAATGGACAGGCGCGCGGCGTGGGTGTCTTGCTATCACGTATTTACGCCGCTGATTTAAATGATGCAAGCGCGATGAATCTTAGCGCGCGGGAGCGTAGATTGGTATCGTCTGGGTTGGGTGGGCATGAGGAAATCTAGAATTAATTTGAATTTTAGAATTTTAGGTGGTCTCAGAACCGGTCAAAATATTTTTTTGAAGGCACACCTTCCGGAGGCGTTTTTTATTCTTTCTTATGTCGCAAAGTATACGGGAAAATCGTGTACAATTAACCTTTAGAGGGCGGGGATTTGGGATGATCAACCTCTCTAAGAAAATGCGTAAAATTAGTATTAGTAGTAAAGTGTCTGTCACGGACCGAGCCACGATAGTGGATTTCCCGTCCTCTAAAGCTTAAACACGTTTTTGGCTTACATTTTTTTTAAAGGTTGAAATTATGGAAGAAAATGGCAAAAAAAAACTTGTTTTAACCCTTAGCCATTTAGCCTATAGAAAAGGTCTACTTATAGTTTCAAAAATGAAATTGAAACTAGAATGAAAGAGCATTTTATTCCCTTTTTTGTAAATTAAAAAAATGTTGATTCCTTCAATCGTTAGAAGAGTTTGAAGTTGAACGTCAAAAAGGCATAAAAAGGCACAAATCGCAGGAATCGGCAATCCTAACTTTGAGAGTATTTTCATGCCTTTTCGACGTTCAACTTCACACTCTTATAACTTTTGAAGGAATCAACCTTTTTTAACTTTCAAAAAAGGGAATGAAAGCTTTTTTTTACTAGTTCAATTTCTACTTTGAAACTTTGAGTAGAACGTTTCTGGGTTAAATGGCTGAGGATTAAAGAAAAGGGCTTTTTTGCAATTTTCTTCAACAATTTCAACTTTTAAAAAAATGTAAGACAAAGACGTTTTTAATTGTAAATGTGACACATGAAACAAGAAAAAACGTGTCCGGAAGGTGTGCCTTAAAAAAAATTTTTGACCGGTTTTGGGGACGCTTAAAGTTGAAATTAATTCCGGATTTTCTCTTATACACCCAATTCGGGCGTTAACAATCTATGGTCGTGCGCATAGGTGTCGGAACGGCCACCTCGAACACCTAGGCCATGCATTCCGACACCTAGACACAAAAGCTTATAGAGCGCATCACCTACGCTTCATTGTTGTCCACCCCGAATGCTATATGCGTCTCCACGCCTAGACTAATTTCTAAAGAAAAATCAATACTTTTAAAGCTTAACCACTTGTTAGCTATAAAAATTAATTAATTTATAGCTAACGAATATCGCTTGTCAATGGTTAAGCAAAAATTAACGATATTTTAGCTATAGCTTATAGTTAAGAGAGTAGCTTATTTATAGCTAAGAAATATATTTAATTTATAGCTGCTTACGTAAAAATGCTGGTTAATTTTCTGCCAGGGTAGCTGTTGCGAATTTGAAATGAGAATAAGGTTGTTCAGGGTTGTTGGGTTGAAAGTAGAGATAAGAAAGGTGATGAGGCATATATTTTTGGACGGATTGTAGGTAAGGTGTGTGGTTGTTTAGGAGAATTGGAGTAAACAAAAGTACTCTGATCCTACTTAAACTACATTTTGTATTTGAGTAAAAAGAAGTTTTACGTTTATATTTAATTTATGTTGGGGTAGCCATTATTTTTTTGAAACTTTTAAACGCGAGTATGGTGATATTGAATTCTATTAAACATTAAAAATCTGTTTTTCAGACATCAATATCAAAAGTAACTGAAAACGGTTCTTCGAACCGAATTATAAATAATAAACAAGTTTAATTTAATAGTTTTATACGTGCATACATTTTTTTCTAGTGAAATACACTTTCTAGTTCTTGAGTCTTTTTAATGGACTGATAGGACGATCCATTTAAACTCGATAAATATTCAGCTCATTTCTATGTTACTCGTTCATCTATTTTGCAAGAAAAATATTTTCCCACTAGAATGAGCGAGCAAATGAAGGTATATATAAGTACAATCATAGTTATTATTTTTGCAATGCGCTATTCAGAAAGTTACTTCAACTTTTATCAGTAGCGTTGTATACATTTTTCAGTACTATAGATTTTTTTCCTCAGGAGGAATAAGCAGCCATTGCTATTTTATTGGCCTTCTATTTTAATACCATTTATTAATATTAAAACAAAAAGTTATACGTAGAAAACACGTATCCGATATTAATTAAATTTCGCGTTTATTCGTTTTCTACGAAACTGTTTGTATACAGATTTTAATAGGTTTTGCACTTTATATTATTTTCCAGTTAAAATTTAACCACAGCGCCGTTAATTAAACCAATATTAATAAACACATACCAGCAAGAGTAAATTATGTTCCTTCGCTGAATTTTGCATTCGGAATCCCAAATGGACAGGACAGACACATGTACAATACCGCGCGATCTCGAACTTATCTCGCGGTATATACGCATAGACCGCAGTGTGCTCCATTCGTAAAACCATTAAAAAGTCAACGGCCTTTTATTAATACGCCCGGCAAAAGATAAACAAGCCACGGTGGTGCACTATATATACGCGCAGCCAAGTGCCTCGACGAGCGAGCGAGCGAGAGAGAGAGAGAGAAAGACAAGAATCACCGGCACTTCCGGCTTTCGTCATTGTTCTTCCCGCGTGCGTTTCTTAGGGCGCGAGTACGTATACAGGGCCGGAAGCCCCGCGCGCACATGCGTACATACGTATGTACACGCATACATCTACGCAGGACTCGTTAGAATTTACGCCGCTTTTTGCAGCAGCGGCAGCGGCGATGAGAAAAATGCCTCGTCTACTTCGGATTAATGGAGAGCCGTCTTCCTCTGCGCCGCGTGTAATTGCCGTCGGTGAATTATATCATTAGGCTCTTTCTCTCTCTTTCGCTTGCCTGCTTCTTCTTCTTCTTCTTCTTTCCCTCGGATTGATTTCACGTCGAATGCGTACGCGCGCGCGCGCGCGGTAGTGTGAGAAAACTGTTTTCGTTTCGATACAGAGAGGATGTGCGATTGTCTGTGTGTGTGTGCAGGTACTTTTTGCGAGAGGGGAAGCGAGGAAAAATTCCGGCGGCTTGTCGTCGCTTCCCCCGACGTTTCGCGCCGCGGTGCGGGGAATTTTTTAATAAATACTGTTGTGTCGGAGCAGAGGAGTTTTTCGCGTATCGAGGGACGACGGGGGAAAAGGGAGCCGGAGAATGTATTAGCTTTTGCGAGGATAGTTCTTTTTTTTGTTGCCTTTTTATTTTATTCTTTTCGCCGAGTATTTTTGTCATCCAGCGAATCGATGCTGCTGCTGCCAGCCGCTGTAACGTCAATTTAACGACGGACTCTCTTTTTGTCCATTTGTTCCCGCGCTGTGTTATTTACGGTCAGTTTTAATCCAAATAATGGGTTGAACTTTTGAATTAATCTAAATGGAAAATAATGTTATATGTAAATTTTGCTTTTTCAACTTTTGTTCAAATGATAAGTGATTTTTATTTCACCTGTGTATGTGAATTTAATGATTTCTTATAGTTTATACGATCGTGACTCATATTTTCGAGAAATTATCTGCGCAAAATAAACGTATAGGTCTGAACAAATTGAGATATAAAATAGTAACAAAAAGTAACGGGATAATGCGGGAGCCTGAAAATGAAAATACATAGATTTATATCGAAAAGTATAAAAAGAAATGGTATACTTCGATTATGACCCTCTAAATTTCAAACTACAGTTTTATAAGTGTTTTAAATTACAACAAAAAAAAAAAAAAAAAAAAAAAAACGACGAATGCATATATGTATCGAGGAGCGTAAAAAATTTGCAAACGACTCTTTATTAACTCTTTTATATCGGCTTGCATTTTACAATTGAACTTTTTTTTAAGATACCTAATAAGTGTAAAGCTGAAATGTTATACTCTTTCCATAAAAAACTTATATTTCCTTGAATTTCACGCGCGCGCGATCGTTCGTTCGTTCTCTCAGCGTTCTATCTCTAAAAACAAAAGTCGTGACTGAAACGATTAATAAGCTTTTAAAAATGATTACATTGGACGAGAGGCGGAGAGGTAGGTACCTATAGGTACGGAAATTTCAACTCGTAAAAAGTTTAATGGTTTTTCACGTTAATGCCTCATTTCAAATGTCAAAGCGAATATATAAGAAATCTACTTTGCTACAATGCCCCGCGCTATAGCCACGAGCAATTTCAATAATCGTTCAAAATTTATTAGTACATTATTACCGATCGCGCAATTACGTCTTATAAATGCTTGATGTCAAATTAAAAAATGCATTTAAAAATTAATTTAGCAATCGCGACGCTCGCTCCGCCCCTCGCGCGTCAATTTATATTAAAAACGCAAAATTCTCCATCTGAATTCCAGATAAAATAATCCTTTTCCTATAATAAGTATATTCTCTCGCCGGTTATTGAATCGAAGGGGGGGGGGGGGGGGCTAAAAGCAAAAAGCTTATTTCCAATTTCTAGTTTAGGTTTATTGAGTTCCTTCTCTCTCTCTCTCTCTCTCCCTCGTGTCGGTACGCGAGTAAAGTTATTGGAAAATGAGAAAATTTATTTAATTTTCGATATGCGGCTCTCGACCGCTGCTGCTCTTTCTACTATCCTCGAATCTCGCTTCCCCTCCCCCCGCCTTTGCGACCACTTTGACGGGCGAAAAAAATCGAAACATCGGCATTTCGATCCGATCTAACGATCCGGTTAACCGAAAAAATTTCGCGGGAGATTCGCGCACGCTTTAGAAAACCGTATGTATATATACAGGCGAGCGGAGCCGAGCAAAGAAACTTACTCTTTTATCTAAAATTGTCCCGGCGTACCCATTATTAAAATTGGTATTCATAAAATTAAAAAACAAAGCTCTTCATTAAAAATGAGACTATAAAAAGCGCTGGGACTAAATTATTATTAAGTTTCCGATTCTTCAATAAAGATTAGCCCCGGGAATGGAGCCCATAAATATTCATAAATAAAAAATGTAATAATGGCGGGTTGATAAATTTAATTATGATGCTTTTGGTCCCGTGGATTTTTTTTTTCAATAATCGAAATTGCGCATGAAAAGAAACAATTAAATTCTTTACGGAGCTTATAGTTCGCGATAAAAATAATAATATCGGCACAATTTGCGAATAACGTTAAAAATCCTTCGCTTATCAGTACTTTTGATATTAATATTATTATTCGTGAACTTTTGGTTTTTCTTTGAAAATTCCAGAGTTCCATATCGATTTTATAAAATAAAAGATAAATGTTTTAAGTGTCCACGTATCACGTTTTATTAGGTGTTATTGGGCATAAAAATGTAAAAATTTATTCCAAATTTATTATTATACATACGTTTTCATTGAACGAAGTTTATGCAAACCGATAAAGCAAAATAAATGTTGTGCGATGACAAATAAAAAATACAAATTTTTGTATTTTACGAAACAATTTGAACGACAAAGCATTAAGAATTTTATTAAACGAAAATAATTCAATTATTCGAAATCACAGTATATTGATAAAAGCCATAACATTTTAAAGTAGATTACGCATAAAAATAAATGAAAACATAAAATGAAAAATTTAAGCATAAAAATGATTTCATTTTATCGTCAGATATGTATTTAACAATGAAATACACGTCATTAAACGTATTTTCCAATTCAGAGGGAAACATTTCCGAGCTTTTCCAGATCGTTCGAAACTTTTTTTTCCACAAGAACGAATTCGCCAAATCGAAGGAACTCGAAACTTCGCGCCTCTTTTCTCCCAAAAAACACTTTACAGCGACTTCGCGTGGAACCATTCCTTTTCTTCCAAAATCGTCACGTACCTGCTCTTACTAAGAGCGAGAGAATTTTTACGTTTCATGCTCGAAAAACCTACTACAGGTAAAGAGAGACAGAAACAAAAGCGTTGCCACTAGCGCAAGATTTTAGTCCCCACTATAGGCGAGAGAGGGAGAAAGAAAAAACAGAGCAGTGTACACACGTAGACGTGTGACGAAAGACAGTGAAAAACGGTCATTCCGTTTGCGCTGGTTACACTACACACGTATCTATATATAATATGCACGAATCGATCGAATCGCGTTTTTTCACTCTCTCTCTCTCTTTTGCGGGCGCTTTGTCTCACCCGCGCGCACGCGCGCCGTGTCAATTTCTATGGTTGCGCAAATTACGTGCCGAGCGAGAGCGCGGAGAACTTTTTAACGACACGCTTCTGTCGCGGGCCGCGAATTTTTCGCTCCAAGAGCTATTGTATGGTCGATCGAAGAGAAGGAAATAAAAATAACTGTATGTAGGTGGCCGGAGATAGCGATTTATCAGCATAGCAGCGCATATTGACAATAAATGAATAAGAAGGTTCTTTGAATCGCTGCTTGCGCGCCGGTGGGTTTTTTTCTCAATTTTTCGAAAGTATATATATAACCTTCTGATAGAATCGTGGCGTCATCGTCGTTCCGGAAAAAACCGAACTTTATCTCATTCAACACTTCCTTCTGCGAATAATAAATTAATTATTTCAATGAACCGTGATATTACATTCGATGAATGCGACAAATCGATTTCGCGATCGCACCTCGGTTTCTAGGATGCGATCGCCGCGCGCATTCTTCGTGAAAACATCGGCTTTTATGAAACACTTGCAAAGCAAGGAAACGAGCGTACCGAAAAATATCGATAACAGTATATATATATTAAAAAATCTGACCCAGATAATGTAAAAAAAGTTTATTTTGTTGCGCGCTAATCTTGGCCACAGCGCATTCGACCGACCTGAATATCGCGAAATGAAAATAATAAAAAATTCAGATGGATAAACTAGGGCAAATTGAAAATTCATCGCCTCTTTTTTTTCGAGGTCAATCGAAGCGCGAAAATTCAAATACACACACCTTTTCCTGCCCTCGAGAGTCAATATTAGGTAAAACAAAGGCATTACGACATATTCGGCCGAACTTCCAATTATCCTCTCTCCATTATAAAAGCAACGAGACGAACGAAAGGAAAAGCCGTCAACGAGGTATAAATTTACTCGGCGGCTTGCAATTGACGCGCCTTATCTTCCATTATTAAAACAAAAGTCATAAGGAGAGTCTTTCATTCGGCGCTGAAATTCGATAAATGTCTCTCATTGTTCGGCGAAAATACAGTTTTCTAGGGTCGCCGAGAGAGAGAGAGAAAAAGTTGGACACTTATAACGTCGCCGCGTGGCTGGGAGCTCACGCGTCCTATCGATTTTTTATTGGCAATGAATACCAGCACCACCACGAGCGCGTCGCCGCCGTGGAAATAGCCGGTACTCGAGCGCGGAAGGTTTAATTTTCGAAATCGATATATCTAAAATTGGAGTTGAGTCTTCCGTGACGACGAGAGCGCCGCTGGTTTATGCATGTATGTGTCTGTGCGAGCGCGAGCGAGGGGAGCAGCTCGCGAAATGTCGATTGAAAATTCCTTCTCCCTCTCTCTCTCACACACACACACACACACACACACACACACAGATACTCGCGTAATAGCACGCGCGCGTGCGGGTGACACTTGTTGAAAGCTGCAGCTCCCCGTTATTTCAGAAATGTCTGATTTTACTCTCGCACCTATATGTATCTCTCTCTCTCTCTCTCTCTCTCTCTCTCTCTCTCTCTCTCTCTCTCTCTCTCTCTCTCTCTCTCTCTCTCTCTCTCTCTCTCTTTCTCTCTCTATATATATATATATACACACACACACACACACACACACACACACACACACACACACACACGCGCGCGCGCGCGTGTTTTAGCGCTTTTTTTCGCTTCTTCAGCGCGACTCTCGTTATGCGCTGTAATTGTTTGTAAAAATTGTATTGACGTGAGAGGTGGGGAGGATCGCTCGGCCGGCGCGGGTAATCATTAAACGTGAAACAATCGTCATTTTTGTTGCTGTGCAAAATGCATTTTATTAAATATTGAACGTCGCGCTCGCGCACTCGTTTCGATAAAACGCAATTCATAATAAAAAAAAAATGCCCTTTATTATAACGACTTTTTAATGACTCACGAATAAATAAAGGATAAATGTATATATCAGTTTATGCTGTACATTTTAAAAACAAATACGCCACCGCCGCGCACGCCAGTTATATTCATGAGGGAACAAAATAAAAATGCTTTATTTATAATTTTTGAATAAATCATGCGAAATTTTTTAATCCGCGCGTCCGCGCGATCGAATGAGTTTCGAAAATACACGATAAATTTCATTGTGCATTTGGAGAAGTACTTGAGCGAGAAAATGATATGTGTATATATAATATTTTACACGATTACGTATAAGCAGCCATGAAAAATTGCCTGATGTGCTCTCTCGAACTTTGAGGCTGTTATGCCTTCGGAGCTGCGGGGCAGTCGAGCAAATTTTTTATTACGTATATTTAGCTCAGTTATAATACCGGGGGGCATTGTAAAATATTTTAATTGTAATAAGCCCCCTTTGCAATCGCCTTCAGCCCAAATATTTAAAATCCACCGAGTTTCGCATTTATTTAATCATAATTAAATGCGCATGCGAAAAAGAGCAACGGGCGCAACAACGCGGGGCGGCCATGAAAAATTCAAACCTTTTATTTACACGAAATTACATGAATATACAAATATTTATTGAATGAAATGCAGAAACGCACGATATAACCGCGTCATTTCCGCGAGTCGGATTTTCAAGAAAATTACCCGGCAAATGAAATATTTCTCGATCGCTTTATGTATACCACGACGACAAACGATAAAATTTTCACGATAAAAACTACAGCGACCGAGTAAAAAGGCGAATGCCTTTCTCGAATTTTCGAGCAAAAAGAGGCCCATAACGATCGCCGTTGCGCAAGGGACAGCAGCGGCGGCGACAATCGTCTCTCTCTCTCTCGATAATCCGGGCAATAAACAAAAATATGCATCGGCCGATTGAAGGCAACTTTTTGCGCTCTTCCGGCGGCCGTTAAAGCGCGCAGTGAGAGGCGTGACGAATGGCCGGTTGTATATAGGACGCTGCGCGTAGGCATCCCGTGACACTGGGCTCAGAGTATTATAGTGCACAGAAGTAAAAGTGGATTCAAGCGCAGCACCGTGTGAACGAAAATCGGCCGATCCGAGACCTTTTCGAAGGCTCGCAAGGTTGAGGTTACCTTACAGCTTAAAACTTGATATTCCTTTTCTCTTATGAGAATATACAAAAGAGATAAAATATTCATTCTATATGACCCTGGTAGAAATTCATCTATATTAAATGGCCAGCAAGTTAGAAAATAGCTAATAAAACTGGCTAATTAATCGCTATGGTGAAACGATTCATCGCCAATTATTTATCTATTTCTTAGATTGACGTAACAACAAAATATTCGTATTTGATTTGCTTACTAATTTTATCTTTGGTCAATCGATGAAAGAGCATTAAGTGCATTGGATGGCTTACCAAAATGTAAATAAATAACATTAACTAATAAATGATTTGTTGTACTCATTCTATGAATAATTCAGCAAAACTTTTATTTCTCCATCTGATTCTGTCTCTCTCACTCCTTGTCATAATAACAAGCCTTCTACTAGCCATTTCCAGACTAAAGAAACTAATCAGTTTTAATACCTTTAACATACTCAAGAACAAGCTTATGCTTCTCTTCGAAAAACTCATTCTATTTTTCAATATATTAAATGGTCAAATAATAGGAGAAAAAGCGTTTCATCCCGTGTAAAAAAAAGTCTGGGCGAAGTCTTGCAGGTCGGACGATCCCAGACTTTTTGCCAGACTTTTTATATTTTCTATTAAAAGTCTTGGAAAAATCCCAAGACTTTAACCAAGATTTTTCACTAGACTTAGCGTACTACGTAAAAAGTCTGGGAAAAAATTACCAGACTTCATTCAAGACTTTTTACCAGGCTCAGCATACAGCGCAAAGTCTTGGAAAAGTGTCCAGACTTTATTCAAGATTTTTCGCCAGACTTTATGGTCCGCGTATGAAGATTATACACGCCCGGCACCTCCCGCATGAAACCGATGTTCATAGTCTTCTGCTGCAATTCCATGGTCACTGCTGTCATCATCGTCGTTGTCGCTGTCATCTGCAGATCTAATAATTTTTGGAGACACAAAGAGTCAGATTTTGTAAAACTCCAGCCTACAAATCGAATTTCTCACAAAGCATCTCTACTACAACGCAAGTAAATATTTTAGAGAATTTTAACTTATCTGATGTTATCTCGGTGCTGTCCATTACACTTCCTCATAAAAAATAGTTGCCATTACTTGGGATTCCGGACACATTTTGTAATCTAAACGTGTATAGCAAGATAATAGTACATTTCGACACGGGTGGGGAAGTCGATTATTTAGCTGGTGTGACTTTTTGCACGAGCGAAGCGAGTGCGAAAAAGTCACACCATCTAAATAATCGACTTACGCACTAGTTTCGAACGGTATTTTATACCACGAGCGCCGAAAAATCATATCAAAGTTGTGATTTTGAGGTTAGAGTGGTATAAAAATATTTTGAAGTCCAAACAACATGTATTGAACGACAATCGTGTGAACAATGTGAACATAGAGTATTCTGTAACTAGTTTCAAGTTATTTATGGACCTCAAAATATTTTCAGCTCGCTACATATTTCTGCTATTAAGTTCTTCTCTATGTATGTGTCTAGAGGAGGTGCGAAGATTTTACACGATGAACTGTAATGGACAACACCTAGATAATAATCAGATAAGTTCCAATTTTCTATAAAATATTTACTTGCACTGTAGAAGAGATGCTTTGTGAGGACTTCTATTTGCAGGTTGGAGTTTCACAAAGCCCGACTCTTTGTGTCTCCAAAAATTAATAGATCTGCAGATGACAGCGACAACGACGATCATGATAGCAGTGACCATGGGATTGCAGCAGAAGACTATGAGCATCGGTTTCATGCGGGAGATTCCGGGCGTGTATAACCTCCATACGTGGACCATAAAGTCTGGCGAAAAGTCTGGGCACTTTTCCAAGATTTTTTGCGCTGTATGCTAAGCCTGGTAAAAAGTCTTGGATGAAGTCTGGGCATTTTTTCCCAGACTTTTTACGCAGTATGCTAAGTCTGGTGAAAAGTCTTGGATGAAGTTTGGGGATTTTTTCCAAGACTTTTAATAGAAAATATAAAAAGTCTGGCAAAAAGTTTGGGATCATCCGACCTGCGGGACTTTGGCCAGGCTTTTCAAGCCAGAGTTCTGCAAGACTTCGCCCAGACTTTTTTTTCACACGGGATCGGGAACTAGAAACTGGGCAGGAGAAATTCCCATTTTATAGCAAGTGTCTAATATAAATGGTCAGTTATTAGTTATAAAATGTTTTGGATTTCAACCAGGGGAGTTCTTTCGTCTAAAAATGTCGATTTTTCAGAAAGTTATGAGATAGTGTAAAAAATGATTGAAAATCTCCCGCTCTTTAAAGGAATTTAAGACTGCTATTTTCAATCATTTTTTTACACTATCTCTGATTTCTCATAACTGTCTGAAAAATCGATATTTTTAGACGAAACAGTGCTCAAAATAAAGCTTGTTCTGCCTAGTTTTACAATCTTTTCTACTTATTTCTGTAACGGGAATACTTACAAAGTTACATACAATAGAAGAGACATCATTTCTTATCAAAATAACGCATTTTGAAGATAAGATAGCATATATTTCAAGTAAAAGAACCTATGAGAATAAATCCTGGAACAGGGGTTCAATATTTTTTACTCTAAAACACGATCTTTCAATTTGGTACAAATCCGTGACCCAAAGGTTACGCACTCTCCTTGTAAGTAGAAAATATGTAACTGAACGTAGTTCAGAGAAATGTTTTTTTTTTTTTTTTTTAAATTACACACTAGGGAATTAGTTATTTTTACATTTGTAATTTTTCATAAAAATTTTTATACAGCGCATTTGTAGAAAAATTTTCTTTTCATAAAAGCTTTCAACAATTTCCCGGTATTACTTCATTAGCGAAACACGTCGCACTTCATTTATCTTATGGCTGAAGTAACCTGTAATAAAGCGAATGTAAATTCTCGCCTTTTAATCTGTGTACAACCTCCACTGCAATTTGCAAATCTTTATATATTTTATAATCCGAAAAACATGTAGAAATCTTCTTTCATTAAAAAAGGATCCCACAAGTCCACGTACTCTAAGATCCCATTGACTGACCTTTATTTTGTATTTCCACAGAAATTACGATGCATATTAAAAATAATCCCCGTTCCGGGTACTTAGAACGACGAGATAATACACATGATTATGAACCCATCCAAAAATTAGCGACGCTGCCACAAGACACCTCGACGCGTCAAAACCACACCCTATTCACCGCAAAACTACGACCATTCATCAACGAAAAAGAAAAACTGAAGACGCTCGCTCTCTCGCTGCCAAAGAAACTTCGCCTCATGCACACGTTTTTCCTCGATTGCACTGCACTCTAACACTGCTATACGTGTACATACACACACACACACACGCATCTACCTGCTCTTAATTGGAGAGCCTCCACAGCTTGAATTCGAATAACACTGGAGCGCGTTTCCCACACTTGACTCTGATACGCGCGCAAAGTGCATAAAGCACACACACACACACACACACGCGGGCGATTCTTCCCTCCTCGCGAGTAGTATACTACGCAATTATTTTTCTCGCGCGTGTACGTATATAATTTCCTACTCGCAACATCGCATTATTTATCCGCGCGCGGGCGCTCATTCACGCCGCGGTAATTAGGGCCGAATTTTCACTTCGCGTAAATTTGAGGTTTTCTCTGCGCCCAGTCCCTTCTCTCTCTTTTTTTTTTTGGATTTCTATGGAGCGACAACGACGATGGGGTGACACGAGA
The DNA here is from genome assembly GCA_036365515.1 of Torymus aiolomorphi. NCBI lineage: Eukaryota > Metazoa > Arthropoda > Insecta > Hymenoptera > Torymidae > Torymus > Torymus aiolomorphi. Next base: position 58,820,297 of record CM070874.1, on the reverse strand, counting down.
TTATCCTCATTGTTTGCGCGGCTCTAATTTCCGTAAACAGCCCTTTATGCGCGCACTACTCGCGGAGTTTTTTAAGGACCGCGGCGGAAATTCGTTAATTATTATTTCATTCGCGGTGATAAATTGCGAGAGTGCGCGCACTTCGCATTGTCGTGGTGAATCCTTAATTTCGAGAAAAAGGACGTGTGGGAGAGGCTTTTTTCCATCATCTTGGATAATAATTGCAAGCCCGCGCGCGCGGACTGCATTATAAGCGTCGAAATTACGCGCCGTGTCTTAATTGACGACAATTTCGCGGATATAGTTTAAACATTGATATCGCCACGCTGATTGAATAACGTGTACAACCTAATACATAACATTGATTCGTGGCGAGAATAAAAAAAAAAAAAGAACAATATGAAAAATTTAAAGAAGAGAACTTAATTGAAAGCCGCGATAATTGTTCGCTCGCAAATTGGCAGTAAAGTGAACAAAAAAAGCGCGTGATGGTCGTCATTCGGGCCCCCGCGCGATGATGACTTTTTATTTGTTATCATTACCTGCGAGCGGTGGCACAGAATTATCGAAATCATTTGCCCGGCCAAATGGAAAGTAAATAGTTGCTCATGAAAGTCAATTGTTTCATTTCGCGCGCTGCGGCCGAAGCGAAAATCAATAATAGGTTATACTCGTCGTCGGCCGCGCGCGTATAATGGACTTTCGAAACGATTCTAGAATTCGAGCGCGCACGCGCTAATCGCTGTATATGTATGTGTGTATAGCGTAAGGGTACCGCGAGCTCGTTTAATTAGCATTCCTGCCGTCGGCCCCGACCGCGCGTGCGCGGGAGTAGATTATGCGCGATCTTTTCGCCGTGCGGCTATATCTCGCTCGCGGAATCCGGGGAGAGCATCAAGAAGCAACAGCAGAGAAGGAGAGGGAGAATGCACGCATAGACCGGAGAAGAAGAGGGGAGGGGGCAATTGAAAAAAGGCGTTCCGCGTGTGTGAGTCAGGAAACGCACTTTTCGAACGAGAGCAGCGTATATAGGTATATATATATTCGCCTCAAACCAATTTAAAGTACGGCAACGGCGCTTTGAACTCGCTTCTTTCTCTCTCTCTCTCTCTCTCATTTTCTCATCCGCACGCGGCGGCGGCAGCGGTTCTCTCCCACATCTCGGCACGCGCGCACGCTATAGTTTCTTTCTCGCTCGCCTTATTCGCGGTAGATAATGTTTCGTCTCACATCATTTCCTTCTTCCGCGATTCTTTCGTTATACTCTCTTTCGCCGCCGCGGATGCTTTAGATTAAGATCGGAGACTTCGTCTATATACAATCGAATGTGATGCGGAGTGCGCGAAGGTATGGGGCTCTCTAATGAGTCATTCGAAATATTGCTCGATTATTATTCGCTTTCTTTTTATAATGATTGTTGAGAATGATGGTTTTAACGAAAGCTTTATTATACGTTGTTTCATATATTACTGAATGTTCTATCTTTGTTTGGAGATAACTGCGGAAAGAAATTTCGCAGTTCAAGCTTTAATCTCGAATTATTTCTATTGAAACAAACGAATTTCATCATAGCGTTGCCAGCACGGCAAATGTATATAAGCATAGATAAAATTCATGCTAAACAAAATAATAGTTTAGCATTAGACTTTCTAAGCAGACTTTTATCATCGGAATCATTCCGTTTTAAAATTCTAATGCAAAACGATGGAGTACGATTTTAATCGCTTCTGCGTAGTTTTGAAACAACTTATAATCCTATCATACTTTTTATAATTTTACTAATTTTTTTTTCTTTCTAATTTAAAAACTTTTACGTGGGAAACAAATTTTCTTATACCCTACCCGCAAAAGTATATCAGCTTAACACAGTTAAAAGTCCTTTCTACAAAGCGCGACCCATGCTAAACTTTCTAAAAACTTTTTCGAAACACGCATATAGGAACGCTCAACATTAGAAAAACAAAATCGCTTTGAAGAACTTGAATTAAAATATGAAAAGGTATTTCATTCGCATCAATAATTTGCACTTTTTAAACAACAGCAATCTATAATAGCGGTAATTCTACAATAAATCAAGCAATTCCTATAAAAAACCGCTGCCTGATTCCTTTAATTAATTTTTAATTCCAATATTTAAAATTTAATACTTCAGAAAGACAGAAATAACAAAACTCCAACATAATTTATTCAAATTTTTATAGATTATACATTTCCACAAAATTTCACATACATAAAATATATATCACAATTGCCTATAAATTTGCAACTGATATTTAGAGCTAAATGTCTAGAAAAATTTTAACCTCAAATATCTCTGAAATTTATGAACCAATCACTTTGCCAAAAGAACTCATCCGAGAACTATCAATAATATACCCACGGATAGAATTTTTCAGGAAAAATTACCGTGAAATTCACGGTAATCAGAGACTACTCAAATTTCTGGAAATTTTTACTGTTTTCACGGTAATTTTTACCGGAAATCACGGTAATTTTTACCATGATTCACGGCAAAAATTACCGTGACAACAGTAAAAATTTCCAGGAATTTGGGTATTCTCTGATTACCGTAAATTCCACGGTAGTTTTTCCTGAAGAATTCTATCAGTGCCTCTACAATGAATTTTGAAGCGAATAAGACAATTTTACTCTTGTAATAGTTGAACATATAAAACTCATTTTTTTTTTCATTTTTCAATTTTTACGTTTTTGTTAATAACAAAAGAACCGTGATAGCTAGAGAATTAATTTTTTTTTAGAAAATATAGGTAATTTAATTCTCCTTCAAATACCACCCACCCCATTTAGATACATAGAGCCGTTCTCGAGAAATTACGATTTAAAAAAAAATTGAAAAAAATTTTAACCTCAAATATCTTCGAAATTTATGAATCAATCCTTTTGCCCAAAGAACTCACTCGATTGGTATACAAAATCTACCCCTACAAAGAATTTCAAAGTGATTAAGCCAATTTTACTATAGTTATTGAACGACAAAAAAAAATCACTTTTTTATAAATTATTTTTTTTTTCTGAAAAAATAATGAATAAAAAAACCTAAAAATTTAGTAAGTTATAGTACTTAATATCCTTTATAACAAAAAAAATATTCATGTTAATATCTTTTTTTAATTTCGAAATATAACCTATTTACAAAAAATTTCGTTTTCATCAATAACTTATGACGAAATATAGCTACCGACTTTTTTTTTTTAATTGTAGATAATTTTATCCTATATACAGAGAATTCATGATATATAAACAATATTTGTTTTAAATATTAAAAAAATCGAAAAAAAAAATTTTGAAAATTAAAAAATGGCTATAAAAAAAAAATTAAATTTTACAAAAATAGAATATTGACCCCAATTGTGGAAGCAAAATCTAAAAAAATGATCACTCTCCCGTTAAAATCGGTCGAGTAAGTCATGAGATATCAGCGTATTAGGACACAGACACACACACACACACACACACACACACACACACACACACACACACACACACACACACACACACACACACACACACACACACACACACACACACACACACACACACACACACACACACATACATACATACACACACACACACACACACACACACACACACACACACACACATCCATACGGACATCCATACGGACATTTTCTAAAAATAGTGTATTTTGATTCCAAATTTGCTAAATAAAATTTCTAACACATTATCTCATAAATTTTTTTTTTACTATCATAAAGCTTCCTCTATGAGGAAGCAAAAGGTGACGATTCTCCTTGAAATACTCATACTTCACTTCTCCGTCTCTTTTTCCCGTTCTCTCCTCCCCCTATCCCTTCCTTCGCGCGATAGATAATTTATACCGGAGAGCAAAGCGTACACTCGCGGTCAGGAACCTCGCGCGATTATGCTCGCTCTCCTGCACTTATTCCTCCGCTTGCGCGCGCCGCGGCATTAATAAATTCGCACGAGCGCGTCTCATCTATTTTCCATGCCAAGCGTCTCTCTTCTTCGTCTGTAATCACGCGCAATGACAATATTTATTCTTCGAGCTTTTTTCGACGAAGTGGGAGGAGTTGGCAAGACAGTAGGGATGGTGAATTTGTTAATAACGCCGGGGTGATGGGGGAAATTTTTTTTTTACCGGTGAAAGTACCAAAGAAGGCAGAACTGGGTGAAGAGGAATTATAGTCATTGAGGTAATTATTTATTTTATGATGGTACACGTTTTATTTATAGTGTGATGGGTAAAGGAGATATTAATATTAGAAAAGAAAAAGTTGATGTGTAAATAAAACAAACGTGCTGGGAAATAATTTTTCTATGCTTAAATGAGAATGAAGAATAAGTGGTTATACCATTTCTTTAAAATCTATAAATATTTTATATTTATCGCCTTTCCAAATCCTATAATAGTTTTCCTGCTAAATAAAGATTAGTGGCAAATACCACGTATTTATTGTTAAAGATTATATATAATATTTAGTCATTTAATAAACCCATAATCACTTCTACAAAATATATAATTGTAAGATTATAATAGCGTATTTTTTAAAGATAAAATATAAAATAAATTTAAATAATTTAATATTAAAATCAAATTACTTTATTTCATTTGCAAATACAATGATAATTTTATGCACTATACATATTTATTTATGGAACATGTCAATAGCGTTTTCCTTTTTTTTTTCAAAAGCAGTGTACATTTAAAAATCGATACTAATTGAAAAACCTTTTTGGGAAATTCGTTACTCGATAGCGGCGGTAATGGAAATTTATTTAAAGTCTGTTTTTAGCCGTTGGAATAACATGTAATTTTTACACCCAGAAAACGCTATTCTGCACTCAAACTTTTTAATGCGGCGCGCGCTCGTGTGTGTATCTACTTTATCTAATGATAAAGCTGCAATTTCCGACAAATATTTCAATATAAATTTAGAGTGTTTTACCTTTAAAACGTGGAATACGAGCACGCTATATACCTACACCATTGTGCATTTATCTGGAGAGTTCGTTCTGTTATCCCTCCTCCGCTTTTAGCTCTTATCGCTAAATCACATTTTCTATTTTGAATCTATATAAGTGTCCGTGTCGGTGTATGTACATATAGCCGGGAAAAGCGGAAAAATCTTTCTCGCATTATAAAGCACGGTTTAGTAGTTTCCAAAGTATTGACATTATTCCGCATTAACATTTTACGCGGCATTATGGGGCGGAGGGGGATGAAAAAAAGCAAAGCTTCCTATGTACCTTTCTATAAAAATAGTCGCGAGAGAGAAAAGCGTTCCCCGTATTTTTCTGAGTCACATCGAGAGAGAGTCACATCGAGAGAGAGAGAGGGAGAGAGAGAGAGAGAGAGAGAGGAGAGAGAGAGAGAGAGAGAGAGAGAGAGAGAGAGAGAGAGAGAGAGAGAGAGAGAGAGAGAGAGAGAGAGAGAGTTGGAAAACACGATCGCCGTCGGATGTATAGAACCGAAGTGTGTAGAGAGCGCGAGGGGAGGGAAAATTTTATTTGCCGAGGCAAAAAAGCAGCCTCATTCGTAAGAAATACAAAATATTTTCCTGAGATTGCGCGCGCGGATGTGCCGGTCAACACGCCAGCAGCAACGTCGCGGCAAATAAGTGTCATAACAAACGCCTGTTATAACAAATACAAAAATATTTACGCGCCAGTGTTCGTTTACGCGGGCAATTCTGTTATTCGAGCGTCGATCGAGTTAACATCAACGTTTCATCGAACGAATCTCTCGCTAGATTGATAACCGTCTCGAAAGATCGACGATGTGCCCCACGCAGAACGAGCTCGTGGTCTTCCCTAATTCACCGGAAGTGCGCGTGCTCGAAAAAAAGGCCGAGTTTTCCGAAGCGCGGTGGCGCCAGTCGCCGCGCTCTCCTTATCGTCGCTTCTCCCCACAGCCTTTTATCTAATCTGTTTTATTTTTTGTAAATACGTGCATGGCTTATCGAGAAGGCCTTTTTTTAGTTTATTATTCGGTCGATCGAATTGGTCAGCGCGCTCGCTGTCAAAAAATTGATACGCTCTGGCAGAGAGAGAGAGAGAGAGAGAGAGAGAGAGAGAGAGAGAGAGAGAGAGAGAGAGAGAGAGAGAGAGAGAGAGAGAGAGAGAGAGAGAGAGAGAGAGAGAGAGAGAGAGAGAGAGAGAGAGAGAGAGAGAGAGAGAGAGAGAGAGAGAGAGAGAGAGAGAGAGAGAGAGAGAGAGAGATAGGTATAGTATTTTCGTAATATGTAGGTCATCAAAAGTATATAAAAGACGCGCTGTTTAAATACGATACAATCGATAGCACTCCGACATAAAGTACATTGTACTACGCGTGCTATGAAATATGGAAAATAACGGGGCTTGATAAGGATTTTAAATCTTATCGAATAAATCTTACGCTTTTCGAATACAATAAGCGTTTAAGATAGTTATTTTATTTTTTGTAAATGATAAATTTTTATCTAGTAGTATATAAGTTCAACTATTTGTACAATGTTTGTAGTAAATCGATTTTAAGACTAGCTACTTACTTGCAAAACTATAAGTGTGCTATATGTCTTCTGTTACGTACGGGAGAATTAAATAATGAAGTGTGAAAAAATAAGCGACGACCGATTTAAAATATTTAAAATACATTTCATGTACAAGTATTATTATTTTTTAAATAATTTTTCAAGGCTGAAAACTATATTCTATACTAGCGATACCATAGTCGACTGAAAACTATCATAAAATGATCAAAAAGAAAATTTACTATAGAGTTACCCCACTATATAATTGAAAATCGATTCCATTTTCAACATACATTCTGTGTCAAAACCGTCATGTGTTAAATTGACACCCATCGTATGATGTTTTTAAAATTCTGAGAATTACGCGACATTTTATTGATTACCCTCATACTACACAAATCGTGTGTGTAAAAAGTAACTCATACATTATTTTAAAATTACACAATTCGCCTGTTAACTTTTATACACGCGATTTCTGTGATTTCAAGCTTCACAAAATAAATAATTTTCAAACGTGCACGAACAAAAAATCAATAGCAAAGCAAGAAAATCAATTTTCCTTTTTCACTTAACCTTGCCCATCCATACGCGCGCCAGTGACGCGAGCAATAAATAGAAAGGCACACCGACGTCGTCGCCGGTGCGCGCGATTCTCTCTCGTCCCTGCATGCAGCGAGAAAGTCTGGGTCACATAACATATGTATAAAGATACAGACGATATTCGGCGTCGCGACTCGCCGTCTGCCGAGGCCCCTTTTACGATTTTTCGCGACCGCGAGGGACTCGTAAAAATTTCGAATTACTCAACCCGGGTGTCTGTACTCAACCTTTGCCTTTCTTTTCTCTCTCCCTCTCTTCCACCTCCCGAGGCTTTATCAATGTCGGGCTATTTCGGGCCGCGGCGTGTTTTTGTTTTCGCGAAGAGAAACTGGTTTTCTGTGATTCGATTTTGGATCGCGTAAACACGCGCGCCGGAGAGCGGAAATCGGCTCCAGCCGCGAGAGAAATTTCGCCCGTTTGTTATGGGCTGCTGCGCACCTCGCGGGCATCCGCGCTATACAAGTGCGCGGGGATTCGTTCGCAAATATCGTATGTGCGAGGTAGAGGAATGGGAAGGGAGATACGTACTAAATATTTTCAGTTTGTATATATACGAATGGGGAAGCGCGGGTGTCGGTTTACTGGGATTTCCTGCGCGAGAGAAACAGCGAGTCATTCGCGTCGAAGTGCTTTGGGCCGTTGTTCTTATCGTTTTTGTATGATTGAAGTATAATTTATTGGAATTTCTTTGTATCTTTGTCTATAATTTTCTTTTATACCACTCTAACCTCAAAATCACAACTTTGATATGATTTTTCGGCGCTCGTGGTATAAAATACCGTTCGAAACTAGTGCGTAAGTCGATTATTTAGGTGGTGTGACTTTTTCGCACTCGCTTCGCTCGTGCAAAAAGTCACACCAGCTAAATAATCGACTTCCCCACCCGTGTCGAAATGTACTATTGCATGCACGTAAAAGCTGAACGTATTTGATAAACATCATTTGATAAATAATTCAGTAACATAATATGTAACCTCAAAAGTATACATCTGACAATTCATTTTTTGAAATTTAGTACTTTTATTCAAACAACAATTATATGCATCATCAGGTCAATAATTTCCTTTCGAAACGATCCATAATTGACATAATTGTCGGCTGTCCGATGCAATAAAATCAATGCATCCTGCGCTCTTAAATTTCGAAAACCCAAACAAACATATCACCTCGCGACAGCCGAAAATACGATCCTTCTTACGTGTAGACGGAAAAGAAGGTATTACGTAGGTATCCCAAAACTACGTCTCGAAATACGTCATGATAATTTCCGCCATAAAAGTTTCTCTCGTCGCGTGCCTGCAATTAAAATGTATATATTTTGTTTTTGTTCGAGGGGTGATTGGCTTACTTTTCAAAAAATTCGAAAGTCTCGGAGAAAGGTGTGTTTTCGAAATTTGGCTGCTTCGAGTGTTTTTCGGAAAGATAAAGTTAATATCATGATTCACGATACAAAAATAAGCGTCTGCTCTAATTTTAGGCTGAATATAATTTAACTCAACATTCAAAATTTAATATCTGACAATCAAACATCGATAATGAAATAAACCGAAAAATATGGCTGTTAATTTTAGAAATAAAGTATTTACCGCAATTAAGAGCGATGCTCATAGACCGCAGTAAGAGTACAACGAAATTAAAAATAATATTTTATTTTTATATTTAAACTATTAAAACAGACGCAATTTAGAAACGGCTATGACGCAAGTCTGTCAGATTATTATTATCTTATTGAAATAGTGCTCGCGAAAGTCCGATATCCCGGGCGATCAATAAAAAATGCTATAATTTTATTTGCCGCTCTCCTTTCGCATACACACACACACACATACACTCGTACCACACAATTGCCTTCAGCAAACAAGTCCCACCCCGTATTATTTAATTAGCTCGTAACTCGCCTGCTCGCATTGTACACTTTACACATCAGCGCGAAATAAACACTCCCGCGTCTCGGTCACACGGAAACGCGCGCGAATCGCAAAAAAGAATCCGGTGATCATTCGTTCGCGCGCGGGGGCATTAAAAAAGCGCCATTATACGCCGCTCGAGGAAAACGTCAAAGAAAGAGGAGGGGGTGGGGGGAAGGAGAGAGAAAGAGACGCGAAATATAATGCATCCGCTCGGCGAATGATCGGCTCGCCTTTTCTCCCCCCCCCCCCCTCTCTCGCTGCCGCTCGTTTTTGCGCACATTTCTTTATCGCAATTTTCTCGGAAAAAGTGGCGAGCGAAGCCGCCACGCTGCACTTACTGCGCGTCGTCTAAAATAAGAAAGGAGAGAGAAAGAGAGAGAGAGAGAGAAATACACGACGCGCAAGTGCACACACATATACGTGTGTAGGTGAGAGCGCGCGAGAGGGAAGAGTGTATATGTGCGCGCATCGACTCTCCCCGTGCTTTTTATCGATTTTTAAGGAAACCTTTTACCGGCCTGCGCTCATGCACGTGCACGTATACACACACACAGACACGAAAACCGCGCGCACGGAAACGACTATATATGTGCCGCGGTCTCTATCTTCCAACGCGTCTTGAGTGTACTGTTAATCGGTAAAAGCTCGCGGCTGTATTCGCGCATTTGGGTTCGCAGTCTGTTTACTTGAAAATTGCGTTTTATTAGGAAATGAAAAAGAGGACTGAATACAATTGCATAGGTTTATTTTGTTTTTGACGTTTTGAAATATTTTTTCAGTAAACGATTTTTTAATATATGGTGCTAGAGATTGTAAGTTTAAAACTAGTATTAATAAGTGGATATTTAAATAAATTGCGAGTTATTTGAAGATACACGGGAGGGTTTAAAATAGCGTATACGTAGGCGAATCATTATTAAATGCATTTTTAAACAGTATAACTAAAATATTCTGTCAAAGACAACGTAATTATAAGAAGTCTTATTATAAGAAATAACAATGCCTCAAATTGCTGAAATAATTACTTTTTTTGCTCAAAAGTAATTATATGATAATATTGACATGTATTAATACATAAAAGATAATGTATTGCATTAATGATAATGTTTAACAGTGCAGTTTGAGTTTTTCTTGTAAAATAAGAATTTTTTCCTCCATAATTTTCTCAACATTTTCGAGAGAGCAAGATGTTATAACATTTTGACGTGATAAAATATAACGTTTACTACGCTTTTATAACTTTATAACTCGTCAACAAAAGCTCTTAAAACTTCCTACTTTCCGAAAGTGCACTAAAAATTATAATTTGGTTCTAAAAAGTAACTATAAAAATATCATTATCGATGTAATTTCCTTTCAAAATTTAACTAAGAATTTTTATGTCAACAATCGCTTTTGCAAGAACATAAATGAAAAACCTTTTTCTTTCATATCCTGTAAAACCTATTTCAGAAAACATCGATGAAATTGATAGTATCAATTTCGATAAACCTTTTCTGCCGGCGCATATTGAAAACAATTTCAAACAAATATTAAATTCCTGCGCGATTTCCGAGAACTATAATTGTGTTATACTTTCCGTGTATACTTTAATTCAATCGAAAATGGCACGATTTTCAAAGGAAACATTAAATTGGAAAAATCACCACGAAAGGCCATATTATGCGTTATACAATGGATACAGAACGTTCGGCAATTTCTGATTTATGTTTTCAAGATTTTAACTTAGATCAACTTTTCATGACCTCTCAAGTCTGAAAACGCCGATTTGCCAATCCTGTATTCCGACCGGGACTCCACTCTTTATTCTTTAATGGAAAAAGTTATAGAGACATCAAAATAAAAAAAAAAAAAAAGAAAAACATTAAAAGTAATAACTGAATATTAAAGTATGGAAAACCGATATGGTTTTTTGTTGCTTTAATCTAAAAAAAAATACCTCAGGATTGATAAAACCAGCCAATTAAAATAATTTTACTACGTTGGTGTACACAAAAATAAGACGAAACAAGATCCATTTATTTGCGTAATAATGAAATTTTTCCCTACAGCAAAAACATTAAAACACGGCGAATCGATTACAAGCCTTTAAATTCACCAGGCGCACAACAGCGTATAGTTTTTGTCTTTTTAGGACTTGAACGCATTGTGCAACTAGCAATTTCAGTTGATTAATGGAATTTTCTTATCGTAAACAAACTTGTTTGTTGATCTTTATCCTAAGAACACGTTATTAAGGTTCATTCTTGAATTTCGGAAAAAAGTATTTTATCTTGGCGAGGGGAAGCTTGTAGATATCTAGACGTGAAAAATGATTAAAATCAGAGGCCTAGAATAGTGACTCAGATGCATCGGAACGTTCGGCTTTCCGCTCCAGAGTACAAAGTGACGCAAGGCGCAATTAACTAACGACAATTTTAAAAATTATGGGCAATTCAGAGCTACGAAAGTTGTTCGCTATCGAAGGTGCGCGCTGAAATTGAATTTCGACTTAACATGTTTCGGTTCAGACCGAAGTGTGCATTTTTTTTTTTAAGGGAAGCTCAATTTGCATGAGAATTCATTTTTCGGCAGGTGTACAAAAATTCAAATTTCGAAAATACGGAAATTCTGACCACCGCCGTGCCAGAAAAAAATTATGGAATTTGCATAAAAATTGGTTAGCGATGCAACTTTTGGCTCGGATATTTTCGAATCTTGCTATAGGAAATTTCAAATCGGAGTACAGCGAATCGAATGAGCAAATCGAAATTTCTCTGCCTTTGTGTACTTACCAATATTCGCCAGGCACGAAATCATTTAACTACAAAAATTAATTTTTGTATTTATTTTATTAATCTTCTGAAGTGCATACATACATCTGCCTTTAAAATAATCGAAAATGTTGTATCAAAAATTTTTCTCATGAAATCGATTACAGATTCGATAGTATACCGTTCTAATGGAAAAAGGTTATTTGACAAAACGATTTTACAAATGTTATAAAAATAGCAGAGTAATATTTAGATTGAAAAAAATTCCAATCATCATTCGGATGTATTTGGTGTTTGACACATCATACACAATAACTTTAATTAAAATTAAAATTTTAATCACCTAGCTACAGTCAACGCGCTTCGTGCGTATTATTATTGTTATTATTATTTTGTTTTTTTGAGGTTATGAACATGATTAAGTTAGTTTCAATTTAAAAGTTTGTTGTTATCAGTTTCAATTCTACGATAATAACGTAATTTTGATAAATAACATGATGAAACTTTTCTTATAATATGGAAATTCAAACATTAGGATTTGGAGTCAACAACAACAACCAATCAAAACAGTCTCGTATTGCGATGCCAGATTTTATCCATCACTTCTTAAAGAGAGGATCTAAAATAAATTTACAAGACTAAAAGTATCATTGGTAGAGAACAAAAAATTATTGCGTTACCTAAAGATTCGCAAGGGGTAACTTTACGAACTGAAGCTCTGAAATATATTCAAATTCCACGTTCGATTGTGTAAGTAGATCCAGCCGAACTATTTGAAAGCCACACTGCAATAGTCGCGAATTACTAGCCCTCCCATCGGGGCCAAGATCGTTCGCCGTCATCTCGATAAAATAAAATTTATAACAAAACGAGGAATTCGGGGCCGGCGACATCGCGCGAATTATTCTCATAATCGAATGCAAATTTCGATTAAAACGCAAACGATGTAGTCGGTGACAAGTTTAATAACTTTAGCGGAGTTCATTAAACTTTTTGACGTAGATCCTTTCTCTCGTTCTCGTTTCTTCTCTCTTTCACTCCCCGGGACAAAGAATACCCGCCATTAAACACGTTAAAATACCAATTTCAAGTAAAATGCAAAACTTAACGAATTTTCGTATTCCGCACGGTCCCCCAAAGCCATAAAGTAACGTCGAGCCCGTATATATACGCACGCGCGCGCGATCGATAAATTACGAAGCAATTAAAAAAAAAGAGAAGGAAGAAAGGACGAAGAAAGGGACGACGGGCGAAGCGAAGTAAAGCGCTCAGAAGAGGAGAGGAGAGGAGAGAGAGAGAGAGACTCTATTAAGTAAAAACGACGAGCGAAAGAGAGAGAGCGAGTGGGAGGCAAAAAATTGAAACGTTATAAATACAGTTAGCCCCGACGACGACGGCGGCGGCGGCGCAATCGCGCGCGTGCACGGGGGCTTTTCGATTCGCTTTTTCGCAAAATTGCGACAAACTTTCAGGCGACGAAGGGGGGAGGGGAGGGGGGATTTCGCCGGGTTCTCCGGCGCTTTTTTCCTTTATCATTTCGCCGCTACGCGAAACTCGCTCGCAATTAGCGCGGCGAGTATAAAACGGGCAGAGAGGGAGAGAGCAAAAAGCGCGAGTTTCCTAGATCAATACGATAATCGCATATTTCCCGTCGTTACGAGAGATCGAGAGAGCGCGCACGGGCGTCCACTGCACCTCAGGGGCCGAGCGGATAGCATAGTGGAAGAGGGGGAGGGGCGCGAGAGGATAGCGTAAGAAAGGGAGAGATGGAAATTGCGCGGCGGCGCGTGCATTATTGGAAAAATCGGCCCGTTTGAGATTGATGAAATTTTTGCGCGTCTGCCGCGAGCGAGGGACCGCCGAGCGCCTTTTTTACGACCGTGCGCGACGGAACGTATATGGAACGTTTTCTTTTTTTTTTGTTCTTCTTCTTTTTTGGCGACCAAAGAAGAGGGGGTTAGAGTGATATGGAGATTCGACTTTTGAGCGTCGATGCGCGCGCGAGCGCGGAGGGCAAATGTTTGCCCCTCTGCGAGCCTGATAAAACTTGCTTTCGTGTTTACACGGTGTTTAATAGGATTGAAAGTGTGTTTAGGATGGGGAATATCGGTGCTGGAGATGGCATTGCAAGGGATGCATGTTCTTAAATAGTCGGGGAGAGAGAGCATTTCTTTTTATTGTTGATGCCATATAGACATTTTTGGTCTTAAATTGTAGGTAATAGTATACTCTTTGAGACTGTAAAGTCTCGAACACGATCGAGATCGGGAACATTTATTTTATTGCAAAATAATATAAAAAAACGTGTTTTTTTCAGTTCTTCTCTAATAACTCTTTTAATATTGACTTTGCAAAAAAGTACAAGAATAAAAGTTGTTCAGAATTGAATTTCCGACAAGGTAGGCTTGGTCCAAAAAACTAAAAAAATTGTTAACAATCGCGAAATTGTTAATAAAGTTGAGAAAACTGAAAAACTTTGATGCCGATGAAATAAATACAAAAAATGATTATTTCTTTTTTACAAATGCACTGGAAGTCTTTTGGTAAGTAGAATATGTAACCCCAAGCGCATTTTCCTATTTCAAAATGGGGGCTTGTTGCAAAATTATTTATGTGTAAATTTCGTGTAGCTGTCAAATTTGCGCTTTTATAAATAAATTGATGAAACCTATTCCAATCGATTCCTTATGACGTACTTAAAAAAGGCTGAAGAGGAAATTTTTTCTAAATAAATTTTAGCACCTTTTTTTACAACAAATATCCGTTGCTTATAGGGACGTATTTTAGCGAGTTTTGATTTTCACACTTTAAGAGACGATACGCCTATAATCTTTTTAATAGCCTCATGGCATTCAACCTACGATTGCCTCATTCGACACAAGGATTTACAAAATTTAGAGGCAAATTTTAAATTACAAAACCCAAATTTTTAGTAGTAAAAATATATAAGATAATAGATGTAAAGCTGTTAAAGTGAATCACCACCAAGGAATGACAATGCAAATAAGGACGGATCACACGAATAATGAGGAGAGGGATAAGATTACGTTTCGCACCTCTTCCTCATGATCAAATTGTAGTACCCCCTCTTCCCGCCCGATTTACCACACGTCCAAAGCAAAAAAGAGCTCTAACGGCCGTACCGCGCCGCCACTATAGCTGTCTCCCGGCTCTGCCGCCGCTCGATCCTCATTCTTTTTCTTTGTGCCGGAGGAATCGCACGTCCCACGGAAAATGTCAGGTTAAAAGGTTTCTGATCCCTTTTGTTGACATTTTCACAGTATTATTTGAAATAATGCCTCGGAGAAGCGGATGCAGATCAACAAAAGAGTAAGATATTTCGTTTTTTGTTGTTTTTTCTTATCTGTTCAAGCCGCGGACTGGTGTCGTCGAGTGCGCGGCGGGTGTTTTCAAAGGCGTCTTGTTTGGATTTTAACCGAACAAGACACATTACTGTGTAATGTAAGCCTGCAGCTGAGGATATTAGCCTTGTTCAGGTTTTACCTGATCAAGACACATAGTTTTACTATGTAATTACGGCAGTGGTTGATCTGCTAAGATCATTCTTGTTTGGGCTCTTTCCCGTCCAAGATACATTACTAGGTTATGTTGCCCAAGCCACGAGGCCCACGAGTCAACCCATTCCTGCGGATGACTCGTATGCTGCAGATATCACGACTCGTCAACTTCGAGCATCGGGGAGTAAGTGGCAATGTTTTTTCCTTGCCCTCAGGCGGTGAGCAGCCATTGGTGTCGTGCGCGCGCTCGCGCCTCGGCGGTCTCGGCGGACTCGGTGCGTACCACCCACGCGGTGTGGCGCTTGGCCTTGGGTGACGATGCGACGCAAAACTGTATGGGCCCGTGTTGCTTCGCGCGGCGCTCCAGATCTACATCATAATATACGGCTGGCTCGCTGTTATTTACATCACGGACGGAGGACTGAAACTCGAGCGGACCACCGTTATCGGTTTATCTGCATCCATCATTCAGGTGCTAACCAGGTTGATTTTCATAGTTTTACTATGATTGAATGTTGCCATTTATGTAAATTTAATATATATATTTACAACCATCATTCAGGTTTTACCTGTTTAATATTAATAGTTTTCACTATGATTTGAATGTTGCCATTTGTGTAAATTTCATATATATGTGTGTGTGTGTGTGTGTGTGTGTGTGTGTGTGTGTGTGTGTGTGCGTGCGCGCGTGTGTGTGTGTGTGTGTGTCAGACCAGCATCTTTTTAAAAAACAGAAAAGTGGAGATCTGAGAATTTTGTCAGCGTTAAGATATGTTTATGTACTATTAAAAATAAGGTTCTGTGCCAAATCTATGGAAGTGCTCTAGAAGCAGAGATATCTGCATTTAAAGGTCAAAAATGGCTAGCTTTTAGCTGTTTTTTTACCCATTTTGAAATGTTTGTCAAAAAGCGAGTTTTGAATTTTTTTTAACGTACAAAAAAAGAAATTCGTTTTTTGAAAACCTTTCCAACGAGGGGTTATACGACTTGCTTAGTAATCAGTGCGCTGCTCCATAACCTCAAAAGTGCAAAGCATTTTTTTCAAATTTTGCTCATTTTCAAGACCTTGTAGAATCATCAATTTTTAATATTTTTAGACGTGTAAGAAAATATTAAAAACTGACGTAGATATGTGACTTTGAAGTTAGCGATTTTCGCGAAAATCTCCTTTTTTGGCATTTTTAAATGCTAATAACTTTTTTCTATATTTTTCTCCTGAAAACTGTCGGAAATTATTCTTTAAGTTATGTAGAATAAGCCCATATCAAATGTTATTTGTGTATTTTGGTATTAACATTAGTAATACGTAGTTAAATTTTCATTTTTTTCATGATTTTTGATAACACGTGCGTTTTACTAATTGAATCATTAATGTGATTTTTGTTCCAAAAGTACGTACATCATCTTCTTTTCATAACATGTCATCGTATTTGAATGAAAACTAAGTAAAATTCACATTCATAATTAAAAAAAACTTTAGAAGTCAATTAATACTTAAAAAACTCAAAAAGCAAATTTTGTTTTTTCACACTTCTTTAACGTTGTAAAATCGGCTCCAAATTCAAACCAAATTTATAATCAATGGTCTAAAAATATGTAAACCCATCCTTGAGGGATTCTTGCCGAACGTGCCTCCTCAATTTCAAAATCCTGGAATCCCGTTGGCCGATTCCAATTGAAGGTTAATGGTTACACTCGAATTGTCCAATGAGATTGCAGGATTTTGAAACTCAGCAGGCACATTCGGCAAGAATCCATCAAAGATGAGTATACATAGTTGTGTTTTCTTGGTACCATTGATAATGAATTTGGTAGATATCGGAAAAGAAAATATTTTTCATCATACACAATACTACCTAAGCAGTATGTGAGTAGTGTACATTGCTCAATTGCTCAGTCGGTAATGATACGGCTATGGCGCCCCCTATGAATTGGCAGCGGTTTTTACAAAGATTCATTTACACATTCCAATCTGCAAACTGATATGACAGGTAACAGGATTCTTAACATAACGGAAAAAATTTTTGTTAGAAAATTTCCAATGTTGCAAAAGTAGATTGTCTATTAAAAAAAATTCAATTAGTAATCATCAACTTTTTTGTTTTTCATTCAATTTTAATTTGCAAGGTCTCATTTTCTTTCTTGTTCAATTTCAGGGGGAGTCAACGATATCAAAATTGGAAAATTTTCAAAACCTGCAAAGTTATATGCAATTGTTTATAAAATTCAGTGACAAATCTATAAACAGTTGGATATAACTTTGCAGGTTTTGAAAGTTTTCCAATTTTGATATCGTTGACTCGCACTGACAAGGAAGAAAATGAGACCTTGCCAATTAAAATTGAATGAAAAACAAAAAAGTTGATGATTACTAATTGAATTTTTTTTTTAATGAACAAAATCTACTTTTGCAACATTGGAAATTTTCTAACAAAAATTTTTTGCGTTATGTTAAGAATCCTATTTCCTGTAATATCAGTTTACAGATTGCAATGTGTAAATGAATCTTTGTAAAAAATGTTGTAGCTTTAGGTCTACTAAACCGCCGAAGCCTCCTTAAGGGGATGTCTTATACCGACAGTGTTCTCTGCCGCACCGACCATAATATTTTTAATTAAATATTAATTGTTACAAGCTTTTCCTTGAATTCTGAGAGTCAACGCACAAAGGCAAACTTATTATCTAATTCCTGGTCAAATTTCAGACAAATGGGGTATTAACCCCAAAATACGACATTTTGCAATTTTTCAAATTTCGTCTTTATTTTCCAATAGATTTATCTGAAATTTGACCAGGAATTAGATACTAAGTTTGTTTTTGTGCATCAACTCTCAGAATTGAAGAAAAAGTTTGTAACCATTAATATTTAATTAAAAATATTGTGGTCGGTACAGCAGAGAACTCTGTCGGTATAAGACATTCCCTTAAGGAGGTTCGGGGGTTTTGATTGACGTCAGCTTAATAAAGTTTTTACAATGATTTTTAGACATTCCATGATACAAGCAGCGACATACATTGAAGGTAGAGG
The DNA here is from genome assembly GCA_036365515.1 of Torymus aiolomorphi. Lineage (NCBI taxonomy): Eukaryota > Metazoa > Arthropoda > Insecta > Hymenoptera > Torymidae > Torymus > Torymus aiolomorphi. The sequence continues at coordinate 58,801,973 of CM070874.1, read as the reverse complement.
TGTTTAGATGACGAAATTTTTTTTTAACGATATTTAATTATTATTGAAACTATTACCGTCACCTAGAAGAAAATTCAACAAAATATGCCAATCATTTTGACTTTTTATCTAATTTAGATTTCAAAACGGTCATGTTGTTCCTTGTTCAATTTCAGGGGTAGTTACCACAGGAAAAATTAGAAAATTATCTAAACCTGCGAAGTTACAATTAATTGTTTATAAATATGTGAAAGTCTCTCATAAACAATTGATTGTAACTTTGTAAGTTTAAATAATTTTCTAATTTTTCCTGTGGTAACTACATATTCCTGATCTTGTTCGTGTTCGAGACTTTACAGTCTCAAAGAGTGTATACTATTACCTACAATTTAAGACCAAAAAACGCGCATATAGCATTAACAATAAAAAAAAACTCTTTTTACTGCTCTCTTGCCCCGACTAAAAGTCGACGCTGCCGATTACTGCGATTTGAGCATTTTTATGCCTTTTCGATATTCAACTTCAAACCCTTATAACTTTTGAAGGAATCGACATTTGTAATTTTCAAAAAAAAGGGAATGAAAGCTCTTTCTTTCTAGTTTCAATTACTTTTTTGAAACTTTGAGTAGATGGTTTTTCAGCTAAATGGCTGAGGTTAACAACAAGAGCTTTTGTTTGCCATTTTCTTCCATAATTTCAACCTTTAAAAAAATGTGAGATAAAAACATTTTTAATTGTACACGATTTTCCCCGTATATTTTGGAACCTAAGAAAGAAGCAAAATCGCGCCCGGAACGTGTGCCTTAAAAAAAAAAAAATTTACCCGTTTTGGGCACACCAAAAGTTGAAATAAATTCTAGACTTCCTCAAGTTGAGAGTGAAACCGCGCAATAGTTGAAAAAACATATAAAACAAAATTTATTTTCGACAGCATTCAAAATTTGTTAAAGATAACCTGAAATTTTAATTTGGAACAGTTTTTATGGGGACATACAAAAGGAATTTTAGAATGCTTTCGTAAATCGATTTTTATTTATAAAACCACAGACTTATTCAAAATTCTATTTTCGAATTTTTAATGATGTTTTTATAGAGCCTTATAGAAGACACTTGAATATGAAACTTAAATTACTACCAATATGTGTTAAATTCAATTTATATATTATAAAACCAACAGCGCCTTTTTATACTAATAAATAGTTTTAAAAATACTTTGATTGCCATTAACAAGAATGAGCATCTAATAAAAAACATCTTAAAATAAATAAATTTTACTGCAATTATTGCACTTCACACTTTTTTACAACAAGAGATGAAATCGACAAAATGCACTACCGATCAGGTCGCTATTAAAATTTGTCCATCTGATCATCATGTGTTTCGCGTTTTTCACTCCAACGTTATCTTCAATCAATTATATAATAACTAAAAAATCTCCATCTACTTCAAAAACAGCGCCGTTCCCTAAAAGTTCAAAGAACTAGCAGGGATCCTGCGAATTTTCGATCGTCCGGCTCGGAAAAAAAAGAATTGAATTAGAGAAAACGAATCCCCGTCGCTCGATTTACGGGCGCACAAAAGACAAAGGGGCGTCGTCGGAAGAGCGAGAGGACACATTGCCGACGAGAGATTCGCCGTCGAACGCGAAACAAATTTCAATCATATCCGGGGGAGGGCAGCGCTCGCGTTCTCTCGATCGACGCAATCATTTCCCATATATATCCGAGGGGGTGTGCGGGTGAACGAAAAGCTAGCACCAATGCTGTCGCCGTCTTCCACGCATGCGCGCCATTCCCGCGGAAGCAGGAAGACGAATCGCCCCCGGGCGCGCTAATTCCTTTTTTTTTTCTCGCTCTACACACGCATATGTGTGTGCTCTCGCGTATGGGAATGGAAAATGCACGCGCGCTGATTTATCTCTGTATAATGTGGCGTGCGCCGCTGAGTCCGTTAGTTTAATTGTTTTGATGATACGTTGCCGTGGAGTATAGGCAAGCCAGCTAGGGAAAGAGAGAGAGAGAAAGAAAGAGATGTTCATTACGCGAGGGGGGAAAGGGCTTGCGCGAGGTGTGTACACATATACACACGCACACACCGGTATCAGCAATTTTTTTTCGATTTTATATGGCGCGAGTTTTTCTAATTTGCGTTAATTTTTTTAATTGGCCTCCGCCTTTGTTGCCTGCCTGTATATATTTACGCAGCGGATTTGCAAAGCATTATGTTAACGAGGGGCAATTTTGTTGTGTTTCGCCGCCGCCGCCGCGGTGCGCTATTTCAACGTGGAAAATAAACTTTTTTAAATGACAATTAAATACGCGAGATGGAATAATGATGAGAAAATTTTTAATTATGACCTCGCGGGAAACGTGATTAGGTTTAAATCAAACGCAATAGTTTTCGACAGACTTTTAACGGTTAACAGTTATTTTAATTTAAATTGTACGACAATTGCATGACATATGGGGTTTGTGAAATTCAAAAATCCAGAAATATTGTGATAATATAAAAAAAGCCCGATTCTTATATATTTTATATATTTATAATGCGAAATCTTACCTTGTTACCCTCATTATTCAATTTCCTCTGATAAAATAAATAGTAAAATTAATGTATCTTATAAACAGATTTTTCCAAACGAGCAGCATATGCCACATAAATTAATGAAAAATTTGAAATTTACAACCAAGAATTGTTTAATGAGTTCGAGCTGCGCGCGGAAGTATATAATAAGATTACATTATTATTTTACGCTTTAATTTAGTATCATAAAAATATACTATAAATCTATACGTCATGCAAACTACTCATTTTATATCCCACAAATGAAATAGATTATGAATTTTAAAACCATTAAAATAACAGTTGATAAATATTTCTCACATAATGGCGACGATAGGTTTTTCTTCTATCGGTGTAATTTTAATCTCTTTTAATACCGATAATGCGTATTTAATTAATCATACTTCACGCTTAATTTGCCGCATCGAGTATTATTAGCATTACAATAATAAAACGAGTGCCACTCATTACGCGTCAATTAACATGACTGGAATCGGACGCCCGCATTAATCCAGATTATCAGCGCCGACATGATTCGACTCAGCCTTCCAAAAAATTACTCTCCAAGTACACCTGCCATGCCGGCACTTTGCAACTTACGGAATATTCGAAATAACTGGCAACGGGAGTTTAAAATTTCGAAAATTTACAAAGCCGCGCCGGGAAATACCCGAAAAAAAAACTAGGAGAGAGAGAGAAGCTGCGAAAACGAGCATATATATCGAACACATGCACACGTGCGCGCACGTGAAACATACGAGATACACGTGTTTCTTAATCCGATTATACGCCTCCCCCCCGCGAAAACTCGTCGGCCGCTTGCGGAGCATTTTTCGGGTATCTGCATGCTCTTTCGACTTTGAAGTTGAAATTTTGAAATTCAAAATACGCGCGCGCCCGTTGCTATATGAGGATTTACATGAAAATTGGTCCTAAGGATTTTCGCGTACTGCGCCACACGCGCGCGGCTGATTGCATTTGCATTTTGGCGCATCGAATTCGGAAAAAAAACCTTTTTTTCTCCACTCTCCGCCGAATTTCGAAATCGCCACACGCAAGAATGATCGGAAAGCGATTTGCATGGAAATCCAATTAACCGAGGTCTCGCCATATTTCAATACCCGCGCGTCGCATGCTGTTTTCAATTTTGAAAATTCGACGGGAGAAAAATTAACGCCCTCGTAAATTTCGATCCAGCGCTCGCGCGCGCGCTTCTATACGTGGTCGATATATATACGCGCCGGTATACGAGTGCGCGATGCTTAGTAAACGAGAAATTAACGATGTCAAAAATAGATCGGAAAGTAGTAAGCGACTGATACTCACAGGTGCAGAGAAAATGGCATACATGTATTCGTCCCGCTACTATGCAAATCTTGCGGGTTTTTGATCGTGCATTATGCAAAACGAGCTAATTATAGACCCCCCTCGGCCAACCGCGATATTATCTTATGTCCGTGTAATTAGAAAAACTGCATGCATTTCTTTGTCACACACACACAAGTAAAAATGGAAGGAAAAAATAACATAAGATAAATGTTCCAACAACTTGTCGGCGCGTTATCAACATTGACCCAAAAGCTGACGTCGCTACCGCTAATGTACAGAGGAGCGTGCTTATTTCTACTTCGTGTTTACATTTTTAAACTGGCCCCGCGCGCGCGCGGACGCCCGGCGTATATATATCCTGGTTCATCCGCGCGAATTATTCAAGGGGTTTGAAAAAATTTTTAGTAATCGGTTTTGCAGTCGCGAATCGACCTACGGTGGTTGTACAGGGAATAAATTAAGAACTGGCAAAGTTGAGGCCTACTTGAATTTGTAATTTTTAATATTTACCGGGCCTAAAAAGTATGTAGGTACATCGCGGTCTGGCAGTCGGTATAGACTGTCTGTACATACACGAAGAAACATTTTGTACTAAGAGTTACTATATTTAATTATGAGGGACATAGCTGTAATTTTTACAAATGAGCTTGTCCCTCATTTACAATCGAATATATTCATTTTCACTCAAAAACTTTTCTCCGTGAACATAACTCGCATGCGTGCGTGTACAAGTAAGTATATGAATGCAAGTCGAGTTGCTTCTATGTTTTGTCGGTAGATTAATTAAAGTTCATGATCTTTTTTCTTAAGTTTTGCTTGCAAAATTATGCATCATATGCATGAAAAAGAAATAATAAGAATAGTAACACAACAATTACCATTAGGAGTACAAGAGTAATTACTAAATTAATATAAATAATAAAAGGAGCGGCAACGATGCACATATTATTATGTATTACAACTAACAATGAAGAACCAAAGCGAACTCTGTGCGCCCGTTATCGAGCTCAATTATCATTCTACAATTATTACGCATCGCGATTACGGAGGTCGAAGCTTACAAGCACGCGCCAGGCGTGTAAAAACGCACATTCACGTGCACGCCAATAAAAAACAACAACGTAAGGCAATCGCGTTGACGATAAGCTTGCGTGTGCGAATTTATCAATGAGAGTGCCTGGCTCATTGAGCATCGACACATAGTTAACCATGAGGATATACGTATGGAGAAGGAGAAGGAAAACGAATATCTCGCATCGGAGGTTTAGAATTTTGGGAGGTAAAAAGGATGTACGGTAGACTACCCAATAGATAGACGGTTAAAGCAGACGACATTCCAATAGATAAACGACTTTTTAATTAATGATACAACTTACTGTTAATAGATAGGCCGTTATAAAAAATTATATTCAGTTAATTTTGAATTCTTCTTCTAAGTAAAATATATAGTTTGGCTTAAAGGTTCAAGTTATTAACTTAAGTTAGTTATTAATTAAACGGTGATTCGTCTATCTACTGGGTCTTTCACCCTAGAAGATCGTATTGCAGGGGATTCATGGTGTCGGGACTTTTAGTGCAGTAGCTGAGGTAAAGTCTATCTAAAAAGCATGATATAAGGGACAACCGAGTAACATATACATGCACTGAAAAAAATTTCACGTTGTAAGAACTGAAAGTACGGCTCTGACAACAGTACTGTTCGGCTGATTTTCTTTCTGCTAAATTTTATAAATACAGTAATTGTATTCGTACAGTTGTGAGAGCTGTACAAGATACACTGAAAGCGCTAATGTATAGAGTTCTTTTGTCGGAGCATTAAATAGGTTATGATTCGCCATACATACATATTTTTCATTAAAATAATCTCGCTTGATAAGTACACTGATTACAGATGAAATACGCAAACGCGGATTGCAAACATGCGGTTGATGTGGCCGGTTTCTTGACTTTTTTAGGTTATAACATGAACATCGGCTTCGCGTTGTAGCGTTGTGAACAAACAAATATCGGCGGCAAAACTAAATCGTACGGCTGTCAGAGCTGTACAAGTACATTTCCCGCATCTGACCAATAGTGCCGTTACATTATACAAATGAATAGCTACTTCAGCCGTCTGTAAGGGTAAATGAACACTATAAATTGTGTTAGTACAGCAAATCGAAACTATGGTTTCTACAGCCTAAAATTTTTTTCAGTGTGTGTGTGTGTGTGTGTGTGTGTGTGTGTGTGTGTGTGTGTGTGTGTGTGTGTGTGTGTGTGTGTGTGTGTGTGTGTTTCAAAAAATTGTAACTCTTTTCCCTTTGCTCGGCCAATATTGACGAAAACAGCATTTTGAAGGGTTTTCGAAGAAGAATCCAAAAAAAAATTTGTCGAATGAAAAAAATTTGGCCGCAGTCTCAATATTCTTTGATGAAGGTATATCAAAAAGGGTTCTAAAAAAAATACTGGCACATTCTAGAGATCAAATGCAAACGTTTTCCCAATCAATGTCCTATACAAAAAATTTCAAATTTTTGAGTAAAAAATGATTAAAGTTGAATTATAACTAAAAAATAGAAAAAATTTGAATTTTCAATGTTCCATAACTGGCTTATTTTTGAAAATTTTGGTCTCAAACTCTAGGAACATTATTTTTTCACGAAAAACTAGAAGTAAAACAATTTTCAGCGATTTTTAAATTTTGAGCTACTGACTTCACCCGAAATATCCCACACACACACACACACACACACACACACACACACACACACGCACACGCACACACATATATATAACGGGTAGTGTGTTCAATTTTTACTATATTATTAGGTATTATAATATTTACATTTCTTGATTAAGAATATACTAGATATATTACAAATTTTAACTGAAACTTTTATGTCTGCTAAATGCATGATAATGGGATACCTTAAAGGACACACTATTTGCATGAGATATAGAGATACTCACTTATTTTTTTTATAATTTTACATAAAAATGTAACTGGATTTTTTGTAAATTTGTTCTTCAAAGTAAATATAATTGTGATTGTGCGGATTTTTTTACAAAGATATTATTTATGCATAACTTCATAGCTGTTAAAGGGATCACTGGGACCCATTGTCCTTTGAGGGTTAACAATAATAACCAGATTTTTTACTATTAAATTATGCTTAAAATGTTTAAAATAAAGGAACTTTTATATTTCGTAACTAATATGCTTCAATAATAAAAAAAGTTTAAATTTATAAAAACAATAATCTAAATGAAATAGAATCATATATATGCTTAATAAAACGAAGAAAAGAACATTACAAGTATATTAATGAATAATCAAAATGTTATTGTATAATGAAGATGTTAAATTATTAGTAAAAAGAGGCTAGGAAAATAGCAACAACATATGCGATTAAATTTGCAAACTCGAGAGCAAAAAATTAAGTTATGTGCCTTGTGTACTAATTTTATCTGCTGCTAAGAGGGCACACGTAAGTAGTCGCACTAATTGTGTGCATTTTTTATATGCTTTGTTCTACTTTCATCTGCTCTCACCGAAAAAGTAGGAGTGCACTTAATGTTTTCCGAAGGGTATTTTGACCTACTGGTGTGTAACCGAATATTTCGCTTTGCCCAAGTAATTTTATGCGCTTAATAATGAGACGAAGAGTTGCAGCACACGCACGAGTTTCATATTTAAAATCAGTAGCTCTTTTGACAACGTACTACATAATTTAACAATGTTATTAATACCATTGCAATGTGTGAATATATAACACTCGACTTGCACCTTTTAATACAGTTAAAGAGATAAAAATTACGATTCGTCCTACTTTTTTTTAATTAAAATTTTCGCTATGAAATTTTTAATTAAGAAAAATGAATAATCTTAAAAGTTATACCCGGCAAACTCTTATTATTTCTTTTTTACTTTAATTATACTGGTCAAAAAGCTCTGACAAATAAAAAACATCAGAAGGTTGTCCTTAGAATGATGACATCGTAATCGATATCATTGAAGGTCTCGCGGTTTCTTTTCCTATAATTTCTTAATTGCCGAGTTAAAAAATAACCATTTATTAGTTGCTGGTAAATTTGTTCATCCCATTGTTATTGTTTTCTTTTATCTACCCATAAAAATAAATATCATCACTATTATCAAAATAGGATAATCAATTTATATTACAACTATTATTTATTCACAACGCTATTACAATGAGTCAACAACACCAACTTTGAAAATTTTTCGTAACAATGATGGTGACGCACGTAACAAAAATACAAAGCTTCCTCCGTGAGAAAGCAAAGCAGCGACACTATCCGCGATCTAAATTTCTATACAAGCGTCAACCTCGCGCGAAGTCAATCAGTCATGCACAGGGAAATCGAGAAGTTCGAGCGCCGCATTTTTTCGCTCCGCTTTCTCATACTTTTCCCGGGGCTTACTTCAGAGAAAACTCACGCGCACAATTTCGAGAGACAGACGTCACATCGCACGTCGGGAGTGGAGTAGCGTCTTCGAGGCATTTTTTATCTCTCCTTTCGCGGATGGGAAATCATTTTCTCCACTCGGCCGGTAATCTAATCAGGCGAATTGCCGCGGCGCCTCGTCGTAGTAAACAAGATGTGTATTCCTTTTTCCCGCACGCGCAAGACCAGAGCCGCATTCAATTTGTCGCCCCTTTTCATGAAAGGTTATTTTTGCGTAACGCCGTAAGGCTGCCGAGTGAAGGATAATGGCTTGATCTTGTTGTTCGGCGGTTGAGAGGCAGACTTTGAGATGAAAAATTGGTTAAAATAAATGTCGCGATGCTTGAGCGCAAATAAGTTGTTCAATAGTTCTAACACTTAGATGCATTTAGCGACATTAATTGTGAAGTATAATAGTAATGTTAAAGAAAGTATTGTTATTTGATATCAATAAAAATTTTAACTAAAACTTTTATCAATTCGTGTAAAAGCCACTGCGATGGTACTATGATGGTACGTATTAGGAGGGGGTATCGAAAAATAGAAAACTTTTTTAAAGAAAGGTAATTTATCAGAACTTGTTTTAATGGAAAACTTGTAATTTCAATAAAAAGAAATTCGAAATTCATAAAGTTGAAAATTTATAAGTTCGAATTCGATTTTACGAATTATAATTTTAAGGAATAGTAAATTTGTAGAAAAAATATTTATTTATAATTTTAGAATACTATAATTTCGAAAACCCAAATTTTAGAAATTAAATTACAGAAACGAAATCTACAGAAAATATCTGTACATAAATTAGAAAATCATAATATCAAAAGATCAAAATATAGAATTTAATAGCATCTTTAGATAGTTCAAAAGATCGAAAATTGAAAATCTAGAATGCTGAAAATCTCGTAAATATCAAATATCAAATGTTCAAATATCGAATGTTCAGAATATTGAAAAGTCTAAATATCGAAAGGTCCAAATATCGAAAAATCAAAATATCGAAAGAGAAATGTCGAAAGTTCATAATATCGAAAGTTAAAAATGTCGAAAGTTAAAAATATCGAATGTTCAAAATGTCGAAAGCTCAAAATGTCGAAAGTTTACAATCTAGCGTTAATTACTTTTTCTTTACCCTAGCTGAATAGTACATATGTTTTCGAAAGTCTGAACATTCTGAATTTGTTTTTCGAAAGTTTGAACCTTCTAAATGTTTAACTTCAATTTTTTTTTTTCGAAAGTTCAAACCTTTTCAATTAATTTTTCGAAAGTTTGAACCTTCGACATTTGTTTTTCGAAACATTGAACTTTTGACGTATTGCCTTTCTACATTCATATCTTTCGAATCATTATATTCGAATAGCTAGAAATTCCAAAAGTATCATTCTATATTTTGGTTTTCTAAAATTCATATTATTATATTTCATTCTATAGAGTAGAATTCGAATAATTGATCCTTTGAATTTCCACTAAATTCAGCATTTTCGGAACTGTGAACTTTCTATAATAGGGGAATTCTTCATTTTTAGCGTACGAAATTATATCATTTTTTTCGATAGTAATATCTTCTATAAATTTAATTCGATATTCAATTTTTTCCATGAAATGAATTTTCTAAAATAAATCTACTTCTAATATGTGCCTTTTCTACATTCTAAACTTTTGTAAAATTATGAGTCTGTATACAAATTTTTGGCATCTAAAGCTTTCTAATGAAAATTTTTCTATTTTTAGATACCCCCTCCGTATTAGATGCTTTCCCTTACACGGAAAAAAATAATAATTCTGCATTTGCTACAGTTCATTTGATTATAGAGTGGCAAGTTCGTTTTACTCTCAAAAATATCGGTAGAATTTCCAATTTGAAATGTAGAATCTCCATTCTTAAAAAGTAGAATTTTCATTTTGAAATGTAGTTCGTTTTGAAATGTAGAATCTTTATTCTTGAAAAGTAGAATTTCCATTTTGAAATATAGAACCTCCAATTTTTGAAAGTAGAATTTCCATTTTTTGAAAAATGAAATTATTACTTCACTAATTCAGTTGATTTTACTGTTCTATTTTTTTCATGTATTAGATTCTCACTAACATGGTAAATGTTTTACGAAAAACAAACTTATGATGCAGAAAAATAAAGTTTTTTTCATCCCCATGACATAAGCTTAATAAAGCATAAGTCTCCTAGGTTTCACTTCTTTGAATAAGTAAAGTTTATGAAGAAGTTTATAAAAATTTTATTTAATAATAAGAATACTGATGATGCACCTGAGTCTTAAGCAAACGTAAGCCCTTAAGCAAAATTAATTTAATTAACAGCATTACTCATCTCCTTAAGTAAATCTTTCTTAAGCCAAAGTCCTTTTTCTTGGAGTATTTTTCTCACGTGCAAACGTATATACTTTACGACTTGTCCAAATTAAAAGTGATACTAAATAGAAAAGACGCATAAAAATTTTGTTTAATTAATTTCAAAATAATATACCCTCCGTGCAATTTTTATATTAATTTTCAGATTGGATTCGGCCGCAAGTTGAAGAGCAGCAGAGCGACGCAACTGTAAACTCATTTCTGCAGCCGTTCCCTTTTACTTGCACGAAATTTAATTAAAAATATTTCATAAACTAAGAGCGCGCATCCGCCTTCGAGTGTTTTTTGCGAGCCGCAAGATTCATATCTGAGATAGCAATTTTTTGAAATCCAACCTGAAAAAAATTGTCGGCGTATGAATTACCGGTTCGCAGAAGCGAGAGAGAGAGTTTGGAAGGGAGAAAGAGAAGAGGCGCTCCGCACTGGACTGTATTCGACGTGGCAAATTGCATTAAGCAGCGTCGAAATCGGGGGAGAGGAAGAGCGAAAGAGGACGAGCCATCGCGCGCGTCTAATTTCTTATCGCAATTATTTATTCAATTACTTCCACGCGGAAAATTTCAATCGCGCGCCGAGCAACAAAATAAAGGCGACTACGAGCGGGTGGGCGAGCGCGCGAACGAGAGAAAGAGAGAGAGAGATCGAGGGAGAGAAAGATCGTCAGAAAAAGGAAAAACTTCTTTAATAAACTCATTTCCCAAATCAAATATCTCCCTTTTTCCGATGTAAATTAATTCCCCTCTTTGATTCGTAGCTCTTGCAGTGCCCCGCCCCTCCCCCCCTTCGCTTTCCTCTCTTTCTCTCTCTCCGCGTCGTCGGCTGCTGCTGCTGTTGCCGCTGCCTCCTCCTCCACCTCCGCGTCTGATCTCGCGCGCGCGTTCGATTCCCCCGCGCGGAAAAATCTCGAGAGCAAGCGCGAGAGGAATCCTCAATGAATGAAAAGCACGAAAGATAACGAAATTACGAACTTGTATATTTCTCGCTCTCGAGCTTTATCCACTTTTTGCGTAGCCCCGCCGACGCCCGTCCGTCCGCCTCCCACCTTTTGCGAGAGAGATTTTTCCCGTCCTTCCTTTTTGCCTTTTGCCTCTCTCTTACTCTCTCTCTCTCTCTCTCTCCCGCTTGGCTACTCGCGCTGGGAGTGTGTGTGTATATATATATATAGCCTCGGTTCCGCGAAAATAAACTTATAGGCTTTTTTTTTTTTTCAGGAATATCAGGGAATTACCGCATGACTAGTTCGTGAAAATGCAGCGCGCGCGCCTGATGAATTTTTCATTTTGGTAGTTTAAATATTGGATGGATTGAAAATTAAAGCAGATTCTTAATGGGATAAAAATATTTTCGAATATATTCATTGGTAGTCGGAAAAGAAAATACTTCGAACTTCTTTTGAATAACTGGCTAAATTCAAACACGTCACGCGTGACTTTCACAGGGTAACTGATTATATAAAACGAATTCCAGGTGACTTCAATTTTGAGCTCTTGTATAAAATAACTAATCACAGGAAATTTTATTGTACTTGCTATTTCAGCCCATCTTTTTTTATACGAAGATTGAAAATGCAATAATTTAAAAAGCATACTTTGAATTAATTCATAATATTTAAAAAAGTAATCTAGAACTCTATACGAAAATCGAAGTAACACTAGTTACATTAAAACCTTTAGAAAGAAAAGATTGAACGTATTCAAAGAATAATAATTCACCACAGAAATGTTCTTCCCCTTTATAATAAACCATTGGGTAAGTACTTTCGAAGATTATCAATAAGTTTTTTAAATATTACTTTACGCAGAATTTTCTCCAAGCACTCTCAAAATCTAACCTCCACCGCGAGCGAGATCATCTTGTGTCTCAATATTTTCTCATGCATATAACGACAAATAGCAGTTTCTCTTGTCTTCATTGCCTTTCGAAAGTGGTATAGTTTCTGTTTTGATCTTAAAAATGACATTAATCCACGTGAAAATTTACAGAACTATAGACGCTTAACAGCAACATTCGAAACAAAAGCTACTGACCATAACTTAAAAATAACACAACTTACGTTATTACTTGCTGAAAAACACGATATTATGCACTTAAACAAAGGTCAAAAACCTTGACCATTCCCGCCGAAAAAAAAACCACTTATGATAATGAGGCCTGCGCAATTGAATAATGTCGCGGTGGTAGAAAACAGGAAACCCCGCCGGCAGCGGGACGATGAATCACTTTTCATTCTGAAAAGCGCGAGTGCGCGCGCGAAATGTCGAGTTGTTTTTAGAGGAGAAAGCAACCGCGGAATCTGGATTTTGATATTCGAGCCACTTCGACCGGTCGTTGCGTCATCGTCATCTCGCGAGCGCGAGGTCCGTTTCACACCGCCGTCAAAACATCTCATTGCTGGTTTCGCGCGCGGACTAGAAATTATCGGGCTTTTTACGCGTGGAAAGCGTATAAAAACGCAGTTCGCGCGGCGTGTAAGCTAATCCGGCCTGTCAATTATTATTCTCTCTGATCTCTGCTCTTTTTTTTCTATTCTTTGGAAATATAAATTTTTCGAAAAAAAAAAAAGAGGAACGCGAGGTACGGCTTTCGCGGGGAAAGGCAACAATCCGCCGATTCGGGTTACCGGGTACGACGCGCAGTGCACGCGTGTGATACCGAAAAGTCATACAGAAAACCCCCATGATGGGGGGAAAAAAAAGCCTGAGGGCCGAGCGATATACGGAATCGATGCGGAATGGTAACTCTTTCAAAGCGTAGTCTTTCAGCGTGGAAAGCTGGGTTTAAAAGATTAATCGGACAATCGGAGGGGGGGGGGATGCCAAGTTTTGAAAGTTATAAAAATCTCGGACCGCTAGAGCAAATCGTCCTATGTTGGGATTTTCGAGGAAAAAAAAATCATAACTATACTGACTTTCGTTTTGCTACTTTTAAGGGATGGTTGGTATGGGCGTTTGCTGGGTTTGTGCTGGGGTAGTATGAATTAGAGGCGAATACAACATTTTTGTTTGTAAATGGCAAATACCTTATAAAACTACTTTTGCAGAAATCAAATTTGGTCAATATTTACAGAAACTGTGAACTTTGGAATATAATTTTTATATCTATTTTTTTTTTATAAATAAAAAAAATTTTCGTAGAACGATATTACAGAAGAAAATTACAAAATCGGATACGGTTCCACACAGTTATCGTCAATTGAACTTTAATTTTTTATTATTTTTTCATAAATCTGGAAACAATAAATATTCAATCAATACGAAATTTGATTTATCAATTTCCCTTCATCCGGGCGTACAAAACCAACAATTCGTTTAAAAAATACACAGTCCGCCTTATTGTAACAACGAAGAAGCGCAATTTTTATTTTCTAAGGATACTCTACACAGTTGCGCGCTTCTTCGGGCCGAGGTGCGGAATTTTCATGTTTTTCTTTCGCTGTTTGCTCTCGCGTTTCCAAATGCCAAACGTCTACTTCCCGTCGCGCGGATTTCGCGAGGCTTCGACTTCCTTTTTTCTCTCTCACTCCCTCCTATCGTTTTATTAGGCGTGCGACGGCTTTTCAACGGGGAGAAGCGTCTCCGGAGAAAGCAAAATATTTTTTCAAGAATGCCCCCAAGTGACGTGCCCGTATTTTTTCAAGAGAAATAGAAAAAGGGGAAAAAGAGAGGATTTCGCATGTACACGTGGAATTATTATTTTGCGAGTAATATCGGGTATTGTTAATTTAATTGAGAGTAATGGTCAGCGTGTAAAAGTGCGGACAGCGGCGATTGTTTTTAAACATTTTTTAATAAAGGCTTTAATTAATTGATGCATTTCTATTTACTCGATAAATAATACGCAGACGCGTATAGTGGAAAATTTTTGCTAAATTAAAAATTGATTGTTTCCGCAATTAACGAGCGCAGGTAAATTAGAATGCAAAAATATTTTTAAATTAACGTTATTCCTCTAAATGCTACCGAATACGCGGAGGGAAACCATATTTATCTTCTGTTGTTATGATGATCGTCATCGAAAATTCAATTTAAAATCAATCATGAAGTGCATTCGCTGAACGCAAAATGTATGCAATTTCGTTTTAATTTATAAATATCATGAAAAGTTAGTAATAGTATCCCGGGATAATTAAAAACATTCGAAACCAATCGAAGTTCGAAAAAAATGTCAATTCTTTTTCACTGAAGTTTTGTTACCTCGTTGTTGTTAAATCTGCATCCATGCTACTGATGCTCGTGGGATAAGTGCGTGCCAATTATTTCATAAACTAAACAGTCTTGAAAAATTTTTATTAACCTAAAAATAAATAAAAATTTGTTAGTTTATAAAATTAAAAATTCTTTTAAAAAACTTAAATACTATATTTTTGTATAACATAAGTAATTTCTTAATCGGCTTATTATATTTAAAGCATTTTATGGATTTTATTATTTTTCTAATATAGCGGTGAATCAATGAAAACATTTTAATTATTAAAAGATACAACTGAAGTACAGTAATCATTTTTCATTTTGTTAAAACAATTATTCCAAGACTCCTCTTCTCGAAACGCATTGTCCATAAATATGATTGTCTACATATTGAATGAAATGTATACGTATAATTTTCATAAAATCGGAACTCAATAATGATTTTTTAAACGGAATAATTATGCTTTATTTTAATTTCAAATGTCACATCATGTAAATATTGTTTTCATTCATAAACCTCCATGCTCAATTATAAATAATGGAAATCGAAATTTTTTCAGAAATAAGCATTGAAGTATTGTTCATTTGTCGTCCATGGTACAACACGTACACATAAAACTTTTAAAAATTAGTTTTTCAGCTTTCGCTAATAAATGACTTTTTTTTTAAATACTAAACAAGCTAGTACATTCCCGTGCTTGATTGCCCGTCAATTCGCCCACACTAATGCAGCGCGAATGGGTCAAAAGTGGTCCAATATCTGACTCGAAAAACTCATCATCATTCATCCTTTATTACGCAAATGGAAAAGAATGAACTTTTTTTACGATTTTCGAACGAGCGCCAACTTGTCGAGAGCGCGCCGCGCAAGTATAGCAGTGATGGGAGCCCTCCTCCCCCTCCCTCCTCTTTTCGAAATCATAAAAATGCGATCGACACAATCGGCCGGCAATTTCGCGCTCGTATATAAAACGTCAAAAAGCCAATTCGCTCGGCCCCCGTGACTTCGTTAAGCGCAAAGCAGACGTACGCGCGGGAGCGAGCCGAAGACCGGCGTGTTGAGCGAAAAAAATCGATGGCAATAGCACACGCTCATCGTGCGTGAAAATTATACGTTATGTGCGTGAAGTGAGAGAGTGGAGGAGGAGCGAGCGAAAACAGCCAGCACATTATATCGCATGGCCGTCGGCTTAGGCGAACTGCAGATCTGTAGTGTAATGGGGAAGTGGGAAGGGGAACGCGGACGAGGGAGAGAACGAGAGGACATAGGCTAGCGAGCAAAGCTGGCATGTAATATTCATCGCGGAAAATCAATTTTTACCTTGTATTACATGGACACGTTTTTAAATATTATTAAGAAGGCAAGTCGTTGTGCGATACACTGTTTCGAATGCAACAGCACCGAATGAGGAGTAACATATTGTGTGTTGGTTTAAAGGTATTTTAGTTTGAATTTTTATCAAAATTTTTTTACAGCAAATATTCTATTGGTAATTCAGTGAATTAAATTTGTCGGAATTAAAGTTATTTTGTTTTATAAACTGAGTTCAAAATCATATTTTTTTTTTATAATTATTCGTAAAACCATTTTAAAACGAATTATTTTTGTTTTGTTATGAATTTCCGAATGAAATATTTGAAAATTTGTCAGAGTAAGTTTCTTTTAATTAATAGTATTCGTAGAAGTGCAATTTAAAAATAACTATTTTACATTTTAATTTTACATTAACCAAGTCAAATATGGCAATTGAACTTGCAAACTTGGTAAATAATATTTGATAAATTTACTGATTACTTTATAGTTATTAAGTGATAAAATAAAATAATAACAAATTATCTAATTCATCATGAAAATTCAACGATATCATCATATTTATTTAATTTTCTTGTATATTATGCAATTAATCTTACTTTTTACTCTCTCGCGAAACAACACAAGAGTGAGTAATGAGTAGCAGATCCAGACGCCAAGGAAAAGACTGCCGAAGAAGTTACGAGGAGACCTCTCGACCCGTAATAACCCCCCAAGAAGATGCCGACACAGAAGTAGGAAAGAAAAGAAAGACACAGACGCCACCACTGAGTGGGTAATTACACGACCCAGTGACAGTCGAGATGCAGCATTAATTATCGAATGCAAACGCGGCTTGGTAATCCGTTCTGTATACATGAAAGGCATGCGTCGAGAGGTTTGAAACGCAGATTTTCAATGATCAGACGATCGAGTGGTAAGTCATAAGTGAAAGTGAGAGATCAAAGGCAGAGGCTCGTAGCTTTATCGTGGAAATTTTAGAAATTTTAAAGTAGATTTGAGTAGTAAGAACAGGAATTGTATGGGCAACAAGTATTCCACAAAATTTGAAGCTTACGCAAATGTTGTTTGACAGACTTAAAAAAATAGTTAATACTACTATAAATATTTCTTTAAAACTTAACATTCTACAGATTTTAAATATTTACAATTTTCAAACAAATGGTACAACAATCTTTAGAGAAAAATTGTTGTTTATGAAATTTGAATTATTACTCTAATGTGTTTAATATCCATGCTATTTCTTATTTAATATTTGACGACGAGTTTCGAGCGAAAAGTTATTTTCAAATTCTATGACATAGTTAAATTAATATTTTGATATGCCGTTGTGGCGAATAACTCCATTATCACCAACGATTATTTTGCAAAATTGAAATTTCATGTTTATGTAACGAAGTTCAAAGCTTCGTTATTATCTCAAACGTTTACTCGGGAAACGAAGTTAAAAGCTAGGTTATTATTAACAGTGCAGGTATAGCTATTTTTAACCTGAAAACAATACATAGATCAGTTTTTACAACTTCTGGATACGTTCATAAAATCGCATTTAAGTTCGTGCAAAATATAAAGAAACCTTTTTCAATGATAATGAAAAACTTGTGCATAAGTAGATATGTTAACAAACGTAATATAATTATTACGTTAAAGATAAATGCGCATTGAATGTAGATCATAAATAAAACATTTAACATAGTACAATTTTTAAAACTCATCTATCCTACTATTTATAGGGTTTTTATTTACAATCAGAAGAATTGTAGTTCGCATTATAAAGAAAATCATCCATAACCGTTTTACGTTTTCGCTTTTCCGAGAAAAGTCAAGAAAAAAGTGCAACCAATAAAAACAATCTTGAAACAGTTTTTATTGATTAGATAGATTTAAGGAATCTAATGATGTTTTTATAGATGTTAACGATAATTTTAAAAACTGTTTGGAAAGTTTATGCTTCAATTTTGAATGGTGTAAAACAAGTTGGAAATAAAGTTCAAAAAAAGAAAACAAACTAGAGAAAACAAAAACATACCAAATAAGCACAAAATTTGATTTTTTCCAAAGTTAGTTAAAAATTTATCAAAATGTATATAAAGGATAAAAATGTATGAAATATCGTACGATTCAGACAAATAGATTTGCGCTATTTGTTAGTGTATTTTAGCACAATTTTGAACTAGTACATAACTTCAAAAAGAAATAACATGTTCAAACTTGAAAAGTGTAAACGAAAATTCGTTTTTCCTTGTTTAACTTTAAGTTTATTTTTCAGAATAACGTAAATATCAAAGTAAACTCTATACTTTGACCAAAATTTTGATGTTTCAGCGAACGTAAAAAAATCGAATATTTGTAGTTTTCCTAAAATACAAAATCACGTATAGGAATTTGAGAGGCAAGTCGTACACGCGTAAAATAAATGAAAAATAAGCTTCACGCGCTACATACTGCTTACTCAGAATCTAATAATAAAATTTCCGGGGGAAAACCCACAGCTTAATACAATCGTTGATAACAAAATCGGCAAAAGTCATCGTCGTCATTTGCACAGATTAAAACCGCGCCTACTTTCCCGAACAACAGCATATCCGCGTATTTAATTAAATTCAACGAACAATATCCATAAAAATTTTGTACTTTTCAGCACATCTCGTGTACTCCGATCCAGCAGAGATGAAATTCGCGTTCGATCCCTGAAGTGGAGCGACATTACCTCGTTAACTCTCTGCGCGCGATTTTAGCGGCAACACGAGAGCGCCCGCACAAAGCTCGCGTGGGTGCTCGTTGCGGCTTGAGAAGTTGACTCTCGCGCGAATGTAAAAGCCGAAAGGAAATTGGAAACTGCGCATCGACGCGCTGGAAATTATACGCGAGTACTCCGCCTCTGTATATGTGTCTCTTCTCCCCACGTTGTTGTTGTTTTTTTTTTCGCTCTCTTCCCCTCTCCCTCACGCGCGCGCGCAGCTGTATACAATTTTTTTTTATCGGCTCCGCGTTTTGACGTGCCGCCGCCGCCCGTGTTTTGCGGTTTGAAAAATATTCATAAGCTGGACGAGCGTTATTTTATTATTCCAACATATTTCACCGCTGCTCCGCGGGGAAACTTGCATTGCCGCGCGGATGGGGAGAAAAATTCGTTCGGAGTGCGGAAAAAAAAACCTGTATGCACATCGACGTTCCGGTACTTCTCAAAGAGATTTCGCGCGGCGGAGCGGCTAAGCTTCGGTGGGAAATTTCATTTCAATGTGGTCGCGCGCGCGCGTATATATACACTGACCGCAGCAGTGATGTCGGCGGCGAAACTTTGAAAACGAAATCGATGCGGCGCGAAGTGTTGTTACATTATTTATTTGCTTTTAAAAACGAGGAAATTCCGGTTCTATTTTAAAATAAGTTAGTCGCCTGGTCGAGCATAGCATTACCGTGAACGAAATATTTTTGTTTCAATATTGAACTCGTGCTAGATTGGTACCTTCTTAGGCAATCCTTTTTAAGGACGCTTGCTCACAAAATGAGTTTCTATAGAATCTTATGAAACTTGCAGGGTAGATTCTTATTGTTATTATGTGCAACATCTGCAAACTTCAGAAAGCCTAGCAACACCGTTCATGAGATATAAGCTATCAAAGTTAGACAATTTAATACGGTGTCTTATGAAAAAGTCGTGAAAAAATTAACGTTTTCATTAATAACGCCAAAAGTTTTCTATAGAATTGAACGAAAAAGAGATATTTTACTAATGATGATATTTTAAATAAGCTCTCCAAAATCCAGAAAGCCTAGCAGCACCGTTTTCGAGATACAGTTGTTTAAAGTAGGTAACTTCGGCCGCGCGTGTCCTTGTGTGCGTGTGAACAAACCAATGGCGTGCCCGCGCGCTACGCGTGTTCTACACAGCCGGAGCGCTTCGATGTGAATGTACACACCGATGAAGCGGCGCCATGTGTACGTGTACAGTCTCGCGTGAAATTTTGAGAGTGGGGAGACCCGAGAGAGCGCTAGGCGTACGGCGTTCGACTCTGCGTACTTTTGGTTACGATTGTAATGAGCAAGCATCCTTAAAATGCAATTTAACCTGAGTATGTACCTGGATTCGCTTAAAGCAAATATGTATATATAAGTTTTCTAAATTAAAATTGTGCATTAAAAATATGAGACAGGAACGATGAGAAACAAAAACATAGACATTTTATGGAAATTTTCGAAAGTACAGGTTGTAATCAAATCAAACTTTCTTCTTAAGTGAAGATTGCAATCTCTCTAACAACAGATGGACACGCGAACTTATTTTCAAAATTATACACATATTTTCTACGCGACTGTATACAAAATTTTTATGCTTTTCAAGAGCTCGTGGAAAAATCAATGCCGACATTACTCATGCAAAATACTTCAACATATAGATATGTAACAGTATTTTTTCTTTATTCTCGAGCGAAAAAAAGAGGTAAAATTCGCTTCCCAACCTAAAGTTTCTCCGCGATTACATTTTCAAATTTCAAATTTGAATTTTTAAAACCATAGCGGCCCCATTTGAATTCCCCTCCAAGAATATAAAGTTGAAATTTAAATTAAAAGAAATTCCCTAGCGAATGCAAATTCGACGGGCATTATAAAACCCCGAGACCACGCGTAATATACGAAACATTATATATGTGCATCCCCGGCCGCAATTTCGATAAACACTCTCAAATATTCCGAGACGCACCACAGATAAGTATAACGCATCTGTTTTCCTTCATCGGGCAGAGTTTTTAAATTTAAAATACACGGGAAAAAAAAGTTTCGCACAATTAAACTTTTGAAACGCGCGTATATACCTACCTCGAGCGCAGCACGCGTGCGCTTTAAAATTCAAATTTAAAAACTCAAACTCTCTCTCTCTCCCCCATCCGCCCTCGAATAAATAATAAATAATCAGCGCTGCTTTAGTATTCCATAAATGACGCCGCTAAATATAATCATCGGCGAGAGTTGGTGGGGGTGGCGCCGCGCCGGACTTGAACTCCGCGCAAAGTCTCATTAGGCGTGCAGCAGAGTTCGTTTTATTTTTCTCCTCCCGCCGCCGCCGCACGTTTCTTTTCTCTCTCTCTCTCTCTCTCTCTCTCTCTCTCTCTCTCTCTCTCTCTCTCTCTCTCTCTCTCTCTCCCTCTCTCTCTCTCTCTCTCTCGCTCCCTTTCCTGCGCGCTAAAAATTTCATGCATTTCAGCGGGAAAACTACGCGAGCAACATCTGCGCATTTTAAAACTTTTCTACGCTGTAAAGTTTAAAATGATTCCCTTTGATGTCCCCCCGTGTCATTATATATCGTCCTCTCCCTCCCCCTCACTCTACATCTTTCAGTTTTTTTTATTGTCTGACGCCGTCTCCCCCAGCGCGAGAGGTGTGTATGTGTGTATGTACGTATAACTCTGTACCTGTCACGTATTTTTTCTTGCGCCCCGTGCGCGGCTTTAATTCGAAGTAGGCGCGCTCACGTATATGTATATATGGCATACACGCAGCAGCGCATCGAAGGGAACGCTCGGCGTCGCCGCCGCCGCCGCCGCCGGCAGTAAATACGTCGTGAATCGTAAATTGCACTTTGTAAAATTGCTCGCGAGAAGTATAAAATATGGAATTGCAGCTGCGAGCGCGCCAACTTTTGACCGAGCGCGCGCCTATCGATCGCGCCTCTTTCTTCCTCCTTTTTTTTCTCCTTCTTCTGCGTGAGTCGCGTTCTTTCCGCCTTTTCTTCGCGCGCGCGTGTATATAGATCTCGTCGAAAATTTGTTTTTTTTCGCGCACGCGGACAAGTCGCACCTAATGACGTGCGAACGGCATCGTAAACTAGCGCGAGTTTGGTAAACTACGCGCACGCGCGCAAAGTGTAAAGAGAGAGAGAGATTGTGAGAGAAGTGAGTTTTTTGTTTTGCGTTTCTGGAAGGAAACAACGATCAGTTGTTTGGGGTTTAGAGAGCTGCGAAGAAGGAGAGGACTGTATAGTTTTAAGAGGGGCAAAAAATCCTGGAAGAGCGGATTGTTATGTAAATAGCTGGGTAATTTTTGAAAATGTGGGGGGAAAAGTCAAACAAGATAAGAGTAACGAGTTGTGAATTTTTAAAACAAGGGGATGGCGTAATATTTCTTGTTTAATAATCATGGAGAAAAATTACTTTTTTCGATATTTCTTAAGAAAATTCAGTAACGTATAAGCAAGTATATTCTTGGTATTTATATAGTAATGTCGGTGAAGCGTTAATATAATTGAATGCGTAGAATAGAATACGTAACAAAATTCGTAATTATCTGGTAATGTAAGCAAATAACCAGCGAATGAATCACTGTACAGTTATTGTTAAAAATTTATGAAGTGAATTGTATAGAACGTTAATGAATCTTAACTTCGTTGGTGGTAACATAAAGCCTCAACGATGAAATAATATTGATCAAATAGAATAGATCGGTTTCCCACAATAATATTAATTATAACATAATTGTTCGGGATTGTATCAGTCTGAAGTTTGTATCGTTGGAATGCAACGAAATACTTTTTTTGGATTAATTAAAGTTATTAAACACTGGAAATTTTATATAAACCTTTATTTTAAAGTTATTTTATACTATAAAAGACTAAAGGCTATAGCCGGATAAGCATGTTAAAATTGCTCCCAACGTAATCCACAAACTAACTTTACTGGTCGATAGAACATGTAAAAAGAACTTCTGCGCTAAATTTTTAGACCATAATACCTTTCCCATGACTAATTAACACCAAAAACGTGTTTTTTCAATTTTATTTTTTTCCGAGTGTCAGTTAATTTTTAAAAATCTGAAAAAATTCAGAGAGATGTATATGTAGGTCCCAAATAACCATGAATTTTTTCAGATTATGCTAATTTAAATTGTGCTCTAAAAAAATTCCTAAAGATTTGTATTGATTTTTTAAATTGGTTCCCTATCAATGGCTAACTTCCAATACCATTATTTTTTGTATTTTTTTTCGCTCTTTCGATTTCCATTATAAAAACTGTGATAAAATGGGGTGGAACACCATCAAAAATCAAAAAAACCGTTTTTTTCTTCATTTTTGGCATGTTCTTTTATCCAAGCGTCAAAAATAACCCCAAGAATCGAATCAGCACATAAAAAAATCCTCTAGAATAAAGTAAAAATATAAAAATCGTCATAACCAACTTAATACCAACGAAAAAAAATCTATATTAATCGTGTAAAACCGTGTAAATAACGATTTAGCTTAAAAAATAACTTCATAAATCGATTTGGTGCATCAAATATCTCGTAAAATACAGAAAAAATATAAAACTTCTTATAACTTACCTTACACCACTGAAGAAACTCTATATTAGTCGTATGAAACGATAATAAGCGTGGTTTAGCCTAAAAGTAACTCCATAAATCAATTCAGTTCATAAAAAAATCTCTTAGAATATACTCGTAGTTAAAATATAAAAATTATGATAACCCAGCTATTTGCAATGAGAAATCTTTATCTTATTTGTGTAAAGAGATAGATGCTATTATATAATCTCAACAATAACTATTAATGTTGTGCACACCTGGACTCCGCAAAAAAATGATACTTTACTCCTTAAGTGGATAAATTCTAATTCAAATGTCAGCCAAAAGTGGGATAACATCTGGATATAGGAATTAGTGAGCAGTAGATAAAAAAGATAGAAACAAATGAGCTATAATTATTAAGCATATACTTAAAAAGATGTTTTATAATAGAACACTATACGATAAGTAAGAACAATAGTTGTAATTTAAATAACTAGCGATCGAGCTGAGCTTCGCGCCGATATTAGTTTTGGACATATTATATTTAAAATCATTACATTTTGCATTTATAATAGAGAGCTATCAAACTTTAATTTTTGAGGTTAGAATTTCAAACAGAACGTCACGTTCTATCAATCGAGGTTTTTGTCGTCGCCTTCTTAACATAAAACAAAAAAATTCAATTGATTGAATAAATAATTATTTGGTTTATTTAAACATACATGAATATTAAAAAAACTACAATAATATTATTATTTCTAATCAGAAATATTAGAATATAATATTGTAATTTTATATTAAAAATCACATTAAAATTAATATTAGATTCATATGCTACGTTAGAAATTATCTCAAGAATTGAAGATATGTGTTATATGTAATGTCATATATTTGGAAAACAATAGAATTGGGCAATATCACAGTGTGACACTAATTGCAAGAACTATTTCATTTTTATTTTTCCCGAATTTGCTCTATATTAAAACTATTCGGTAAAAGAAATGTTAAAAGTTCAATGTTGTTCAATTAATTAAGAATTATTTTTCAGCAACATTTATCTAAATGTAAAAAAAATCTAGTATTAGTAGTACTTAAAAACCGAAACAATATTTTTTTTAAATTAATTGCATTTCTTAGAAATAAATGTTGTGAATAAAAGAACAACCAATGAATAACAACTATTTATATGAAACCATCGAAGTCCTCATTATATATTTTATTAAAAATTCTTCTATTTAAAAATGTAATTGAGACAATTTAATTTAATGATATATTTTTTCCTTTTCATATTGGAAAACAAAATAATTCATTTATTACAAATGTTTACATATTTTATACACAACATTAAAAGGTTACCTAAAAAAACGGCCAAAAAAACCACTTGGGTTGCTAAATGTGATGTTTCTCGAGTTCAAATATTATTTTTATCTTTTTCTCAATCGGTAAGTGATTTTATAATTCAATTTATACATTTATTTTTGACGTGTTCTTGTTTATGCACATACTGATTGTGCACATATTAATTGTGCACACTTTAACATTGGTATATATCTATATATATAGATCTGTACCAATGCTATCTGTGCACAATAAATATGTGCACAATCCTTATGTGCACAAACAAGAACATGCCGTATATTTATAGTGTTAGTGTATACACGTGTATATTACACGTGTACACGTGTATATTAAGTATAATATAGTAGAGACAGAAAAATCTATCATCTGACAATGCAAATATACTTATAGTTACAACTAAATAATTAATTATTAAATTGATAAATAAGTGAGAATCAAATTACAAAAATTAAAAATATTTAAAATAATTAAATTAAATTAATAAATTGAATTAGTAAATTAATAAATTAAATTATTAATTGCCAGCTGATATGAATTACTCGTACACTCATGTGAGCGTAAACTGTGGAAGTGCTGAATAAATATTCTATAAACATAAATATCGAATGTGCGCGTTTGCATATAGATACAGACATACTTAATGTAATTTTGATTCTAATTAAGTATATTTATAGCACTCTAATCTCAAAATGTGGCAACTATAATGCCAATTTTAGGCCCTCTTGCTGTAAAATACTATATAAAACTGGTGTGTAAGTGATTATTGGCTCGTGCGACTTTTCACCATCGCTTCGCTCGGGCGCCGACATGCGGGTCAATTCTGCACATATTTCGTAATCTATATACTTTGAGTATCACTTGTTGACTATAAAATTACCAATTCTGTCTGTTACACTCAATTTCTTATTAGCTACATATACAGGGAGTACTAACGGTTTTTTATATACGAGTATTAACAGTATTGTAGAACTTTCTATATGCGCTGAATCGATTTATGGACTTACTTTTAGGCTAAATCACGCTTATCATCGCTTCATACGATTAATACAGATTTTCTTCGTTGGTGCAAGAAGTTTTAAGAAGTTTTATATTTTTTTCTGTATTTTAGGAGATTTTTTGATGCACTAAATTGATTTATGGAGTTATTTCTTAGGCTAAATCGTTGTTTACATGGTTTTACACGATTAATATAAAATTTTTTTCGTTGGTATTAAGTTGGTTATGACGATTTTTATATTTTTACTTTATTCTAGAGGATTTTTTTATGTGCTGATTCGATTCTTGGGGTTATTTTTGACGCTTGGATAAAAGAACATGCCAAAAATGAAGAAAAAAACGGTTTTTTTTTATTTTTGATGGTGTTCCACCCCATTTTATCACAGTTTTTATAATGGAAATCGAAAGAGCGAAAAAAAATACAAAAAAATAATGGTATTGGAAGTTAGCCATTGATAGGGAACCAATTTAAAAAATCAATACAAATCTTTAGGAATTTTTTTAGAGCACAATTTAAATTAGCATAATCTGAAAAAATTCATGGTTATTTGAGACCTACATATACATCTCTCTGAATTTTTTCAGATTTTTAAAAGTTAACTGACGCTCGGAAAAAAATAAAATCGAAAAAACACGTTTTTGGTGTTAATTAGTCATGGGAAAGATATTATGGTCTAAACATTTAGCGCAGAAGTTCTTTTTACATGTTCTATCGACCAGTAAAGTTAGTTTGTCGATTACGTTGGGGGCAATTTTAACATGCTTATCGGGCTATAGCCTTTACACGCAAAATTAATATTAAGTAGTATAAACGTGAAGTAAAATGAATTATTTTTTTTATTTCGTTGCATTCCAACGTTGAAAACTTCAGACCCATGGGATTGTAGTACCCTAAGTGCCCGCTAGATGGCGAGCGCCAACGCGCTACCTTCAACGAAAAACATCACCCCACGTGTACAAGTAGGGGCCTGCGGCACCCACTCGACCCACCCATTATTACGATATTATTTGCCTATCCATTGCCTATACTTGCCTTGTCTTATTTGCGAAGAAGACATATTACTGCCCAAAACTTTGCCTATTTACTCGAACGCATTTTGCACTCATATTTTCTGCAATCAACTTTCACTTTCGAGTAGAGTTGGTTGCACAAACTCTTGAAGTCTTAATTTCCTTTTTATTTCTTCTCGCTGACAAACTTTGACAATATAAATTCTCTTATACGTTCAATCCTACACAATAATGATAAAATTTTCCTCACACCGGGCCGAAAGTGCCTCATTCCCGCCCTGCTCCAAAACGGAAATATGGCATTTTCGGCCTCGATGTGAGGAAAAATAGTATACGCACCACGGGAGTAAAATTGGTCAGCCCCAGCTCGTGTTTGCCATTACACGGGAAATTATACGAGCAAATAACCAGTGACTGTCCAAGTTTTTTTCTCCCATGGTGCGTAATATACTATAAAAATCTATACAAACGTTAAGGGGATGCCTTATACCGGCAGAGTTTTCTGCTGTACCGACCACAATGTTTTTAATTAAATATTAATTGTTATAAACTTTTCCTTGAATTCTGAGAGTTCACGCACATAGTCAAACTTATTATCTACTTCCCGGTTAAATTTCAGATAAATCTGTTGGAAAATAAAGACGAAATTTGAGAACTCGCAACGTCGCATAATATCATATTAACCCCAAAATACATCTTGCGAGTTCTCAAATTTCGTCTTTATTTTCCAATAGATTTATCTGAAATTTAACCGGAAAGTAGATAATAAGTTTGTCTATGTACGTCAACTCTCAGAATTCAAGAAAAAGCTTAAAACAATTAATCTTTAATTAAAAACATTGTGGTCGGTACGGCAGAGAACTCTGCCGGTACAAGGCATTCCCTTAAAAGTCCCCAGCATCAACAGTTACCGACCGAGTAAATTACACAGTTTTCAAATGACTGAAAAGAAATATATCTTTATAAACATAAAACCAAAATACCATAGCTATCCATGATAATGTACTCTACCATCCTGCAGAGTTTCAAATCGATAATCCAAATCGTCTCAGAATGGCATTCGAACGAACTTTTGGATTGGTTCCTAAATTTCGAGCAAATGCTATTTTCAGACGATTTGAAACTTTGCAGAATAGTAGAGTACATTATTACGGAGGATACTAATATTTCGGTATATATATATATTTTTTTAGTTATTTAAAAAATTTTTTCTTGGCCAGTAAAGGTTAACCATGAGACCCCTTGAGGCGATGTGAAATAACAAAGCGTTTCCTACATTATTGACGCCATAGTTTTTATATATTTCATTACAATTACAAAACATTTATTTAGAAAAACATGACCTTCCGGTTGTCCGTTTTTACACAATAACTACACTCAGAAATGTTTTTGAACAATTGATTAAATACATCATTTACATTTACCAACATGTAAATCTTAGAGAAGATACATCATTGGAATCGTTTAAACAATTTTCTAAATACAGTTATCGAGTAAACGAACGCCGCCTGAAAATCATATTTTCATGAATAAATGGAATTTAATGAAGGAAATAAAAACGCTTGTGTTAATAAGGCAGCAAAAATCGCATGGGTTTCACAAAAACTTGAACTAAATATTCATTTTAAAGTCTTCTCAATTCTCATTTTCCGTTAGTTTAAATAAAAATTATTATGTACGGTACATTAGAGTGTGTAAGTGATAAAAAGAGGAGAGAACTTATTTCTCTATACATGTATTGCGTCTCACTTACAATAACAATTTAACAGAAATAATTACATAGTATATATGATGTGAGAGTATACTAAAAGAGAGAAAGAAAGAGAGACGGAAGGAAAAAAAGAGAAAACGTGAACGCATTTAATGCATTACTTATTCATTGCTTCTTATTTATAATTGTACCATTAGAATAGTATCACTAATAATAAACAATAATTTTCTTCTTCCTTCAACTCCTGTTAAAATTTCAAACAAAATTATTTTGTATTATTATTATATTACAATACTAAACGTAAATCAATATAAGTGAGTAGATACAAATATGCAGTACCTATATATAGATAAAAATTATTTTTTGTTTAAATTTATAATGACAAATTCATTGTATCCACGTTCATATTTATTAGTTTAGACTCAAAGTAGTATTCTTTGTAACATTAATATTAGGAACAATCAAAAATAACTTTTAACTATAAATTGATTTACATAAAATTTGTATAAAAATGATCGTTTTTCTGTATTATTTGAATTTTAATTAAAAAAAAAAATTAGACAATTGTCATACATTAATGTATCGTGTAATAAATACCCTCCTTTCTTCTCTGTATACCTCTTTGTTCCTCTCAATTTGCCTCTTCTAGCGTTACGAGTTACACTTCCATACCTTATTTAGATATAGATTGCAGCTTTTGCTATTGGTTTCGACCTTGCTAAACACACATTCGAAGAAACCCGACAAACCAACAGACCGCATTACAACCGCGCATCTCTTCCTTTTTCAAAGTGTCCGCCTCGCGGATGGTCGGTCAATTTTCGAAAGGGACGTGTTTGCTTAGGAAAATTGCGGGCTTTTCACGTCGCGCTCACGCGCACTATCTTTCTCGTTGACAGAACAATTTTGTCGACGAGCGAGGAGACAAGTGGCGTGTAATGAAGCGATCGGGGCGTTTTAGCGGATTACTTTCCAGTACCGCGCCATTCGCGAGTCGTAGTCACGGTTTAGACGCCCTCGACGAAAAGCCGAATTGTCGTAATAGTTCTCGTTTTTGTAATTCTTGAGATTTTGTGGAATGTGATTACTGTGTTATTGGTGGAGTTTGTAAAGAGATTCTTTAAATGTCAAATGAAAAAGCCAATTCGCTATACAGAGAAGTATTATTGACGTTTCTGTAAAATCTCATTACACTGAAAAAAGAATTTAAAATATTATATTTAAAGTTTCGCGTCATGCGATCGCTCGGTTGCTTCCACTGCAATGTGCATATACATCATACACACTCGCAGCGCGCAACTCGCTCGAGATAGTTTTTTTTATATAATGATTATGCATTTCAAAACTCGACGTCGTCCGAAGCACGCGTATCAAGCCGAAAATTAACGGTGCGTGTTTGAAATTCGCGTTTTCATGCTAGTAATTTAATCCGCAACAGAGTATAGCGATCGCTCCGCTGACAAAAAAAAAAAGATTTTTTTGCAGCGCCAAAAAAAAAGAAAAAAAAATTGAGAGAACAACAACAACGGGGCGAGTGTTATTGAAAGGACAGTCACGCTCTGCACCGACGTCCGAAACGATTCGCGCGAAAATTGGTTTCGCGGGTTTCACGGATCGCTGGGCGCCAACTCGAATTTGAAATTATACAATCTGAAAGAGGAGAGGGAAAGCATGGCGTGAGAGATGAAAAAAATATGGAGGATTGGAATTGCATTAAAATATTGGCTTCCGGTCGTTTCGCGGCTCAATGGGTTTCAGGGCACTACGAGGAGAGAACTTTTGCAAATAAAAATGGCGAATTCGTCGTGGTGAAGCTGAAATGTTTGAAGTTTGAAAATTTGCATGAATATCGATTCTTCGAGTCTTTTCGGCTCGACGATTTCTGAATTTGAAGTAGACGTTTCGAGATTGAAGTTGCAATCGTTCCACGTTCTAATAGCAGGGTAAAAGTTACATGATTTACGAGAATTGCCATTTTTTTTAAATGCCACGAGGTCGAGTAACGTGAGGGAAGTGTAAAATATTACGTGTTTGAAACTGATTTACGCGTTCGGAGAAGTACAAAATACAAATTATGCACAAATTGAAAAAATTATACAGTAGAAAGAATCCGCGTAATTACATAACGGAGGATGTTAACGAGGAGCTAATTTGTGCTTATGCAAAAGATTTCTTTCCAGTCTATTCGGATCCATAATATTTAAAACATTCCAAAATGCTGTTCGATTAGTTATGCAAAGTTCTATATTTGAACACGTATATAAACCACTCGGCCGAGCAATTGATTTTCATTTACGTAAAAGTTATTTTCATATTCCAATGTCAATTGGGACCACTTTCCAGCCATGTACCAGACTTTCATCAGCCGCTTTATTTAGCGTCTTATGAAATTATAATAACACTTCATATCGGGCCATCGGTCGATCAATTACCCAGACGAAAATAAACGCTTTCGCAATATAGTTCGGGTAATTATTGAAAAGTTTTTTTTTTTTTTTTCATTACCGCCGCAGCCTATTGGCTTAGCTGACGGGGGCCTTCCACCACCTTGGTGTGGAAGTAGTGCCCAATCCTATGAACCTCACTATTTCTCCCTATCATGTTATCCTACCCATTTGATAACCCTCCTGTAAGACATTTCCGGTGAGGACATATTTCAGTCTCGCACCGTGTTGATTAAGCCAACACTCTCTGCCCTCAGAGGCGCATCGGGTCCGTCTTCCAGGGTAAGCCTCTTCGGAGAAGGTCCATATTTCAGGGCCAGCTCCCCGCCGGTAAGGCCGGCGTTTCCTGCCTGGTGCATCGGATCGGTCTACCTACCTTATCGACCTTCCTATTTCCCTAACACTGCTTCGTATTCGCCTAGGTTTGCGCCTGAAAGGCAGGGGAAAACCCGGGATTCCACTGAAGGAAAATCCCGAGGAAAACCCTGCCTTAAAGCAGCCGGTGTCTTGATACATTTCTCGCTGAAAAACAGCTCGAAAAAAAAATCCGAGTGATTTCACCGGGAACCGAACCCACGGGTGGGTCTAGATATATCGAAAGGCTGATAGTTAGAAGCCTTATCCTTCAGAAAATTAGAAATAGAATTACGCGCGCCTCATTAGCAGAAGCCGGCTTATCATACAGGATTTATAACAGAAAGCACGATTAACAGAATGAGGAAATAAATATATCTACAGAATAAACTAATTTCATACTGCCACAATTGTAGAAAACACATAGTGCGAAACGCAGATTTATAGAAAATACATGAGACGAATATCACAAATATAAAAAAACTATAGTGAATTTTATATTATATGGCATTCGTCTTATGTATTTTCTATAAATCTGCGTTTCGTGCTATGTGTTTTCTACAATTGTGGCAGTATCAAATTAGTTCATTCTGTAGATATATATTTATGTATTTTCGTATTCTGTTAATCGTGCTTTCTGTTTTAAATCCTGTATGATAAGCCGGCTTCTGTTAATGAGGCGCGCGTGTTCTATTTCTAATTTTCTGAAGAATAAGGCTTCTAACTATCAGCCTTTCGATATATCTAGACCCACCCGAACCCACGACCCCTGAATCGACTTTATTTCCGTGACTAGCATGCTAACCACTAAGCCAACGTCGCTCAATTATTGAAAAGTTAAAAAAGTGAAAAAAGTTTTAATTTTTTAATTTTTTTTTTGACGACTTAGTTATTAAACTTCGATTGCCTAACCGCGAAATGACAGCGTAATAATTAGTGGTTTAGAGCTACTTAAAATTTTATAGAACTACAGCGATTAATATATAATTTCACTCGTATTTTTGAAGTTTGTATTCGAAAACCAGTATAATCCGGGAAGCAACCGTGTTAAAGAAAAAAATTCCGCTGATTACAATAATCATGGCAAGAGAGAGCCCACAATCGATACGCACTTCGCATCAACCACTTATAAATTCATACATATATATACACAACCATCAAAACTTTAAAACTGGATACACAATAACACGTTACAATGGGTATTTTAAAATGCATAAAATTTAAAAATCAATATACGACCTATGTTTTAAAATACCCCAGCCTCAATAAGAAACAACACGCTTCAAAGAAATACTACAGCAATATCAAACGAACCCGCACAATTGCAACTCTCTACAAACGTGTACACCCGGCGGTAGCCGGCGAAACTCACACACGCGATCATCCTGCACTATATATATATATATAGATACCTCCGCCACGCTCGCTCGCGCCTAAACTACCCCGCAAGCATTTTCACGCCTCTGCCGAAAATTCGATCAAAATCCGGTCTCTGGCACGTTCGCGGCTCTCCCTCTGTGTCCACCACCTATATCTACCCACACACACACGTATACACAGTGAATTCCAGGGGCTCGCGCGCGCTCGCGCTAACAGGCATTTAAGCGCGAAAACCACGGCGCGCGACCGCGAGCGGCACCGGCGGCCATTAAAAATGCATCGGCGAAAATTGACAAACGAAGCACTTATAAACGCTGCTGATTTGCGTGTTGTTGTTGTCGTTGCGTCGTCTCCCTCTTTACGCCGCGTGATATGCAGCAGGGAGAATGGTGGGAAGGGAGGGAGCGTAGACAGGTGGTAGACGGCGGGAGTCCGGCGGCGCGCAGGTGCGGAGGAGGTAAAGTGAAAGAGAGAGAGAGAGAGAGAGAGAGAGGACGTGTGTTCACCGGTGCACGCGCCAGAGCGATTTTCAAGTGTGTAAGCTGCATGTGCGCGCGACTTGTTGGCGTCGAGTGTGGATGTAGTTTGGCCGAGGGTATAACAGATAGAGCTTGTCTTAGTTTGATTGATTTAGAGAGTGCATCTGCGGTATTTCTAGATTTTGTTGACAATTTTAAATATTGGTTTTCGAGATTGTTATGTAAGTCATCCGTTTCGTCAAACATGTTTTTTGAAATGCTATACGTAATTTGAAGGAGGTCAGCGATGGAAAATATTAATTTAGGGCTCTGAGAAAGTTATAAGCTGGCGACAAAATTTAATGACAGTTAATAATATTTTGGCCAAAAAAGATTGAGACGTATATTAACAAATTTTCATTGCGGCGTAAGGTATAATCAAGTCAATTTATGTAATTGTACATCATGGCATCGTCGTTATAATGTGCATAAGCAATGTAAATTTATATGAAAACCGGTTTCTCTACTCATTTCTAACTTGGATGGAAAACGATAAAAATATGAAAGATTAAAAAAATACTGGGTAAAAAAAAATTATTTACCTAATGTGTGTTTAAATGTCTTTTAATTTAACAATTTCTTCGTGGTTTGAAAAAACGCTAAAGCAGTCGTTAAAGTAATAGCTTTTAATATATGCATTTTACATACATAAGCATGTATTTTCGCCGAGTGTCAATGGAATAAAACCTGAAATTAAGGAGTGTCGAGTTTCTCATTAAACGTTTTATGGTTACATTCTATGCATTCAGTTTGAATTTTAGTATTATGCACAAGTGACATTCCATTCTAAACAATTTCGGATATCTACTCAATAAAATCGAGATCAAGTTATAACTTAAGAAAAATCTGTCTATGCAATAACGTCAAACAAGAATAATACCTTTTTATCTAAAATGGAGAAGTTGAAAAAATTAGCTCAACTGAACTGAATACTTCGAAGTTTCAGTCATATCATCGTAAATTCGAGAGCAATTGTGTAAGACTTGATTGATTGATCAGTGCAGCGATGCATTAAAAACGGAGCCAATAATTAGCGACCGAAGAAAATGTGCTAACGACTGTAAAACAGCCACAGGCTAATTATCTGAGATAATATCACTTGCTTATTGAATCGCTCATTAAAAACAGGATTTTTCGAAAAGACAGTATTTATATTTGTAAAGCAGTACAAGTGACTATATTTAAATATCGAGACAAACAGGAAACTTTTAACGCTCATTTGTAATATATTTATACCGCCGTTCCCAAAATACTTAAAAAAAATAGCTTAACTCAGACGAAATTCGAATTTCATTAGTTATTTTTAAAACTTCGGTACCTCCCAAAACAGGTTATATCCCAAAAGCAGATACTTCTACATTCGCAAACTTCGCATTCGACATCTACTTTGTCGCGTACATTAATCTCTCAAAAACCCAAACCTGTTGCCCCGAATTCTCCCGCCAATTAAAGTACCGACGATCCATAAAAAACGCTTTCGAAAAGCGCTCGGCCCCGTGAATCATACGAAAAAAAGCGAGACAAACGACGCGCGGGCTCTCCAAAACTGATATTTAAATTAAAAATGCAGCGCGATAAATCCAGGCGAGGTTATATTCAAGGAGCTCGCCTCGAAAAAAATAGCACGACACGAACTGCATCGGATAATCGTTGCATTCGTAGCGCCTTCGACAGAGAAAAACAGCAGGAGAAAAGAGATGGGAGAAGAAAAAAAGAGCAGCGGACGCGCGGAATTCGCGAATGATTAAATTGAAATTCCCCGAACGCTGAGCGAGCGCGCGATCAGCAGCAGCTCCTCGCTGCGCGGCACACTTCTGTGCGAGCGAGCGATCTTGTTTCGAGAGCGCGCAGAAGAAAGTTAGCTCGCGATTACGATGTCGCCCGATAACGAGATCCCGCGGGAGTGTAGCCTAGGATTTTAACGGTCGAAAAAAATAGGCGCGCTGCAGTGCGCTTTTTGTTTGCTCGGATACTTCCTATTAGTCGGCCATTATCGCAAACAGTCGAGGAAAGTCTCTCTCTCTCACTCGGCGAGATCGTTATCCGAGCGCTGCGGGACGGTTTTATTAAATAATCGCAGCCAACAGTGTATATACAGACGTCCCCCCCCCCCCCCCGTGATTGCGGGCAATTATTTCGACCGATTAAGGCCGATTATAATGTTTTTCAAGGATTCGCGTGGACGGGAAAGCCGCGCGCATATTGCAATGATAATGATGAAAATCGTAATATCAATTACACCATACGTATGAGCGACCGGCGCGCATTAAAGTAAAAGCACTTCCTGTTGTCGGTTACGAGGCTCTTTTTGAGAGCCGGTTTCGACTTTTTGACGTTTTTCACTTTCGCAAGTAGGCGCGCCTCTGGTTACATGGGAGGGGGAGAAGGAGGAAAAACAAACAGCGCCGCCGAAATGCAGAGTCGCGTGTACAGTGCGAAATTTACATAGCTCGATGGCCGTTCGGCTGTAATAAATTCGGCGCAGTCGCAAGGAAGCTAATTAGCAAAATGGTTTGTAATTAATAATTGACGCTGAAAGGTTTCGCGAACGATATTGTAATGTATGTAATTACAGTGGTTTAGAATCATTTATAACGATGATTAGTCTGGAAACACTACACAGTCCGTATATGTGAAAATTGTGGTATATATAGTAATGATAATTATATAGATACATTCGAACAATGTATAAATAATGACTTGATACATTTCTAAAATGTGGAGGGAAAACAAGTTCTTAATCTGTTTTTTTTTTTTTAAATGTTATATTTACAATTACGTAACTTAAAGCAATAATGTGTATGGAAAATAATTATAAACGAGTATCATTCATAGAATAATTAATAGAAACAATTTCAGGATAGTATTATAATATACATTTAATTACATGTTAATTACATTAATTTTTAATATCATTAATAATACTATATGTATATAGAAGGAAAAGTCACGATCGTGCTTGATCAATAATAAAGTATTATGTATATGTAGTTCAAAATATTTGCAAAAGTAATTCAGATCGTCTGAACGCTATATGTAAGCACCTGACCCCAAAAACTCAAAACGCGAATATCGAACTTTCCTTATTCTGACGTTTCAAAAAAAACACTCATTTCGCCGCAGGCCACGCGCTCGCGAAAAACTTTTCCGCCTCGAAAGCAAGACGATCGCGCGAATGCAAACGAAAACGTACACACAGAGAGAGTCGGAAGCGCCGAATGAAATTGAGAAAGAAGCCGAGAAACTCAATCGGCTAAGAAGCATAAACAAAATAACAGTATCTCGGTATGCAAAAAAAGGAATGAAACGCTGTGCTGCGCAGGAATGACAGAAAGTCTCGCAGAAGATCCTGTTACGCGAATTTCGGATATGTTTATTTACGCTCCCCTGCAATTATCCTTCTTCTCGTTCTTTTTACCGGGCGCCTAGGCGCGCGCACACACGCGTGCGAAATAAAGCACTGCGCGCACCAGGACAAGAGAGATACGCGCGCGCTCGGGGGCTTTAGTTTATGGCGTCCAACGGGAAAAATTTGTAACTTTATATACGCGGATTTTGCGTGCGCGATAATGGACAATTTACGGGTAGGAGGAAGGCGTATAATGCGAGGAATAAAATCCGCGCGCGGGCACTCGAAAAGAGGAATGGGTTTTGTTTTCTTGTACTTCTTCGTGTGCCGCTGCGCTGCGTTGCTGCATTAAATGGTTCACGAAATTATGCCGGAATGGAGAATTTACGGGTTCTATGTTTGTTAGAGTTTAATGGCGCGGATTTGTTTTATTTAAGCGCAATTTATTGTTATGAAAATTGCGGGAATTGTTGAATTAAAAGGCAAAACTCCGGATTATACGGCGGTGCTGGTTTGGATGGATGAAATGAGATTTTTCCATGTGGAAATTATATATCGCTTTACGGGGTAGACGGTGACCAACTTGAATTAAAATTACCGATGAAATGTTTTTGATAATTATTGTATTAAAAAATGTAGAATGGTGATAAAAATTGTTAAAACTAGTGGTTCAGTATAATCAAAACAGAATTGTTCACAGACGAATACTAGAGAATTAATCAAATCATGGGAATTCTCGTACAAAAATAAAAGAGAGTATACTTTCACAAAAAATAATACATAAAACGAGTCGCATAATAAATCTAGCAAAACCACGCATAAACATTCCAAGATTTCGTTAAATGATTATGCTACTCAATCCCCCTTTACATTAATTTCCCCGCAAATTGTTTCGTTACTCCGGTGTACCATTACTCAGAACGTGAACAAATATTATACACAGAGAGCCGAAAACCATCGGCAAAATTAACCTCCATTCAATTAAACCATCCTGCAGTACCGCAGTCATTCCCCGTATAACAAACCGGTCCGAGTTCTCCGAATAATATAACAACGCAACCCCCTCGCGCATATAACTAAGCTAGCGCATACGAATCAACAACAGCCCAACTTCTCGCTGCTGGCAATCAGCGCGCGCATCTGCCGCAGCTGCGGCAGAGCTAACCAATATGACGGCATTGTATACATAAGTTAAAGTATACCGAGTTACGGCGAACGCATTACACAGGTATTCCTCGCAAGTGTGCGTGTGTGTGTGTGTGTGTGTGTGTGTGTGTGTGTGTGTGTATATATATCCCCCTCTGCGACCGATGTAAACAACCGCTTTCTCCTGTTCTCTCCCACTCGGTTTCATGTAAAAGCTCACCGACATGTGTGGTGACAACACCGATATATCTTCTTGTAATCATACGAGCGAACTGCACCCTTACCCTATCGCTGCTACACTTTGAAGGAAAAGTCAGCGGCGCCTGCTTTTCTCCTCCGCGCATTGTTTTTATCCCCACGTTTTCTTTGGTTGATTTTTCTAGTTCTTAGTCACCTACTGCCTCTTTACTCGCCCTTTCCCCCATATTTTTCTTTTCATTTTGCGCGAGACAGCGTTTGATGTCGCCTACTCGCTCGATGTCTTATCTATCGATTATTAAACGCCCGCACGCGCGCGGCGACGCGATTTTATTTTCTTCGTTGTGTGTGTGTGTGTGTGTGCGACGTCCTCGTTGTGCGTGCTTTGTGTCACGGAGACAAGAGACAATGATGCCGAGAAATTTTTCATTATTGGGCGGGAGAGGAAGAGAGAGAGAGAGAGAAAGAAAAAAAAGAAACGAATTTATGAATTCTGACAGAGACTTTTTGCTGCTTGACGCACAAAGTACGTAAGCGCGCGCGCGTGTGTGTGTGTGTGACAGCAAGTTAAACACGCTTTTATTGATTAAAATTTTTATGCTGAGTTAGTGTTTACGTCACGCGGCCGCGCATGGATCGTGTTTTCTGAAAAATTTTTCGTTAAAAGGGGATTCTCCACAATGTGAAATTCGATAACCATCTCTCGCGCTATACTATTACCTCGTTCCCCCTCCCCTTTTTATATGGGCGTGGGATAATCTAAATTAGATGTATTAAGTCGATGTTTGGATTAAATTGCTTTCTTTTTACGAGTACATAATGAGTCACCCTTTTTTACCGTTACGTCAAGCGTCGGACGTAACACTTAATTGTGTCCCTCGAATTCTCGCTTTTTTTTCATCATCTCCGAAATAAACGAGGAAAACAAAAGAGAAACTGCGCGTGACGTTATTGCAAGAAAGTCGCTTTTTGTCCCGTCTCTGTCTCCCTCTCTCTCGCGCACAAAAACAACTTCGCGCTTATCAGCGTTGTTTTCAAAATCTCTTGCGGCTTCTTTTTCCACGGCGTGTACCTACTTTCAAAAATTAACGGCCGTGGTCCTGAAAAACAGGCGTGATTTTTTCCTCGCTTCCCATGTCAATCTCGCGCGGATGAAAAGACTCTTTTTCTCCCTCTCTCTATCTTTTTCCCTGGCGTTCATGCGCAAGCCCATAAGTAACTTTCACGAGGCAGTTTCGTTTATCAAAAAAGCATTTTGAATTTAAATCGGCCTTAATGGCGATTATGGGGGGGGGGAAGCGATAATGCGCCGAAAAATTCCATTGAGAGGCTCGCCCATATATGCAATCAAAAAGGCGAGAGAGTTGTTTACTAGGATCCTCAGAATATATCTATAAATTTTTGTAGGATGCTTGTGTATAATATGACGATGGAATAAATTTATATTTTGTTATTTGAGCGTGGATAAAGTTTGAGATTTCGTGTAATGTTTTATTTACGAAATTATTTGATATCTCATGCAAATACAAATTTTTATACAGTTTGAAGTATTTTTATGTAGCTTAAAGAGTTTTAAAAATGATTGGATGTAAAACCAATTATCCGTTGCTTATGGTGGCAGTGATGTCATATTTCATAAATTATAATAAATGTTCACTTTATTCATCATATCCCACATCACGTTAACGTATATAATACGTTTCTCTTCGAATATTTCAATTGAATGAAATCCAGTATTCACGGTACCAAGTACTGTGTAACAAACGAGAATGAATAATATTAGTTGAGAATTTTTTTATTGTGCTTATTTATACAAAAATGGTAGTAAGGTAATTCTGGATGTTGGTTTCTACAAGCATATTTAGAAAAAACTAGTAGACATCAAAATATAGTACATCTTTTACCGAGAAAAAAATTGAGGACGCCTTAGCAGTGATATTGACGTTAGCACAAACCCAAAATTTAAAAAGAGCGTTTTGACTATGATTGGACATGTGCTGCAGTTAATTCGGCAAATTTAATTCAAACAAGTTTTTTAATTTTTGTTCAAAGCAAACGCGACAAAAATTCATAAAATATACATTAAAATACAATCTATCTTCTACTATAGAAAAAAATTCCGGACTCTCCGAAAGTGAAATTAATCTTACTAAGAGCTACAAAAAAAAACTA
Organism: Torymus aiolomorphi; assembly: GCA_036365515.1. Lineage (NCBI taxonomy): Eukaryota > Metazoa > Arthropoda > Insecta > Hymenoptera > Torymidae > Torymus > Torymus aiolomorphi. Next base: position 58,761,878 of record CM070874.1, on the reverse strand, counting down.
ATACTCTTATAAACAAATGAAAAAAATTCGTAAATTTTTTAAATGATTTATAAGTTGTATTTTCCACGATTTTTTAGCTACTTATACGACGAATTAAGCTTTCCCATAAAGTGGGGCCGAGGAAATGTTTGTGTATGGCCGAATTAGCCAGAGTTACATTTTATATTTTTACAATAATTACTATAACCGTAATATTTAAATAATAATTTCAATGCTACATGACGTGTTATTCATTCATTCATTCCGAAATCTTGACTACACGCGATAAACACTCGAAAAAGAAAACTTTTCAAAAGATCCTTTCATAAATTCAAAATCTACTCCGGAACAGAAACAAAATTCCTGGTAGATAATGATCGGCTCTGTGTAAACGCGGGCACGACAGCTGCGAAGGGGGAGAAAAAGCATATCCCATATACTCCGAAGCCCCGCACGTGCGCGCCCAATTTTACAGTTTCATTCGCGCCCACCCGAAATTCCAAAAACTTTCCGCTGTCCCCGAAAACGAAAGCCATCACGTATAGTATAGAGTCAAACCGGAGAAAAAAGGTGAAAAGAAAAATGCGCCACAAAAAAACATGAAAAGTTTAACGTTACTTTACGATCGATAAAGTGAGCGCCGCTATGGGCTTCGAAAAACGGCGGCAAGTACGAAGAGGACATGTGTGCGCATGCGCATCAAGCGCCTTGGAAAAAGAGCGTCGGCTCCTTCTCGAGATCGTTCCCCCCTATATACGTGCGCGTGAAGAGTATACCATAGAGAGAGAAAGAGGGAGATCGAAAAGGAGAGACATTTTTTACTTTTTTTTCAACATTTAGTGACGCACGTAGCGGCGACAGTATTGCGCCGCAGGGTTATATAGTATCATTTCGAAGAAGCGAATGGAAAAGAGAGAAAGGGAGATGGATCTATACGGAAAACTACAAGGGAAACGTATTATATAGATATACGCGCGCACCGGTAGTACCATAACATGAGGGCGTCCGGTTTGAAAGTTTGAGTTCGAGAGGTAGTAGCGTGGGACCTTGCGTGCTGCGCGCGCGACTGATTCGTCATCGAATTTTTCGGATGTTTTTTCGAGCAGCTCAAAATTCTGGTATTAGGTGTAATTTGAGATTTCAGTTTTTCAGCTTGAAAAAAAAATAACTGAAACTCGCAACTTAGAATATTATCTGGTGGAATAATTAACTGTCGGCGAAATTGTAGCTTCTTCGTTTGTTCATTTATGATACGGTTGTCATTTGATTAATTTGTCTAAAAGCGTGTTTATGATTGTTTCTTTTCTACTTCAATTATGAAAATTAATTTTTAATAAAATTAATAATATAGCAAAATATAGATGGTACAAGATTTTACAAACGTGTTGAAATGTGCTTACAAATTGAATACGAAAAGAATGGTTTAATTAATTATGAATTCGGTAACAATATTTACTATCATTTTTAATTATACATCATCAGCATGGTAATGGTATTGTTATTATATTATTTAAGTTGAATATAAGTTGAAATCATTATGTAGGATTAAAAAAGGTTACAAATGCACACCTTGCATATTTACTATGTAATAAACAACAAAAGTATGCAAGAAATATAATTTTATTTGACAGATGGTTTGTGTAATCTCAAATATTATTTTTTTCCCCGCAGTTGTAGGACAAAAATGTTGCGTAAGATGGCTGGAATATCGAGATTGTACGCGAAAAATAAAATTTTTGAAATGAATCATCTTAGTTCCAGTACAGAGGAAGCGAGGCGAAATGGGCACTAAAACTTTTCAAGAGGTGGCAGTTTTTTTTTAATACATCCGAAATAAAAAGTTGAAACTCGACTCATAACGTTTTACGATTACTCAAAAATATACAGCTACGCCTATACTAACGTAGGATATATAATATCATTCCTTTTAATAATAAGTACTTAGCTTCGTGATTTCAAATTCTTACATTGCAGTCGTATTCATAAAATTCAATGAATTTTATACGCATAGTATTTTATTATAATAATTATAAAACAAATATAACCCTTATAATGAAAATCAAAGAAACGCAAACACGAATGGCGAAAAGTTATTACTACGCCTATAAATATCTTTAGTACTAAACATAAAACAAACATAAATAAAATATATCTTTGTCGTGAAAATTTGTATTTGCGTGTTTTTCAAAAAAGATTGGACAACTTTGAAAATACGAATTGAATAACGTAGTTTTGAAATACATTTTGTATACGCATATCCATAAAGTTTACATTGTCGTTCTATCCGAGGAAACCGAAAACCCCTGAGTCAAATGTTTGCATCGTTTTCGAAACGGCATACACAAATACCCGGCCACAGCGCATGCCATTGTTCAGTTCCCAGTAAATTGCGCTCGAAATTTCAGGCTCTTAGAGATAATAATTGTATTAACCTGCGGTCGACATTCAAAGAAGCTCTCAAATTCACTTTTGCGAAAAACTACGTCGTGAATATGTATGCAGTTCTGTGGTTTTGCGGCTTCCAAGGAAGCGAGGTCGTAAAATCTCTACCGTAAGCAAATTCTTTCTACGCGCAGCTAGAGAGAATTTCCGAGAGCACACACACACATCCATCTCAACATTTATCGAAAAATCCTCTTCAATTGTAAAAGAAAAAGAAAAAAACATGCATAAATCACTCGTGTCAATGTATAATCAGCATGCAACGAGATTTTACGAGACCGTTCATTAGGAGTAATAAGCAAATTGGCTTGCGCGGCCGCGCGTTATTTTTCGGGCGATATTTTAAGGTCAAACTCCCGATCGACGGGATGCTAAAATTAGCCCGCTGATACTGATCTTGCGCCACTTCACTCTCGCGAAACCGTAAGCCCGCGTGGCACGAGAAGCGCAAACGTTCGGCGCTCGTCCACGCCTTCCTCCTCTTTCTCTCACTCTCTCCTCCCGCTTCCTTTCGCGTCGATACCCTTGCCCCCCGCTCTCCCTTTCCCCCGCTCCTTTCCTTCTCCATCCCGTCGTCGCAGGTATTTCTGTCGAAAACAACATCCTTAATTTATGCGACGTCACCGTATTTTTGGCTATGCTAATAATTCGCCAGTTGTGAAAGTAATTCGCGAGAGAATTTCTGCAGCCACACGTGGCTGCGCGCATCGGACGTCTCATTGTCGAGATAGTCTTTATATTGTTGATGGATTTGTGCGAGGTCAGTTGCGAGCTGGAAATTTTGGAGCTTCGGCGTCGAATGTAAATGAGTTACATGAGTTTCAAGGGCACTCTCTAAATTTGTATCAGTGAAATTGACTGAAAATCCGTTGTGAGTATACCCAATCAACTGAAATTTCAGTTGATTTTTAGCTTTTACTGAACATTTCAGTTGATTCGGTATACTTATAACTGATTTTCAGTAAATCTCACTGATTTAGATTTAGGGAGCAGGTTTTCAGAGTGTTTGATCACGACTGAAAATATGAAAATCTGCTTGGAATTCGATAATAACGTATGTTATTTTTGTAAACATTAAAATTCCATCTGTATTTTCATTGACCTGTTTAGAAATACATAAAAAAAATAGAAGCATGTAATCGATAATAAATGTATAGTATTTCTAGGTTAATAGAAAAAGTGTAATGTGTAAATAAGTATTCTTACTATTTAAAAACTTCAAAATTATCGAATTGCAATTTATTACTATCAATTGAATCATTTTGTAAATAAAATTTGATGAATAAAATCACCTACACGACTTCTCATTAAATTACCTATAACACTGATCAAATTTTTATTTTAATAAACTAAGAAAATAATTATCAATGATTATTGTCATAAATCCCCTGTAAAACAAAAATAGTAACCTATAAAACTGAAAAGCTCTCGGATATTTATATCTCTTTGAAAACAAAGTTATATTTATGTATGCAACCCAAAATTTACGCTTTATGTTGCAAGGCTCTAAAACCCGCATAAATCTTTTGTTATTTCCCAGTATTTTCGTAAAGTAGCTGGCATTACTATAATAATCTATAGATACACAAAATATAGTACTTTGCTAATTATGTAGTGAATTCAAATGAAAAATTAAAAATAGCTTTCGATAAGTACAAAAAAGTTAATAAATCCTCGCGATCCTCTGTAAAATTTACTTACAAAGAGAGTGCACAACCTTTGGGAATCTCAACTGGATCCTAACTGGGCTTTGAGAGAATGAAGCTCAGTGCCCGTAACTAACTACCATAAGTCCTTTTCCTCGAAATGTCGACCACGTGATTTTAAGTATGTGTTATTTTGATGAATAATGAATTATATATCGTTTACTGTAACTGCAAGTATTTATTTTAGGGATGTGAGCAGAGAAAATGTGGTAAAAGTAGGCAAGAAAAGCTTTAATTTAAGCTTTGCTTCGTTGAAAAATATTAATTCACCAGGAAGTTATGAGCAATCTAAGATAGCGTAAGAAAATAATTTAAAAAAATATATCCCTGAATTCGATAAAAAAAATGGAAATTTCTAACACTATCTTAGATTTTTTTAAGATTCTGAGGCATTAATATTTTTAAACAAAATAAAGCTTAAATTAAAGCTTTTTCCGCCTACTTTTATTATCATTTACGCTTATATATTCGTAACATTAGTACTTGCAGAGTTATAGACAATGAAAGAAACGGCTTTTTTTAACAAAATAGCGCATATCGTAGCCCATATAATTTGAGAAAAATAAGGTTTATAAGAAATAATTATTGGTACTGGGCTTCATTTCTAGGTACCAGAAATCAACTCTCAAAGCATTGTTAAGATCCGTTTTCCGAAGGTTATGCATTCTGCTTGTTAGAACTTGCGTACGATCAAATACGTTATTAACAAATTTTGAGGTTCAAATGCTTAAAATTATTCTATTATAATGTAAAAGAAAATTTTTATATTAGTAAATTTCATTTTGATTCATAGATAAAAAAAACCTATATTCATATTGACAACTTTTTATAGCAATCAAAAGGTAAAAAGATTCATTCGATATTTATAAACGACGGAATGTCTATCATCATCTAAGCCTGACATCTTCTGTCGACGCATACTCTGTCATATGCCATAGCAGTCAGTGAATATTGCGATCTAATGTGACAGAAGGTAACGTAATCTTAAACATTAAATTTTATTCAGATTTCACATAAAATCAGGATGTTACTTGAATTTCTATTTTTTACATATGAGAAAAAACATTCTTTTGACTAATTTAAATGAAGCATTCATAAATTAGAATATGTCTCTAAGTTTACTGGACGTCAACGAATGAAAAATAAGAATAAATTTAGTTTTTTGGCAAAAAAAAAAAATAAATAATTTTTGTCTTATTTTTTGTTCGTTGACGTCCACTTAACCTACAAACATTCTTTTTGCATTTCTTTGAATATTGATAACAAAATAGAAATATAAAATATAATAAGGATATTATTTTTATTTTTAATATTGTTATCTTGAGTCGATACTGTTATTTGTCTGAAATAAATACCATCCTGCATGAAATTTCGATAAAGCTTAGTGTTGCGGTTATCATTTATAATAAATGCGTATGGAAATATTTATTAGAACTACTTCAGCTCCTATTCTCTTATATGACAGAAATGTATACTTTTAATAGTTCCCACATGTAGGTTTGTTGTATTAAAAGTGCAACAAACCACAAGTTTATTAAAAGATAGGAAAAACATTCTTACAGCCACACAGTGTAGTCGATAGCGCTAAAAAATAAAATAAATAATCGCAAGAATATTTTTTTATTTTAATGACGAGTTATTTATATGTATAGTCTTTTTATTGTAAATACAGTTGCTGCGTCGTGATTCCAAATTAATGATAGCAGGGATAGATTCTAAATGAACTTTAATAAAAGTTTACCAAAGAAGTTCATTGTGATCAACACAGAATATGATACCATAAATTATGAACACAGTTTAATTTCACTTTATATTGCAAATAACGGCATAATAAACAAGACTGTCGCTCAAAAAGACATAAAAAATATTCCGATTGCATTGTTAGTACTATTTAAGAGCCAGCTTAGGAAACTAATACATAAACCTGTTGAAATTGATTGTTGTTAATTTTGAAATTTTTCTACAATTAAAAATAATGCACTTTTCAATACACAACGTTTCATATCGTTTTGCTGCCTATAGAACTATTGAAGAATTTATAAAGTTACGAAACACAAAAATTCTTTATTTCTGTTATATTAATATGTTTAAGATTTTGGATTACGAAAATTTCAAAATTAAATCAAATATTTTTATAATATTTTGAAAACATAAAAATGAACGTTCAGAACATTAATTTCTTTACTGCAAACTCGTTAGTCGCAAATATAATAATATATTATGGTCTTATCTATCGAATAATGGATCAACAACAATTAAAGACATCGTGATGATTCAATTGAATAACACTCATCACTTTTGTATGTTGTAATCGCAGCGTGCTTCTTTTCGTTCTAATTTAGAATTAACACACTTACTGGAATTCCCCAGAAACATTTTACTCCTACAATGCAGAAAGAAATTATCGTACACGAGGAAATAAATTAATTTATTATTAAAATATTTACTATAACTATTTACATCTGCAGAAATTATTTACTACCACTAACTATATGCGTTCTACATTCATCCCATTACATATTATTATTGCACTATCCTTTCATCGCCTATTCAAAATTCAAACATCCCTATATATATAGATATATAAGATACAGATGCGGCATGAGCATAATAATCTCCACGTGCGTGACGCACGAGGTATAACAGGCCACAGAGACAGAGAGAGAGAGAGAGAGAGAGAGAGAGAGAGAGAGAGAGAGAGAGAGAGAGAGAGAGAGAGAGAGAGAGAGAGAGAGAGAGAGAGAGAGAGAGAGAGAGAGAGAGAGAGAGAGAGAGAGAGAGAGAGAGAGAGAGAGAGAGAGAGAGAGAGAGAGAGAGAGAGAGAGAGAGAGAGAGAGAGAGAGAGAGAGAGAGAGAGAGAGAGAGAGAGAGAGAGAGAGAGAGAGAGAGAGAGAGAGAGAGAGAGCGTCCGACATCGTGTCATCGTTTTTCGACTTCTCGTTCCTCGTTTCCCGTCGCGTGCAGTGCCAATAGAGCCACACGAATATCGCCGACTCGCGATTACGCGGAATATAACACGCGCAGCAGCACGCTTCAATAAAGCCGGAATACGACGCGCTAGTTTATTAGTCATCCGTGTCGGCTCTTTCGAAAAAAAAACCCTCGTTCTCCAAATTCCCCTACTCCCTTCTCTCAACCGCTGCTTTTTTCGAAATTTTTTCCGCCTCGCGACGCACACGCACGCAGCCACGCCGGGCGATAAGTACGGGTCTCGTTTTTCTTCCACTCCGCTTTTGAAGTTATGGCCCAACGTAAAGTTAGTTAACGACGAATGAATAATACGGTTTCGGGAATCGGCGCGAGTGTGCATGAGCGTGTCTGTGTGCGCAGAAGGGCGGCGGCGCTCCGGCGCGCGCGTTCGTAAAATCGCTTTATTATAATGGGAAGCGCGCGCGTCGGAGTAACGACGGAGCAAATAAAGCGCGAGAGAGGGTGAGTATATAGAGTATATAGTAATGGCGGTGGTAGTATCAAGGGGTGATGGCTGCGCGCGTTAACGTCGCTGTATACACGCCCGTTGCGTATGTATACGACGACGACGCGTTTTACTCGAAAACTGCCGGGCGATATTTCACTCTTCTACGAACAAAAATAACGTTTCGCGCGTTCCAGAGAGAGAGAAGCTGGTCTAAGTGGGAATCGTGGGCTTTATTGGTCAAGGATTTATATATGTATTGTACAGGCGCCGTACCTGCATAAAACGCGCGAATAAGTATTAGGTAGCAGTATATTATGCAAGATTCGCTGTAAAAGTTAATTTTAGAGTATAAAACCATTCCCAGAAGCTTGGCCGATGTGTTTGTTTCTTGAAGTAACATTTTTACTTGATATACTTTAAATTATTGACGGTAATGACGACGCCTTGAATTGGCAAGCCTCGGAGCAACATACTTACGTAACATATTAATTTCTCAACGTCCACCGGCTTTTTGACGTTTTTTGTTTCTAATTCCGCTCGTCACGAAATTACTATCATTTCTCTGCTCTTAATCGGTCGCGTGTCAATGGTCATTTTCCAGATAAAATTTTTCGTTTTAAGTTGGAAAAATACCGCAGTTGAAGATGTCGTATAGTCATGAAAGGAGACAAATAGGCTGTACGTTTATACGTAGAAGTCGTATTATTATTCGTTTTATAATTCAGCTTACATAATGATATATGAAAAATCATGTAAAGTTTTGAGACAAAGATAATTGTTTTAATAAAGTTACAACACGTATAATACAAGATTATTACGAGAAGGAGCGCGGTGAAAGTTTTTGCAGAAGGGTTGCAATATAACGTGAAATTCGAACAGCATGACGTGGGTCGCGAAAAAACGGCGACACGAACGGAGGCTAATAAAGAGAGCGAAAGAGAGGGGGAAAGGAGAGAGAGAGAGCGAGTCACTTCGGCACTCGCGAAACCCTACGAAGTTACCCAAGACAAACAAGAGAATCGAAAGTCGCAAAAGCAAAGTGCGCCTAAGTGACTTTAAATAGAGCGAGGCAAACATCGATCACTAACCTATGCCGGACTGAAAAAGAAAATATTAAATTCAAACACATTTTTCCTCCGCTGTATATATATAACCATTGTGCGCTGCACGCGCGCGCGCGCGTTTCGAATTAAATTTCTCCTTTCAAACGAGAATGCTGGTTATTATTCTCCGGAAGATATTTATCAATGCGTCATTGACTGCGCGTTTCTAAAATTTTCCTCTGCAATAGCAATAATGCTCCGCATGTACATATATATAATGCATATACGTATATAGAAACAGCAACGTTTAGTTGGAGAGAATATTTTCTGCCTTTTCACTGTATAGGTACATATACATAACTTAAGCCTGCGCGTATAGATGTGGAGAATATTTATGTTGTAAATATCGCCGAATAAACACACATTAATAAATGTCACCAATGCGTTTAAACGTTACGACATAGTATATAAACGTGTGTCATTTTATCGAACGAAGTACAATAGTTTGCGTATAGAAGTAGCAGACGGCAAAAATGTGCGGAAAGGAGGAGAAAAAAAAAGAACTTGAGAGGCATAAGACTCTCGTGACCGATCAATGGGACATTCACCTAAACCCTTTACATAGCATCTAAATCCATACAAAAATAATTTCCAAGTATACTGTAATGCATTCCGTAAACGTATAGCCTCCATATACATTTATAATTCAACGTCTACTCGGTACATAGCATTGTAATATTGCGAAATTTAAATCCATTAATCCAATTTTTCAAACTGTGTTCTCTTTCAATTGAAAAAAAAAAAAAAAAAAAAGAAATAATAACATCCGTTCTCTATGGACTCGTGAATCAAGCAATTTGGCATGAAAATAAAGTAGTCGACCTATTTTCTCAAAAATGCTCTTTATTAATTTATTTTTCATCACAAAAATGTTCCTTCGGATTGTTTTCCACTTGTATATTCAAAATGGCGGAAGCACACAGTGGTGCAGGTGTGTATGCGTGTCTGTGCATATAGCTCAAAGAGCGGGAACTTTCATTACCCCACGAGCGCCGGCGCGCGCTCCTCCAATCGAATTACATCTACACAATTTGCAAAACGGCCCACTAAATTCAGAAACACTTCGGAACAGCAACGTCCCGGTAATTTTGATTTCCCGTTGCTATAATAAAATTATTCACGTATCCGAACGAATTTATATATCGTCACACAGTTGTTTACGATGGGAAACACTTGTGCATGGATTTAGACTTAATAAAAAGACTCGGTCGCACGAAGACCGCCTCGGAATCAAAGCGGAGCAGAGCAGCAGTAGACGCGCGGTAGGCGACCCCGCGCCACCTAACCTCAACTCCGGCTCAAGAAAAGAACCAGCGCGGCTAGCAATTTGGCCGTTTTTAGACCAGCGGAAGGTCAATTATCGGGTGCCGAATTAGCAACCGCACGCTTCTTCTCGTCTCTCTCTCTCTCTCATACTGTGTATGCTGGTGAGCAATTCTTGCACACGCGCACGAGAGAGCGAGGCCGGATCAATGCTCGGTTAATTATGCAAAAAAAACAGTCCGAAAAACCACGCGCCGTACCGGCACGCGTCTTAATCGATCCCATAGGTAAAGCAACAAAAGGCAAGCTGAAGAGATTCCACGCGTGCGTACTCGAGGTGCACTGGGCGCGCGTTCCGCCTTGATTCCGAGGCATTCCGCGCGCGGCTCAACATCATCGTGCACTATACTACTATTCTCATCATCATCATCATCATCACGGCTGCTTACTCACGCTTGTTGGCTCGACTGTCTCCGCCACGTATAAGATATTTCCCCTGCCTCACTTCTCTGTCGTATAAGATCTACATATATACAGTGCACAGTGCGCGTCGAGGCGTCACAAGTCCTGCGAGGATGAACAACAACAACAACAACAACAACAGCAACGATATCGCACCACCTCACGGCTCTCCTTTCCCACGCCTCTGCCTCCCAAGACAGAAAAGCTCGAAAGCACTGCAGTGGCGGCGGCTGCGTCGGCGGTGGCACCCACGCCCGTTTGTTTTGATGTACCTGTTTCTCTCTGTCTCCCTCCCACGGTGGCGGCGGCAGCAGCGACGCGAGCGCGCGCGCGCGGAAAATTCCGCCCTCTATCGCGCTCCGGTTAACGCCCGCCGGCGGCGCCACTCCAGAGGAACCAAAACACACCGTAGTATTAGTAGTAAGGTAGTTACCCACACACACACGCACGCACCTTTTTCCGAAAAGCTACGCGGGGGTGGTGGTGGTGCGCGCACGCGCGTATCGCTTTGCTACAACGTGTTTACGCACGTGTGAGGCGTAGGTGAAGCGCTCGATATACGTAAACAGCGCGCTCTCAACACAACGTATGTAACGCCCTGCTCGGCGTGTCTATACTGTCTTGTGTTCCCCGCGCGCATCCGCGGAAACACTATACTATGCGGAAAAGGCGCGATAGCGCAACGTAGCGCAACTCTCTCGCCGTGATGCGACGTCTCCGTGTCGAAGACAGAGAGAGAGAGAGAGACACACGAAGTGTATGTGTGTGTATGCAGCAGGCGGCGAGAACGCGCGGGTTCTTGCAGAAGTGTATTACTACTACGAGGCGCTGCCGCCACCACACCGGCGCTGCGCCAGAGAGAGAGTCTAACCAGCGAAAGAGAGACAGAGAGCAGCCGCCCCTCGTGCCGTTCTATCCTTCGCGGCTTCCCTCACTCTTTCGCCCGTACGTCTGCATGTATGCGCCTATATAGATTTACACACGTACACAGCTGTGGGCTATACATATATGTATACTTACTCGGGCGAACGTCTTCGCGAGAACGAGCATGAAAAACATAGTCGCCGCGCACGTGCACTTCTTCTTCCTTTACGCGCGCGACTCTCTCCCCCTCTCCGCTCGCCCTTTTCTCTATATACACGCTCTCCTCGCTTTACAACGCTTTTTATACGCAGACAGTGTCGTATAGGGTTCGCGAAAACAACACGTATGCACTGTACGAGCGGAGAGAGTGCGAGGTGAAAATCAAAATGGCGCTTTTCGCCAATAGCGGAGCTCGCCGCTTCGTTAGCTCCCGTTTGTGCTTTATCTCCCGCGCACTCCACCGGGTTTAGAGAAGCGCGCGGGCGCGGTATAAACAACAGCGCATGTTCTTGTTGTTGTTGTTATCGGCGTCTCGCTCCCTCCGCGTATACGCGCGTTTGTTTACGCGCGTGCGTGGAATGAAGCGGCAGGTGGGAAGGGGAAGAGAGAGAGGGGAAGCAGCGGATGGCTCACCGCGTGCAGCATCTTTCGCATGCACAAGTTCGCGTATATGATGTAAGATTGAAGTGTATGTGTGTGTGGGTATATACTTGGGCGGTGCGGTTTAATAGTGAAGGAGATTGACGAGGTAAAAATAAGATAGAGAGAAGGTAGTAGGTGGCTGCTCCGAGAGCGCGAGAGAGTAAAAAAATACAGCGCACGGGTGTGTAAGATAGAGAGGAGAAGAGCCGCAGCGTGGATGCGAGACTCGCGAGCGCGCCAGCGCGCGAGTGAATGAGTGCGGGGCGCGAGCTTGCGGCGTGTGCGCGGAGGAGAGCGATACGGGTAGAAAAACAACGTGAGCCGGCTTCAGGTGGGGTGGGGAAAGATGCGAGAGAGAGAGAGAGAGAGAGAGTGAGGGGAAGAGCGGATAAAACGGCGTAAATAACAGCGGGACGCGCTCAGCCGCGTGAGAAAGAGAGAGACGTGCCGTATATATACGTGTGCGGCGGCGGAGAGTAAATAAGAGTGAGGAGAAGCATGAATCGAGGAGAGGAAGAGCGCGGCGGCGCGCGGAGGAAGCGCGTCGCGGTTCCGGGGAGTTGGTGGGGGCAACGCGAGAGGGGTAACAAATAGAAGTGGGGAGACCGCCGGTGTAGGGGAAGCACCGGAGGGAGGGGAAGCGCCCGGTGGGGAGCGACTGGAGAAGTAGGGAGAGCGGCGCGTTTTTTACCACCGCCGCTGCTTCCCCTCCGACTCTCCCACCACCTATATACCCCCACCGTCGCCGTCGTCGTCGCTCGGTCAGCGCCACGGCGGTGCGATGTGCGCGCTTGCATGAAAGAAGAGCGCTCTCGCGAGTGAGTGTGTGTTCAGCTGCGGGGCTGTGTGTCTTCGCAGGCCTGCGACGCGCCAACGTCGGCTATCTTCGGTTAATCTCGGCAGCGGCGTCCTCCCCCTCGCGATATACATTTGCGTCACAGTCGCGCGCGGCTCTCTGTGTGCGTGTGGGTGGCCGTGTGCATTATACGTGCTAGCGCGGCGGATCGTGTTTTGGCTGGGATGTGTAAGGGGGAGACGCGCTCGTGCGACGTTAGCGACGGCTATAGCGATGTGGCACGGGTTTGGTCATTGACTGTCTACGTCGATGCATGCGAGACGAGACGAGGAATGGTGACGATGATGGGGATTCGGACGCTTTTATTAACTACGAATTCTTTTCAGAATTTTATGTATGAGAACGAGATGATATAAGCATTTTCTAGGGTAGACGTTGTGGTGGCTTCGAAGGAAATGAAAAGGCTGATTACTTATCAAAGGTGTTACGACTGTCAATAGTGGCTTAATGGGTATTATTCACTGACGTTTACAACGAAGTGGAAAAATGGCTGGTCGTTATTTTTAGACGTACATTTTATCAAATAATAAATCTCGCAGTGTATCAAATCTCTAATGCGATCACAAAAATCGATCAAGTGAATTAATTCGTTTGATTAAAAATTTCATAATTAGAAAACTATAATTTTTCTAATCATAAACATTAGCTTCGTGAGATATAAGGTAGCATCAACTGCTGATGTCAATGTGGACATCATCACTGTTTCTAAAAGAATATAATTTTGCATGAATGAAAATCTATGAGGTGATGCTCACCTTCCATATGAATGTAAATAACATCTTTTATGTAAATGCTCAAATATTGCTCATAATCTTCAAAACGCAAGCTCTTCACAACTAATAAGTAAATTAACCCCTTCAAAAACTTTATAGATTGGATAAAAACGAGAACTGAATATTTATTTGTGTACGTTGAGGATACAAAATTGCATATTTAATCTTAGCTATAACTAAATTTTCGTTAAAATATTCACAAGTGATTCATTTTTGATGAAGTAAAACGACACTCATTTTATAATAGAAAGTACAGAAAAAATGGAGCATCAGCAATAGAAATTATTTGAAATGCAATTTGTAATCTGCAACATTAATCACAATACTGAAATTATTTTAATATTTTCGTTTATACTATAGTAACTCTTGTTTTCGAATAAACAAAAAATAAGTATAATTAATTAATCATTTTTATTAATTATTGGTAAAATGCTTTTATTCTCTTTTTTTGATGGAATGAGATAACACGAGAATCGTCCCTATTTTCTTTTATGGTTGCTCGATGAAAGTAAACTGGTACATTCCCTACTTTATTGACTGCTGAATTCGTACAACGCCGTAAGCGGATGTGCCAAAAACGTAAATACGCTCATAACGGGTTAATTTAATTATTGCCATGGGGTATTACGAGACTTTCGATTGATTTCCAACTTTTTCAGGTTCTTCCAAGCTTTTACAGTAAATTATTCTAGTTATTAAACTGAATTGTAAAAAAATATATCACGGTAGTAAATGGAAATTATTGTTTATTGTGTAACATAAACCTTATATTCCTTAAGATTATTTCTCATGGTTTAAATTCAAATAAAATAGATGTAATTAAGTTCAATGACGTAACTGCTGCCATTTTTTAAAACCTTTTGTGGCTTTCTGCTAAGCTATATAGTATTAAATTTTCTACTGGTACATCAAGACCGTTATGTTACACAATAATTGTTTAGCAACAGAGAAATTCTATTGTACAATGTTTTCATATTTGCTAAATGATAATTATTTTCCAATTATTTAAAAAAACGTGATTAGTTGTTAATCAGAGAGACGAGCTTATATGAGCGCACGAAATAATTAGTTGATTAATTTCATCGAGCATTTACCTCTTATTTAATTAACGGTAAGTAGGATTTTTCTTTAGAATGACGGCTTAAAACCTATTATATTCTCAAGTGTCCTTTCAAGGCAAATATTACAAAGTTCTCGTACGTAATAATAGCAACTATGTCAACTGATGCTGTTGACCCCACTAAGGCCAAATATTGCATTAGACTACATTCAACATGAATACAATGAAAATTGAATTAATGAAGTCTAAAGAGTTAAGCAGGTCAGAACCGATATAGAAAGTCAAAATTGTTTAAAACCTATATACGAGCAACCAACAAAGTCGACTTGAACAAAGTAGAAAAAACTTTTGATCGTAAATGGAGAACCTCGTAATTAACAGCTTATATAAAACAAAAAGTAAAAGTACGCCAACCTCTTTCTATATGTACATATACATCAATGCAAACATACACAGGTACACCCCTGGTAGAAATTCATCTATATGAAATGGCCAAGAAGTTAGAAAATAGCTACTAAAACTGGCTAATTAATGGCTATGATGAAACATTTTTCGACGATTATTTAACTATTTCTTAGATTGACGTCACAACAAAATATTCGTCTTTGATTTTCTTATTAATTCTATCGTATATGAAAGAGCATTAAAGTGCATTGGATGGCTTAACATTAAATAAAAAATCAGTTGTTGTACTCCTTCTATGAATAATTCAGCACAACTTTTATTTCTCCATCTGATTCTGTCTCTCTCACTCCTTGTCATAACAGCAAAATTTCTACTAGCCATTTCCAGACTAAAGAAACTGATCAGTTTTAATACCTTTTAAACACTCAAGAACAAGCTTGTGCTTGTCTTCGAAAAACTCATTCTATTTATCAATCTATTAGATGGCCATATAATATGGGAAAAAGCGTTTCACCGGGAGCTAGAAACTGAACAAGATAAATTCCCATTTTACAGCAAGTTTCTAAAATAAATAGTCAATTATTAGTTATAAAATGTTTGGGATTTCCGCCAGGGAGTTTATCCGACGAATTAATTTACCAGGCCTATAAGAAAATTCTTAACCGGAATTTCGAAAACGACCCGGCGGTCGATAAAACAGACGATCCGCCTACACTTTACCTTCTCTCGCGAAAAGCGCGCACGCAGCCTCGCCTCGGTATCACGACGGCCGGGAAAACGGTCGCGGTGACGGTACAACGCGCCAACACAGCGCTCGGTCGCTCCCTCGCTTGCGCGCATTCCCGTGCCAATTCCCTCGCGCACCCTAGCGATTCGCGCGCTCTCTCTCCCATCGACTCCCACGAATTCACAGTATAGAAGAGGAAGATCGGCTAGAGAAGCCGCGCCGAGTGGAAAGTAGGGGTAGGTCGTACACGGAGTATATAATACTCTTCATGCGCCTCGATTCTTATCTCCCTTTCTCTCTCTCATTCGCTCTTCCTTCCGACCTTCCCCGCATTTCTTTTCGTTCCGTCTCTCTCTCTCTCTCTCTCTCTCTCTCTCTCTCTCTCTCTCTCTCTCTCTCTCTCTCTCTCTCTCTCTCTCTCTCTCGCTCTCTCTCTCTCTATATCTCTCTCCTTCCTTCCTTCCTTCCGCTGCCCGTCGTCCGAACCAATGAGCGAGAAAGAGCTAGGAGAGAGACGGAGAAAAAGACGATTGAAGAAAAATGCGGCGAACGCGCAAGCGCATCCTTGGCCGGACAATGCGCTCTCTCTTTCTCTCTCCATCTCTCTTTCTTGCCACTACTACTTGCACTGAGAGAGAGAGAGAGAGAGAAAAATTGCGTCGGTTCGATTATATCGACTGGAATTATGATGCGCGGGAGCGGCTAGAGCTCTCGTGGGCGTGGATTCTGGCTCCGGATTCGCTATTGCCGCAATTGAAAATATGATAATTTCGGGGTCGCTATATTGAAGATCGGAGGAGAATTTGAGGAATGATTCGCGAGGCTGAATTTCCAGATTGGAATGAGCACTTTGTGGAAAAGTGGATTTTTCGCTTCGATGAGTTTGATTTTGTTGTTTCGCTTCCGTGTGAGCGAGTTGAGAATGTAGGTGAAGTTTTCGCGTTGATTAATAATTTCCAATGGACGGTAATACCCGAAAGTGGCACAATAATAAGGCAGCATTAGCGGTATTGGAGGATTGACGCGGACTGTTGCCATTAAATATGTGACGTAGTCGCTCGGAAGCTATAATGCCATTTCACTGATTAGCCTTTACATTTTGATTGTATTAACACACCTGATTCAAGAGTTTAGACTTGAGTTTTAATTTGTCAAAACAAATATATTTCAGAATTAGGATAATCGGGAAATCAAAGTAATCAACGAACAAAAATGAAAGGTAAAATTAGAGTATATAGTCAACCTGTTATTTAATCTTGAGTTAGAAATGCTATTTTAAAAATGCCTCGCTCGTATGCTATAATTTATAAAATCGTTCTACTTTCTCAATCGCGAGGTATTTGAAATAAAATTTAAAATACACAAATTACTGGTTGATAAAATATTGAAAGAAATATTTCTCCGAAGATGAAATAAAACGTTCTTACATTGCCGTGCCCAGATTTTATATATATAAATTACTCATACAATTTGCAGATAATTCTTTCAGGCAAATTTCCTCTCGTTCAAAGTGCCACTGACTTTTTGTATACGTCGTTAGGGATGCAAAAATGTGCAAGATTGGTTATTTTCTTTGAAAAGGTAGTTTCGAGCAAATTAATGCTCTTCGGTATTTCGAAAATTCTGTCATTTCTCTAATAAGTACGTATTTATACGATTCAACGAATACGAAAATAATATTTTTAGATCCCGATTGTACGCGCGTACATGTATCCGATTTCCCATATACCTCATATTAGTATTGTACTGAGCATCAAAGATTTCTTTTATGACACAAAAATGTAATAAATACTGTTTCTCATGACAACAGTGAAATTCTGTTACAACTAGCGCAATACTCATGTTTTTAGAAGTTTCCGAACATTTTTTTTTGGGAATTGTTTTTCTTTTCAAGAAAAAAAAAACATTAGATACAAAGGTAAATCCTCTGCGTTACATCAGAACTTCAAAAGCGTTATTTTTAGAAAGTTCCCGTAGATGTGAATGGGGATATAAGTACGTGGGTCTGTGTGAGTCAGTGTGAGCACATACAAGCGCTGGCCCGCATAACTCAAAAAAGGTTCAGGACATCAATAAACAGACACAGGCTTATTTTGGACGGGCGTACAGAGTGAAAGGGCCTCCGGGGAATTTTCGAAACCGTTATATACGCGCTGCGTTTTACTTTTGAAAAACATTTTGATTTTCGAAATCCTTCAAATTATAACGTAATTTAATCCTTCGAAATGAATAACGCATCCCATTTAATTCCATGGATTTTCAAAATAATTTTTATTATGTTATATACTGCTATAGACGTGGGTATTTTACAACAGTTCACTTATTTTTACATATTGTTGAATAAATGAAGAATCATTAACTTTTAAAATGTAGCTTAAAGCTGAGAATATGCGCATGTCCTTTTGAAAATTTAAAATAACAAATAAATCAATAATTTAAAATAACACGGACATGCTTGGAAGATCTGTATGTTACGTTAAACATTTCATGGACACGCCTTTTATGTCCCACTTAACGTCGTGTTATTATATAAATTCCACTACGAATAGCGTTAATTTTAACATTTAAAATGTTTTTTGCATTACAATAAAATTCGAAAATTCGGCATTTTAAAATCAACATGATATCCTTTGCACGTAATTAATGATATTACAGTCTACAATTTCTATGCAATTTTTTTAGTATATCCCTCATTGTTGCACATTATTCCAATCATATATAAAGCACGGAAAACTACAGTATCGCATTCCACATTCCCTTGAAATCAACGCGATCGAAATACAGCCTGATCAAAATAGCTGTACAGGCGAAGAATAAAAAAAGTCAAATAATTTAATAACTCAAAACTAATTGACATTGAACAGTGAGACGAAATTCACCTAAATATATACACACATTCAATATTCAAACTCGAATTCCACAATGAATATTCAGCGCATTTCGTGTATGCCGATGGAGGGAGAGAGATAGAGAAGCAGCGCACTGCAATGCACGCCTCGTTTTTCCCCTCGATTAAAAACGCCCGCGTGTCACGCACAGACGTAAATTTTACATACCGCGAGGCGCGACAGCAGAAATAGGGGAGCCATGACTTCACCGGGATGCGACTATTTGCAAGAGAAACATTTCTTGAGGAGAGTGTGAGTGAGGGAGAGTGAGAGAGTGCATTGTAGACGCTCGGTACGCGCGCAAACACATGCGCGAGGGCGATATAGAGAAGAGACGACAACTGCGCGACAGAATTTTCAAGGAATTTTAGCCACTTTTAATAGTTGAATGGCGACGGAGATGGTTTTTTTCTTTCTTTCGTCGAAAGTAAAAGGGAAATCTTGTGAATTCGTATCGTTAAAAGCTCGTTGCGAGAGTATTTCTCGCGAAAAAGATCTGTTTGAATGTTTTCCTGGAAATGGAGTACTTGTAAATGCATTTCGAAGAGAACGTTTTATTATACTTTGACGAAATCCACTAACGTATTGCATAATATTTGGACACATTGTCTATTGGATAAAGTTTTTTTGGCGGTCATTGAAGTGTAAATTTGATAAAATTTTACGTTTTAACCTGTTTGAATGTTACAAATAAACAAATGTTCGTTTCTCCTTTTGAGAATATAAAACCATCCCAAAAAAGAATTAAGGGAGTTACTTAATAGTCGAAATGAGTGCATTTTTTTTATTTCTCGTTTATTCACAAGATATACTTCATAAGAGAAGTTGCATAAATAAACTAAGACTATAAATAATTATTATACTTTCAAACAAAATAATTCTTTCCATATTAATTGCCAAAGAAAAAGTTTCGTAAAGAAGCTTATTTGATACATTTTTTGAGGTTAATTGTACCTTTCTTGTATTCATTGATTTATTTACTATTTCCACAGCCCATGAATACATATTTTGAAAGCAGTAAATAATCTTTGAAGATTTTTGTATTATTTTAAACATTTTCGTTTATATGTTGTGGTCAATTAAGTAGCAAAAAATAAAAAACATTAATATCTATCTTCTGAAGTCATGTAGGAACTTGACATTTTCACTGAAGTATTTTTATATAATAATTTATCTTATCTTTAATAATTTATCTTTATGTAAAATCTCATCAAAATCTTGACGTTAATTCCTACATCAAGTAAACTCCCTCAATTAATGTAGAATTAACCCTCGGAGCACACACCTATACTCACTGCATTTCAATTTTGCTCCAAGAACTGAACTAGATTTATTTACACGGAGAAAAATTACTATGTTCGATAGTAACTGTGGGACAGACTCAAATTTTCATGAAAATTACTACAATTTTTACTATAAATTGTCGTAATTTTTATCAGAATATGAGTCTGTCCCACGTTTACTATCAAAAATAGTCATTTTGACTACGAAATTGTTCCCCCCGTATTAAAAAATAAAAAACCGCTATTGATAATATTTATTTATTCCGTGAACTATTCCAGGATTATTCTTCGCATACCAGAGACGACTATCGGAGCACTTGACAACACATCTTTCGAACTCGAAAAAAAAAAGAAAAAAAAAAACATAGAGCTCGCCGAGAGCGTCGTCTATACTCGCTTCCAGGAAAACTTCCTCCTCAATAACTCAAGGGTCTCCGCGCGACCGTTTGAACGCCGCCCGCGCGAGTGGGATACGAAATTCGAAAAAAAATATATAAGAGAAAGGGAGTGGGAAGAAAGGAGTGGATTTTTAGAGCGCGGGTCGGTTTCGATTTTCAAGCAACCCAAAGTAGAAAAAGAGAGCGAGATAGGCCCAACGTACGATGGACGGAGAAAGAGAGGAAGCGAAGCCCCCTTACAAAAAAAACCCGTGTATCTCTCTCTCCCTCTCCATACGTGGCTTTTTTAATTTCTTTCGCCCCCCTTTTTCGTTCCTCCGAGTTTTGTGAGAGTCAAAGGGGACCTCTCTCCTTTGCAATCAGGCCGATCCCTCGCAGACTTTCTTCTTCCCCCTTTTTCAATCTCCTCTCCACATTTTGGCCTTGCGCTCGTCCTTTTTTCGCTCTCTCTCACTCTCTATTTCTCATTTCGGACCCTAATGCTTTTTAAGCCCTTATAACACATCGCACACCTGCGTTATGTACGTGTCTATGCGTCTGTATTTTCGACGGCCGGACACGTCTTCTCGTTTTTATTTTTTGCCTTTTTTTTTCGATAAAAAAAAAAAAAAAAAAAAAAAAAAGAAGAAAGGACCAGACAAAATGCTCATCTTATCCACGAACAGAATTTTTTTCTTCGTTCACTTTTCTCGCGGCGAGCGCGCGCTCTATTTTCTTTTTGTTTTGTCTTCGAGCACTTATTTCGAAAGTTTTTTTTGAAATTCCAGGCGTACGTGAGCAACCTTGTATATAGGCGGACCGCGCGCGCACGCGGCTGCATTGGTGGAAAGTTTTTCTGTTTTTGAGGATGGCCGCAATTCGACGACGGGTCCCGCGGCATTATCTAAAATGTATAAATGCGTACTCTCTAAAGTTGAATTAGTGAAAATTGCTCCACCATTTCAATTAGTAGAAAAAACTTCTAATTTATTAGTGAATATTCACTATTTCATTTAGTAGTTTATTAAAACTACTATTTTGATTAGTAGTTTTTACTAATTTAATTAGTAGTTTTTAAAAAACAACTAATGAAATAGTGAATATTCACGAATAAATTAGTAGTTTTTTCTACTAATTGAAATGGTGGAGAAATTTTCACTAATTCAACTTTAGAGAGTATAGGGACGTCGTCTGTGCGCGCGTGCGCGCGCTCGCCACCGAGTAAACATCGTGAGTCAATCGCAGAAACTGGTTTCCCTGCGGTGGTTTACTATAATCGGGCGATTTTATTGAACGCTTTACGTACAAATTTGCGGCCTGTAACGCGACGACAGACGCCCGCGACGCCAAATTGATTGTCCGTAATTGATTTCGGACGAGCCTTAAAATGTCCCGGCGGCGCGTGGGACTTATCGGCTACTTATCTCACTTGTATTAAGCACCACGCAATTATCAATACCGGTGACTTAATTACCATATAGCTACAATCCTTTTCGATAAAGTATCGGCGCACACAATGTAGTCTGCATCTTTAGTGCGTACAGGTGAGTTAAAGTTAAATAAGTCCGCTGCGATTGCAATGAAACACATAGCTCTCTGGTAACACAAAATGCATTCTTTTAACAGCACAATCAATTTTATTTCATTAACATCTTAATTAACATTGCATATGTCCTAGTAGAAATCGAAGAAAAAAAAATAGTTACTTTATAGCCAGAAATTAGCGAAGAACTGGCTAGTTTTTTTCTTCAATTTATACTAGGGTGTATTCTATTAGTTAAACTCAAATCTATTTGTATGGTACTATATGATTTTTCATTAATAATTAATAAATATCCGAAACGTTTCTAAACGTTCACAAAACGTTTACGGAATTCCTCGACGTTTGATCTATTTCTTTCAATATTTTGAGGTTTTCATAATTCATCAAAAAGACTTGAACACTTGTCAAGTAATTTACGACAAACTCAATGATAATAAAGAGAGTTTGTTATTATTAGTAAAACATACACAGAATTAAGAAGAAGTTAAGAATTCTGTATATAAGTGTGTGTGTGTGTGTGTGTGTGTGTGTGTGTGTGTGTGTGTGTGTGTGTGTGTGTGTGTGTGTGTGTGTGTGTGTGTGTGTGTGTGTGTGTGTGTGTGTGTGTGTGTGCGTGTGTGTGTGTGTGTGTGTAATGGATACATATAATTATATAGGAGATAGCACAAAATTATAAAACAAATATTTGTTTCATTTAATGTTGGGGAACAAATAATAATCTTAATGAGGTAACATTTTATTCGACCATATTTCACGGAAAAGCTTAAATAAGGATACGTAGCTAAAAATGTTAATCTGATAAGTGGTAATACTAGGTACACGCGTTAAGTGTACACGGAAAAAAATTTGGAAGCCTGGGATGTCCAAAAAATACCGTATCTGTACGCGTCCAAAATTGAATGTAGTCACTTCCAAATTGAATTGCGTGGACTCCAACAATTTCGGTTGTGTACGGATCTCAAAATGGGATTATGTGTATGCCATGTTGGAATGGCGGGGACTCCGAGACTTTCGGTACCGTCGGGATCCGCCCGATGGAGTCCTCAGGCCCCCATTCTTGGTATCTCGGCGGGTCGACTATACATTCGGACGTATTTCACGCGCGCCGCTTCATAAATATAATAATATAATATATATAAACGGTTCAAAACGTGTGTGCTATATTATACTATAATAATACTTTGATATATAATGATGAAACGCATATACATATGAGAAAAACGCGCGCGAATGCGGACCGTTCCCCTTCTCTCAACGCTGTCGCGCCACGATACCAGAGATGGGGGCCTCAGACGTCCAAAGTGGAATCTCTACAATACCGGAAATCTCGGAGTCTGGGGATGAGCGAATTGGAGTTCAGAACATACGTTTTTGAATCGTGAAGACTCCGAAGATATTGGATTCTTACAGGTTCAACTTTGCATGCGCCTTAATTCCAAATTCGTCATAAATTAAGACGGTCGATGGTATTGCACGAAGTCCATATATACCGGAGGTCTGGAGATCCTAAATTTTTTTCCGTGTACAGTTAGCTAGTTTTTTTTTTTTTTTGTTATCTATCTCTTAAAGAGGCTAATTTCATTTTTGGAGTATTCAGAATTTTTTTCTAGTAGAAGTAAAAAACTTTTAATTGTAATAAATGAAAAAACGTTTTTGGATTATAAATTAGGCGAATTACCTACACATAACAAAGCATAGTCAAAAAGCTTTTTTTACATTTTGACTTCTAGTGGAATTAATATCACTCCTAGAGCGTCCCCAAGTTTTCTTTTTTGTTAGAGGATTTACTATACTTTGATGTACATTTACTAGTTTTTTCTAAACATGCTTGCAGAAACATACCGAAAATTTTCCACCTATGGTGACCAAACTGTCCAGAATCACTTTACAACTTAAAAACTAAAGCAATTAACTAACAGCTGCACTATACAATTCGCGCTTTTTCCAAATGCAAGTTTAGGGCGAATACTCAGAGACCAACCTACCACGCCAGTAAACCACAACGTGATTTCATCTAACAAAGTTCACAATTTGACCACCTACACTGAGAAAAACGATGTATTAAAAATCACTATAATATATAGGAACGTGGGGACAAATCTCAAATACAAAAATTTTTACTATATTTTATAGTAAAAATTGATATATACATAATAAAAATTGCTATGTATGTACATAGTAATTTTTACTATAAAATATAGTAACAATTTTAGTATTTGAGATTTGTCCTCACGTTCCTATATATTATAGTAATTTTTAATACATCATTTTTCTCAGTGTAGCATACTTAAAACTTAGATAAACACTTAAATGCAACAATTTGATTTATAAAAGTTAAACATAATATCTCTTCAACTATTTTACTGTAACTCAACATCTCCGAGTAAACTGGTGAAACCGAAAGCCAACGAACAGCCTCTGCCACGTACCGTAAATTTTTTTTTATAAATAAATTCGCTCATTCATTTAATTCATATTATAATTTATAATACTCGAACCGAGTTTTCTAAAAAAAAAAAAAAATCATACTATACGAAAATTGTAAACAAATTTGAAACGCTCGGTTCGAATTCCGGACCGGTCAGTCCTACCGGTAAAGCAGAAAAATAATTCAGCCGCGCGGCGATCGATGAACCGGCGATCGCGCTCATCGCCAACCTTGGCCCTCTACCGGGTATCGCACACGGCTCGTTGCATCTTATGCGACTTGATGGGTAACCGCGCTCTATATATTATATCCGCGCGGACTCTGGTATGTGGGGGCGGGTGGGTTATCCCCCCTCCCTCACCCTTTGCCTCGGCATTGTAAAAGGAATTACGCTCGAGCGAGCGGAGGAAACGCGAGGCAGCGAGCGACGGGGGTATATAAAATTATTCGATTATCATTATTCTTTCATGCCGGCCGTTAATAAAGAGCCTCGACGTTGCCTCTGGCGCCTTATTTTTCTCCCAATCGCGTTCGTTAAGATTATTATTGTGCGATAAAAAGGAAAGCGAGGTGGGAGGGGGAGAGGAGAGGGTTATATATGATATTTTTTGCTGACGAGGAGAATGTTTATTTCAATTTCGCTGGTCATACGTCAAGCGGGACTGGATGTGGCGATTTTTCCGTAGTGCGAACGATCGTGTTACGGTAATGGATTAATTTACAGGGAACCGGTTTTGCCGGGGCGATAAAGAAAACCATTTCGTGCATATACGCGCACGCAATCGACAAAAGAAAAAGTCGCCGAGATCCTTTCGGTGATGTGGTATGTGAATAAATTGCGACTTGCTTTACAGGCTCAAGCTACACAGCGAAAATTAGTTTGACTATTGCTGTATATGCAACTATAATATATATGAGCGACTAAATGTATATAATATATCAACATTGATGCACGGTATATAAATATGTACACACAAAATACGGACTTCAGAGGATTCAATATAGTAAACTGGGAATTCCTCTGGAATGTACAAGTAGAAGAGATAAATTAGAAATCATTTTTCCAGCGATATTTCTTATGTATGCCCAATATATAACGGGTTATTTAAAATGATTACGAAATGATTGTGCGCGCGGCTTGAAATTTATACAATATATTCGAGTTCTGCCATTCTAAAACGCATGTCTATGGCATTCTTCGTCAAATTGTTCTCGGAACTGCTCGAGCGAAAAACTTACCCCCTCAAATATATAACTTATGAATGAAATGAGGCGTTATGACACGGCACTGTGCGTAACGAGCTCTTTACAGTATTATTTCCAGCAGCGATACTTAGCCAGATTGTTAGTTTAGTATAATAGTTCTAGTACAAGCTGAGATGCATTTTTCTCAAAGTATATCATTTAAAATCTAGAAAAATAACAAAAAGTATGCGTGCGCTTACTGCCAGCGAACGACTAATGCTTCTATGTTATATACGAGTGAAATTTCACAACTAAGTATATACGAGGTTAATTGAAAATTTCACGTTTATGCAGCACACGACATTCGGGATTCGTTAAACATATACACACATAGCACGTTTATCAATTCAACGTTACGTATTATGTGCGCTCTCTTCGAGATCGTGCATCGAACATTGAACGACTTGATCGAAGGCACGCTGATCTCGGGATAGAGCGAGAAAGACGTCAATCGAATGAAAATAAGGAGAGGAGGGAGAGAGAGAAAAGCGCTCGCATTTTTGCGCCCATAAAGCAAGTAGCAATTTTAATAAAAGCAAATGACGCGAAGCGTACGAGCGAGCGAGGGCAGAGACCGGGCCTTAATGATGTAACTATCTCGGTTCTCTGCCGCATCGCCCCGCCGTCGTCGTCTTAATAAGCAATTTGAAGCCTCTTAGCCCATTTCGTTTGTCTGCAAGTGTATACGCGTATATTATATACACACAAGCGCGGTCGCAGTGAATTCGATCTGCTTTGGAGGGAAAAAACATGGAAGAATGAGAGGGCGAGGGAGAAAGTATGAGGGCAAAAAGCGGAATCATTGTTCTCCTGGTGCTATATTCCAAGCACGTGGCGCCATGCGAAGGACGACAAAGGACTATATCACGGTGTGCAAGGATGATACGATGGTTTTGATGAAAGAGGACATAGGATATTGCCGCGCCGCTGTGTCCGTGAATGAAGCGCTAATAATGGATCGGACGTTTGTTTTCGACGGTCGTATCGGAGATCCCGCTGCGCGCTTATATACGTTCGATCGGTTTTATTAGAGATAAATAAACGCGTTTTT
This sequence comes from Torymus aiolomorphi, assembly GCA_036365515.1. Taxonomy (NCBI): domain Eukaryota; kingdom Metazoa; phylum Arthropoda; class Insecta; order Hymenoptera; family Torymidae; genus Torymus; species Torymus aiolomorphi. The sequence goes on along the minus strand of CM070874.1, from coordinate 58,735,363 downwards.
ATATGGATCTGCGAGTGTAATTGATATTGTTCGGATTTTTTTTTTCAAGTGTGACATGGTACCGCGAATTGTTAAATATTAAGGTTTATTGAGTAGGTATAACGTGTGTCAGAACTTGAATAGTTGAAGAAGATATTACTAGTGGCTTTCTGTCAATGTCTACGTATAGAATAAGATACCATTTAGGTTTTTTTTTTTAATTTTGACATGGTTGATAGTTATTGTATTTTACTAATTAATATAGAGACAATCACTACTTACAATAGTTTTGATCCATTTATACACGGAGAAAAATAATACAGTAAAAATTATCATGTCTGATATTGTAAGCGTGGGACAGACTCGAAAAACCCAAAAAATTGCGATTATTTATGATAAAAATTGCAATTAATTTATAGGAATTTTTCCTACGTCGTAAAAATTACCATAAATTATTGCAATTGTTTTACTAATTTGAGCCTGTCTCACTTTTATAATCAGACATGGCAATTGTTACCGCAACATTTTTCTCCGTGAAACAAGCGAAATCCCTTTACCAACATTCCATTATGTCAAAATATTGAAAAAACCGCATATTTAAAAAACTTGATAAAACAGTCATATTACCATCCATTGTGTTCATAAATAATACTAGAAAAAAAAATTAAATCGCATTATTCTTATAAAAATATTCAAATTGAACCCCACTTCAGAGCCGGTTCCCACAGGTCGTAGTAAATAAACATCTCTTAAAACTACAATGCTCCAGTAGACCCTCTCGGTATATTGCATCGTAAAAAAGTCACTTTCCCCTTTGCAAAAATGACTTTAATCTCGCGCCGCACAAGCGACTAAAATATATACAAGCGTGCGCGCGCGGCCCGTTAATTAACGTGACGATACACGCTATATAGAGGACGCTTATTAGCGTGCGATACGGGCATTATATACCGTCCCCTCTCAGCGCGCTGAGAGCAGCAGCAGCAGCGTATTTCCAAGATTGCCTTCCTCTCTGTACTCCCCGCCCCCACCTCAAAGCAATCCAGAACTTATACAGCAGACAACCACGTATCACGCGCGAGCGCTCGCGTATATATACCTGTGCCTATATACATATATATACAATATTATCCTCCGAACGCGGATCTCTGTCCGATCGTTCCTTTTCTCCAACCTTTGCGCCGTGTGGCGCTGCTCTCTCTCTCTTCTCTGCACATACACTTAAATATACCCCCCACACAGAGACAGAATTGCCCGCGCGCGGCGGTAAATCCGCAAGTCGAGTACACTGGCATTGCCGTAGCCGAGGTAGGAGGAGAGTGGAGGGGGCGGCAGGAAAATGAGCCCACTGCGTATATACAGATATACACGGCTATGTATCGCGATACGAAAGGGAGGAGGAGGGGAAAGGGGAAGAGAGGACATTATTACCTGCTGGCCCTGGAGGACGTCGGGCGCCTTGGCGGGAGCCGCAGCTTCGTCGCCGACCGCCACGGCCGTCTCGAAAGATCTTCCGAGCAGCAGCGACGACGAGGCGTAGGACCGCCTGCGCGCCGCCATCATTACCTTCTTATTCAATCCCGCGGCTGTGGCGCGAGCCTGGAGGGCCGCGTGTCGCTTGCCCTTCCAATGGGCGCGCACGTCGTGCAGCCCGCCGTGGGCCACGGAGAAGGCCTTGTCGCAGAGCAGACAGTGGGCACGGTGCTCGTCGCCGCGCACCGGCCGCAGCCAGCGCGCGAACTGGCGCTGCTGCCCCAGCCAATCCCGGATGAACTTGCACCGGCGGCGACGCATCGACGGACCGGCTTGTTGCTGCTGCTGCGCGGTTATCGTGCTCGGTGTGGCCGATCTTCGGGGATGATGATGATGCGTCGCTGACCATTTGCCCGAGGTCATGGCGATGGCTGCTTTGTTGTAGCAGCCTCCGCTTTGCAGCAGCGCAGGGCTATCTGGGCTACCTGTTGCGCGAGCGCCGGAGCATCGGGGAGGGAGCGCTACTGATTAGAGCCTGAGCTGCGGATAACGCTCTCCTGGGGGGAATAGAGACACGAGAGGTGGCCGATGAAGCGATTTTTTAGGTGGAAGGTGGCCGACTTTTGACGTATTTCAAATTCCGAACGTTCATAATGAACGAAATATTAGCTTAAAGTTTCTAATTTTCGTTAGAATTCGTCGTAGTAGTTTTAGTCGTGTCTGCAAGAGTGAGAAGTGAAGAGATACCGTTATTATCATTTTTTAAATATATTAAGTAGCCAAATTCGGCTAAATCTGAACATGGCAAAAATCTTTCGTTCACTATGAACGTTCGAAATTTCAAGCACCTGACTTTTGGGAGAGAGATTAATGGCCGAGACCTGTATGGCTGAAAAATCGCTTCATTCTGCTTGATGTTTTTTTTTTTTATTAAGTCAGGGGTTGTAATCAAGAAGCAAAATTTACATGTGCTTTTGTCTTCACTGTTTCTATACTCGAAAATGTTATCTTAAAATGGAAGCTTTTGTACGGTCTTTACGCTTGCAACGTACAACGAATTCTTACGTCATCCTTATGTGCCTTGAAAATCACAAATTTTAACAGTATAGTGTACAAATTAAAACATTTCTTAACAATTATGATGATTATGAAGTTAATTAAACGACAATTGACTATTGAGAAAATTTTAATTAGACTTAAATACTATATTATCATTTTATTTGGATTTAACTTTTAGGCTGCCGAAAATTTTTCGTGAAAAGAGGCTTCTTTTATTTTTTTTATTATTTTTTTTCTTTTTTTAAACACATTATATTAATATATATGGCGCATAGGATCTCAAATTTTCCCTAATCTCAAAAAGTGACTTTTACGACAGTCTAAAGGTTAAGATCAGACATTGTTGAGGCTCTAATGAAAGCTGGAAGATATAGATTTTTTCATTATAGGTTTACACCTTCCAGTTCATTGACTTTCATAAGATTTCAAGCATGAAGATGTTTATGTATGAAAATGTAAAGCAAGATAAAATTGCATGGACGAATCACTGTCTTTTCTTATACAAATTAGCGTATTTTTCACTTTATGCAAATATTAATATTTCTAATAGAATACAACCCTTGTTAAATTATTAAATAATATTGACATAATATTATTTTCGAACAAATATTTAAGATACTTATATTTAATATAAACATTATTTAATAAAAATTTCATACGTTCAATGTGATTGTTTATGATGTTTAAACAATGTATAAACTGCATTGTTACTTGTTGAAACTATTAATTATAATTATATACGACGAAAAAATGCGATTTACATAACTTGTAAGATATGCGTGGTTGAACATTGTTGTTACTTATGTACTTCAAATAATTTCGAGCAGACAGCGGTACAAGTTTTAATCTTATCACTTTTCCTAATTTTTATAAAGTTTTGATATAAATTTTATCTATTTTCCTAATATTTATCTACGTGCCCTACTTTTACGTGTGTGGTAAAAAGATAGCACGTTATGTTAAAATATTATTTCATGTATCCAGCTTTAGTTCCTCTGTCTAAATACAAGAAGCCACTCGTTTCGCAAAAGTAAATTAAATTTGGCATATAAAAATCAAGTATCAGTAAAAAATTTTCAGGATTTGTATGACGTATATAATTCAAAGACTAATCAGTAGCTTCCCCCACTTCCCGATGTCCCAAAAGCTCAAAGAGGCTCTTCCTACTTTTGAAGTGAGAACCATTATAGGGGTGTTTCTACTGGTAAATATAGGACTATGCATTAAAGAAAACAATGTCAAACAAGGTGCGAGGTTCAGTTGTACTACAATTTTACATTACAATATCATTTTTAAATTTTCTTATTACAACCAAAGAAAATTAAAAATCGAATTAAATTTTTCCATAAATAATTGTCTTATGGAATTATAACATGTAATTATAACTTCCTTTAAAAGTAAATTTAGTTCTTTATGATAAAAAGAGCGTCAATTATTTATTATCAGTTTAACTTAAAATATATTTTGATTATCAAACGTTTTAAAAATGCAACTGAAGAATTGTTCTCAAAGGAATCTTAATTATTTGTTTTTTTAAATTTAGCAGGAAAATTAAAATCAATCGCAGTATTGCAATGCATCTAATAGTACAACTAGGAATGCTATAAAGGTACTTGAAGGGAAATGAATAGATGCAAAATTCTTATCGCTAGATTTCATATAATGCTATTTCTAAAAAGAGGTTCATTTTTTTCACTTTAATAGAGGGAAACATGTGGAAATATTTACAATAGTGATTACCTGCTGCTGATAATAAATTAGCAATAAAGCTGTTGTCGAATGAACCAAAATGAACTTTTTGAGCCTTGGTAGAAATTCACAACATTTTTGGAATAATAAACGGATAATATGATTACAAATGGCGAAAAAGAGATTCAATTTTAGTAGAAGTAATGCACTTTTTCAAAAATCTATTTCTTATACTTAAGTAGGTCATAGACCTTTGGATTTTGATATCTAATTTTCACGGAAATACAGGAGATTAAATAACCTATATTTTAAAGCAATATATATCATAAAAAGATATTATTTCTGAAAAAATAAGCCAAGGTACAAGTTCCTAAATCCATTTTATGTAGAGATGCAGCATTTTCAATATTTTATCTTTGTTGTAACTTTTCTTTGGAACGGCTTATTGAATTTTCATGTAAAATTATTTTAGTGAATAATTTTTAATTTTGAAAAACCACATAAAACTAATTAATTTTAAGATTATATTAAAATTTTTTGATTTTTGGCATTTAAAAATTACTTAAATAATTTTTATTTTTGCAACTCTTTGGATCATAACTGCACAAACCACAAAGAATTTAAGCGTTGTTCCGTGAAAATCCATCAAGCAGTTCCAAAGAAAAGATACAACAAAGTCAAAATATCGAAGATGCTGTATCGACATAAAATGGGTTTAGGAACTTCTACCGTGGATTATTTTCTCTGAAATAATGTCTTCTTATGATATATATTGTTTTGAAATATAGGTAATTAAATTTCCTTTTTTCCCATGGAAATTACATAATGAAAATCCGAAGGTCTATGACCCCCTTAATAGGGGCGACTAACGTAAGACCGGACCTTTCACCTCTTTTAACAACTCCAGGAGGCTATTGTTGACATACCGATCGTATGTATACACCGATCGTTCCGTGTAACCGAGAAATTGAGAAATTCGGTTTTGCTCTAGTCTCCCTTATTCTTAATTACTTTCTCATAAATTATATTTTATAGTGCATTATGACACACGAGTTTCATACAGTATTTTATACCACGAGAGCTTAAAAATCATGTCAAAGATGCGATTTTTAGGTTAGAGTGGTATAAAATATTTTGTTGGCCTATTGAAATGGTCACACAACAGAGCTATTAAAAACAGAGGACAAACTATTCATAACAGCGATGCGCGAAATAGAAAATAATAGTTTTTTTTTTAAACGAGGCAAAACACTAGACTTATCCATTTTTGAGGAAAGCAAATTCAAAATTACATCCATTTTATGTCCATATTCAGTTATAACCAATTAAAAATAACAGTTATATTATGCTCTATGTTTCAGACCATCGTTTATTTTATAATAAAGACTACGTTTTATAATGCAAATTCAAATTACTATGAAAATTTAATATAAACTATTTGATCAAATGAAAAAGGTGCAGAAGCCAAATATTCGTCATACTATTTTCCATATAACCAGAGACCCATCTTTTGTTTTTTCTTCTAAACAGAACAGATATAGATATTATATGGGAAATAGCATGAAAAAGATGGCCAATATTTTGCTTCGACATCGTGGTCATACATGACCCACATTCATATATAGACATCAATCTTTTTTACGCTGGGTCATTTTTTTTTTTTTTATAGATATTTACTACCTTATTCGGTGTTTTTTAAAGGGTGAACTTCTACCAAGGAGTTTACCAGATCATATTCAGATTAAATCATTATTTTACAAAATCAAAATAATATTTTGTTAGGTAAAGTGTTACTAGTTAAAAAAATGGATTGACGGAAAATAAATAAATTCCATGAATGAATAATATTTTAGATTATTAAACCAATCGATGTTTCAACGATGTTGAACGTCATGTTTCAATATAGAAAAAAATATAGCAATTACATGTAAAAATATAAAATTACTAAATATCACCATTTTAAATAAAAATCTTATAGATTTTTAATGATAAATCAAATAATAAATGTCATTTTCTTAGTTTTGTTGCCATAATAGAAGAAAACACCCTTAGCAAAGCTTTTTAAGCTAATGCAGCAAATAGATATTTTTGTTAATGTAAGCTCTTGTTTCGTGCAGCGAGTAACTCATTTGTTAAACGAAAATATTTTTAGCAATCTATTTTTAACTGTAAAGTTAAAAACTTCTGTAGTCATCAAAGTGGGTGAAAAATAAGTAACGCGTTTCTTTAATACTTTTAGATTTCCAATTTTTTTTACAGTATTAAAACCAAATAAATTTTTTAAATTATGACCAGAGATCATTATAAAAATTGCTACGTAGGCAAAAGCTCAATTTTAATAAGAAAGCTCCTTAGTTTTATATGACAGCAAATAAATATAAGAAATAATGATCCCATTCTAGCAGGTGTGCACAAAATATTTTTATGGACTTTATTAACTTCGCCTTTAACACATTAAAACTTTTTTATTAAATAAAAAAAAAAACAACAAAAAATATAATATAAAAAGTACGATAAAAATTTATTCGACTTTATTTATAGTCGTCTCGGTACCAAGTTTTAAAAATGGTAAACTTAATAGGAATATGTAGTATTTAATAAAAATAAATTAATTGTAATGGTTAATGAGTAAATGATAGAGAATGGAGAAGAAATAATTTTGATCTTTATAATAAATTAGGGACTAACATAACGTTGGGTCAATTCAATTAAATCTTCAAGACTCAATTTAAAATTTAAAATTAATTAGAATATAGGGAACAATCATTTATGAATACGCTTACCGTGTAACTTAATTTTAAATTAAATTTATACTTAAAATACACGATAACAAATAAGTAATAATATTGTTATATAGGATTACTTAACTAAATATAAGAAGTAGATTGAAAAGAGATAAAAGGCAAGAAAAAAGCCAATTTAGACGTTAATACAAGATTTTTATTAACAAATTTTCAATTCATTACAATTGTTTTTGTGTTGATTTGAGTATAGTTACATTCTTTTTAATACATTTTGAGTCGTGAATATTAAAAAGTAATAATAGAAAAAATAATAGGCATAACAGAGGCAAAAAGAGCTAAATATTATAACGGTTAATGTACAATAATAGATTTCTACAGAAAGGCAGAATAAATGTAATGTGAACTTGAATATATAGAATAAAAATAATGTATTGAAAAGTGCATTGAAATTGGTACAAAAATATATAGGAAGGAGGCAGAATCGCAAGCATTCTACTGCTACAATAAAAAAAAGACGGAAAAAAGCAAAAGTAGGAAGAAACTCCAACATATTCTATTGTAAAGTAAACTTTTCAGTATCTTCGGAAGATGTCTTGTCACTGAATCTTCGAATAGTTGCGAGCGATGTAAAGTTGCAGAAAACTATTTTATCTTCAGTGTTGGCAAGTATCAGGGGAATATTGGTTTCTTCGTAATTTTTTCCAGAAAATATTTAATTTATTTTATTTAATATGATTAGGGACTTAAGTTCACGAAATAATCAACAATAGGGTTACCATATTTTCAAAACATACTTCAATTGTCATAATGTTGTCATTATACATTTATAATATTTAAATAAATCTTATTTTATCGAATGAGATTAATAAAATTATTCTCAAATTAATAAATTTTCATGTTCATGTTAAATATAATTATAAGAATGTTCACGATTTAAAGATTATTCTTCATTGTCTATTTACTACAAAAATAAGGTAAGTGTAGGTATTGCGGCAGATTTTTATTTTGGTTGGTAAATTAATTTTTTTGTTTGTTAATCACAATATTATATTCTCGTTTCCACATAAAAAGTCGTTATCTCGGAAGCCGGTTCAAAAAGGCGTTATCTCACGCGATCAAGTTTTCCCCTTCTATTAACTATTTTTTTTCTTACCTTAAAAAACGACATCATTTAATTTTTACACGTTATAGATCTTTTATAATAATGAATCACCTTTTATTTTTTGCTAATTTACTAGTGGTTTAATTCGCTATCAATTGTCAATATAAATAGAAGTGAAAAACATCGCGCAAGATAACGCATTTTTGAACTGGCTTCCGACATAACGCCTTTTTCAGCCGGCTTCCCACATAACGCATTTTTCAACCAGCTTTCGCGATAACGCCTTTTCAACGGGATACTGAGATAATGCTTTTTTATGCGGAAGCGACAATATTTGTGTTCTATTGGTCAAAATAAACATTTGTAGTCAAACGTATCAAATAAATTTCGAATATAATGATATATAAAAGACAAATTTATTCCTGCATGTATAACTATGGGATTGCAATGTCACTGTATGCCAATAACAGCAATATGGTAAAATAATGGTGAAGCAACAAGAATACATACAGGACATGTGCTTAACGCTGCTTGATTGCAGCATTTTATCTATTACTAGCCAAATCTATGCGCGCTGCGCACGCTCTATGTACTTTTTTTATTAAACATGCAAAGAATACTTATAAGCCGGAAATCTTTTTCTTTTAATTTTGATGCATCTTTAATAATTGATATAATACTGTAGTACATTTACTCTTAATGAATACAACATTTTGAGGCTAGAAACTATAAGCTTATTCGAATATTTTTTTTCGTGGAGTATTAAATAAAGAATACAATCTGAACATAATATTGACATAATTTATTCTAATATTAACATAATTAATTCTTCTAAGATTAAAGCATTGCTTATTGTTTTGAATTTTACCGTGCAATTCAATAACTAATCGTATTGTGTTTTGAAATACTTTTCTACTTCTGGTCATCACTTTAACAAATAATTATAACAAGTTATTTATTTTTTTAAGCTGCAACCAACATTAATTTGATTATTATTTAATACTTTTCACTTTAATCATTTTCATTCGAATAAATATTCCAATAAATAATACCTAATTATCAAATAAAACTGCATATTTAATTTTAAATTTTCGTGCCTTTTATCCAAGAGCCAATCACAGATCGAATCTATAGAGGCTTCACTTCTTCCGGTCATCACTTTTTTAAGAAGGGATTATTTACAACAGCCGTACTGATGCCCAGTAATAATATCCACACTTACCCTATATTCTAAATTAACTAAAATCTACATACTATGGGCATGCATAATTAATATTAAAGGATTGAATATTGCGTTTAAAAACATATTTTAAAATGCGCTTCCGTCATAACGCGGGGAGAGACTTGGGGAATTCCTTGGCGTCAAAATATTTTGCGCATAAACGAAACGCGGTCCGTTAGGAATCTTACGCATGAGATCTTAGTCCGTACGCATATGCCAAAGCTAATACCAGCATCTTGAAGAAGCTATTTTCATCTTAAAAATCGTAATTTTGTTACCTAGTTGGTTAAACATTTGCAGCTTCTCTGACATAATTATGAAGCTTTTATGAGCATTTTATTCCATTTATCTTTTTTTTTTAACAACGGTAAGCTTATTGATATGTTTTGTTTTTAGATATTTACTAACTTATTTCGTTAACAATGACTTAATGTATAACATGATTATTATTTTTCGAATTTTCTTTTCTTTCGAAAGTTATTAAAAAAAACTATTTTCTAATTCAAACACTACTCTTTCATGATCATAAAATTGAATAAGGATTACGTAGTTCACTGCATCTGAACTAAAGTCTATTGAGCGAATAAAATTTTTCAAAACTGCATAGAATTCAACGGTTCAAAAGAGGACTTTTACAGAAAAAAAAGTCAATAGATTTATCCGTATAAAAAGATTGAACTGGTTGAAACTAATACTACAATAATATTCTACTCTCTAAATGCAAAATAGTGAAAAAATCACTATTCAGTAGTTGAATGTCGTGCACTTCTGAAATAGTGAATACGCACTCCGAAATAGTGGGCATCCACTATTTTAGCAGTTTATATTAACTTTTTTAAATAGTGAAATTTCGCTATTTAAAATAACGTTTGATACACGTGATAAATATAATTCTTCCACAATCTTCGTTCGGGCAACAAACTCATAGTCGTGCAAGAATTATATTTATTGCACTAGTATCGGAAAGTACTATAATATACACTACTAAAATAGTGGATATTACTATTTCGTAGTGCATATCCACTATTTCAGAAGTGCACGACTTTGAACTAATGGATAGTGATTTTTTCACTATTTTACATAATTAGAAAGTACAGAAAAACTTGCTCTACGAGTCATTTGTAAAAATTTAATCATTTTCGTATTTTGTAATCGTTTCACGAAATACCGAACACGAGGTAAACTATTTGGCAATAAATTTCGCTATAATTTTTCAAACCTCATTTCCAAAAATAGACCAACTTAGTTAAATTTTTTTAATTAATCCAGTACCACACTTAAAGTTAGAAAGTCTTAATTGTGCAAATTTACGAGCTCAATTAAGTTAAAGAAAATCTTTAAGATAAAACGACAGTAATTTCATAATTGAAAGTAAGCTGCAAATTTTCCGTCCCCGCCTAACGAGCCGCGTCGACTGCATTACGCTAATGCAAGGTCGGATACGCGTATGCACACACAATATATATATGCAGGCACGTCGAGTAGCCGGCGTCGTCGCCGCCACATGGAGCTGCGGAATTTAACAGGTGATGGGAAAAATGTAAATAAACTCTCTCTCTCTCTCTCTGTCTCTCTTTCTCGCATGATGGGGCGCAGCCGCACACGTCCCTCTGCCGCGACGAGACGCTGCAGCACGCCCACCGGCGCCCATGTGTATGCGCGCTCCCAACGAAAAAAGGCGCGAAAGCACGCGCGATTTCCCGCGTGCTTTACATTCCCGTTCGCCGCGGCAAATTCAAATTTCGGAAAACCCTCGGCTCGGGCTTGTGTGCGCAAAACAAAGGAGAATATATTTTTAAGAATCTCGCTGTAACGAAGAGGCAACAAGAAGTACGGCTTGCGCGAAACTCGATGCGCGAGCGCATCCACGGAGGTGTGGTTTCCATGCGCGCACGATCGTATATCCGCTAATATAAGAAACGTCACGTATATATATACACGGCGGGGAAAAGGAAGAAAAAGGGGAAGAGAGAGAGAGAGAGATAGAGAGAGGCCCGTTTATGAGATACGTGGGTGCATGTGTAAGCGGCGCAAGGACTGAAAACCGCGAGAACGAGAGAAATCCAACAAGCGAGTCAGTGGTATATATATATATTACAGCCATAAAAGTATATCCAAAAATAAAAAGCGAAAAATCCGAGCGAGAGTTTGAAACCAAAGAAGGAGGGGGGGGGGGCGCGAATTCGTACAAAAGCAGATTCTCTTTTCCCTCTCCTCTCATGCGTAGGGAGCTGCATAGCGCTGGGCAGGCGATATCTTCAGTGGTGGTGCACGTGAAAAAATACGCGAATACACGCGCGGAAGACTGCTTGCTTGTGTGTGTGTGTGTGCATACGTACGACGGCGACGACGGCTGAAAAAAAGCTCCGCCGAGTATATAAAAGAGATGAAAAGAAGGCACAAGTCGGGTCGGCGCGGCGGGCTGAAGAATTGTGTGCAACAACAACATGTACGTACACTCCTCGGCTGGGGCGACGACGCCGGCGGTGGCCTTGGACCACCTAGCCATTACCATCTCTTCTCTGGCACTGTCTTAAATATCTCTTTCTCTCTCTCTCGCTGCGACACATATACACACACGTAGACACGCTAAGAGGGAAAACAATACATGACCGAGCCGTCCTTCGCAAGTCCCGATCTCCTTAAGTACACACGCGCGTATAGTACGTATATGTCGCACAAAGGCGAATATCTCGGAGAAGAGATCGAGACAGAGCAGAGAGGTATAAGAGATAGCTGGAGAACGGAGCCGCAGAGTAAGCGAAAGAGAGCTTCAGCTGATGGGTCACTGCATCTTCAGGGTTGCGCCTCTCTCGTCGTGTCCAGTTCAAACGCACGTGGGATTACGTGTATATACTTATAACCGACTGCGCCCGGAACACGCACTTACATATGTACACATGGATGTATATATGGAGGTATACGCACACTGCCAGAGAAACAACTCACGCGTATAACGGAGCGGAGCAAGGGAGCTTATACGTGTCGTCGTCGTCGGGTGCACGCGCAAGACTCTTGTCGCCGCCGTCATCGACGGGGACCCTAACCTAAGCTCTCTCCCCCTCTCTCTCATTCTCTCTCTCTCTCTCGGGCGATCTTGCACCGCCACTGCGCGCGACGGAGGTAGGCCCGCGCGCCACCGCGTGCGCGGCGGCGGTGCTAGCTGGCTGGCTAGCTATAGCTGTTCCGCTCTGCCGCTGCCGCTGCCACGCGCGCGAGGGTCGATAAAACGTGCAGTGTTTGCACATGCAGGCGAGTCCATGCGACGGCGACAGACTGATAGAGAGGGAGGGAGTGAGAGAGAGCTGCTGCTGGGTGGAGGAGGCTGTCCTCGTCGCGCGCACCCAACTTGCAGTATATACGCGCGGCGGCGGCAGCGTCTTGCAGTTTCTCTCTCTCACTTGCTCCCTCTCTGCTACTTCTCCGCGCGGGGGAGGAGAGAGGGAGGCGAGGGAAAACGCCCCGGGCCACTTATTCGCGCCGGGGCGCTCTTTTTCGTCTAGCTGCTGCTGCGCGCGAGCGAGCGTGACTGCATATATGCGATACGTACGTACATGTGTACATGTACAAGTGCGCACCAGTATATACGTGTATATATATGCGGTAGCCACACATGGTGGGAGAGAGAGAGAGAGAGAGAGTTTTAAGGATATTTTTAAGGGTATTACCGCCGCAGCCGACGGCCATAAACTCACGTTTTTTACGACGACAGCTCTCGAGCTTTTCGCGAAATTTAGAGCGCTATCGCGCGTACGCGTATAGGTGTTTACCTTAACTGTATATTGGTTTCGTTGTTATTACTTGCGCGAGCGAGAGCGTGGTATGAATATTTTTTTTTTTTTTTTAAGAGAAAAATCGATAGCATGCGGTAGCGATGGAATGGATGCGTTAGGTGTAGACGGAAGAGAGTGGGAGAGAGAGAGAGAGAGAGATTAGAAAATTATCCGACTTTATCTGTCGGGGTTATTAAGGCGACGATGCGCTCGCGCCGGGGGTTTACGGCTTAATCTCTTACGTGGCGTGGGCTGCACACACAGCCGTGGGCGGCAGCCCCTCCCCCTTCTCCCCAGAACCGCCTGCCGCCCGTTTGCGCCGGTCGATATTCTCAGGTGTTTTGGAGTCGGGCTGGCCTTTTTGCGCGTGATTTAGAGCGTTATTACCGGGGAGAGCTATGGTTTTTTCGAATTAAAGAAGTTAGAGAGCGCGGAGCTTTCGCAGGTGCGAGAAAGGAATATGAGAAATGGGAACGGCTCGATGACTCGTGAGTTTTTCGCAGTTGCGAAATGGGGCTTTATGGTTGGCAGGTATGATTTGTTAAATTATTTGTGGAGCCTACAGTTTAATAGTTGAGTTGGGCAAGGAATTCTGAATAGTAGGGAAATTTTTTATTAAGGGGAGCGGTGGACCCCTAAGGGGATATCGGTAGAAAGTTTATGGATATATTTATAATTGGACTCTTGATTTTTATAAAAGTTAGGATTTCTGGAGTTTTGAATTTTGTTATTTGTATGATAGGTATTTATTAAGTCAACCATTGATTAACTAAAAGGATCTCTAAGGGGCCAGCAGTAAATATACTTACTTATAAGTTTTAATTAAATTCTGGATTCAATGAAAGTTTCAATTTAAACTCTGAATTTCGTAATTTGTTAAATGAATTGTATAAACGTCCCTCGTCTCGCTGGTTTTGCAAAAATATATCGTCGCGCGGTACGAAGAAAAGCAAATTTGAAGACCCAGACGAAGAAAAGCCAGTTTCGCGCGAAAAAAGTCAAAGAATGGGCACGTTTTTGGCTTTTTTCGCGCGAAACTGGCTTTTCTTCGTCTGGCTCTTCAAATTTACTTTTCTTTGTACCGCGCGACAATATATTTAAATTTCACTTATTAATTCATGAGAAATCAAATAATAGCTTTTTCAAAAATAAATTATTCAAGTAGAAGAAAATTAATTTTTTAGGTGGCTCACCAGTGACGAAAAACACCGAATATCTGAACGAAACTGCTAGAGGTTGTTTGTTATTAATTTAAAACAAACCTCCCTAAGTTTCAGACCCTAACAAACCTCCCTAAGTTGTCAGGCAAATTTTTGTAAACGAGCTATTTGAATATTTTTTAGCACGGCTCTTATGGGAGATCATTGAATGTTGCACCGGAAATGATATACGATATCTTAAAAAAAAACTGGATACCTCGTTCAAAAAGTTAAACTATAAGAAGAAATTATAAGCTTTCTAATGATACAAGAATAGTTGGTCTTGCCAAGGATTTTTTAAATATTCAATCGCGAAAGTGGTTGTGCATAGAGGTTAATTTGTTTACACGGGCTGTGGGCACTGCTACACGTGGCGTACGTGCTCTGACAGCTTCAATACATATGCAGGATGCAGACGATACGTTACAACATTAATCAATAATTGACTAATGTTGTAAATATAAATTATTGATATACTATGCATACCTACTAACTAAATCCAAACGCGCTGCGTACGTACTACTTTGTTTTTGAGGTTATCAGTATATAATTTTTCATTATGATTTCATTTTAATTCAAATGATAGGATAACCCGATAATTTTTCAAAGCATGAAAAAGTTAATCTTTTTATTCTAATTTGATTTATTTAGTTTAAATAGTTAAGAATAAAAATTCAATTTAAAAAATTCAAATGTATTTGAATTTTTGCGCCTATTCCTTACAGACCGATCAAAATCAATCTTTAAATGCTTCACGACATCCGGCCATCATTTTTTTGAGAGTAGATTATTTTTATTGTACATTACTAATGAAATATCTTTAGGAACATCATCAAAATTCATAATTTTTAATTAAATGTAGTTTTTAAAATAACATCATGATAGATTTTAGAAAGTTTATTTACGTCATTATTTTGACTAGGGATTTCACTGATGAGCCACCTTCAACGCGTTAAAACAAGGAAAAGTTAAATGAATTTTAGAAATAATGAATAACTTTTTACAATTTAGTACAGTATTAAAAATAAGAAATGTATATAAGGTAGAGTAAATATTTGCATGTAAAGAAGGAAAAATATAGCTCCTGCTAAGAAGGAAATATTTTTCGAGTGCAATAATCAAGCGCGCTCCGACGCGCTTTAATGCAAAGGGTTAATGAGACGACCTTGTGAATTTAAATTGGAAAATTATCTTGATTTACTCGAAAAAGGTGAAAATCGCCTAAATAATTATGTTTATCATTATGTTTGCAAAATGCCAAAAGGCTTAATGAGCCTTTGTATTTTATATTCCACTTGAAACTTTTCAGAAATGCATATTCATTCATTTTTTCGACTTTTTTTTTTACAGAACTCAGTTATAATACATGCCCATAAAAATCATCGTCATCGTCGTTATACTTTTGTTTAATTAAAAACGATATTGAAATTCAATGCGCGTTATTGTAATAAAAATTTTCGTCCAATTAAACCAATCGAATTTTTATAGGCGTCATCGACTGTGTTCGCAATTGCGCAAAATCATCACAAGACTCTTTAGCGCGTTTGAAATTTAACGAAATGAAATTAATAATTTTTCAAATGCTTCAATTTATCATGTGACAGCTAATAAAATCTGCAGCCGCGCGTCACCCATGTCTAGTTACTTTAATAAGTCTTTAAAACCGACGCTGACACGCCAAGTGCAACGGGGGATTAGCTCTTTTCACGGCTCGACAAAAACGAGCACATGGCTCGTGTCACACGCCTGCATCTGTAACAACTAAATATCAGCTTTTTGTTAATTTCAGAATTGCGACTTTAATTAAAGAAAAATAAAATATTTTTCATAAAAGTCCTTTGCCCAATTGTTGCTGTTGAATATACTCGTAAATGTATAATATACGATTATAAAACGGCTCAGCAAACCAACATTATATAATATTAGCAAAATTAAACAATATTTTATTTCGAGTCACAATGTTGCGGCATTATCAAATCATAAAACTCAATCAAATAACCATAAAACCGAAGAAACGGAACATAAATAAGCCGAATAAATTGCGAAACAACGGCACGCTCGGTATTCAGTTACCTGCTATTACTACATATGCGTCAAAGCATTGCATTTTCACGCGAGCGTGCGCGCTGGCCGGCGACTTTTGTGTGCGCGCCGTGCGAGCATGAATGAAATTACTTGGTCATTCAACAGCGCCCGAACTAACAAATTTTAATTAACGCAGCTCACCGACAAGGTAATACGCGCGTACATAGAGGGCTTTGCGTCTCCTCTTAATTATTGCGCTAATTAAGAGGCTAGGCGCGAGCACGCGCCGCCTCAAATTATTTATATCACTTTTCTATATAACATTGACGGTCATTGAAGTTTTCGTGCAGCATTCGCCGCGTGCGCGCGGATAAAGTTCCAGACTCGAAGACACTTTAATCCATATTTCGCGCGGAGGACTTGAGAAATTAATTACGGTATATTGATACAGAAATTAAACTTTTAAATATGACGCCGTCGCCGAGGAAGCTCCGCGTGACGCAATAATGAGAAATTTTGGAAACGAGAAATTCAGTTAGCGAAGTTTACTGCGAATTAATGAAGATAGTGCAAGATTAATGAAAGAATGCTAATGCCGCATTTTTTGTTTGTTTGTTAATGTTATACTATTTATATTTGCGTGTAGTTAATTTTTACACGAATTTTAAATGATTTAACAACACCTTTCAGCGAACAGTGAATCGATTAATTAATTAAACTTATTATTTCTATTTCTGCGCCGCGCTACTAGCCTGTCATTATAATAAAAGAGATTAATTAGAATAATTGATGTACATTTACATTCTAGTTGACGCGTAATGCGTAGGTTCAATTTAATATACCGCCGGTATAATATAATGGGTCTGAACTTTGCAACGTTGTAGTGCAACGAAATAAAAAAATATTTGATATTCCTTCAAGTTTATAATAACTAATATTAATTTTTCGTGTAGGTTTATGGTTTTGTAGTATCAAATAACTTTAAAACAAAGATTTAGATGAAATTTCCATTGCTTAATAACATTAATTAATTGTAAAAGATTTACCCCACTCCGAATATGAGCATAGTTGTCTGTGTGATACACCGATTTTCACATACAAATAATTTTAGTATATAAGCGTGAATTTTGTAATATATCGTTACTGACGAGCGGATTGTTGCCCGCAAAACAACGTTGACCACAATAATTTAATTATTTGTAAGTTTGTACATAACTTTTAATTTTCAATTGTAATTTCTTTAATTATTGGTTTACAAAACGTGTGTATTGAATTCTCATTAGATTCCTGAAGAGGGACATAGCCAAAAATGCCCGAAACGTTGAATAAAAGATCAAATTCATAAAAAAGGTGTTTGTTATTAATACCTTTGACCTTGGTAGAAAATTGGCCATAAGCTGCAGATTTGTCAAAAAATTAGAAGAAAAATCTACCATTTGCTGCTATTAACAATTTAATTGTAAAAGATTATTTCGTTGCACTCCAACGATGCAAACTTCAGACCCATATAATATACAACGAAATGAATGGGAAAATTTACAACTAGCTTTTTCCAAGTAGACATATTATGTAGTTGGCAGTATTATATAAAAACTAATGGTTGTAATTGCAAGAAACGAACGAAATGCCTTTCTGTTTTGGAGTTTTTTTTTTTACGTTTTCATACTCCGTGCCAATTTTCAATATAATTTACTCGAGGAACTAACGCTTCTTCATTTTTTTTTTCAATAAGGAATAAGTGGAATATTTTGGCTCAGTGGTTAGCATGCTAGTCACGGAAACAACGTCGTTCCAGGGGTCGTGGGTTCGATTCTCGGTGAAATCACTCGGATTTTTTTCGAGCTGTTTTTCAGCGGGAAAAGTACCATGACACCGGATGGGTCTGAAGTTTGCATCGTTGGAGTGCAACGAAATAATCTTTTACAATTAATTAATGTTATTAAGGTAATGTGTACTTACCGACAAATTTTAGAACATATATATCTTTTGCAAATAATAATAGAATTACTAAAAAAAAAAATTGAGTATAGTATTTATATATACGGAGCGCCTGACAGAGCTGTTTTTCCAAAAATCTACTCAGAATTTATTTAATTAAATAAAAGCCGCAATGTCGATAAGTAGGGATCTGTAATACTTCGAATTTTGCCAGTTTTAAAACGAGCGTATCTCATGGAAATGCTGATAGAATCGCACAAAAAAAAATCTGAGCATAGTATTTACATACACGGAGCGCCTGACAGAATTGTTTTTCCAAATAAACGTTCGAATGTTTATTAATTAAATAATGAAATTGGGTTGATTTTGAGGTTCACATCGCCTTAAGGTGATGTTATATACCGACATAATTTTAAAAAGAGTACATCTCATGAAAATACCAATAGAATCATCCACAAAAAATTCTGAGTATAGTATTTACATATACGGAGCGCCTGACAGACGTGTTTTTACAAAAAAATGATCAGAGTTTATTTAATTAAATAAAAACCGTACTGTCGGTAAGTAGGAATCTGCAATTGACCTATTTTTAAAACGAGCACAGCTAACGAAAATACTAATAGAATCGCTCAAAAAATTTTCTGAATATAGTATTTACGTGTCCGGAGCGCCTGACAGTCGTCTTTTTCCAAATCAACGTTTGAATGTTGATTTAAAAAATTTTGAAATCAGGGTATCACATCACCTTAAGGGGATGCCTTACTCGTACTATTACCGACCGAGCAATTCACACAGTTTCAAGCTGATTAAAAATAATATACGTCGAATCACAAAAAATCAAGAGAACACTCTTCTGTGTTTTTTAACGTTCTATCATCCAGTCAAAGTTTGGAGTCGAAATATCAAGCCGTTTTTTCAAAAACTTTGAACGAAATTAAATTTAATTTCGTTCAAAGTTTTTGAAAAAACGGCTCGATATTTTATTTTTAATCAGCTTGAAACTGTGTGAATTGCTCGGTCGGTAATAGTACGAGTAAGGCATCCCCTTAAGCAATGGAAATTTCATCTAAATCTTTGTTTTAAAGTTATTTGATACTACAAAACCATAAACCTACACGTAAAATTAATATTAGTTATTATAAACTTGAAGGAATATCAAATATTTTTTTATTTCGTTGCACTACAACGTTGCAAACTTCAGACCCATAACACCGGCTGCTTTAAGGCGGGTTTTTCCCGGGGATTTCCCTTCAGTGGAATCCCGGGTTTTCCCTTGCCTTTCAGGCGCAATCCTGGGGGAATGCGAAGCAGTGGTAGGGAACAAAGAGAAGGTCGATAAGGTAGGTAGGCCGATCCGATGCACTAGACAGGAAATACCGGCCTTACCGGCGGGGAGCTGGTCCTGAAATATGGACCTTTTCCGGAGAGGCTTACCCTGGAAGACGGACCCGATGTCCCTCTGAGGGCAGAGAGTGTTGGCTTAACCAACACGGTGCGAGACTGAAATATGTCCTCACCGGAAATGTCTTCCAGGAGGATTAAGAAATAGGTAGGATAATATGATAGGGAGAAATAGTGAGGTCCATAGGATTGGGCACTACTTCCACACCAAGGTGGTGGAAGGCCCCCGCCAGCTGGGCCAAATAGGCTGCGGCGGTAATGGAAAAAAAAGTGGAATACCTAGGTTAATTTTAAAAATGCATTGTAGATTACGAGTATAGGTTACAGCAAATTACATGTTAAAAATGTAAACGTAACTAGATGATTAGTTTTTTATTCGAGTATAACAAATTGTGATTATAACAACGATTCAGGCTAGAGTTTGCTTGCAGATAAAGTAATAGAAATTTAAAAATGAATATCAACATATTACTACATCAAAATGACAAATTTAAGTAGTGGTGAGCAGATCACTGTTGAAATTAAATTTTCATCGTCATATTTTGAATAAAGACCTATTCTAAAAAGTGACGGACTTATCAGTAATGTAATAGTGAACGTTAACTACTTTTCGTTGAAAATTAAGCATAATTTTAGCGCATTAGTCCCCTTTAGTATCATTTTACAACGTTCTATTCAATTGTTTAAAATACTCAAAAAGTCTTGAACAATACCGCGGAAAAAATAATTCAAAAACCTTCGAACAATCATTAGTTAAAAGCCATGCCCACCGCACCGCACCTACCTACCATTTCATTCCGTTAAAAGAATTTCAATTCAGAATTAGAATCTCAAATCCACAATCCTGCGAAACCCTCGCTCCCCTAAAAAAAAAAAAAGCGCCACTAAATCCGTGCATCGCTATATGACCATCCGACTCCAAATCCCCCTATACCTGCGCGCCTATTACAATTCCCGCGCGGGCCGCAAAGTGTATACCGCGCACCGCCGGCTGTCAGGTATAAAAAAGCACACGCGACAATAACAAACCGGCCGCTGATTACGCTCTCTCCATCACGTATATATTCCTCTCTTACTCTCTTACATACGCACACATATATATCTCGCAGACGCTGGGCTCATACCCCGAAAGAGCGAGACGGAGCGAGGCGGCGGCCGTGTCTGCGCGCGCGCGCTGCACACATCGCTCGCGCTCTCCGTCTGCCTGTGTCGTGGCAGCACAGCGCGACTCGATTCCGCGTGCGCGCAGAGTGAATTGCTAAAGTGTTATATACTTATATATCGGTACACAGTAGCAGCGATCGGCCGAGGAATTCCTGGAAGGGTGGCTAGAGCTCGCGTGCATATAGTAATATACGCGGACGGCAAAAATGGTGAGTTTGTTGAGAGTATCAGGAGGCTTGCGGGTGGGTGTATGTAGCTGGAGTATCCTAACCTCTAAAAAATCTTCCGTGTCGACGTCGTCGTTGTCTACTCACACTGTCTCGCTCTCTCTCGCTCTTGACTGCGTTGGACTCTGTACGGAAGCTCGCAAGCCCTGCTCTACGAGAATCTTCCGGGAAGACTGACCGATGACTGACGATGCTGCAACCGTGCGGCAAGCTCTCTCGCGCACTGTGACGTGTATATATGTATACGTATATATCGATAAAACGCTCACACTCTCCCCGTATACATGTATACGCGGCTACACAATATATAAACTCGAATGCAAAAAACCAAATGCTGATGTTCGCCGTCGGCCTCGACTCGCCGGGGCGTAACGTAACGTAAACAAACTTACACGTGCGCGCGCGGCTCCTGTCAAAATCACTGTCTCTCTCGTTCTTTCACTTATATATACTGTCACTCCCCAATCACTATGTGTACATATATATCTCTCTCTCTCTCTGTCCCTCCCACTCTATATCACACTACTTGGAAGCGCAGCACACTAATGCAACTCTGCTTTCTTTTTGGTTGGGTTGCTGCACACAACACAGGACATCTCGGCGTTCGCCGAGGATGACTTCGACCCGGCCGAGTGGATCAGCAAGATGTGCAGATCCGAGGAGGCGCGCGGAAACCTCGAGGTACGTATATCAATGAACTAACGAATCTGCGTGTACACACGGGCGCGCGACTAAAGTCTCTCTGCAGGCTGCGCTGGCTCTCTCTTTCGCTCTCCCCGCGCCCGCCGCCATCGTCGTCCACTGCGCGCGCTGTATCTGTCTCTCTCTCCCCCGCTGCAGTTCTCGCGCGCCCCCTTCCACCCTCCCTCCCTCCGTCCCTCCCACCGTCTCGCGTAGTGCTTCTGTTTTCACTCCGTCCTTCTCATGCTCGGCGCTGCAGCAGCAGCAAGCAGCAGCCCTACAGTTGCGCGCGCTTTTGTCCTTAGCTGGGCGTCCTCGTCACCGCCGCCCCGCAGGGAGAGCAGCCTCATTGAACTTGAGAGAGCATAGCAGCAGCAGCCGGTCACTGACACTCTCTCTCTCTCTCTCTCTCTCTCCCCGGCGTGCTTTTTTGCGGGTGCAAACTCGTTTTTCCTCCCCTATATATCGCGTCTCTCGCTCTGTGTCGCGCGCGTATATAAGCTTCGTGGCTTCGTCGCTCGCTCGCGCATGTGTATAGATGCATGCATGCATGTATGCGTTTGCATACGTACGGTGAGCGGCCGTATATATAGACGCGTGTGTGGGTGGTGGCGGAGTATATACGCGCTGTTTTCTCGGTATGCGAGCAGATTTATATGTAGGGCGCTTCCTCTTTTTTTTTCCTCACGAAGAAGATACAGTCGCGTGCGCGCGCCCGCGCGGAGAGGGCCGCCCTCGCGATTGGAACTAGTTCCTGCAGCGCGGCGGCTTATTCACTCCCTCTCTCGTGCATGCACGCGAGCATTATACTGGGGGCATATATAGATATATATAGCTTTCGCGCTAGGTGTGGTTTTTTGCGAGAGCTCTCTTCGCGCGGGAATGCTGCACAGCCGTCGCCACCGCGGCACATGCGTTTTGAGTATATGCATAAGAGCCTCCCGGCGGGGGGGAGGGTATTACTGGTACGCGCAACGAGTATTGTATAGGCTGCGCTTTAAAATTTCGAATCGATGCGATCGAGCAGTGTGCATGTTGTGTAGTAGTATAGGCTGCACAGCGCGCCGGGCAAATCACACGGATAAGTGTGGGAGGCTGTGGTTGTGGTATAGTGCAGGCTATGTGGCTGCGCGAGGGAATGAAAAGGGATTTGAAGGTTTTTGATTCTTCTTTTTTTTTTTGCGAGCGCAGTTAAGTACGAGGTGGTAGGGATTCGCGCCGGGATGTAAGGTGCAGGTTTTACGAAGTTGCCGCAGCAGAATAGCTGTTTCGATTCGCGAGAGGATCGCGGGCCGGATAGGAATGTAGGTACTCGGTTCTATTTACATTTAATCTGCGTATTATTTCGCGGGATTCCTTTTTCTATGTACAGCTATGTGGCGGTAGAAGCGTAGACTTGAGAAAATTGCTAAAAATGATGAGGATTCTGGGAAATAAATATGTGGATTTTCATTTAGTCTTCGTAAAGTTTTCAGATTATCCAGAATCATTTTAGACGTTAGGTACACAATCTCAAGTCACATTTATTATTTATTTGTATAAATAATTTTATTTAAAACTGAATGCTGTTATATCGTAGATGCTTGAATAAGTTTTTTATGCAAAGGAAAAAATATTAGAATATTTTTTATTATCATCGGTTTAGGAATTTATGTTAAATTAATTTGATTTTTGCTGCTTTATTTATATAAAAATGCAATATAACATTATAACAAATCACGAAGATCTGCACTTTAATTAAAAGCAGTGAGGTAACTTCACATCTCATGGCTTACCATCAACAGATTACGGATGTCATAACTCTACATGTCGCTGCATAACGCTGAGATACTACTGTAACCATATAAAAAAAGATTTAAATATTAAAATAGCGGACGCTTCCAAATTTGAAAAGTATCTCAATGATTAAAAACGTCTTTTATATTCATTTAAACAAATGTTAAAATAATTTTTATTATTAGAACATGTAATTTTTTAACACGTATAATGAGCTTGTAAACACTCTAGAAAAGCACAATTACGCTAAAAATACGTACTCGTTAGATAGCGTCAGAAATTGAGTGAGGAATACGTGGCTTTATTGATTATCGCATTCTAACTCCAATCTCTCCCCTGTGAATCATTAAATAGCTTTCGTGTTACGAATGTTTTTTTAACACAATTAAAATTCATATAGGTATTAAATGTATATGCTATTTTAGTCGTGAGTTTATAATTATTCAACGCTAGCCATACAATATTTAATATGTTATTTATATTCTGAAGTACTTCTTACTTAGAGAATAATATCTAGCTATACGTATTGCATTTCGACATTAAGTAAAAATCCGTAAAATCTAATTTGGAATCTCGAAGCTCGCGTGCCCACTCAAATATGTTAACTCAATTTTTATAGGAAACGGTAGCATTGTGGGTTGCCAAGTATTTCAAAAAGAAGTAAACGGGATCCCCATAAAATATGCATTTACGTAAATGATCCTGAGGTGTGCGGGACTCCATAAAAATGTTCATAAGAAACCACATTTGAAACCATAATATGATGTGTGTAAAAGGATACATTCCTTAATGGATGTTATAAAACTTTTATATTGTGTATTTTGTTTTTTATAATTTATTTTTATAGCAGATTAATTCAGAAAAATTTCGAGCATTATGACACCACCTATTTACTTAATCAAATTAAATATACTATTTTTGGGCAGAATTATACTTTATGTGTATTGCGTTCAGTGCAGAAGTTTTCATAGAAAATACAAATATTTGTATTGAATCGTATTACTCTGACAAAATATTACTCGAAAATACTCTTGGCATACCTCTGGTTCTTCTATTAGTAAAAGAACAAATAGCTAGCGAAAAAGCATCGAAACGTTTTTTGAGATAAAACCAAACAAACAAACTACAGTTGGTGGTGCGCTTTAATTGTTTAAATTTTAATGACAGCATTGGTGCAATATTTGATCAAAAAATCAGAGGCCAATTATTGCAAGGCAAGAAATCCAGCGTTATGATATTATCCGATTGCACATTTTTACACGTAAATTATTCATGTTTCTCATAATGTCAATATTGGATATTGATTACCGTTATGGTTGTTGGTGCATACGATAAAAAATGAGTTTCGCGTTAATTTTTCCATAATTTGCACAGTCTTTGATCCTTTTTATTTTGTGTAATGATTCGATTTTTTCGTTTAATGCAACAAGTCTCTTTCAATATTTAAATTGTCATTTTAACAAAAATACACGTAAGTACAGTTATGTATAAAATCGCATATTTGGCCATTTACACGAGACTAATTAAAAAAGGTATTAACCGTTTTAAAATGATTTATTTATACATAAATCATTTACTTTTTAATTTATTGAACTTGCTATTCTTGAACTTACAAAGACCATCAGATTTTCTAATGCTGTTATAATACTTAATCAGTATCTAAATACCTCTTATTTTGTTAAATATTCATTAATATAAAATGAATATAAATCAACGATCGGCAATTTCTCAACTTTTTATAAAAAAAAAAAAAAAAAAAAAACTGAAAAATTACAAGTACTCCCTATGAACTCAGTTTTGTTAAAACACCAATCCAAAGAAAACTTTATCAGTTATTGCCTGGTTACTACCTAATTCATTGATAAGTTGGCAAACAAACTTACAGTAAAAGAAAAACTTTTGATATATTTAATGTATCGATGCAGCGATATCTGCCCACTTTTATAGTAACACTTAGGAAAGATAAAAAAGTACATTTTTGTTTTTAAACATAAATTTTTCAAAAATAACTATACAACGAGCCCCAATAACTTTAAACTTGCGTACTGTAACTTTTATTATCAAAAAGATGGCGTCAAATAGAAATGCATTTAACGTCTGGTGATGAGTATTTAATATTTTAATTCATTGATAGGGCTATCTTGCATCGATGTTAACGAAATTGCAACTGTACGTCCAACAAGTCAACACATCACTAGAAGAGACCAGTCAAAATGTGTTGACGAGTATGCCGAAGCTTCTCAGAGACACGCAAATACTTCAGCAAGAAGCAATAGCTCTCAAAGAAAAGATGCAAACTGTTAAAGGAGAATTGGAAGCCGTAATACCAGATTTCATTATCAAATTTTACATGCATGCAAAGAAAACTTTTTTTTTCATCACGTGCATGAAAAAGGCCCTTTTCCTGCATAGAAAAGTGAATAGAAAATCGAGCATTGCGAGCGTCTAGTGAGGCCTCCCGCAGTAGTGGGAGGAAAAGTTCTTTCCCTCCCGCTACGGCGGGAGGAAGGTAACTTAGTCTCCCGCGTTATGACGTCTCGATATGCCCTATCCATCTTTCATGCAAAAAAAGTCCTATTCCTGCACTTATTTAAAAAAGTACTATGTGCAACAAGGGAGCAATTGTCTTTTTCAGACTCGGATGATGATGATATTGAGCACTTGTGTATCTCTTGCACACACTCATCATCCTCGCTAGAAAAACTCAACTTTCCCCCCTAGTTGCACAATGTACTATTTTGTCTCGTATTAATAAACAAAATTTCATGAACGAATCAAACGTCAGTCTTAACAAAATCAATAACCAGTTCATTTACGTTCGTTCGAAAAATATTTTGAAAAGTTAGTTTAAAACTTTGTTTATTTATTTACTTATATTTTGTTTATATTATTTGGAAAACGGTATAAACTGAGATTCAACTTTGGAAACTACGATTCTTTTGTTTATTTTTCTATTTTGTTTTTCTGCGAATCGATAAAATCTTTATGTTGCAAAATAAAAATTTATAAAAATTAAAACTAAAAAAAAAATATTTTAAATATTTATGAAGCTATGACGTTGTAGAGCATTGGTAACTGAATATAAATTTAAATTAATGTATTTAAAGTAATTATTTTAAAATACCCAAATAAATAATTTGAATAAAACTTTCTTATTAAATCTTTGGTTATTAAGTTTTAATAATGAAGAAGTCTAGTTTTTCAAAAATATTATTTATGAGTGAGATTTAACAAGAAAGTCAATTTATTAGTAGAACGTAATTTTTATCATCTTTCAACGTGTTCGCGAATCATCTCATCAATTACTAATACATTTCCTGCTCGAAAGACAATATAAACGTTTCCAACTTAAATATTGACTTTCTATTGAACCATTAATTAGCCTTTTCTATTCCATTAAATAAAAGCTAATAAAAATATCGGAATGAAACCTTCAGGTGGAAAAAGGTACGTCCTCGTCAATCCATGTGCTCGAGAAGCTCGACAAGATGAAGACGGAACTGATCGAGCGCACGGAGAGCTTGAAGGAGGCCGACAATTGGACGGCCCTGGCGAACGACGTCGAGGACGTCTTTGAGTCCGGCGACGTGGAAAAGATCGCGGCCAAGCTCTTCAGCATGCAGAAGTCCCTCTCGATGCTGATCAACGCCCTGGACTACGAGGATAAGAAGCTCCAACTCGAGGGCCTGAAGAACCGCCTCGAGGCCATTGCCAGTCCGAAACTCGTGCAGGCTTTCACCGCTGGAAGTTTGGGTAACGTGTTTCTTTTTCTGCTTGCTTTAGCTAAATAATTGAGACTAATTATTTTGGGGATTTCGAATAATTATTGTTAGTATAGTTATAAAATTTCTAGAAGATTGTAAGAGGCTTCTGAAATTTTATAACTCAAGCGTATAAAAGTGGGCCGTTGAACTTTCCAAAAATGTCTGTGCAGCTTATTTTCGGTGAAGTAGTTTGTCGAAGTCCTCTTCATAATAATTACTGAATCCTAAATTTTGGGAATAAGCTCGCTCATGCATGCAATCCTGAAAATATTTGCCAAAATTGTGCTTGAATATTCATTTTTTGTCGAGTGGGCGCTAGGTGTGCATTGAACTTGAAATTTTCAAGTTAAATTTTTATTATAACGGAACATTAATTTACAGATCAATCGAAAATTTACGTGGACATATTTTCGAAAATGGATCGTTTGCCTCAATTACTCAAGTATTATCACAATTGTCAGAAAGTGACTTTAGCACAAGAATGGAGAAAAACCATAGAATTTGCACAAGACGAAAATGTAACGTATTGGTTACGTGTTTACTACGACAAATTATTGTCTTCATGGCATGATCAGGTACTTACATATAATATACTCATAATATTTAGTTATTTTTACTATCCTATTCAATACACGAAATATGTCTTCGCCATATCTTTAACATAATAGGGTGGGTCTAGAAAGATAGATAAAGTGATAGACAGACGCCTTACCATTCAGAAAATTAAAAATAGAATATTTACACCTCATTAGCAGATGCACGACTATCCCAATGCGTTTCGATCAGAAAGTACAATTACTAGAGAATACAAATATAGAAAAACATTTACAGAATTTATTTAATATTACAATACAATAACCGAAATATAGAAGTCAGAAATAATAAAAGTAGAAAGTATATCTCAGAATCTAGAAAACAAAAAAGATCAACAAACGAAACCAAGAAAAAATATCGTACGAAAGACACATTTATAGAAAATACATAAGACGAACGCCACACATGTAGAAGAAACTATAGTTTTTTCTATATTTTTTGGTAAGATTTTCTATACACATGGCATTTGTTTTATGTATTTTTTATATAAATATGTCTGTCGTACTATATTTTTTTCTTGGTTTCGTTTGTTGAGCTTTATTGGTTTCTAGATTCTGAGATATACTTTCTAATTTTATTATTTCTAACTTCTATGTTTCGGTTATCGTATTGTAATATTAAATCAATTCTATAAATATTTTTCTATTTTTGTATTCTCTAGTAATTGTACTTTATTTTTAATTTTCTGAATGGTAAGGCGTCTGTCTATCACTTTCTCTATCTTTCTAAATCCACCCACACAATAAGGAGGATATATTTAATAGATAAATTTGTGTACAATAAATTATGCACAATGAGAAGGATTAGATAGATTTGTGCACAACATTCGGGGTTTATTTTTCTGTGCACAATAAATATGTGCGCAATTCTTATGTGCATGAACCATCATGTCTCGACTTAATGGGTCCTTAATAATGTAAACATATTGGTATTATTTATAACTTACAGGCTGTACTTACAGCTATATTATCGTAAAAAGGAATAAAGATGACGTAAGCTCAGCGTCGGCGGAGGGCATGAGAGGAATTGGAAAGGGGGTAGGTTAGGCTGAATTAATAAAAATAAAACGATAATTAAAATGAAAGGAATAAATAAAACTTTTAAACAGTAGAGCGGTAAAAAAAATAAGACAACAAAAAAAAAGAATTAAGATAAAAGAAAATATTGAGCCGTGATACGCGGTCGAGGTAGATGCGCGGGTCGACTCGTGCGAGGTCCTCGTGGTGTGAGAGTCCCTCGCCCTTTCCCCGTTGACTCCGAAACGTATTTCGGAGTCGTCCCTGTATGCCCTGGTGCGGACGAAGTTCGCGCTAGGCGAGGGAGCGGGGGACTCCTTATGCCAAGAGCGACGAAGTCGCTGGCGGCGGGAGTCAGGCGAGGTCCTCTCTGAGGGAGAGACCTGGCAGGAGATCTTGGCCAGAAGGTCCGTCTCCGGCGTCGCGCGGAGAATGAGTGTTGCTCCGAAATTTCGGATTGAACAAAATACCTCGGTGCGGTTAGGGGGCGAGTGACGGTGCTCGCTGATTGGCTGCCGCCGGGCGGCGTAAAAGATGTGCATATCGGCTGCAGCTTGGGCCGCGCTCGCGGGCCGCTCGGTCCCCACCCCCGTTTAGAGGATGTGGCCCGTCGGCCAAGTCGTGACGCGAGCTTCTCCGAAGCTCGCGGAGCCGATCGATACTCGACGTTCGGGGAAAAAGTCGAGCGTAAAAAAAAAAAAAAAAAAAAAAGAAGAAAAAGAAAGTAAGGCCGCGATTATCGCGGACGTCAAAGGTATTCAGTAAAAGCATCCTAAAAAAATTACGTTATTTAGATTGAGGTGGCTTCATTACAAGAATTAGTTACATTAATGAAATTTGTTTATAATCGTTTGTTCACGTATTATAATGTAAAAAATGATATCATTTAAAAATATGGTTCTTAAAGTAACAAAAAAAAAATAATTTCACGAAATTTCAACATTGTAAAAGTAGGTTTTTATAAATAAATAGATGTATCTTTGTAGGTTTTCAAAATTTTTCCATTTTTCAATTTTTATATCGTTAACTTCCTATGAAATTGCACAAGGAACGAAATGAGTCCTTCCAATTTTAAATCGGATCAAAAATAAAAAAGATTTGTTTATTAAATTTTTTTTAATTGGCGACATGTACTTTTGCATGTTGAAATTTTATTGAAATTTTTTTTTTATTACTTTAAGAACTATAGTTTTATAAGATATCGTTTTTTACATTATAACATGTAAACAAACAATTGTAAACAAATTTTGTTAATGTGCCCCATTCTCGGAGTGAAGTCACCTCAAGTCATCAAAGGGGTTCAATAATTTTTCAATGTTAATCTCAGTTTAAGAAACTACTGATATTCAACATCAGTCTAACGGATTATTATTATTGCTGGATAGAAAGTGATTAAAATTGAATATTAAAAAAAATTCTCTATTTGTTTATTATTCTACAGCTTTTGTTATAAATATTCAGTTTCTTTCTATTTTTTGTCAATACTGTTATTTATTCCCCAAAATGGTCTCCTAAAAAATTTGTCAAATGGTCTTGAAGATTCTAAATGTATTGAAGAATGCATTAGAAGTAGTTTCGTTTACTTTTGAAATTGTTAGGTACTTAATAATAAGATAGAAAAGTAAATTTAAGAAATCGTAAGAACTAAACTTGTAATGGGGTTTTGGCTTTTTTAGCCTATTCACATTTTTAATGTTATTTTTTATGGGTTCCGTGTGATTTTTGTATTTTTTCATAATTATTTTATGATTTACATCTGATGCATAAATGATAAAAGTATGAATATGAAATAAATCAAACCTAACGTTTTGAAAAAGTTGTAAAGTTATAAAAAAATGTACGAAATAGTACGAAAAACCCTGAAAAATTGTAAGAAATTGGACAAAAGTATAAAAAGTAGTCGACTCTCACGCAAAAATTTAATTATCTTCATTTATTGTTAGTGAATTTTTTATTATTTGCACATAGCTAAATAACAAGAATTCATTAATAGATTAATTCTAACACCAAACTAAACATCCCCATTTTCAGATGAAATGGTGCAATCAGGTGTTCCCGCATTCGGACCTCTCCACCCTCGTCGAGCTCTACAGTGATCTACTTCAGAGCCTAGATCCAAGCATCGAGACCTGCATCGACGCAGCGCTGAAACAGCAGTCCAACGCGACAAAGTTGTCGATCCTTATGGAGCTGAAGCAGAGCACGCGACAGTTCGCCAATAACATCGGCTCGTCTCTTGACGTAGCGTCGCAGGAGCGCATCCCCGACGACAAATGCCTCGCTCTTGCGCAAGCCATCTACGTTCCTTACATTCCGTATGTCGTCAAGTATGGCATTTATGAAGCCTCGACTCTTGGGCATCAACTCAATGCGCTAGAGCTAGCGCATGAGGATCTAAGCGACTCGATTAGTGCACTATCGCTTAGTGTTGCTAAGGTCATGGATTACGCGCTCGAGGCGAACAAACGGTGCAAGCTCTTCACCGATGGCTGCGCGTATCCTGGTTTGATTAAGGCGTACAATGTAATTATTTCTTCTTTTTGTTTCATAAATTGAAGTTCGCTTCACAAGGGAGGAAAAAACATGGATAGTCCACAGCTCGTGTAAATGGCCACCCGAGCCGAAGGCGAGGGTGGCAATTTACACGAGCTGTGGGCTGGCCAATTTTACTCCCGTGGAGCGTATACTATTTTTTTGCCTAGCAAGGCCGAAAATACAACCTTCGCGATCGGGCACCGGGATCGAAACTGGTACTTTCGACCCGCTAGGCAAAAAAATATTTTCTAATGTGTTGCGTGATATTTTACACTAAAATATTCGATCTTCAAATTCAGAATGTGATATTATTATTAGAAAAACTATTACAATAAAATTTTTTTCGCAAGAATACAACAAAATGAAAAATAGGTTTAGTAATAAATGAATTTGAGTATTCACGAACAATATCCTTTGATTTTTTTATTGAATAAGGCAACCGAAATTATATTTTTACCTCTACCTATTTCAAATTTTTTCAGACATTTTTCAATAACTATCAAGAAAAGTTCAAGATAGGAATGAAGCAATTAAATAAAAGAAAAGTTAAACACGAAGATTGGAATTTGTTTCAAATGTGTTTGACATTGATGCAGACTACAGGTATAGTTTAAAATATGAATTATAATACAGTTATGTAATGTAAAGAATTTCTTAAAATAATTTATTCTTTACAGGAGAATTTTTGGGTTTAATAGAGGAATTTGAAAAAGACTTATTAAGTGATATTGTAAACAGCTACATTAAATTACAGAGTCCTGACGAGAGTGTTTTCCATCAGTATAAACTTCTACTCTTGACCGTAATTGCTCAAAGTGATTTACAAGATTTTGTAACAGGACTTCAGAAAGGTAATATCTTTATATTTGACAAAAAGTTACTTTACTTTGTAAATTCGAATTCTCTAAAATTCATATATTTGTTTGTAGAGGACAAATCAATTTTGGATCCAACTATTAAATCCGTGCGGAAACTCTGCTCAGACCTTCATCGGTCGACTTATGACGTAATCTTTGCGCCCATTTTCACGCAATTACTTCTTGTACGAAAGGCTCCCGCGTGGTCGTCAGAAGCTCCTGCTATAAGTTCTGATTTGCCTGACTACAGTTT
Organism: Torymus aiolomorphi; assembly: GCA_036365515.1. Taxonomy (NCBI): domain Eukaryota; kingdom Metazoa; phylum Arthropoda; class Insecta; order Hymenoptera; family Torymidae; genus Torymus; species Torymus aiolomorphi. Next base: position 58,702,892 of record CM070874.1, on the reverse strand, counting down.
TGCTCCACAAGAATACATAACGCAAGTTGGACAATACTTGATGACACTGCCTCAGCATTTGGAACCGTTTTTACTCAGAGATAATCCAAGCTTGACTAAAGCGCTAAAAGCAGCTGATTCGCAATACAGTCAAGAATCTTGCGAATCCGCTTTTACAAATATTTTATTAAGTATTGTTGCTAGAGAAGCATGTCAAATGTTTCAAGATCAAACGTGGGGAATACATGAATTGAATCCTGCTGCAAGTAAACAACTTGCAACTGATATTGGTTAGTTGATCAATTTTCTTTATTCATTAGTTTTATTAAGGTGTTATTTAACATTTAGAAAACAAAATAATTGATACATTTGAAAGGTGAATCTAAAGAAAAAGAAAATTCAATAAAATATATCTTACAACATAGAAAAAGTATTTAAATAATAATTCTAATTCTATAACTTTTATAGATTATCTTGGCAACATTTTGGAAGAGCTGGGATTATCTTTATCCGAGAATTTGCTACAAATGTCTCAACTGCTCCGATTGTCACCTGAGGAGTATCAAAGCGGTAGCTCGGGTTGCAACGCACGCGTTGTAGCTGCCGTCAGGCAAATGCGAAATATAACTTCCTCTGGATAAATCCTTTAGGTACCGTCTATACACTTTAGAAGGAAACATTCAAAGCAAAACATCGCAACATTCAAATGTTATATATTGTAAATATGCAGTGTACCTATGAAATTCTACTTTTATTTGATATTGTAAAGATGTAATTCCATAGGTAATTTTCCTTTTAACAAGTTCAATATGGATAATGTGTTAGAAATAATACATTGAGTTTACAAAAAATGAAAAAGAATTGCAAATATTTTCAGTTTTAATATTCCTAATAATTTTTATTATTATGTTTGATATGGGAAGCGTTATCGACAAAAGTTTTAGAAATTTTTTGTTTTACAGCTATCTAAAGTATGGCAAATTCCATGAGTCATATCAGAGCATGCCGTACTGAATCTGTGAAATTGTTAAATTATCGTTTTTGTATTGTATATCATTATCTAATTGTGATGCTCGAAAATGTGTTTAATGCAAGAATTTAGATATTTATTTAATTAGAAACTCTTCTCTTATGGAATACAAATTTTCTCAAATTCCTAAAATTTAAGTACTATGTGATTGCGTTTATTTGAAAATCATTACTAGTGGAATACATACCATTACGATTTGTACATAAAGCAATTCCCACAGAGAGGATATTGTACACATACTAGTTACTTATGAAAATTATTATAAAAAATATATTTAATCCTTTAATAAATGAGTACTTTGTACATATTAGTTTTATTATACATACATCTAAACTTATACAATATGTTTTTATAAATTGATTAGATGATCCTCAACGATCAAAATCTTTTACAGTTAGTCGTAATGCCTTTCCTTCGTCGAAACAGTGTTCTACATTATACTCAGTTTCCACTATTTGATAGAAAGTTATTTTATTTAATTCTTTCCTATATTTCTCTTACGAGTACCGCCGTTTGCCAAAACGTTCTATCAAATAATGCAGGCTGACTAAAATGTAGCACACTATTTCGATGAAGGGAAGGCATTACGACTAACTGTAAGAGATTTTGCTCATTGAGGATCAACTAATCAATTTATAAAACTATATTATTACGAGCCTATACAATTTTAATATAATATATTTCTGTTTTCTTTTTTAAATGCGGGCGTTATGGGTTTCGAAACATCGTATTTGTTATGATTTGGGAATCTTTTCCTTGGAGAAATTACTTTTCTCGGAAAGAAATCACTTTATATTTATGTGCACATTGTAAAAGTATCAACGTAAAATTATTAGGCTCAGACTAGGTAAAAATCCGACCTATGCTGATCAATCTAGTTAATTTGCTAGTTTTTGTTGTAAAATTACAATTGACTAAAGCTAAAAAAAGGTTAGAAATGTATAAATATAATTTGGTCACAAAGTATTAAAATTTGAGTATATTTTATGCTATAAGTTCCAGTAATAGCTACTTTTTCGTAGAATAACCGATAAGCGCTATTCCTGAGAACGGGAGAAGTGGGCCATAGCTAAGTTTTCCATTAAAATTAAAGGGCGTTTGCATTTTCATAATAAATATTAAAATTACTACTTTGGGATCATATTTCTTTTTACAATCACTAGAACTCGGTAATATTTATATTATTTTTTTGCTAATCTAATAACGAATATTAAGGTAATGTGTACTTACCGACAAATTTTAGAATGTATTTATTTTTTGCAAATAATAATAGAATTACTAAAAAAAAAATTGAGTATATAAGTATTTACATATACGAAGCGCCTGACAGAGCTGTTTTTCCAAAAATCTACTAAGAATTAATTTAATTAAATAAAAGCCGCAATGCCGATAAGTAGGGATCTGTATACTTCGAATTTTGCCAGTTTCAAAAAGTGTTTTTCTCATGGAAATGCTGATGGAATCGCACAAAAAAAACTGAGCATAGTATTTACATACACGGAGGGCCTGAAAGAATTGTTTTTCCAAATAAACGTTCGAATGTTTATTAATTAAATAATGAAATTGGGTTGATTTTGAGGTTCACATCGCCTTAATTATACACTGGTTAGTAAAATAACTGTGCGGAGCATAGGTCGGATTATTACCCAGTTTCAATCTAGCAATTTTGTTTTTTAGCTAGTAAATTGATGCGCAGAATGTACATTTACATATAATGGACATTAAATTTAATATTTTCTAGAGAAACTGCTTCATTCTTCGAGTAATATATTAATATACTCAAACTAGTAAATTGTTAAGGGGGTGCCATAGCCGTATCATTACCGACTGAGCAATTGGCACAGTTTCAAGCTTATTAAAAATAAAATACGTAGAATGTAATTTTACCATCTGCTATTAATTTTGAATTCGAACTTTTTACAGTGCACATTCATTGACATTTGAATGCTTGTTCTAGGTCTCAAATATTTGTGGTCCTGGAAAGGGCCGATTATTTTTTTATCGTGTGTGCACGCACACACACACACACACACACACACACGCACTCTCTCTCTTAGTCAAATTTTTAAATCTAATCTTTTCGTATTTGGACATCTCTGAGTAGTTGTTCGAACCCTTTGTGCTTATTTATAACTAAAGCGATTAGTATAGATGGGGAGTAATTCTCAGCCCGTTTTGTACGATCACGGCTTGTTCAGCGATCAGAAGTATTCTCCGCGGTCAGGAACTCCAAGACCGCGGCAAGGAATACGATTGCGTGTGGACTCATCCGAATGGGCGCGTAACCCTTGCACATTATACTGTAAATTTGTATTTTTATTAAATTCTTTCCTATATTTCTCTTACGAGTGCCACCGTTTGCCAAAACTTTCTATCAAATAGTGCAGGCTGACTATAATGTAGCACACTATTTCGATGAAGGAAAAGCATTACGACTAACTGTAAGATATTTTGCTCGTTGAGGATCAACTAATCAATTTATAAAACTATATTATTACTAGCACATCAAATTTTATTATATAATATATAAATTCCCTTTTTTTTTTAAATTACATTTTATCTTCATTCCTTATTTTTATTTAAAAGAATCAATTTTTTAAAATTCTTCTATTAAAAACAATTTAATTTGGAAAATATTTAATTTGCCAGAATAATTTTGCACAACATTAACTTAAATGCGTTCTGTTTAATTTTTTGGAACGCATGGGATAGCACCTTAACTTTGTGCTTCATTTACCATACAAAAACGAAGTATTCATATATTTTAAAGAAGTAGGTAAATGAAATTAAGGTGTATTTTTAATATAATAGCGAAATTAAACTTTTTATTAAGTATTACATTAATAAATATCTCGAAAACACCTATGTCGGAGCAACTGTTTACCAACATTTCACTCTGTTTTGTACATACATCTTTTTAATTTTCTATTCATCAATGGCTTTTGTTATCCACTGTTCTCTAACTTATACTGAATTGAATGTAATCAATCAAAATCGTATAAGAAACAAAAAAATTGAATGAGAATATCATTGCCTTGACATCCATTTTAGACTAAACAAAAACAAGATGTTTTTCATTATTTAACTGAATTTCGTTCGAGTGAAAGGATATAATGGGTGCGCTGCTGTTGCTACACGTTTTACCGCGCGCAAAAGACTAACCTACATACACGCCAACTGAATTTTATCTGATGTTATTCACTTGAACAATATTAAAATAACATAGCAGTCGCTCTCTCCTGTATTTCAACTTAAAAAATGAACCTCGGAAGCTCTCCTTCCCTTTACCAACAATGATCTCGTTTGCGAAATTCTCGATAACCCTACGGATTCATCACCCGGCACATCATCTCGAGCTCTGCCGACACCGTGCGGCCATGCCGCGCGTGCGCCGGCAGCTGGTAGCTCCGGTTTGGTTTAAAAGGAATCTATAGTTCCACAGGCGCGGGCACGGGGGATTTAAGTATAGCCATCGCCACCGTAATAAAGAGCCCACATAACAGTTCAAAGCTCTAATGTGAACGGCGGAGACAATATATAAACGTGAACTGTGCAGAGGTGGGAGAGACAGACGAGGCGAAATGGGCAGATGAGCGACGAGTCGACGACACCCCCACCCCACCGTCCTATAGACTCTCTCTCTCTCTCTCTCTCTCTCTCTCTCTCTCTCTCTCTCTCTCTCTCTCTCTCGTGCAGAAAAGTACCGCAGCTGCGTCACTCGTGTGCTACATCTCGCAGGGTTACTTAAGGACTGCATGTATAAACGTGTGCGAATACGCTTTGCTGCCCACTGCACTGTAAATTGCAGGGCCATTCCATGCATGAATCAATCTCAACGTTTCACTCAATATAGGTATATACCTATATAGATATTCGCGTCAACCGCGTGGCGCGCGTGGTCGCTTGCCGGGTGATCAAGAGAGCGAGGAGAGAGTGAGAGAAAGAACGAGAAAGAGAGAGAGAGATAGAGAGAGAGAGAGAGAGAGAGAGAGAGAGAGAGAGAGCGGCGCAGCAGGCAAGCGGTCGCAAACTCGCAACCCGCAAGCCTATGGCACTCTCGGTCCTCGGAGTCTCGGGCAGTACAGTGCGTGTGCGCGTGCAGTGCGGAGTCGTCGTTGTCGCCCCGCGTGCGTGATATATTCTAGCGTATGCACTTATATACCTAGCGTACACTACACAGTTGGTGAGAGGCGACCAGGCGACTGTACGCGTACACCTCCTCCCGCATGCACACGTGACGCGCGCGCGCGCGTGCAGAGCAGTTGTAGGTAGTAGCAGCAACAGCAGCAGCAGCAGCAGCGTACAGTGCGGAGAAGAAGCCGACGAGTGTGTCTCTGTGCAGTGTGCAGACGGTGCCGACGTATTTTATAATATATAGCCAGAGAGAGTGTGTGATATAGATCTGTGGAGAGAAAGAGAGAGGAGGAGAGTGGCAGCAGTGTGAACAGGCGTGGAACGAGGCCACGAAGACGGACAACGGCGGCGACGCTGACGCGACCTTCCACGAGGTGAGGCGAGAAGAGAGCGCTGCGAGATATAGGAGAGAGCATATTACACACCGGGTGCCGCAGTGCCACGAAGTGTAAGTATATATTACCCTGGTCGTACCTTTTACATGCACGCCGTGTATTATCAGCGATTCACACGAGGGAGGAGGGTATCATACAAGGATATTACTTAGGTATATATATATATATATACACGCGACTGTGTGCGAGCGTGTGTGCGTGCGTCGGTATCCCAGGCCGCCGCCGCCGCCGCTTGGCTCGATTACGTGACGAGCTGCTGCGGCTACTGCTGCTGCTCCGCGCGCTCTCGCACACGTTTTATTTATACACGAAGATTCCGAGCTAAATATGTAGACGACGTCGACGTCTCTCTCTCTCTCTCTCTCTCTCTCTCTCTCTTATTCGCTCGTCTCTAACTCTCGACCGCGCGCGAGTTTTTTTCTCTTCTCTCGCGCGAAGCCCTCCTCGTAAAAATATACCTATACCTACACGTCGCCTGGGACGCGTTTGGCCGACTCTGCGTTGGGTATATACGGCATGGGTACAGGATAGGATGGACGACCCTTCGAGTCTCGACCACCTGCTGTGCTCGTGAATTTTCGCGCGCGCAACCAAATTTTCCTTTCCGGCATTCCTCTCTCTCCCCCTCCCCTCCAGTCTTCGGAGCGTGATGCGTGAGTTCAGGGCGCCACGAGGTGTGTCGGTATATATACCTATCCTATATGCACAATTGCACTATACACATGCACGCGCCGCACGCCTCGTTTTCGTTGGCGAATATTTAACGCCGCCGCCCGAGGAATGTCTTATCTGGCGGTTTTTTTCTCGACCGATGGCTAGCCCCTGCTATGTGCAAGTCTCTGGCTATATGCGTGTGCAGCTGTGTGGGGGTTACGCGAGAGCGGCGCGCGTGCGGCCGAGGAAAGTCCAATGTACGCGGGAGGCCGCGATACGCGCGTTACGTCGTCTTTGATGATCGGGGTAGAGCGGTTTTTCGGTGTTTTTTCTGTAGGGGTGTCGTGTGATAATGTGCATGTTTAACGTTGTTTTAATTGAAAAGAACAATGATGAGTACGTTGAAGGTTTTTGGGAACACAGAAAATTGATTGGCGTCGTTCAAAAAACTGAATGCAATTGTCAATTTGATCGGAATTCAATAGGCGATCTACTTTATTAACGTTGAATCAGCAATCAATAATTATTGTAAACGCTCCTCCGGTACGGTTGCTCCTGTCCCGCATAGTCGTAGAAAATGTCGAAGCACCAATGCCCTGATACTGTCAGCAGCAAAATATGTTAGTAAAATTTTGAATTATTTTTTTAAGGAAATATAAAGTCTTATATAATGTAAGTAATGCTGCTAATGGGTAATACGGGCAAGTTTTTCGCGAGTATCCTTTTTAATTAAAGGCCCAATGAAAAAAATTGTCAAAATTACGAAAAACAATAAGTTAATATCTTATTGTAGTCAAAGAAAGCAATCGAAGTGTTTCGTCCAGGCTACTAGATTGGACTCATCAGTGATGATCTAGTAGCCGTCATCAGACACTTGCCGCTGGGTGGTCACGGCCAAAGCTTTATAGACTGAGCCACCTTTTTCACTAGTGGAAAAGGAGGCTCCATCTATCGGTGTATAATTAACCCAAACACCGTATGGATCTGAAGTTTGCAACGTTGGAATGCAACGAAATGAAAAAAAAATTTGATTTTACTTCAAAGTTATATGGATTAATTTTGGTTTCGCCTGAAGATTTATTATTTTATAGTATAAAATAACTTAATGAAAAAGGTTTAGATAAAAATGTTTACTGTCTAGTCACTTTAATTAATTGTAAAAGATTATTTTGTTACATTCCAACGATGCGAACTTCAGACCCATAACACCGTATAATATAGTATAAATTTATGAAGCTAATGCCCGATCAAGATTTCATGTAAGTAATACTGCTAATGGGTAATACGGGCAAGTTTTTCGCGAGTGTCCTTTTTAATTAAAGGCCCAATGAAAAAAATTGTCAAAATTACGAAAAACAATAAGTTAATATCTTATTGTAGTCAAAGAAAGCAATCGAAGTGTTTCGTTCAGGCTACTAGATTGATGGGTCTGAAGTTTGCAACGTTATAGTGCAACGAAATAAAAAAATATTTGATTTTCCTTGAAGTTTATAATAACTAAAATTAATTTTGCGTGTATATTTATTGTTTTGTAGTATCAAATAACTTTAAAACAAAGATTTAGATAAAATTTCCATTGCTTAATAACATTAATTAATTGTAAAAGATTATTTCGTTGCACTCCAACGATGCAAACTTCAGACCCATCTAGATTGGACTCATCAGTGATGATCTAGTAGCCGTCATCAGACAATCTAGTAGCCTGGACGAAACACTTCGATTGCTTTCTTTGACTACAATAAGATATTAACTTATTGTTTTTCGTAATTTTGACAATTTTTTTCATTGGGCCTTTAATTAAAAAGGACACTCGCGAAAAACTTGCCCGTATTACCCATTAGCAGCATTACTTACATGAAATCTTGATCGGGCATTAGCTTCATAAATTTATACTATAAAGTCTTATAGCTTGAATTTTTTATACGTAATATCGTATAGAAGTTAGAAAATTTAAATGAATCAATATTCTTGACGATAGAGAAGGGCCTATCTTACCGGGACATTATAGAACAAATTATGGAACCTAAATGTCGACCTCACGGTGAGCCCACAGATCAACCGACAGATTCTTGAATAAGATATCGAGCTCAAATTCTTCAGCTCGTAACGACCGTCGACGTCGACTGTACGTGTGATCCTTTACCTTCATTCGGGTAACCGTAAATTCAATTTTTATTTTCACTTTGAACTCTTGAAGAACGGTGAACGGCGCCTTGCGCGAATCCCGTAAACCGCGATTTGCCGGGATATGGGCGAACAGATTAGTCTTGATTGCCCGTTTGAAGTGCATTCGATCGCTGCTGACGTTTGGCTGCAAAATTTAGGCGGTTGTTTTTTTTTTTGTCTATTTAATGCCAAAGTGTTGAGTACAGGACGATGTTTCCATAATCGCGCTGATAATTTACCTTTGGCAAAGCAAACGCATTTTTTTTACTAGAAATTAATTTTTTTAATTATGAAAATAAATTTTCTTAAAAATGTGACATTCTATTATATAAATGCTCCAGCGGCCAAGCTCTGTCAATATCATTACGTTTTTTATCGCAGGTCATTGACGAAAGATCATGTATATACCTACTTGTATCATAATAATTAATGCTATTCTTCTTGCAAATCAAAAAGAATAATTTACTTTTTACATTCAATTATAATTCTTAACCAAAATGAATATCTATATTCAGTCATTAATTCGGCAAGCGTTAATTATGTATTCACATTTCGGGTTAAATTCTCATTATAGTCCTCACATTAGGACAATCACCTTGTTCACAAGCAAATCGTATCATTTCGTATTGAAAAAAAAATTGTTTCTGGAAGTTTTAATAAATTAATTTTTTGTTCTAGTTTTGATAAAATTCTTATACTTAAAAAATATCGTTAATTTTTTCATACCATTTTTATGCAGAATCCATATAATAGAAGAACACATTACTCTTGAGCGTCATAAATGACGTTCAGGCAAAACCCGTAATCCTTTCCACAATTAATGTAAAAGTAAGGCGTAGGACTTATAGAGTTTATGTAATTCCTGCCTAAGTGCAAGCTGTTCTTGACATCCATTGTCTGTATATTAACTAAGCAGCATCTGCTTTGTTTGGAAAAGAAACTGTGAACTTTAGAATTGAGATTTACGCTCTAACAGTTGCATAATTCCAATATTAAATAGCAACCATACATCCGTTAACTCTTAAAACAATTCATTTTCGTTTTAATATAAAATACATATAGCTACATTGGAGGGTCTTCATGGGTCTGAAGTTTGCATCGTTGGAGTGCAACGAAATAATTTCTTACAATTAATTGAAGTTATTCAACAACGGGAATTTCATCTAAATCTTTGTTATAAAGTTATTTTATTCTATAAAACACTAAATCTGTACACAAAATTAATATTAATTAGTATAACCATGAAGCAAAATAATTTTTTTTTTATTTAGTTGCACTGCAACGTTGCGAACTTCAGACCCATGGATCTTCTTCCTGTTTATTAAGCTTATACTTAATTAAATTTAGGATACACCCAATAAATTCCTCTGATCTACTCCACTCTGCTATTGAAATTTCAATATTCGGTCTGAAGAATGTAGCATAGCTCAACTCTTCTATTTTATATAGGATCGATTCTGTAGTCCGAGAGAGCGGAACTACCGGTTTTCCTCGGATCAAATAGGTCCATTACCGTTAACTATTTCGGGCAACTAAACGAATTAGCCCTGAAGCTGATTTAACTTTAAGAAACACGAGAAGGAAAATAATCATACCTCAACTGAAATTTGATCCACAATATTAATTACTGCCGAAAGGAAGTTTTCGACCTATCCGATCGTTTTTATCAAACTGCGTCGTAGTTTCGGAATTGTATTTATCCGTGTTGAGTAGGGCGCGTGCTAGTACACGTACACGGAGAGAAATTTTAGAGTAAAAATTACCAAGGTGCCTTGGTAGCGCATGGACAGACTGTCAAAAGCCGTGTTATTCCCAGGTTTCTAATACAATTTATAAGTTTCCCAAGAAAAACTACCATAACCACTTTAAAAAAATACCAAATTATCTGAATAAAAATTACCAGAAACACTGGTAAAAATTGAGATCTAGTCATTTTTACAAGGTAACCTAAGAATTTTTACTAAGAAAACTGATAAATTTTACCAAATAACCTGGTATTTGTGTACTCGCGCATGCGCACTGCGCATTATTGTGTTTCAGAAGATTGATACTAGAGGCGTGCGCGACGTTAAAATGAAAACAATAGACATATTTTCAGTAAGTAATAACGGCGATTCAAATGACTGTTGGTAACAGCTTCTGTGGCGCAGTCGGTAGAACGTCGGACTCTCAACCCAAAGATCGTCGGATCGAATCCCGCTTCCGTAAAAATTTTTTTTCAGTTTAATGTTTTTTCATCACTGTTTCTGTTTCTATTTCTATATTAAAATACTATATATCCATCAATATGGATGAAAGAAGTTAATTTTTTTAATTTAAATTAACTAAAAAAAAATTTTACCAAGGCACTTTGGTAAAAAGTTTGAAATTGTCAGTCTGTCCATCCAGTACCATAGAAACTGGTAATTTTGTCTCGAATATTTGTAATTTTCAGTACAAAATTTCTCTCCGTGTATGCATATGTACGTGTATATATATGTCCACAAGTGTATGCGAGCGATGTAGAAGCGCGCGTGATTGCGATGTTAGGGTAAACTTTTCACTCGCGCAGCTCAAGGAAGTTAGTCATCGATAGGAGAAGAAAGAAGAGAGAGAGAGAGAGAGAGAGAGAGAGAGAGAGAGAGAGACGCTTTCGTTGTCGCATGTTCTCAGTTATGCTCGTTTCAGAGCACGTTCGCTTGTTCACTCTCTCACGTTGAGCGAATTATCAATGAGTGATATCAGCGATCGACTTATCCGCCAAAATAAGCTGTAGTTTTGTAATTAAGTAATTTGTATTGATTCTGTGTAGCTTTTCTCGCTCGTTATTTATCAAAGTATACATTTTTTGTGTACGTGTTCTGTTCGTCGTGTGTACATACGTGCATGAGCTATATGCATTATTTCCCAGCGATCTATTTTCGGTATTTCATTTAATCAATATTTTCGTCTTTCCCAACGCTGATTCACGCGCGAAACAATACAACATTACACATGTATACTATTTTTTTTTACTTTCAAGCGCTTACCTAGGAATCTGTATCTCGAATCAAGTTACGTGCGATTGCGCCATTGATATTGTTGATGATGCATGAATTATTTATGTTTCGCACTTTAGAGCGGATGCAATAAATGATGGATTAGTATTTGAATGGAAAAATCTTGGAATGCGAAGAAAATTAAACAAATGAAAAAAAATGTTATTAATTTTCGATAATGTATTATCACGTTGGGCATATTAATTGTCTTTGCGTCTCAAGAAACAGATTGTTCATAAAACCACGTTGAATGAAATGAAAACAAACGATCCATTGTCCAATTTGTTTCAATCCTTAAACTTAGCGTTAATAATTACTCTTGGATACAATTACGACACGTTTATCTTCACAGTAATGCTTTCGACACAAACGTAATATTTAATGAAAATTCAAACAATTGTTTCAACACTTTTGCAATTGCATAAACTGTATAGGCATAATAAAAACATATTTACGAAAAAATTTGATTTAAAACAAGTTTTTGCTAAAGTGTCAAGGTGTTTATATCGCTCGTCTTTTTTAATTTCGAAAGGGCGTGCAAACACGCAACAAACGTTTTTTCCCCGCTTCTTTTAATCATCGTATACAAATGTTTGCAATTTCAAACCATGAATGGACTTGAAAGCGCGCATATATCTCGGTTTTTCTTCTCGGAAGCATCTCGAGTGTATGTCACCGGTAAAAACGTTTCTGGGCGACAGCAGAAATACAAGTGCCATTTGTAATTAAAAGAACTGATAGACGAATGCATTTCAATAAAGATTGCTGGTGCTAGTGGATTACGATACAATTACATACGAGCGGTTCGTGCAGGTATTAACTCACAGCCGCGCGTGGAAGGAAAATGACGCTTGTAAACATTTAATTATTGAATACCTATTTTTATAAAAAATTGCTTAATAAAATGTTAAATTGACATTTTAACCCTTTCAGTCACAGAAGCCAATATATCGGCACCCTGTTTTTTTTTTTTATTTATAATTTTTTTTATATTCAGTGCAAAATCCTGACTTTTTTTACATTTTCAAGTAGTAAAAAACTTAAACTTTACATCGAATAGGATTTTTTGTCAATCCATAATTGTTTATAATGGTTATAAACAAATATATGCGAAAAAAACGTGTTTTCTGAACTGAATAGCGTGACCGAAAGGGTTAAATTGAAATAAGAAAGAAGTATTTTAAATGCGTTGTTGCGTTAAGGGGGTGCCATAGTCGTACCGTTACCGAGCGAGAAATTCACACAGTTTCAAGCTGATTAAAAATAAAATACGTAAAATCACAAAAAAACAAGAGAACACTTCGCTGCGCTTTTGAACGTTCTATCACCTAGTAAAAGTTTGAAGTCGAAATATTAAGTGGTTTTTGCAAAAACTTTGAACAAAACAAAATTCGGTTTCGTTCAAAGTTTTTGCAAAAACAACTTGATATTTCGACTCCAAACTTTTACTGGATGATAGAACGTTCAAAACCGCAGCGAAGTGTTCTCTTGATTTTTTGTGATTCGACGTATTTTATTTTTAATCAGCTTGAAACTGTGAATTGCTCGGTCGGTAATGGTATATATGGAACCCCGTTAAAGAAACATTGTAATACATCATAAGTATACTTATTAAACCGAAAATTATTCTTATAACAAAATAATAATCTAAAACTCTATGATTCTTCTTACGGATACAGTTTTACTCGGAAATACTCGTATGACTTCCGAGATTCGAATGTGGGATCCCCATAGCTATAGGAAGTGTAACCGTTCAAGTGATCTAACCTCTTTCCTCGGTCCACGTGCATCAGCTGTAAGCAAAGCTTCGTATATTCTTACCTAGTGTCGTTTTTAAGAACTTATTCTTTAATTTAATTTTAGAATGTTTGTAAATTTGAAATAATTAACAGGTGAATTTTCACTTGCGCAGATGAGTAGCGGATGACAAGTATTTAAGCTCTTACTTTTTCATTAGAATATCAATGTAAGATTTTTAGAAAAACACGTGGGGAAGTCCAGTCGTGAAAGTATTAGTCACGTGGAAGTATAGCTACTTTGGTATGCTTATTTCATGCTATTGCTTCAGAATGACAAACATGCTGGAATTTAATATAATATATGTGACAAAAAAAATTTATTGGACGTATTCAATTTTTTATTAGGTCTAGATTATTTAGTAAAAATGAAAACCCCCTGATTTCTTTTCTTATTTTTGTAACTGTTTTGTCTTTCAACGAAATTTCTAACGTGTGATATAGGTATGAAAATATTCATTTTAAGCTAATCTAAATATAAAAAAAGCATTGCTTTCACTACAAAGGAGCAGACGTATGAGTAAGTACAGCTACAACAATCAAAGCAGATAGTTTTACATTTCAATACTGTTTATATCTTGACGAGACATTTTGTACGTAATTCTTTTGTACTCGCGCGGCTTGATCTTATGCGAAGTTGGCAACATTAGTCACTCTCTAGCAGACAGGTCCTCGTAAATAAATGTCCAATTACTATGCGAAAGAAAGCCTCTCTATTGTACCTTTGTAACAGCAGTTCTCGCTCTCTTCCGTCCAATGGACCTCGACTGAGCGAGCAGCTACACATCATGGGCGCGCTCGCAAAAATTGATCGACAATTGGCGCATTGTCTAAAACTGGGACGTTCACCTTACTCTACCCTGCCGACACTCGCTCCCTCTCTTTCTCACTTCCATGTATGCATATATATACTCCTCCTCGTTCTCTGACTCTTCGCTTTATATATGCGCCAACAACCTTCGCGCGTTGGCGGCAAGTGTATATAGGTGTACAGCACGCGCCGCCCGGCTTCTTTTGTGTGTACAACCGCACGATGTACAATACACGCCGAAACCCGAGATACAGAGCATTAGAAATTGAGCTCTAAGCTGCAAATGCGCGCAGGCGGGGAGAAAAAGTGTGTTCAGAGGATGCACGCGGGGTTTAAAAATATGCAAACCAAAATATTTGCGAAAGCGCGCGGCGCTGCGTCGGCTTTGATCCGAAATAGTCGCTTAGAGCGAGTCCACATTAGAGGCACAGGCCTGTGCTTTTGTGCCAAACGAAAAAAACTAGTTGTCCGACATCTAGCATACTCGTTACCCATTGCTGAAGATTAACATATTGAACTTCTGCCATGGGTCATGAGTATGCTAGATATCGGACAACTAGTATTTTTCGCTTGGCACAAAAGCACAAAAGCGCAGGCCTGTGCCTCTAATGTGGACTCGCTCTTAGAGATGACTTTGAAACGGTTAGCGCTCTCTGTGGACTTTGGTGTTTCGCTTTCGCGCCGGAGTTCGAACAAAGATCGTTTTTTTTTTTTAGAGTTGGGTCGGTATTTAGGTGTTGTATTAAGGTTGGAACAGTTCGTTTGAAAGACTTCCTCTCTCTCGAGAAGAAATAAAAAGAAGGGGACGAAGAAGTGTGTATTTGCGATTAATATAGGTCAAAGCGAGGAGATAATGGGTTGGGGACCCGAAATAGATTTTAAAAATGATGAACACCGGCCAATTTGCGTATGAATAAACAGCACGCAATTTGGAGCACGCGGAAAAGGGAGTTGAAGAGAGAACGCGTAGAAAGGAGAAAAAGAAATATAGAGAGCGCTGACAACGTTTGAACTTTAAGGTGGCTCTGGCGCGCTGGGTCGTATCACTGGGGGGCTTTTAGGGTGCATTGCATTTTTACTTAGAGAATCGACGAAATTGCAATGTTTTCCCATAAGAACCTGTATTAAAAGTACGAATTTCAACGAATTTCAATATTTTTTTCCTTTTTCATTTAGTCGGTGACCCTATTCGGGACACAATCCATTAAACAGCTTGGAATTTCAGCTTTCGATTAGGATTTTTATTTTTAGATTCTTATGTTTAAAAAAAAAACGCCGGAGCCACCTTAAGTATATATAGCTTCTATTATACTGAATTGAATTATTGTTCAACTCATAAATTCTGTAATTCAAAGAAATTATACATAACTCCCGATTTTAGATTTGGAATAATTCTACACTGAATTGCACTTAAATTTGTTTACAAACTCAATCGAGAAAACTATTCTATGAAAGCACAATCTTTTATTAACCTTTATTAAATATAATGGAAGTGGGAAAGCTTGCATTTTATTAGTATGCTCAGTAGGCATTTGTTTCATTTAATAATTTTAATCAATTATATCGGCGAAACTGCTGTGCAAACGCAGCACTTAGGTTTTGTTAGTGCCGTTCGTTTTGTCCATGATTACAATTATTGCGCTTTGTAATAGCTGTTATTTCTCGTTATGTCAAGTTTAAACTAGGCTGTTGAGGATATCATAGCGTGTTTTGTGTTTGTCGTCAAATATCATTGGCGCACGATTCGCATAGAACGTTATTAATTCGTATTCATTGGAAATTTGTATTAAAATTTATTCCTGGCAATAAAAGAAATCTTTAAAGTATATTATTTCATTACATTTAATTATACACTATTCTTTTAAAATGTCTATTATATAAACAACAAAGTTGAAATCACCTTAAAATCCAACTTCATTAGATTTAAGGTAATGCCTAATGTAGGGGGCGATGTTTTGGATAAAAAAATTAAAAAAAATACTTATAAATGAATGATCTAATAAAATACGTCGCATATTCAGATGTTTGACTATGACGAGAATATCTGGTATTAAGGTTGTATTGACCGTAAGGTCCCTGCCAAAAGTTAGTATTTTACGTTAAAACTGCGATAAATATATTAATGCAATTGAAATATTATAAGCTTTAAAAATAAAAAATTAAAGCAGAATTGTAAACTCGGCACTATTTTTAAAAAAATCGTCATTGCTTTGAAATTAGTGCATTTTGATGATTTAAAAAAAATAGTGCTGATTTTACAATTTTGCTTTTTTATTTATGGGTCTGAAGTTTGCAACGTTGGGGCGCAGCAAAATAAAAAAAATAATTCATTTTACTTCAAGTTTATAGTAATTAATATTAATTTTGTATATAGATTTACTGTTTTCCCTCTATAAAAAATGCATCTTTGGCATGGTCGACGCCATGTTGCGACGCCATTTTGATTTTTTCTCGAATATCTCGAATATCTCGAATATCTCGAAATCTCGAATTTTTTGGCGCATGCGCAAATGCCCTTATAGGGACTTAGGGAGTCTCTACAACCGTGCAGCGCGTGTGTGTGTGCTCGCCGTGTATAAGGTATACCTATATATAGGAGAGCGCTATATATAGGTATACCTTGTAGAAGAGCACTATATATAGGTATACCTTATACACGAGAGGGCATATGCACGCGCAAAGTTATAGAGACACTCTTAGAGTTATGGTGGAATGGTATAGAGATAGCGCATGTGTTGTGAGCGGGAAAATATGATATATATTAATTGATAGAAATTTATAATCAATTGATAAATCGATGAAAAATTTTTATTTAAAAAAAAATATTCATTACGTGTGTGTGTCTGTATGTGTGTGTGTGTGTGTGTGTGTGTGTGTGTCTGTATGTGTGTGTGTGTGTCTGTATGTGTGTGTGTGTGTGTGCGCGTGCCTGCGTGCGTGCGTGCGTGCATGCGTGTGTGTATGTGTGTGTGGGTGAGTGGGTGGGTGGGTGTGTGTGTATATAAACACTCGATATCTCGAAAACCATTTCACCTATTTTCGTCGGACAAAGCTTATTTTCTTGGTCCCGAAAAAATACTCCGTTTTAATTTTTTATCGATTTTCTTTTTTTTTTATAACCAAAAAATCTTTAAACTACCTACGTTTTCTGTTTTTAATTTTCAAATTATCTTTAGTATGTCATGGAAAATGTTCTTATAATTCATAAATTAATTTTTCAAAAAATATTTGATTATCGACTCAAAATTTTATTTACTTATTACGCTTATTGAAGATAATATTTGGTATAAATTTCAAGAGATTATCTTCATTTTTTTTTGAGAAAAAAATTATTTAAAAAAAAAACCAACGCGTTTTCACTGACACACGATGACAAGAATAAAAACCAATTAATCGTCCTGAAATTTGGTATAGAGGATATAGATTTTTTATATCTCCAAACTATTCATTGCGCAAAAAAATTGAACTATCACGACCAAAGATATTTAAGGTTGAAAGTTTTTTAAAAATATTTTCGAATAGCGTTTTTCAGACAATATTTGATAGATAGAGAAACTTTTGTATAATACAATTAATTATTGTCATATAAAAAATTAAAAAGAGGAATAAATACATTAGTTTGAGGAAGCTAAGTGCCAATGTATATTGGGAGCGGTTTTTTGTTAGTGATGATGGTCGGATTAGTGTAAGGATCTTTTTATTTAGTTAAAATTAAAAACACGGTTTTCTCAATATAAAAATATTCATCTTGAATTTTATACCTTCACTTTGCCTTTTTATATGTTTAACATTATTAAACACAGAAAACAGATATTTTCATAATTATGTTATTGTTTATCTATCTTAGTGGCAATTTTACTTATTGAACAAAATTACAACATGAAAAAAGCTTATTTAAATGAAATTAAACTTGATTAATCTTTATCATTTTAGTGACATTCTGATACTATAGAATTGAATGAACCTTTAAATTTGTTAAAGCAGGAAACTATGAAATGGAATGAATCACTAGAACTAAATTCAAAAGATAAAGACAAATCATATATTAAAATAACAAATACTTCTTCATACATACATTTTTTAGTCAATAAAACTATAACATAGCTTGATGAAAAACATCATAATGTTTAAATAAATTCAAAATAAGTGCATTAAGGTTGTATTGGCAGTAAGATCTCATTTAAAAATTTAAGACAAATATTTTGGTCGTATAATTTGTCGAAAACACTAATATTCTACAGTACTAAGAGTAAACAAATATGTAAAATGTTTTTTAGAACTATGAAGAAAACTTTACATCGGTTTTAGAACATTGCATTGCTCATTTCTTTCACTTTTTAGTATGACTGTACGCCTTACTACACAATTTTTATGCTATAACTTTGATGTGAGTACCAGTTGGTACCGACGATTGCAGGGATCCGTTTTTCTCAATCAATTTTAAATTTTAAGAAAATATCGCTCTGGTACGTTATAGTTGACTATCAAATCTATAACGTGTCAGAGAGATTTTTTGTCAAAATTCAAAATTGAATGAGAAAAACGGATCCCTGCAATCGTCGGTAACTGTGGGGCCTCGCATCGCCTTAAGGGGTTCCGAAAGTCAATTAAAAATTCAAAGGACCCCGCACACAATGTATGGAAAATAATCATTCGGTCAAATTGGATCAAACTTGGGGAAAAGATAGATCTTGAGGGGGGGGGGGTCCAGACTTTCGACGATTCACTATAAAATTGAAGTCAACTATAGACGTTTTTCAGTTCGACATATGATAATGCAGATTATTCTTAATTTCGAATTCTAAATTACGAAAATCATATTTACGAATGTAACACTTCACCTACTGTCCAAAACATCGAATTTCATTAATAGAATTTTAATAGGGGTACAATATAGACGTTCCGAAATAAATCATTAGAAACAGGTTATATTTGCTTTGAGATCGTATGGGTGAAATTCGATGTTTTGGACAGTAGGTGAACTGTTACATTCGAAAATATGATTTTCGTAATTTAGAACGTCGAAATAAAGAACAATCTGCATTCCCATATGTCGAACTGAAAAACGTCTATAGTTGACTTCAATTTTATAGTGAATCGTCGAAACTCTGGACCCCCCCCCATCTTGAGGTCCTGAACAAAAGTTCTCATGGGCAAAACCCCCCAAAATTTGACCGAATGATTTTTTCCCATACATTGTGTGCGGGGTCCTTTCGCGCCACAATATAGCAGACAAAAAAATAAGTAATTTGCCTATAAAAAATAGTAAAAACAATATTACGGAAAATCAGGACTGCATTACCCTCCGTTACATTATTATCTATCATTTTACGAAGTTTGAAGTTTCTATATAAATATTTCGCTGAATGGCATTTGAATAATGTCTCAAAATCAAGTAATTCAAATGCCATTCAGCGAAATATTTATATAGAAACTGCAAACTTTGTAAAATGATAGATAATAATGTAACGGAGGGCAATGCAATCCTGGTTTTCCGTAATATTTTTGTTTACTAATTGTAAATTTTTACTAATTGTTATAGGCAAATTACTTATTTTTTTGTTTGCTATATTGTGGCGCGAAATTTGAATTTTTAATTGACTTTCGGACCCTACTAGCTCGCAAAAGCAATTCATTTCAATTGCAATCGATTACAAAGGTTTTCTTTTACGTATACACAAATTTACAAGAACTAAACACTATTTTTTCAACTTAATTTTTTCAATAACTACGACGAGTCTAGCCATATTCAGAGAATCTCCATAAGAACCCACGTTAATTTTAAACTACAATATCTCGAAAACTAGCACGCAAATCATATTCAAATTTGCCAGAGACGTTTATAATGATATTATTGACCTACTGACGAAACTTTATTGATCTGACATTATTTTTTACATATAGTCCATACAACCTTAAATAATGAATTGAATAATAACATTTCTCTTGTAAATAAAAAAGAAACCGTTCATTAATTATGCAGCTTCTTTTGTAACTTAAAAAAAAAAAATCAGCGCGCGAAGCGCGCGTGTCGAACTCTAGTATAGTATAAAATAGCTTTATAACGAAGGTTTAGATAACATCTCCATTGTTTAATAACTTGAAGCAATTGTAAAAAATTATTTCGTTGCATTCCAACGATGCAAACTTCAGATCCATTTTTATTGTTAAAGCTTATAATATTCTAATTGCATTAATACATTGATCGCGAAAACTAAAAATTGATCAATTGCTTTATATAATTATTTATCGCAGTTTTAACGTGAAAAACTAACTTTTGGCAGGGACGTTACGGCCAATATAACCTTAATTCAAGGTAAGACTGTTCCGCTCTCTCGCCTCTGAGTAACACTGAACTGCTCTCTGACTTGCCTCCTTTGTACGGATAATTTTGGATAATCCAATTCAATAATTATTTTGTCTAGGGTTCTGATCGACGTCGCCTCTCTTATCATCGATCCACTGACCAAAACAGTACCGGGACAAAAAATCTTTTCATAATTCCACAAGAGAAAGCTGTGCTTAGAATACATTAGTTAGTTGAGTAAATTGACTTCATACTGCTAAACTTATTATTTTGTATCTTAGGTATGTTTATGTGGAAAAATCTGTTCATCCAAAGTGTTTTGGCTCAGCATTTCCTGTGAACTATAAATTTTTCTAAACGTAAACTAAACTGTTTTTTATTTCTTTACCTATGTAGCAACTATCTTTAAATTAATAAAATTGCCATTTCATTTACACAAAGAAAAAGAATCCTAAAATGAAATCATGCAAGTATCAAAACCGATGTTGCGCTCATGCTTATTATAAGACAAGGTTGCAAGGTGAATGATCTCAGTTGAACATTCTATCTTCAAGTTTTATTCTATTAAGTTATAATTGGAATTCATTTGAAGTCGATGCCTTCCCTCAGCGTTTGTAATTAGTCGTACTGAATTAAATTCTGTGCCACTCATAAAAAACAAACAACAAAACTTGTTTCCTCTCGAAACTAGGCGCACTTTTCCTCAAACTGTACTTACACTTCTCTCTCTCTCTCTCTCTCTCTCTCTCTCTCTCTCTCTCTCTCTCTCTCTCTCTCTCTCTCTCTCTCTCTCTCTCTCTCTCTCTCTCTCTCTCTCTCTCTCTCTCTCTCTCTCTCTCTCTCTCTCTCTCTCTCTCTCTCTCTCTCTCTCTCTCTCTCTCTCTCTCTCTCTCTCTCTCTCTCTCTCTCTCTCTCTCTCTGCGTGTGAAACGTTACGCAAAAGTCGTCGGCGATTTTATATCGGTGTGTGTGCGAGAGGAGAGCGACGCAAAAAACGCGAGCAATCGGATCATCGTCGCGCAAGAGAGAAGAAAGTCCGTCGTTCTCCTCTCTCGCCGTCTCTTAAAAATAAAGACAGCAACAGTCTCCTTTCGCACACTAGTACACGTATATATGGTATATATGCAAGTTATATAGCAAGTATATGTGCGTGCTGCTCGCTCATGTGAGTCGAAAAACGGCCAGGCCAAGGGTTCGGTATATACCTACGCGGGTCCTCCGTTTCCGATAGCTCACTGTGCGTCTGCGTGTATGGGTAGTCCGTATAGTACAGAAACAGACGTGCCCACGTTGTTTTACGCGAGAGTGCAGTGTCTGTCTCTCTCCGGCTGTAATAACTAAGTAGTGTAAACTGAGACACGCGCGAATACACTTTCTCGCCACGATTTACTTATCTCAGCGCGCGCGTCTATCAGCGAAGGAAACGTTCGACGACCTCGGCATCCTTCGCATGCGCGAGAGATTTTCGGCCACACCGTGTCCCGTTCCATTTCTTGCCGCCGCCACTGTCCTTGCAACCCTCGACATTTTCCCTGCTTGTGATACGGCCAGTCTGTCATCACCGCGCTTGCTTCGTATATTATGTCTGGGTGCTTGTGTGTGCAGTGTGTGTGTGTGAAAGAGCCAAAGAGGGAGAGAGAGCGCGCGTCGCTCGACGACCTAACCTCAAAGGCCGCGGCGTGAGCACATGGTGGAAACGAGTCTTCAGTGTCGCCGACGTGTTTCTCGTTATTTTTGCGTCGTTCGACTTTTCAACACTCGAGCTTGAGTTCTCTGGATGTGTGAAAATTGAGTGTTAAATTGGAGCATTGCGATTCGGAGTGATCGTCGTCAAGCAGCTTGTGTATACGGTGGGCGGCCGCGAGACACTGTCCGCGCGTGCGACCTTCGCTTGTCCCCCGGTGTGGCTTTGTTTAGGCGCATGATAAACCATTGTTTTCTACACACACGTAAGTTCAACTTGTCCCTTTAAAACTAGCGAATTATCCTTATTGCGTAAAATACGTGAAAAGTCGTTTATCGGCGTCTATCGCGTGTCCATATTGTTGGTTAGGTGTTCTGGCGTATTCGCCTATACATGTACATATATATGCCTAGTGGAGGCCTCCGCTCCAATGTCTGTGCGCATGCACATGTGGTGGTAACAAAGACCTATTGAAAGAAAAATGTGGTTTTGACGTTAAAATAAATTTTCGTGAGTTACTTTCGTTTAACGAGAAAATATATTTGATGCGGGGTTTTATGGCTGAATGGGAGACTGATTCGTGGTGGGTAATGTGCAAAATCGTGTTTGTTTATATGACAAGTGTATGTGAGAAAACAAAAGATTGTCATGATTTTCCATTTATGTAAATAAAGTATAAGTTATTACCTTATTTCGATTTTCGAAGATAATTATATGGTTACTTAAACATTTAAATGTAGTATTTTATTTAAATATAAGACATCATGTAGAACATCTAGGTTTACATAAATCAGTATCAGTTATAAAACGTAAAAATTTTAAAATATATTATTAGAAGCAGTTAACGATATTACTATTGCATATTCATTTTTTTGGGGAACACTTTGGTAGCAAGATTTTCATTTAACATCTATCAAAACCCAAAAATCTTTAATACATATATAAATGTATAATGCATTTAAGTTAAAACTCTTATTAAATCACATATTAATGTTAATGCTTTATATTTTGTGTTACTATTACTGTTGTCATCAGTATCAATAATAAAAATTATGTTTGATATAGCAGTAAAACATGACCTCAATAAATTTTTAAAGAAATGTGCACCCTTTCTATTTTATGACAATTTTAATTCATTTTTTTTTAATAGTTTTCATTGATTCTTTCATGAATATTAATGTTTCTTATATAAAACATATTAGCAAAAACTAGCACATAAAAATTAAAAATTATTTCAAAACATGATAAAGCATTAAAAATATTCTTATAACTTTTAGTTTTACAACTTTTGTAAATTATTGTTTTTCTTTTGTTACAGAAAACTGGAACAAAAAATTGAGCCCGTAGTGTTTGTTTTTACGTGACATGGAAACAGGATTTCTTAATTTCCATGATGAGGAACATTTTTCAGACTTCTCATTATCCTTGGATCACCAAGTATGCATCATTTGTTTTGAGCATAACACTTATTTCAAAATAATTACTTTTAAAAATATAATATTATCAATTTTCTTGTAGCATAATTTACTGGGTGAATCGCAGAGTTCATTAGTACAAATGGTAGATAATGACTTTGATTACGTAGAGAGTTTAGGACTAGATTCAAGTGATGCACTATGGGAAACAGAGCAAGAGTGAGTAACAAATATTGTTTTAAGACTCGAAAAATATGTATGAAAATTTATTTTAATTTAAACTCATAAAATAAAAATTATAAAAAAAATTTTAAGTTCTTGAAAAAATTTATTATGAATAAAAAGAAAGATGTTCCAATATTTGTTAATAACGAAGTTACATTGCGAATTAATTTTTGTATAGACTCAATGGAGACCTGGCTATACTGCCTGTGTCAGGGGTTGCAGGTGTTATTCCAAAAATGGAAAATATAAAAGAAGATTTTACCAAAGTGCTTACTGAATGGCAAGAGCACATTGGGTATTTGCAAGCTTCAGAAATTGAAGAAGATATTAATTTTGATATGGGATTACATATAAATGGAGATCTTGATAGTATTTTTGACAGCATACCAAAACCAACGGAAAATATTTTAAGTAGTCCTGTTAAATTAGAGATACCATCAAAGCAGCCAGATTATACATTAGCCAGTCCTATCAAATTTGACATTGATGGAAATCTAGGCAACCAAATTTCAGAATCAGAACAAAGTGAAAAAGAAATAGGTAAGTCTTAAAATTAATATCAACTTTTATTGTCGTTATCCCTCTATGATCAGCTTGTTCAGTAGCTTTTCACGAGAGTGCTACTTGTTTTCTGTGACTAACGCTTGTGTAAATATTTTTGGAAAGTTCTTGGAAAGTTTGTATATAACACTGATGCCTGCAATTAACTTTTTATCCTTTGCATAGATGTTGTAGGACTAGATTCAGTCGAGGATGTAAACCCCATTATTGACTTGATGCATGTCAGAAGACAACATGCGAGTACTTCATCCAAAGAACATAATCCCAAAACCTTAGGTTTGTCTGATTGCAAAAAGAAATTTTTTTTTTCTTATGGTTATTTTATTATGCATGAAAAGTACTTTATAATACATTAATTTTTATTGTATACTGTTTCTTAAAATTACATTATTTATGTAATTTTTGTGCAATAATTTTCCATTTTTGTGCAATAATTTTCTTTTCTCTGTACTCCTGCAAAGCCTTCACTTCCAACATTTATCATTATTTCATATATTATATTTATGTTGGGCTAAAAAAATTGCAAAATTGATTTTTAAAGATTATTCCTACTGTTATTATTTTTTAATAATAATATATATCCGCTTTTGTAATTTATTTTAAAATATTATAATTATGAAATTTTTTCTGACTTTGTAAAAGAGTGAAGTATTTACTTACTGTTTGTATGAAAATTGAAGTTTAACAAATATTATTTTAATTATTCATGAACTTTGTTAATGAAAAACTTATGGTTTTTGTACTGTTATAATTAATTATGTTTTAATTATACTTTTTGATAGTGTTTTTAGATAATTAACTTATACATAAGTACTTCACTCCATCTAAAATTAAATTTCAAAGATACCATACACCAAATATCATATTTATTTGCAATTTATCATACTTATTTACATTTGTTTTTATTATCATTCAGGTAAGAAAGCTTCTATCAAACAGGAGCCAGTTGACATTGTTGTTAAGGAAGAACCTATTGACTTCGGAGAAGAAAACACACATCCAGTAGTTCCACCACTGATAATAAAGACGGAATACATTAAAAATAGTAAGAGAAAACACTCTAAAAAGCACAAAGAAGATGGCTCATCTAAGAAAAGTCGTAAGGAGAGTAAAGTATATGTAGCTGGAGTTTCTACAAAAGTTTCTAAGAAATCTAAAAAAGAAGTTAAGTTTGAAGAATTTATCCAAGAAACAATTAGTTCTAACAATGATTCCACATCTACAAAATTACCTGGCAAGTTATTTTATTTGATCTTATAACTTGTATAAAGAAACAAGAAAAAGCAAATTTCTTACTAATGTAACCAATTCTTATTTACAACAGTTTTGGAAGCAGGGGATGTCAAGAGTCTCTTGGAACAATTTGAAGCCACCGAAGCAGCCGCGGTTTCGTCACAAGTTCTGGAAACGCCGCAGATTCTGCAGCCAGCTTCTAACAAGACTTCAAAGCCCTCTGTAAATAAATCCCAACCAGCACCTATAAAGAAAGAAAATTCGAAAATACATAAAGATATACGCGACTCTTTACCAAAAGAAGTTATAGACAGGATAAAGGTAACTGTGGTAATTTTCTGTGAGCTATTTATTGTAAAAAACAGTTTATATTTAATAAACTGTGTGTGTAATTAGGCATCCGGTCGTAAAAAGACGATATCGGTTATTCCTCCCATACCAAACACAAAATTTGGAAGAGGAAGCAGTAGCACAAAAACACAAGAAGCAGCATCCCTTTCAAGAAGTAAAGTAGTGAAACCTGTAAGTTTTATAACGTTTCATATTTAATAGTTGATTTACTTAAGGTAGTAGTCGGGCTAACTTCTAAATTTACCATCAGCAAAATTTACCGCCAGTTGAGATTTCAAAAAGCCCAGAGTTATAGTATAGGAGATATTTAGCTTGAAAGTTTTAATATATGACATTGTCATGTAAGATTTTCGCCGAATCACATTGTCATGTAAAATTTTCGCCGAATACTGTGAAAGGCAACTTACGGAATTCTCAAAAAATTAATACAATATTTATAAACTTATAAAGTAGTACATTATACATAATACTATTTTTTTGTCTGAAGGCCACAAAATGAATGTTTGCATCCCACATAGAGGCCGCGAAATACTAAATGTATTTCGCGGCCTAGACCTTCAAATTCAATTTGCGGCCTGAGGACAAAAAAGATTATATTCAAAGAGTCACAATTTATGAGTAATTGCATCTGTAAAAGTGATGGGCGCGTCAATGGATACAAGAGAGATGTAACAAGCGCGAAAAAGACAGCGGCCGGGAGAAGAGGGAATGCCAGCGTCCACGCTAAATCTTTCTCTTTCTCCTGGCGAAACAAAGCAGGCTCATACAGGCAATCTATGTGCTGTTGGGTAAAACACTTGGAGTTAATCACACCGCGACTACTACCTTCAAAATTTTGAAACTTATTTATAAAGTTAAAACATATAATTACTTTTATAAATTGAATAGGATTATAATAATTCATGTGAATTTTAGGTTTCAAATAATAGCAACAACTCTACAGGAAGAGTTGATGGCTCAGTTCAATTGGACCATGACTACTGCAGCAATTCCAAAACAGTATTGAAGGGCAGTAGTAGCAATAGTAGTAGCAGCAGTAGCCTTGGCAGCAGTCCCGACACAAGTTGTGAGTATGATAAGCAAAATAGCGACAGCGAACCATTAACTCCAATTAAAGAAGATTCTAATAAAGAGAAAAATGGTTGTTACGGTAAAGGTGCTGCAAAGCACGCAAAAACTAGTAGTCAAAAGGGGAACATCTTAAACAAAAAGAACAATTGGACTGAAAGCTGCTCAAGAAAGGATAGTGGCTTGGAGTCTGGTGATGTTAGTGATGCTAGTGAAGAACAGCAGCCTGCATCAAAGCTGAAGCAATCATCGTTACAAGATGCTGTGAGCAGGGAGACGCAAATCAGGAAAAATATTCCTCAAATGAATAATGACAATAACGTCAAGATATCTCTTTTGAATAAACCAAACACACCAACAAAACCAGTTTACGAAATGAAAATACAATCAGCTTTGGCAACAAGTATCCTTCAACTCCGAAAAGGCGTCTTAACAAAAACCAAGACTTTGGATATGCACAAGCCCAAACAGCAAATGGTTTCAGTACTGAAGAAACCACCTGTAGCCACTACTCCGCAAATAATTCCTGGTACTAATCTCAAGGAGTCCATTGTCACCACTACTAATAGTTCAAACGATCAGGTGCAAAACATAATCGTTCAGGAAGCAGCAGACGTCGATATGCCAGAGGAAACAGAAAAGAAGCCACCGCGCAGGAAACTGAACCTGGCGGAATATCGCAGTCGCCGCGAGCTGAATCGCAGCGATGGTAGTCGTACGAACTCTCCCGTGCAGCCAACAGCTCTTCTCTACATTCATCATGCATCGACCAACACTGAGCCGATCAACGATGATCCAGAGAATCCAATCTGGTGCGAGCGGGAGATTGTTCCCGTGCTCAAACCAAAGGCCGAGATAGAGGAGGAAAAAGTTAAACCTAAACCACCCACTAGGGATAGAGGTATACAGACTATGGAATCAGTTTTTGGAATTGTGTATGAAGATGAGACGGAGGAAGAACCGGAGGAAGAACACGAGGAGGGTGAGATAACACCACAAGAGGAGGAACAGCAGATGCTGGAGGAGCAATTGCAATCACAAGTGCAATCGCAACCTCCACAACAGGAAGTTGTTAAGGAACAAACTGTTGAGCAGAGTCTGTCTGTTGCTCATATGGATATTATACCGAATGACGAAACTGAAAATGTTCAAGTTTTTACTCAACAAAATGTAAATAATGACGTTGCTGATAAAGTTCCTGTAGATGAAGTTCAAATCGTAAAGGATACTGTAGTCAACGAAAATAAAGGTTCTAGGTATGTAAACATTTTTATTTAATTTTTATTTAAGTTCAAAAACAATGTTACAAACTTGGTAAAACAAATAGATTGAGAAGTAACCATAATAGTTTTAGCCTTGGCCGCATGCGGGACCGCAAGAATCGCAACTACAGGCGAGCGCGCGCATCGTCGGGCTCATCCGTCTCGCGTTCCCGCAGCCGCAGTCGCAGCCGTGGTATTCGCAGCAACATGCGTCGCGCTAGCCGCAGCCGTAGCCGCAGCAGCCGTGGACGCAGTCGCAGTCGCAGCAAAGCCAGGAGATCGCGCGACGAGCGTAGCAGAAGTCGCAGCAGAAGCCGCAGCCATAGCCGAAGCAGGTCGCGCAGCACAAGCTCGGACAGAAGCCGATCACGTAGCAGAAGCCGATCACACGCTAGGCGCCGCACCAGGAGAAGAAGGATCAGCCACAGACGTAGTTCGGTCAGCTCGAGTAGCAGCTGGACCTCGCGTTCACGGTCGAGATCGAGATCCAGATCGTCACGACGCTCAAGATATAGCTCATCATCGAGATCGAGATCCAGATCTAGATCGAGGTCAAGGTCGTCTAGATACTCAAGCTGCTCTAGGTGAGCTTGGTGATGGAATCGTTGAAATAATCAAGTTAAAAATTTTTATTTGTTTGATAAGGGTATTAAAAAAAAGACAAGAATATGTGTTTATTTTGATTGTCCAAAACAATTTTTAATATATTACGCATTTGAAATATGCTTTTTTCCTCTTTCTTGGACATAACATTTTTAATTTGCTTGTTTTATTTAACAATAGAGTTACCTAACTTATCAAACAAAATTTAAATAGTAGTTTATGCGAGAAGGGCGTGAAGAATACTTCACGCACAATGATCCTTACGATCATTGCTAGTGCGAGACGTAGACGTTCATGTTGCATACTATATTTTGCAATTTTGCACACATCGAAAATTTCACTTCGCGCATCAACTTTACGCGCACAATTAAAAAAAAATTATTAATAACAAATAGTATATTATGTGATAATTCACGTTGTGCAGTGGGATACTGAAGGCACTAGTGTCGTACGATATTTTATAGCACGTTTATCTAAGTCCGCTGTCACGCCTATTCGTTCCTTAAGCAGTCCATTTCTGCACCGTGAGGTTAGCGCACGAGCGTAATCACGGTGCAATAATTGACTACTTAAGTCACGGATAGGCATGACCTAAGTGCGGACTTAGGTCACACCGTGCTATTACATAGTACATTACGATATAAGGGTCTTAAGTGTCACTTGAGACACGTGTATCGTACGTTATTTTATAGTACTGCCTGCCTTAAGTCCGCCGACACGCCTTTCCTTGTTTTCAGTAGTCCTTTCTCGCACCGTGAGGTTAGCGCACGAGTGTAGCGAGTGCGATAAACACGGTGCCAGAAAGGGCTACTTACCGCACGAAAAGGCGTGTCTAAAGTTTGGACTTAAGTCACGCAGTGCTATAAAAGAGTTTTATAAAATCAACGTCATAAGATTATTGGGGTTAATATTTTGATCATAACTTTTTTTGTCACGAAATTACAAGATTATCTTCTTACTTAATTCTTTTCTGATCTTGTTATATGACTAGGTTTTATAAATTTTCTAATTCTACCTACAGTTATGTTTATTGTGCATGTGGTGGTGATGGTTCTTTTCATTTTTGGCTACTCATTTTGTAGTAAATATTGGTTTACACAGCATAAAAAAACATTTCAATTTCTAGACAAATGTTAAATGTGTAAAAATCTGTCAATCATATTTGAAAGTAATGAATTTTTTGTACCGCAAGCACGATTTTCGCGTTTTTTGAATCTATTAATAGAGCCAAAAGTGACCGCTTATCGATCAGCGGGCGGTAAAAACTGAAAAGCGCCCGTTGCTCGCCGTAGCGGGCGGTAAAAATTGAAAAGCGCCTGCTGCTCGCAGTAGCGGGCGGGAAAAACTGAAAAGCGCCCGCTGCTAGCGGGCGGTAAAAATCGAAAAGCGCCCGCTGTTGTTTTTGAATGGAGTTTTCAAGATTGTTTAAAAAAATCATCGACATTTTGAAAAACCGCAAAAATCTATACTTGCGGTACAAAAAATATGGTGTGCACCAAGGGCTAAGTGGGCTTTCTAAAAAGACCCACTTTACGCCCTTGGCACACAATATACTATTTCATTTTATGCTGTTATTACGGATTTCTTCTATAATTAATTGGTGCCGGTTTATATTACTTTTTTGCATATGCTTGATTTATTTTGTAAAATAAAGACTTCTGTGATTAATAGAAAATATAATTTTTTCAATTTCTTTTTTTACAATCTCGTACAGCATCATACACGATGTGATGTGATTGACTAATGTCTAGAGAATTTTATCAATCATTTTAAGTGTGGTAGGTAAAAATAATAACAAATTGTTAGCATTATTTCTATGAAATTTCGGTAAGCGATATTAGGAAGATATTTGGTACAGGATCGCAAACTGATACCTAATATTTCTTTAATCTGTAAAGATATTATACATAAGTGCGCTTTCTTTTACCAAATGATTTGATAAGAGTTGCAGCATCAACCGAAATGCGAGAGAAAAAACAATTTGTTATTATGATAAGGTTGTATTTCACTTGTATCTGTTAGATACTGTATAGCTGCTTCATACTATAAAGTTGTTTTCGGTTTACAAAATAAACAAGCATATTTTAGTTAGATTTCGACATCATTGAAAAATATAATTATAGTGGGTAATAAAGCTGTAGACTTTGTTCGCGATGGGGCCCACTAATTTAAAAGTTACATAGTTTGGCTGTCCTCTCAAGTGTCAACGACATTACCTATATAATCTAGTTTAGAGATGCAATTTTGTCTGATATCGGGTTAAAATAACGGTTATAGGTCTTCTTCTCGCTCGAATTTCGGACGTTCTAAGTGGTCGAGTCGCCGCAGGAGGGGCAGACGTGATCGGCAGCGAAGTTATAGTAGGCACAGACGGCATTCCTCGGGTAGTAGCCATGGCTACAACGATTGGAGGAGGTAAATGATCACCGACACATCGTTTGATCAACATCTCAGTTTTTATATTACTTTCCACTTGTTTACCGATAACAAAAATGGCCAAGAGCTTTTTCGTCTTCACCGAGTGTGTGCGCTCCTTTCTTCTGTTTTTACACCTGCTGTTGATTTTTATTCCCTATGGAAAAAAAATGATAAGGATACAATTTCAGGAATATCGTCCCCTCTCCCCTCACACGTTTTCCCCCTTGTTTCCTCATCCGCTGTTTTTTCATTATTTACCGTACTTAACATACTCTCGTGTTTTGGCTAATATTTTTGTTAAAGCACAGAGAACTTACTTGGTTGAGTACATAAAGTGTAATATTCTATTAATTCTAAAACCATGCTACTCTTTTCTTTTGCTTTCAACAAGTGTAGATGATATAGTTAATTCGTTGATTTTACAAAAGATTTTTGTCTCAACTAAGTTTTTCTCTGATTTGTTAGCAGCTGTAATTTGATTAAGCCATCAATTTTTTTTTATTTCTTGTTAGATCTCCTGTTCCATACAGACGGCCATATGATGACTGGTACGTCAGGGAAAAGCAGCGGCAAGTAGAAGAGCGTAGAGTTATTTATGTTGGCAGATTGAAAGAAGGTATTACCAAAGCAGAGCTTCGTAAGAGATTTGAGGTCTATGGTCCAGTGGTTGATATAAGCGTCCATTTCCGCGAGCGTGGGTAAGTGTTCAGTATATTCAACATTAAACAGTCAAAGAATTTTACAAAATGTACATAAATTTTATTTATTATTTAATTGTATGCAATGTTTTAGAAATAAGTCTAAAGTAACGCGTATGGAAATAATAATTGTAATAAAATGTAAGAAATTGTATGAAAATGTAAAAAAAATGTATAAAACTGTATAAAACCATTAGTTTTTGGCCATTCTTTTACGGTTTTATACACTTTATTACATTGTCTTACATTTTTATGCGTTTCCTTACAAATATGACTAATTTTTTCAAATTAGTCTATAAAAATAAATTGTAAAAAAACGTAAAGAAATCTAAGAAAATATAAAAAAATATAAGAAAACGTAAGAAAATGTATAAAAATGTAGAATATTACATATTCTTACATTTCTGTACACTTTTATACACTTTTAAGCTGCTTTGTATATTTTTATACGTTTTCTTACATTTCATTAAAATTTGTACATATATGAGAAAATTTTCTGGAAAAGACTTAATTTTTTAAATATTTATAAATGTGTAAAGATGTATGAAAATGTATATAACTGTATAAATTGTTTCGCATAAAATGTCCGAAAACCAATGGTTTTATACGGTTTTATACAGTTTCTTACAGTTTTGTACAATTTCTTACGGTTTTTTACATTTTCGTATATTTCTTTTTTTCATTGCGAAATCTAAAATAAATAACACGAAGTTGCTGAATACTACTTAAATATAAAAAATTTTCATGATAGTAATATTGATTTAGTTATCTTTATACAATTCAGTTTTATCTATTAATATAGTACTTTTCGATACTCGTGCGCAAAGCTCGATTTTGCACACGCTCGGCAAAAAACGTGTACTCAAAATCTAGCTTTCCACACGTTGTATAAAAAAATACTGTACGCTACATGTTTGGGAAAGAGATTCTCATCTCGTGTGCCTTTCCACCCTCGCTTCTCTCGGATGTAAACGTCATACGAGACGAAAATCTACTTTCCCACACTGGTAGCGTAATGCACTATTTCGATACTAGTGCGATAATAGTATATTACGCACCATGGGAGGAAAAGACTTGGACAGTCCACAGCTCGTGGTGCGTATACTATTTTTCGTCATACCCAGGCCGAAAATACCGTATTCCCGTTTTTGCGCCGGGAGGGAATGTCGTACTTTCAGCCGGGGTATGGTGAAAAAATGATTCTTGCACAAGTGTGAGAATCATTTTTATTACCTGTATCGAACATTATACTTTTTGACACTCCGTGCTTAAAGTACTACTTTCATACATGCTTAGGTTTGCAAGCGTGTGTTAAAATAGCACTTTACGCACGTTGTGTCAAAATAGTACATTTCGACACAGGTGCGGAAGGTGATTATTTAGCTCGCGTGACGTTTTCGCACGAGCGAAGCGAGTGAAAAAAGTCACACGAGCTAAATAATCGACTTGCGCACTAGTTTCGAAAGGTATTTTACGAGGGTCATTTGACAAGTAGCTAGCCTCACCGCCAGATGGTGCCACTATCGCACCAGAAATACACTACAGTGCAGTATCTTCCTGTAAACGGTTACAGACGAAATTTCAGCCGGATCGGAGTTGTAGTTTATTTTTGAGAGCGTGTGAAAGCAAATGTGTCCGTTGATTTTTGAAAAAATGGAGAAAGAACAATATCGGTCGGTGATTCGATTCTTGTTTTTGGAAGGGAAATCGCGCAGTGAAATTAAAGAACGCTTGGATGCAGTGTATGGGAATGCTTCTCCTTCGATGGCGACCGTTAAATTTTGGTATAACGAGTTTCAACGTGGTCGTACGTCGGTTTTTGATGATCCACGCCCAGGTGCTCCGAAAACAGCCACTACGGAGGAGAACGTGACAAAAATACACGATATCGTTTTGTCAGACCGCCGATTAAAGGTGCACGAGATAGCTGCGATAGTAGGCATCTCAGAAGAACGCGTGTGGCATATCCTACATGAGATTTTAGGCATGAGGAAGCTGTCAGCAAGGTGGGTGCCGCGTTTGCTGACTGCAGACAACAAGCGCATCCGTATGACCAGTTCAGAGCAGTGTTTGGAGCTGTTTAATCGCAATCCAAAAGAGTTTTTGCGTCGTTACGTGACCGTCGACGAAACATGGATTCACTACTACACTCCAGAGACCAAGGAGCAGTCAAAACAGTGGACCTTACCCGGTGAACCTGCTCCGAAGAAGGCGAAGACGGTCCCGTCGGCCGGAAAGGTGATGGCCACGGTTTTCTGGGATTCTCAAGGTGTGATTTTTATTGACTATCTGGAGAAGGGCAAAACGGTCACAGGACAGTACTACGCCGAACTATTGAGCCGATTTGACGCCGTGTTAGAAGAAAAACGGCCCCATTTGTCTAAAAAGAAAGTGCTTTTCCACCACGATAATGCACCGGCTCACACTTCTGCACTCGCCACGGCTAAATTGGTCGAATTACGCTACGAACTGCTGCCCCATCCACCGTATTCTCCAGATTTGACTCCGTGCGACTTTTTTTTGTTTCCGAACCTAAAAAATTCGCTCACCGAGAAGAGATTCCACTCCAATAACGAAATAATCGCCGCCACGGAGGCCTATTTTGCAAACCAAGAGAAAACATTTTTTTCAACGGGGTTAAAAAAATTGGAACACCGCTGGACCAAGTGTATTCAACTAAAAGGAGACTACATTGAAAAATATAAATTTTATTTTTTGTAAAATTTTGGTGTTTTCATTTGTAGGCTAGGTACTTATCAAATGACCCTCGTATACCACGAGAGCCGAAAAATCATGCCAAAGTTGTGATTTTGAGGTTAGAGTGGTATAAAGTACTATTTTGATACTCCATGTGCTATTTTTGCGCAGGCTTGTACACGTAACCGTGCGTCAAAAAATCAATTTTAACTTATAATTTAAATTCAAAGAATAAAACTTTCAATATCAATCAGTATTTTATTATTTCAATTACACACACACACACACACACACACACACACACACACACACACACACACACACACACACACATACACACACACACACACACACACACACACACACACACACACACACACAAACACACACACACACACACACACACACACACACACACACACACACACACACACACACACACACACACACACACACACACACACACACACACACACACACACACACACACACACACACACACACACACACACACACACACACACACACACACACACACACACACACACACACACACACACACACACACACACACACACACACACACACACACACACACACACACACACACACACACACACACACACACACACACACACACACACACACACACACACACACACACACACACACACACACACACACACATAATAATAATAATAATAATAATAATAATAATAATAATAATAATAATAATTTTATTTTTTATTTTGCAGTCATAATTATGGCTTTGTAACATTTGCCAACAAAAATGATGCTTATCAAGCTGTTGAACACGGCAATGATGATCCTTCATTACCTAGATATGATTTATGTTTTGGAGGTAGACGAGCTTTTTGTAAAGTAAAATATGCAGACCTTGGTAAGTTCCTTTCAAAATTCATAATATTATATATGTTTACTAAGGATTTTTCAAAATCTTACTTATTCTCATTGTTAAACCTTCAATTAAAAGCATATCAGTTGAAACTCTTTATTATTCTAAAACAAAAAGGCACTTTGTAATAAATAATTAAAACTTACTTAATATTTTTTATACAGATGGAGCTACAAACAGCTTAACAACTAATAGAAACGTGTTCAACAAACATGAAGAAGAAAATACCTTCGATTTACTGTTAAAAGAAGCACAGGCAAAGTTGCGTAAAAGGAAAGTTTGACATACGTATTGCGTATTAGTCATAAACATAATTAACATAATTTAACACTTAGTTTTGTCGCTGCCATAAGGTTCAGAAAATTCGGGATCATTAGCAGTACGTTGAGACTTAATACGTATTGCATGTAGTAAAGTTGATAAATAATTTAATTAGGTAAGGAATTATTTGTAAACAAGAACTGCTGAATCTTCTTTTTATACACGACTATAGAATAATGCGAACTATTCAGAAAAACGAAATAGCAAGCGATAAATCAATTTTTATGCTGTTAACTGCTACGGATTCTCGGACAAAGAACTTTATTATATACTAATGATGATTATAGGGTGAACCTGTATATTCAAAGACGTGCTATCAAGTATCGCGCAAGCATGTTAATTAGTAGAGGAATAAATTTCTTAATTAGGCATGCAATTCAGTATTGCAGCAGTTTTTAAATATGTGGTTTTGTCTTGTTGACATCACAAAGATCACTTTTTACCCTTTCCCAATAGTGATTTCTTTGTTGATATCAAAATCACCGACACAACCAAGCATTTGCCGCCGCAGAATACATGTAAAGCCGTTAGTCTATTTTTTTTAGAGCTGCAAACCAAAATTGCATGATAAACGACATTTTATTTTAATAAGAAACTGCAAAAGCAATACGTTTTCGTACTTATATTTTTTTGAAATCTGGAAGTATATTTATTGCTAAATTTAACGACCTCGAAATTGTGAGTGAAAGCCAACAATCAAAGTTTGACATAATGCAAATATTTTTATATATATTTTCCATTTAGTTTCGATTTGCAGTTCTATTGTTATCACATTCAATTTTCAAAAAAATTGAAGATATTCGAGGTACTTTATTAGATTTTTTACAGGTGTTAAATTTGTTGATAAGCCAAGAATTGAAATTCAAATTCTTAAAAAGGTGCTCTACTATCCTAAAGTGTAAACTATGTACAGATTGTAGAATTTGCAAGAAATAATAAATCAAACGGTTTTCTTGTAACGTTTACCTAGGTTAAAGGAAAAATATACCGTACATATATTAACGTAACCTTACTGATCAAATTGTATATATTACTTCTCATCGTGTTGTTGTAAAACGAAATTTTGGATTGGAGGTTTTTTGCAGTTAATTTGATTTTATTTAAATTTTAATTTTTTTTTGCATAAATAGTTTTTCTACCTGAGAAAATAATTTTTTCTATATCAAATTATAAGAAATATATCAATAAAATTACAGTAAATTCTGTATTGAAAGTAGATTTTTTCTTTGAGTTTAAAGGATTGTTTAAGTAAGAATTTATTTAACACATGCACCTATAGGTGGATATACCTTGGATACAAAAATATGATGATTGATTTCATTATTTAAGGATACAGCATATAAAAGTACACACCTGATAATTTGCCATTGTCAATATTTTTTTTCTGAGAGCTTTATTTCGCTGGTCATTTTGTTCTTACAAATCGATAAAACGTTGTAAAATAGTAGTTTTCGTCACTAGGGCGTAAAGTTGAACTTCACGCACCGAGTGTTGGATGATCACGAGGTCGTAAAGATTTCGCCCGCGTGGCGAACAATATTTTTTTTTATAGTATGAGTAAAGCACGTCGTCGCATCGTTTGAGTGTGTAAAGTTGAATTTTACGCATAGTGTGCGTAAAGCTTCGCTTCGCTTTACGCATACTATGCGTAAAATTCAACTTTACACACTCAAACAATGCGAACCGACGTACTTTACGCATACTATGCAAAAATAGTACATTATGATACGGGTGCGGAAGGTGATTATTTACCGCATGAGACGTTTTTCGCACGAGCGAAGCGAGTGAGAAAAGTTGAATGCGGTAAAAATCACCTTACACACCAGTGTCGTACAGTATTTTATACCACGAGAGCCGAATAATCATATTAAAGTTATGATTTTGAGGTTAGAGTGGTATAAAATACATTTATTGATTATAGAATGGAAGTAAACATAACGATCCTTTAAATATTTCTGTATTTATCGTTTTAAGTAGAAAAACATTTTGCAAATTGTTATTTCTTTAAATTTTCGCCTTTTTGCTATTGGAATGAGTCAAACAACAAATCTTGTCATTTTTATACATTCGTTAATATTAATAATTCTGAATAAAAAGCACTGATGCCATTGCTGATTACCTTAAAAGTCTGATTACACTCAGTAGCAATTATTGAAGGACTTATTAATTTACTAAGAATATACTGTTCGATGTATGTATTCAGTTAAACATGCATAAGTAAACCACTAAAATGCCAATCATGCCGCATCTAATAACAAAAAATATTTCAATGAATGATCATGATATAACATATAGCACAGATGTAAAATATTTGAAAATGTAATAAATTTTCATGTAGAAATAATTTAAGCTTCCGTTATAGATTTTCGATAGCTACGTCTTCCAAAGTATGTGCAAAAAAGCCTTTCAGAAAGTAAAAAAATCGGTTCGAGCAGTTTTAACAAAACGAAAAAAAAAGAAAAAAAAAAGAAAAAAAACACTTAAGTCAGGTATTTAGTAAAGTTTCTATTTTCTTGATTGTATTTTGCTAATAATCGTGTTGTCATTCAATTTTGTTTAATTAAAAAAATTTTTTAAATAAATAAAACAAAAAAATTAATAAAATTATTGTAATATGGATCTATAAGACTTGGTTTCAGCAATATTCGTACGTAATTTATTCAATGATACTCACGTCATGACATCTCCACCAATTGTGCGAGTGTTTATAATATATGTCTCATTATTATGACAATTATTTCACCTACGATCTTAGAATAAAGATGTTGAATCAGACAAATTGATTTTGTTATTAGTTAACAAATGTTTCAGATCGATGGGTTATTTTGTGTCTTACTTTTTATGGATCTAATAAAATTTACGATTGCATATTCCTAAAGAAGCTAATAGCGTTAGAAAAGTATATAATAAAGATGGTAAATATATAAAGAAAAAAAATTAAGTTATTAATAAGCGACTAACGTCAGTGACTTCACCATTTGCACCACAAAAACGAAAGTGGTGCAATTTAGGATTAAATATACTATGTATTGAACAATGCATTATTAATGAAATAATGTTTGAATCGAATATATTTTGTGAAGTTCATGCCTCGACATTAATTTTGTTTTTCTTCACTTAGTACTTTTCCATGTAATTTCAAGATGATTGCACGTTTATAACGGGATTCATTTCTGTATGATACGTTACCGAAATGTGATATATACAGTTATGTTAATTTTAAAACTTTAATAATGATGAGTACTGTAAGTGGTTTACAGGTAAGAATAAACTTGTACTTTATGAAAAAAAAAAACGTATTTGTCATCGCGCACGGTAACTTTTAGATTACATATGTAAAAATAGGATTAAGTTTTCTAAGGATACCCTGTTTGAAACATGCGTCTCAAAAGCACATTGTATTCTATGTAAAACAAGGCTATGTACTACATGCTTAATACAGAATTTAATGGACGAAAAAAAATTATTTATTCCCTCACCTTCATCAATTATAATTATATTTTGGAATATGTCTTCTAATATTTTGTTATAGTTTATAATAAAATAAAACCATATGATCAGCAGGTTCAAGGTTGAAGTTGAATTTCGTCATGGGTTTAGTATCTTGCTTTAATAACTCAATGTTCACGTACTTAAAACTTGCATTTTAATTTAACCCAATGTATAGCGATTGACAATAAATTGATATATCATAATTTTTTTAATTTCTCGAAACTACTCTGAGACTTATTATCCGCTTTCAACAACTGTTGAGAAGAATTAGAAATGGACTTTTCATGAAAAATTTCTATTTTGCAAACTCTAATTTCCTTTTTATCAGATGAAGCCAACGTAATAAGCAAATCTGTTAGATCTGGGCTTATTTGAGAAAGATGCATTGTCAATTCAAATTTATCATTAAAATGTTGGCCACCTGAAAAGAGCATGTTTTATTTATAACTATATTTATATATTTCTTTAGCTAAATGACGTATAAAAACATTTTTTCAAACCATTAACATGAATATTCAACGGAGTTATTAATAGTTTATCATTGTTCGTACTGATATTATAAATCACAAAAGGGTTAAACAAATGTTTGCATTCTTCAATGATCGAATTCTTGGCATCTCTTGTAAACCATTCAATAAATCGTAATCCAATTATGTTATCTAGAAAATAAATTTGTATTCAGATCTATGAATTTTGTGTGAAATGCAGTATATTTCTGCTATTTATAAAACTTTATATATTTAAAAATTCGTTAAAAAAAATTAATCATTACTTTTAAACAACTATTCTATATACCTATACAGGTATCCCAAAATACTTTTTCTTCTTTATTTAATGATTTTTTGAAGACATGAAGAATGCAATTATCTAGTTGATGGTTTCTGGGTGAAATCATTAACTTCTTACTCAAAGGACATTCAGTAAGGAATTGCGCCGGTAAGTTTGTACAAATGCATTCTTTATTTAAAACTTCTATAGAAGCATAATCAGTAACCGAGGTTTGACAAATCGAATTTATCTATATAACATTTTTCAATAAAAGTTATTTTTATTTCATTAATTTACACGTTTTTCCGCTATAGTAGATTATGTCAAATGATTAAAGACGTACTTGTATTATAAAATCACCTACATCAGATTGGAAGACAACCCAAAATGATCGTGAATCGCATACCATACAGGCAATGTTTATCGATAGATTGACTGTTTGAGAATTTTCTACCACATTTAATACTTTTTCGTTTAACCATAAACGTTTTAGTACTTTCATATTTTGTATGTTTTTCCATTGCGTTATAATTAATTTATCTGCAAATGTTATTAACAAATATTCATTCCTAGGTCACTTCATATGTGTTCAAATAGAAAATAATTCGATATGTTTTACGTCTTTATTCAATAAAGATATACCTAGTAATTTTGGTTGGTTATTCGATAACCATATTTCATATTGAGTTTGATAATTGTAAGGTACAACAATGTCCAAATTCTTTTCAGTTGGATTGTATAATTTGCTTCGAATAGTATATTTTCCAGATACTTCAAGATCGTCAGGAAATCCTTCTAAAAGAAACGTTTGATTTTCGCCAAAATGTGGTCCCACTGCCGATCCACATAACACTAGATACACTAAAAATTTGTTACAGTAAATAATAAGTATTATATATGTAACAAAATTACGGTTTCCTCAAGATTTATAAAAATAAAATGAAATAAACATCTATCTATTTACCTTTTTCTTTTCGAATTTTTCGAGCATGGTAGGAAATCCTAATTTGTTGTTTTTTGGACGGGTTTGTAGATATGATTGGTTTTGAAGAAAAAAGATGAATATTATTTCCGAAAAATTGAACAACATAATTCACTGGGGTAGAAGGCGTGCTAGATAACTGAATTTGTTGAGTAATTGATTTCGTTAAAGCACAGCTAAATAAGATCTGTAAAAATAATTCACTTTATCACGTGAATAATACATGAATTTTTGTAGTTAAATATATTATGATAGAACCTTATCTCTTAACAAATATGTAGGTAAATTCTTGAAGAGATGCACAATTAGTAATAACATTTGAACACAATGAGGATCCACAATTTCTGCGGGCGTTATAATAAATCCAAGACGAATTTTTTTCCATGCTGAAATGAGGCAAATTCCGTTGTGTGTTTTCTGTAAAAATAAAATGATAAACATAATACCTTTTCAACTTTTAAAAATAAAACAGCTTTTCTTGTGAATAATTTAACACTATAATTTTGATTATAATATTTACCTCTTCTAGACTAACTGGATTCAAATATACATCGCTGAAAAAATCGTTTTTTAAAAATGGACAATATGCTATTGTTACAGCAATAAGGGCCAAACCATCACTCAAACAATCTTCAAAATTATTTATTGATCTATTATCAAATATCTGATTGCAATAATACTCTAGCCATCCTAATAAAATAGCTTCACACATAGGTATGTTAATGTGTTTTTTTGATTGATTCATAACATCATCAACCTTTAAACCACTTATTTTATAAGTAGCGCTAAAAATATTGGTACAAAAAAGTTTTAATGTTATAATTGTAAAGAATTATTTTCAAATATTGAATAATTATTCAAAAAGTATTACTTGTCTACATTTTTAGCGTTGTTTAATAAAACGGCTTGCATTTTTAGCATTTCTTCATCAATTGGGTTCAAAATGAAGCATTTATAGCTCTGTAAAACTATATCAAGCCATGAATATATGCTGTGAGATTTAAAAATACATTCTGGTAGAAAATAATTTATATTTATTCTTAATTTCTGAAATAATTGAAATATCAGTAAAAAGAATAATGCTTTAATGTTGAAATTAAAATTTATTTTACTAAAAGATTTTTTATTTACCTCAAAATCATTATAAGTTAAAAAAAATTCTGGTAACACATATGATATGCAGGCTCCTTTTAACATCAAATATTGGAAAATTTTGCGGTAAGCATGTAAAGTGTTCTGTATGCGCTCATGGTTGCTTTTATATTTAGTGTTTTTTAACCTTTTTAGATTAAAAAATCGAAAAGAATTATATAGTATATTTGCAAAATATAAGTTTTCTTTAAATATCTTATACTTCATTTGTCAACTAAATAGATCCATCCATCTACACTGTAAAATTCCTACCTCGAATTGATTTCTAAAACTTCATTAGCTTCTGATAAGTATTCGACTATATCAATCAAACTGTATAATTTTAGATTGTTTTCTTGTTTGTTAGCATCAGATGGTGATTGAAATACTTTTGTTCCTAATGAAGTTTCGATAGCACCTTCATTTAAGTTTGGATGGAATTGGTAATGAAATAGATTACAATACAGCCATTCTTCAATTGATTTCAAAGTCTTTTGCATATAAAGTACTTGTTTACTGTATATATTTTATAGGATATCAAAATTGTGTCAAATAATAATTTAATTATTGTTCTTAGAATAATCAATTCAACTTACTTAGAACTCTTACTCATAGGGAATAACGGATAAAACAATTTGCATGGTTTTATTGATTCATAAGATAAATCAAATAGTGTTTCCCCAATAGATGCATTTTCTTTTTTATAAGTAATGACCGTTTTACAACTATCCATACTATGAAGTCTGAACTCTCTTTCTGGTTTACTTATTTCACTTACTGAACTTATACTACAAGATTTTGAATCAAATACTAATGTCTGCAACTAAAAATAAAGTTTTGAATTGAAGATTTTTCTCAAACATGTACAAATGTAATTGCAAAATTGAGTAAATAGTAATATTTAACAAT
Source organism: Torymus aiolomorphi (assembly GCA_036365515.1). NCBI lineage: Eukaryota > Metazoa > Arthropoda > Insecta > Hymenoptera > Torymidae > Torymus > Torymus aiolomorphi. The sequence goes on along the minus strand of CM070874.1, from coordinate 58,659,869 downwards.
GCAAAAGTATTCACTTATTGCGGAATTACATTTTCGTAAGGTTGAATGAAAGTAATAAGATCAGAAAGATATTTTTGATGTTTCATTAGAATAAAATTTGAATTAATTTTCTGATCATAAATATGTATTGTTAGCAAACTACTATCTACAGTACCATAAACAGTAACAGTAAGAGATGTTATCTTTTCAACATCAGAAAATATTATGTTTGTACAAAATGAAACAGATACTGCACTTATGAGTTCAATTTCAACTACTATTTCATGCTGCCTAAAATTTAAAATGATTAATTTTAGTTTTATAATCATAACACATATGTATATGTATGTTTTATTTTGTAATATAAATATGTGTACTTACATGGAAGATGAATCAATGCTAATTCCTTCAGGAAAATGAACTTTTAAAGTATCATCTTGAAATATTCCACTGTATTTTTCAGGATGGCAAACTTTAGCTTGAATAGAATCAACTTTGGTAAAATCACAAACTTTCAATGTAAATTTTTCTTTTGCTGACACATTCAAAGGTACTGGAACCAGGTATACCTCCAGAACATCTGTCTCAATACATTGTGTTGCATACAACCCATCAAATTTAAATTTATTATACAATTGTGCATCTCGGTTATATCCCAGATTGATTGGTACATCAAAAATATAATGTCCTGGTTTTTTTGGTTGAAATTTTACTTTGAACAGTGCATTTTCATCAGGTAATAGTAAGCAACTTATAACATTATTTACAAGTATTGATTCTCCTCCTTGCATCCAACAGATAATAAATGGACAATCTTTTGCCTTTCTCACATCTTCTGTGATTAACGTGATTGAAACTTCTTTCCTTGAATTATTTATTATTCTTATTTCATCCTGAAATAAAATAAGAATATAATATTTAAATTGTTTTTTTTTTTTTTTTAATAGTGAGTTTTAGTAAACTTTTTAGAACTAAAACAATGTGGACAGTATTATAAGAATAGGAGAGAATAATTAAAGAATAATAAAATAATTAACGGGGTTCCATAGTTCTACCATTACCAACCGAGCAATTCACACACTTTCAAGCTGATTAAAAATAAAATACGTCGAATCACAAAAAATCGAGAGAACACTTCGCTGCGGTTTTGAACGTTCTATCATCCAGTAAAAGTTTGGAGTCGAAATATCAAGTTGTTTTTGCAAAAACTTTGAACGAAACCGAATTTTGTTTTGTTCAAAGTTTTTGCAAAAACCACTTAATATTTCGACTTCAAACTTTTACTAGGTGATAGAACGTTCAAAACCGCAGCGAAGTGTTCTCTTGTTTTTTTGTGATTTTACGTATTTTATTTTTAATCAGCTTGAAACTGTGTGAATTTCTCGGTCGGTAACGGTACGACTATGGCACCCCCTTAATAATAATATAAGGGGGTGCCATAGCCGTATCATTACCGACTGAGCAATTGGCACAGTTTCAAGCTTATTAAAAATAAAATACGTAAAATCACAAAAAATCAAGAGAACACTTCGCTGTAGTTTTGAACGTTCTATCACCCAATAAAAGTTTGTCGAAATATTAAGTGGTTTTTGCAAAAACTTGATATTTCGACTCCAAACTATTACTGGGTGATAGAGCATTCAAAACCGCAGCAAAGTGTTCTCTTGATTTTTTGTAATTTTACGTATTTTTATTTTTAATAAGCTTGAAACTGTGTCAATTGCTCGGTCGGTAATGGTAGGACTATGCCACCCCGTTCTTGTAGGTATAGCTTTCTGCTAACTGGATTCACAAATTAATAACGTCAAACACACTAGACAATTCATCATGCCTAGTAACTTTTTTGTTTACCACTTGTTGAATAAAAGTAGATATATTTTTTATTAGTAAGTAAAGAGCGGCCCAGGAGGTCAGAGACTAGAGAGGTCAGAGAGAGAAACTCGCAATCGTAAGTTCAAATAGATCTGTTTTTTTTTCTTTGAAAATATTAAGTAGCTTAAACAATGACAATAATCTTGAATCTAGGAAATGATATGCGTTATTAATTATGTACAATATTCTCTTTGTGCAGGTGGTAAAGACTAAAGAGAGAAAGAGCCACGACTCACGACATTGACGACTAGTCGCATTTTCGTTTGGAGATAATTGTGATTGCATTTATATACATTTCACATTGTGAAAAATGTGCAGTGAACCAGTGGCAGTGAGGTATAAGCAATAACAATGTGTAAACAAAGCGTGTTTGTTATATATCACGTGGTCATGAAATTTGAACTACTTTGTTTCTTGAAAATTTGATTTTAATGAAATGTATATTTTCAAAATGTTTCACTCTTTTATTTTATAATTTAGTTTTTAATTTAAATTTTCATGAATTAGATAAATATGACATGATATTTTAATAAATACTTGTGTCGCCTATAATTGGTTATGTTTACGTGATCTTGTAAATATTTGTAAAGGCGAGGTCGTGATCGTGAATGAAAAAAATGCGATATATTCGTTTACTAGCCTGAATGGAAAAAATAAACAGTACTGTCACGTAAATGTCGTAAATTATCGCATGATTCTGTACGTCTGCTTCCAATTAGCTACGTTTCGATACGTTTGCGTATATGTTTTGATTACGATGTCCCAATCGTAACGATTGGGACATTTTGTACGGAAAAGTTCTGAAATGTACCGAATTGTACCCGGACTTAGGGGGAGCGAGAGACATTCACGGAAGAACCTCTCTTTCGCCCTCACGGGGTTTCAATGGTTCCGTCTAATTTTTCAAAATGCCATGGGATCGCACCCTTACGGAAACTTACGAAAATCTACAGAGACGTATAGAGACATGTACGTACGAAAACTTGCAGGAACATACTTATATCTACAAAATTCTCTCATTTTATAAATATGAATATATGAATATATAAATGTCTTTGTACGGAAATGTACCGAAACGTACGGAAACGTAATACTGAAAAGTTCCTTTTTTTCTGATATCAAATTTTTTTTTATTGTAGATTAGTGATCAAAATGGAGGAGCACTTGAGGCTCTTCAGGTTTAGTCCGGAAGCGCAAAGAGCGCATAGTTTTCTTCTGGACGATATCGTTCGAGCTGGGATCCCCGGAGCATCCACATCGTCCTGTGGCTCCTACTGTCCATCTTGTTTTGCCGCAGAAGGTGCCTGCGGCAACGGTGCGGAGGAAACGCAGGAACCCACGCTTCTTTTGCGGCGGCTTTCGATACGCGAGCCGACTACTGTAGCTCGCACTCAAGAGCGAATGAGCTGTTTGTTTACGTTTGCGCGTGCGAAAACGCATAATAGCGCGAACGAAGTAGCGCGTCTCGAGTCAGTTAAATTCGATCCGATTTGGTGCGATAATGTAGAAGCTCCCAAAAGAAGAAATGCGTTATGGACCGTCTCGATGTCTCGACAAGATGGGACAGGCGGAAGAAGAGGCGCGGCTGGGGCGTCGCCGCCCGAACAAGAAAGAAAAGCTGAAGCTACAGCTAAAGCACTTCCGCCTAGCCAAAACATACCTCTACCAGGCACCGGGGCTGTTGCGCAGTCTCGGGAATTTGATGCGTCCTTGCGAGGCAAAACGCCCGGAAGAAAGAAATTGCGCGAGATAACGCGTTCCGACGTAAATCTGCCTTTATCAGGCGGTATTGCCGCGAGGGCGGCTGCGTCTTCGTGGCGTCGCGAGTACGCGAATGCCTCTCGAGGTGTATTACGAGAGGCTTTGCCTGAGGGACGTCAACGGGACGGACTTTCATCCCTCAAGCGTTGCGACTGCCTGGACTGCCGGCCACAAGTGCCTGCGGCCGAGTCGTCCACTTGCATTTGGCCGAGAAGCCCGAGGTTCCCGGTTAGCCGACCGCCACCTCCGCCACTCGATAAGCTGCCCGGCGATTGGAAGCGTCGTTGCTGGTGCTGTAACGAGTACGGCCACAAGTACTCGCAGTGTACTAAGCCGTTCGGGCTCAGACGCCGGTGTTTTGGTTGTGGCTTGCATGAGCATACCAAGGCGACCTGTCCAAATTGTTCTCCGAATTATCCGGAGGAAGTATTACGTTTCGTCAGTTCGTCGAAATAGTGTCTGTATGTAGTGTGTTTATACGATCAATGAAAAATTATTACACTGAGAAAACTGTCGTAGGAAAATTTACTGAAAAGCTAATAAAAATTACTATTTTTTATAGCAACGATGGGATATCATGGAAATTTAGGTACTTTTGCTAACTAATATAGTAATTTTTGTAGCCAAGCTTAAACTTAAAAAAATTGATTTTCATGATTTTATATCTATAGGATACCTAATATTTATACAATATTTAATATATTATTAATTAAATTTAGCTATACAAGAAATAAATAAGGAAATAAAAATTTTTTTTTACGGTGGTTGTGTATTCGAACCCTGGACCCTCCGCACGCTAGACAGACGCGCTAACCTCTTACCCACGTGAGCTTCTTGATTACAAAATTTTGGAACTGATACATTGGCTACCTTCGCTTACGAGAGAACTTTGATGATTATTTGATAGCAATAAATAACTATGATAATATAAAGAAATAACTCATAGCTCACCTGCACAACGTAAAAATAAAACAACTGAATCGATATTGTCGATGTTTTTGATAACTTAAAAGGAAGATAATCTCAAATTGCGGGAGAAACATAACCTCAATCAGACACGTGCTCCCGGCGTGCACGCAATAAGTACTACATGTAGAGGGCACTTTTTGCTATGTGTAGTAGTAAAAATTATTAAGATACCTTGTAAATATTCCTGAACTATAGCAAAATTTTTTATAATTTGCTTATATCCCCGCGTTGCTATCAAATATAGTAATTTTTGTTAGTTTTTCAGTAAATTTTCCTACGACAGTTTTCTCAGTGTATTTTGTTCAATAAAAAGTATAAGAATGTAAAAATTTGTTTTTATATAATTTGCGATTTTTTTTGTTTTCAAAACTGAAGTTTTTGAAATTTCCGACACAAGATTATGTACGAATCATTGACATTTAAAAAAAATTGAGTTTATTATAAAAATACCATTTTGTTAACTATATCTTCAAATAAAAAAAGGGAATTTTTTGCCTAAAAGATTTGTTTGTTAAGGTGATGTGATACTCACGCTATTACTCAAAATTGGGTTCCCGTTTTTCTCATTTAATTTTTAATTTTAAGAAAAAAACTTTTTCCTCGCACTGGGCCGAAAGTGCCTCATTCCCGCCCAGCTCCGAAACGGAAATATGGCATTTTCGGCCTCGATGTGAGGAAAAATAGTAACGCACCACGGGAGTAAAATTGGCCAGCCCCCAGCTCGTGTTTGCCACCCTCGCCTTCGGCTCGGGTGGTAATTCACACGTGCTGTGGACTGTCCAACTTCTTTCCTCCTATGGTGCATAATATACTATGATACGTTGTAATTCTTTATTAAACTTAAAACGTATCAAAGAGTTTTTTTTCAAAAAGTTTAAAATTGAAGGAGAAAAACGGGAACCCAGAATTGAGTAATAGTGGGGGTATCACATCAGCTTAAATTTGGCTTCATAAAGTGTTGTTTTAATTTTGATAAAGTATGTTTTTGACTTCATTTTTTTAATTATTTTTCTTTGTAACAATCATTTGAGAGATATCGCATGTATTCATTTATTTATTCTATTATAAATAAGATGATGTCAAATCTTTGATTTAGTTTTCAATCATTTATTTTGTTTGTATGAATATCGTAAAATAATAATTTTCCTATCATCGTGTGCAAAGTTCGAGTTTGCACGCATTTGCGTGCGCAAACTACCACTTTTCCACACGTTGAGATGTGCGTGTGGAAAAGTAACTGAGTCTGCGGGAATGAATCATTCCCGCACGCTCAGCTACTTCTCTACACATACGTCTCAGCGTATGGAAGAGTGGTGGTTTCCGCGCGCAGGTGCGTGTGCAGGCTCGAACATTGCACAACTCGATAGGAAAAATAGTATACGATACTCATGTGCTGCGTAGGTGATCCCGCACGAGCGGAGTTTGTCGCCCGAGCTTCGCTCAGGTCGCTTTCGGCTCTATTAATAGGTTCGAAATACGCGAAAATCGTGCTTGCGGTACAAAAAAGCTTTTTTATTTAATTCTGAATAAAGGATTTATTTTATTAGAATTAAATTTAATAAAAATTTATTTACTGTAGTTTTAAGATGTGTTATATGTATGAGTAATAATCAAATAAATAATAATACTTACTTCTTGAAGGTCATCGTTGAATTTAAAAGATAATTTGTTAAAACATATTATAGGATGCGTTATGGTGCAGTGGACGTAAATGGTAGGTATTTTTGAAGGAATGGGTAGTTTTGTGATTCCAGTGTTAGCAGAATAGAAGTGACTGTGCCGTTTCATGAAGTTGTTCGGTGAAATGTTGTCACTTTCAATCGATACAGGTCCAAGCATTTCATTAATAATTAGAGGTATGTAGAATGAATAAACGGCTAGATCACATGGAGTAACGTGTAAAAATAACTTTAGAGTTGTTTGTGGCAAAATTTGAATAATTACTTCGTCATCTGCAAAATTAAATTAAATATAATACGTTTCGTGCATAATGTTTAATTTCTACTTACTAATGTAATCATTTCTTGAAGCTGAGAATGAAAGACAAAATTCCGGATATTGTTTGAGTAAAACTTGTATTATAATTTTAGCATTCGTTAAGTTAGTTATTAAAATTTCCTTTATTTGATATGAGTTTGAACTTATTTTTTTCATTTCAATAATACTTGGTTCGAACTTCAATCTAGGAAAGACAACTGTACCGCTCAGTTTTAGTTGCAGTGTAATGCGTTTTTGTACAACAATATTTATCAATGTCGAGAACTTCATACAAGTATCAAACTTTAGAGTAATCTGAAAATATTGAAAACTTAGTATAAAAGCGTTTTCAAATATTATGTTAATACTATAACAAATATTATAATATATTCCATGTTGTGAACATTTGTGTAAAAAATTTAAAGTGTGCGTGCGTGCGTGCGTGCGTGCGTGTGTGTATAAATAAAAAGCGACGTTGGCTCAGTGGTTAGCATGCTAGTCACGGAAACGTCGTTCCAGGGGTCGTGGGTTCGATTCCCGGTGAAATCATTCGGATTTTTTTTGAGCTGTTTTTCAGCAAGAAAAGTACCATGACGCCGGCTGCTTTAAGGCGGGTTTTTCCCCGGAATTTCTCTTCAGTGGAATCCCGGGTTTTCCCTTGCCTTTCAGGCGCAAACCTAGGCGAATACGAAGCAGTGATGGGGAACAAGGAAGGTTGATAAGGTAGGTAGGCCGATCTGCACTAGGCAGGGATCGCCGGCCTTACTGGCGGGGAGCTGGTCCTGAAATATGGACCTTCTCCGGAAAGGTTTACCCTGGAAGACGGACCCGATACCCCTCTGAGGGCAGAGAGCTTAACAAACTTTGGCTTAACAAACACGGTGCGAGACTGAAATATGTCCTCACCGGAAATGTCTTCCAGGAGGGTTAAGAAATAGGTAGGATAATATGAGAGGGAAAATCACTACTTCCACACCAAGGTGGTGGAAGGCCACCGCCATCTGGGCCAAATAGGCTGCGGCGGTTACGGAGAAGAAAAAAAAAATTTTTTTTTATAAAAAATTTCTGTAATTAAAAAAATTGCATTTAATTAAATTGTGTTGCATTTGCTTCGTAATTGAGCGAACTTTTTGAATTCAGTTTCTAATGAGAATAAAAAAAGCTTGTACTCGATACAAGCAGCGAATACTCACGTTCAAAACGACAACGCCACGCGGCGGCACATGTCCCGTGAGAGGCGTGACATCAACGCCCCTCAGAAGATCGTCGTCGTCGACCTCGAAGACCACCTCGTAGTACTCTGCGTTGTTCAGTATGGCGTGGAGACGGTGTGTCAGGCACAGCGGGACTTCCCCCACGTCCATGTTGGCTTCGAGCAGGGAGACACGAGGCGCACGCTGCTGCCGCGGCGTCTCCAGTTTCAAAATCGCGCGTGCGCCGTTCTCCACTATCATCGTCGCCTCGGCGTGCTGCGGCAAAGCCGTCGGATAGACGCAAATGCAGAGGCGGCGAGCGGCTGCAACGATGCCGATCGGAGGGTCGATCGTGAAACCCGTGCGCGTCGATAAGGTCCACCTGGTCGGGGTAGCAGGGGCGGATTAGACATTTAGGAGGCCCGGGACTAATATGAAGATGGGACCCACTTAAGGGCAGCAAAAAATTATCATGTTGGGAATATAAATAAAAATTATGTTATTATTTTTATAATTTATTATTATAAATATTTTTCCTTTAATACTTATATAATAAAAACTATAAACGGTTTATATATTTATAGCACTGCGTGGCATAAGTAGTCCATTATTGCACCGTGCTTATCTGCACGATGCAAAAATGAACTGCTAATGGCACGAATAGGCGTGACATGGCGGATTTATGCAGTTAGTGCTATAAAATAATGTACGATACACGTGTCATAGGTCGTTCTTTATGACACGGCGTTAAGGTAGTTCTTACCCAAGAAAACGATCGTTAAAAAAGTATTGTGTATAAGCTATTGCTCAAATATTATATTACAAGTGATAGTAAAATCCAAAAGTAGTTTGCTTTAAGTAACAGAAACATTTTTCAAATATAAATTATATACATTAAAGCCTAAAAGTTGGTAAATAAGGAAAAATATCACAAAAAGTCATGAATTATTTTTGTTTTTTATTCAATTCTTTTATTCAAAACACTATTTTGTTTCTGAAACGTTCCTCGATAAATTCACCGCATGAAATTGTCAACAAATCATTTTACACAAAGTTAGAGCTATTAGTTGCTAAGTTTTTGTAATTTTTTTTTTAACAAATTTCTCTAACTTTGTGTAAAATGATTTGTTGATAATTTCATGCGGTGAATTTATCGAGGAACGCTTGAGAAACAAAATAGCGTTTTTAATAAAAAAATCGAATAAAAAACAAAAATAATTCATGACTTTTTTTGATATTTTTCCTTATTTAGCAAATTTTAGGCTTTAATGTATATAATTTATATTTGAAAAATTTTTTCTGTTACTTAAAACAACCTACTTTTGGATTTTACTATCACTTGTAATATAATATTTGAGCAATAGATTATATAGAATACTTTTTTAACGATCGTTTTCTTGGGTAAGAACTATCTTAAGCGCACTCGCTACGCTCGGGGGCTTATACACGCCCTGCCGTAAACTGCAACTTATGCCACTAGTATCGTAATGTACCATTATATGCTAAGCACAAAGAAAAATTTATTAACGAATTGCTACTTACTTAAATTTAGTATTGGCCTTGATTTTATTTTGTATTTCAATAACTTGAAAAGGAATTCTATATCCTTCTTGAGGGTGATAATCATTATCGAAAGTAATTTCTTTCGTTTTCAACTCAAGACTTTTCGTGACTACTTCTGCTGCTATTGGTAATTGATACCTTAGACAGTTATTGATCGTGTAATTTATGTAGGAACTGTATTTTCCATAATGACTCGATCGAAACTCCACTGCATAAGTTTTAGTCGACTCTGGCTGAAGAAAAATTCGATTTCCACCAGGAAATGAAACATTTTTTTCATTTAAACTTATTAATATTATTTCAACTCGAAAATCATTCTTATTTTCAAATGTTAATTCACTATGATTTGGAATTTTTACTGCAACCTATGTAATGAGCAAATACTATAAGCTTAAGTAATATTTAAAAAATTGTATTTTATATATCAATCACACAACCTTTCCAAAATCTAGTTTCACCGGTGAAATCTGAATTTTATATATTTGAAAAGGTGAAAGTGACGTTACAATCGAAGGATTTTCTAAAATCTTTAGTTTGGGAAATCTCTTGAATGATTTCTGCACTATAGTATCATTGGTTTTGAGCATTCTAATTGAACAACATGTTTTCTCAAAATATCGGCAGCCACAAATAGTTTTGTTTGCATCGATACCTTTTGCATTATGCGAAAAAATTGAACGAAAATACTGTGTCCAAAATTCACGATGATTCATTTTCATTTCAAACTCCGATGAAGTATAAGTCAATGAATAATCTGGTTCCAATGGTAATTTATTCAAGGACACCGTTTTACAGGTAGTCGTCGTTTTTATCTTTCCAGCTGCTTTCAGTGGATTGTACGTACAATAGACAGAGGCCCGATCAATTTTTATACTTCGTACTTTGTTCGATGCTGTGATCTTGCTGTCCGCCCATAAATCAAATTCCAATAAAAATGACGAGTCCACTGCAAATATTAGTTTTTACATATTAATTAAATGCATTTACCGACAATGGAAATATTTCTAAATCTAAACTTGCAATTTAACTGCGCAGTAATGGTAATAAGAACTTCAACAGATTGGTCCGGTTGTAAAGATACTTGTCGTGGTTCGCATTTGACACATGATTTTGATACAAATGAAAAGGTCAATGGTAATTGTTTTGATAGATTTTTCACACTAATTACTCGTAAAATTTTGTCGTCGATTCCCAGATCGCCAAGATAGATTTGATTTGGCTCGAAGTGCAATCGTGCTATTTCAACGTCTCCATGTAAGTAAATCGTCTCTACATCGGAATGTTTTTGTTCTTGAGATGACAATGCATCATCTATTGTATCTTTTTCATATAAAGTTTCATCTGAAGCAATCAACCGTTATAGATATTACATAAACTTTATGAGCATAATTATAATTTTCATAAGTTATATTGTTAGTTTTTATAATTATTATGATAAAGATTTTAAAATAAACTCACTAATGTATATTTCTGGTAAGTGACTTTCAACATTGTTACTTTTTGTTTTTTTGTATTCTGCAAAATAAAAATAAACTGTAATGACGACTTGGCAAAGTTTTCTCATAATACGCACTTAAAATACTTCTAGCTTCTGCTGCTTGAATTTTCTTGACTTTAATAATTGCAATAAAGTACTCAATACTTTTATTATGTTGTTGGTTTTGTAATAAATTAAGATTTTTCAATGTTGGAGCAAAACTGTTGAAAGTTATTCGAATTTTCAGAATATTTTATTTATTATAAGTACATATTTCCAATGCTTACGTTACAGAAAGCGTTATCTCCTGAAACGGTTGCAGTCTGCCTTCAACTGGGTGAACTCTAAATACATCGAAATCAGAATTTTCTTTAGCATCACTTTCCTAAAAATTGACATGATAGAAATGTGACAAATATCATATTTAAAAAGTGAAATTCAATTATTACTTGGATACTGATCAAATCATTATTAACTTCAAAGAAAGCAACAAAGCTAGATGTTTCTGAAGAATAGTTTTTTAACGGCAAATCGAAGTACCACTGCGTTCCCCAAAAAATTGGGGGAAACTTCAGAAATGTAAAACCATTTAATGTTGGAGGATGGCTTAAAATTATTCTTGGTTTGATTATGTGAACTTTTATTAGTATGGGAATATTAGGAAATGATTTTATCCTACAAATATGTTATTGTAGTCATAAATTTACGTACTATATATAATTTGTATACTAAACAAAATGTGTTATTTACCAAAACTCTCCACAGAAAATGCCTTCCTTTCTCCCTGTAACTTGTACACCGAGTGCGATTTCTTCATTCAATTTAACTAAACCTTTCATAGGCTGCACATTAATTTTCATTTCATTTTTTCCAACATCAATACAAAATCTGTCGTGTAATATCATCGCTGTTAACGATTCTAACACATAATTTTATAATTCACCAAAATTGTCAATTCCATTTTGTAATACCTTGCACTTTTTCCACCGACGCTCTTGACCACTAATCTTTTGATATCTGACACTGATCCAATATCCACGCATCCAAAGTCTATTTTCGTTGGACTTACAGCAATCGCAGGAGCTGACTTGGTACATATCAAATGATAATCGAGTTCAGTCCCATTGATTTCAATTGGAATCATGGCGTGCACTGAAATCGGTCTTCTAAAAAAGTAGCGCACTGCTCTCGACAAATTCAAGCCTGGACAAAGTTTGAATCCTTGTTCCACGGTAGGTTTTATGTCGAAAGCCTAAATATAAAATTGTAAAGAAGCGAAAACTACTCTGAAAGTAAACATCAGGTAAAAAATTACCATTGAATTTGGTTCCCGAATCTTAATAAGTGCCATTTTCTTTCCACGATTTTGAATTAATAGTGTCTGTTCGAGGGCAAGACCTTCAGTGGGATCTTGAAATTCCATGTATGTTGGAGTAATAACGACATCGTCAGTACCGGAGCACTCCTCGAACGATATAGTCTGAGGAAATGTGAAGGACGTCACATTTTCTTGCACATGATGAGGAAATATGCCTTTGATACACGGCTCATCAAGATTCGATGACTAAAAATGTAGATTTAACTTTGTAGTCGAAGTGTTGAATCGTTTTAAAAGTAAGGTTAGAATTAAAAATTTGTTCTAGAAATTTTAGGTTGTGAGTATAAGGTTAAATTAACAGTTTACTGAATATTGGGTGATATCACAATTTAAAATTTATTACTATTGAGATTCGTTTCTTGAGTTCATTCTCTTTCGGTTTCTCATGACCATTTCTCTCATTATTTTTACAATTCTCAAGATTGAGAGATTGTCTTCTAGAAGGTAGGTTTATTATAAATGACGGCATTGTTGTGATTAATAAAAATCAAAATTTCATTGTAATACATGTTATGTTCATGATGCTATTTATTATACACACTGGTAGGTATATTTATTTTACAGCGAGATGTCGTTAATTGCTCATTAACCTAAATGAAACAAATGAGACTCAAGCATATTGAACTTATATAAAAACAACTTGTAACAATTAAGAAGTTGATTAAAAATTGGCGGCCAAAATTCGAACTGCTTATTGAAGGATAAACACAGCTGATTAGCATGAGCGGTATACGAACCAAAGATTATTTAATTAAAAAATAAAATAAGTAGTGATCCGATGAATGTCTTAAAATCATTTATTGATTTGTCTGATATTATCAGATATATTGGCAATAGAACAAGGCCTTATGTGGAAGGCGAAAGAGTTTATAAGGCTAATCATATAATATTTTGTGGGTTAGCCAAAGAAAGTAATGATTTCTCAGTAGAGATAATAGCACTGTGCCTAAAAACGTCGGATTTACAAGAATCCCCTTATGAAATAAGAGTAAAGATCTCTTCAAATCATTGTAAAGCGGGTATTTTGGGAAAATGCAAACACTCTGTTGCAGTTTTAATTCACCTTTACAAGTCAGTTCAAAATTATTGTTTTGTTTATTTTCTTAATGATCGAGTAAATATTTAAAGCATTTACTTATAAAATGTGTTAATTCTTTTAAGAACTCCATCATGTATTATTCAAGATGCATCTTGCACGGATTTAAAACTACAGTGGGGTAAGCTAAAACAGACAGCTTCAAAAATGTATGAAGCTGTAGAATTGAAGCATTTTTGCCCCTTGAAGAAAACAGATTCCAAATTCTTCAAAGTGAAATGTTCTTGTAAACCCGACGTTTTTAGGCACAGTGCTATTATCTCTGCTGAGCAATCATTACTTTCTTTGGCTAACCCATAAAATATCATATGATTAGCTTACTTATAAACTCTTTCGCCTTCCATCCTGCTGGAAATAAGGGATTCAAAAGTATTAAAAAAAAAGGAATACTTCTGAATACTGTTTTCAATACCGATTCTTCATACCGATTTGGTGTATTAAATGAAATAAAAAAGGATTGAATGGTGAATGAATTAAATGATTAAAAGTGATTAAATAAATCATTTTTAATCCAAATTGTATTCAATATTATTGGAAAATGATTAAATTTGATACAACAGAATCATTTTTAATTTCAATTTTATTTTCTTTTTTTCCAGTCTAACTGATCACATGAATCAATTTTAATTTTATCCCATATTATTAAAAGTGGATAAAATTAGTATAGCTAAAGGCAAGGACTTTACTTTTCGTAGGTGTTAAATAAAAACAATTATTTAACAAATAAAAAGTGAGTCTTTAATCAGCTCAATAAACTCGGCAATATGCCGAGACCACCTACGAGAGGGAGATGTCCGAGCGATCGAAGGCTGAGCCGCTGAGCTGAGGGAGACTCGGCCGCGCGTGCCTTATATATCCGCGCCTGGCGGCACCCGGCGTCGTTGACTGTGAGACTTGGAAGCCGCGCGGGGAGGGGTCGCGCCGCCTAGCGACAACGCGCGAACTAGTCTCTTGCCAGCGGCGATAACTAAATCATTTTTAATTCCAAATTTATCTTTTTTTTTGTGTTTTCCGAAACATAATCAATTCCAATTCAAATTTTATCATTTCTTTAAAGCTGATTGAATGCGATCCAACACCATTTCCTTTAATAAGGATTTTATCCTTTTTCACTGGCTAATCTGAATTAATAAATTTAATACCAAAAAGGCATATTAAAGGGAATTAAATTATTTATCATTTACATATGCACGAAACTAGTTTTGATTTAACTTCAGGTTTTATGCATTAATAGCGATTAGTATTATATTTTTAAAATTTTGTTAAAAAAGATTTTAATGTTAATACCTAAATAGCGAATTAAAGGTTTCATTGAAACAGCTAAAAAAAGTTTTGATTTAAATACCTGCTTTATGTGTTAAAAGCGATTAATTAATAATAAAAGCTATAATTTTAGATAAAAAAGAATTAAATGTGAACCCTTCAATAGCGAATTAAAGGGGATTACATTGTTTGTCATTAAAGTAGATAAAAATAGTTATAATTTTAATGCCTGCTTTATGGATTAAAAGCGATTAGTTCTAAAAGTTTAAATGTTAATACCTAAATAGCGAATTAAAGGGTATTAAATTGTTTTTCATTGAAATAGATAAAAAAAGTTTTGATTTAAGGTAATGTGTACTTACCGACAAATTTTAGAATGCATATTTCTTTTGCAAATAATAATAGAATTACTAACAAAAAAAAAATTGAGTATATATTTACATATACGGAGCGCCTGAAAGAGCTGTTTTTCCAAAAATTTACTCAGAATTTATTTAATTAAATAAAAGCCGCAATGCCGATAAGTAGGGATCTGTATACTTCGAATTTTGCCAGTTTTAAAAAGTGTTTATCTCATGGAAATGCTGATAGAATCGCACAAAAAAAAATCTGAGCATAGTATTTACATACACCGAGCGCCTGAAAGAATTGCTTTTCCAAATAAACGTTCGAATGTTTATTAATTAAATAATGAAATTGGGTTGATTTTGAGGTTCACATCGGGATTCATTGAAGGGAAAAATAATAAGTCCAACAAAGACATAATAGACAATGATATGATAAATTTTGATGAAATAATACAAAAAGAAAATGAATTCAATGATACTACAGAATTAAACAAAAAATTAGGAAGTAAAAATTTTGTAATATTACATGTCAACGTCAGAAGTCTGAATGAAAATCTAAATAAATTGGAAGTTTTTGTAAAAAGTTTGAATAATAAACCGTCAGTAATTGTATGTTCCGAAACGTGGAAAATTCACCACATTGAACTTTTTCAACTACCGGGGTACAGCATTTTTTATAATAATAGTAAAATCAATAAATCAGACGGCGTCGTATTATTTATAAGAAATGGTATAAATCAGGATACCAAAATAATTGAAATTGACAGAACAAAGTTTTTAGTTACAGATTTAAATATTAATAACAATGAAAACTTCAGAATATCAGCAATATATAGATCTCATGATATACTTAAGACTGAATTTGTACTGTCAACCAAAAAATTCCTAATAGAAAATAGAATTTTAACATAGATATAATGTACACACAGAACTATGATAACAACATTAATCAAGAATTTCTAAACAATTTCTTAGCATATGAATATATTCCATGTTTCCATGGTGTAACCAGACCTTTATCTATTGGACAAGGAGGTACATGTATTGATAATTTCTTTATAAAATTAAACACAATAACTGTAAAGTCAGACAAAATTACAAACCCTTTTAATGATCACTTTCCACCATTCGTACAATTTAATAATGTAAGAATGTCGTTTAACGAGAAAGAAATAAGAAAAAAGTCAACTATGATAAATTAATAAATATTGCTAAAGATGTGGATTGGAACAGAATGTTAACAATACAAGAACATAATTATGCAACAGATGAAATTATAACGACAATAAAGCAATGCGTTGAGAATGCGAATATAGTTATTAAGCAAAAAAGAAGGGATAGAAATTGTACACCAAAAAGAAATGGATCACTAAAGCAATAATTGTTTCGTGTAAAAAGAAAGAATTACTGTATAACTTGTGGAAAAAGAATAAAGAATCTACAACGTTAAAAAAAGAATATATGAACTATGTTAAGATGCTAAATAGAGTAATTAAATATGCGAAGGTTAAGTACGAAAAAAATAGGATTAACGATATTTCAAATGATTAAAAAAAACTATGGAAAATAATAAACGAAAAAATTGGAAAAAACAAAAAAAAATAGATACACGGAGAGAAAAATTTCAGTAAAAATTACTAAAAGTTCCGCAATTTTTACTGAATTTTTCGGTACTGTGGTAACAGACTGCCAACCCTGGTAGAAAATTAATCATAAATTGGCCAGAATATGGCTAAGCCATATGCTGGTTAAGCATATTCTGGCCAACTTATGGTTAATTTTCTACCAGGGAAAATGAACGGATTTACTTGACTTTCTATACTTTTTATAGAATTTTCAGTAAAAATTACCGAACTGTTCAGTAACTTTTAAGAGAAGGTTTGGAAGTTTTCGTTGGCGTAACGCGCGGTGGCGCTGTTGACTGTTGTGCGCATGCGCGTTCTTGAATTTCAGCGAGAATTACCGTGCACAACCGGTAGATGGCGAATATTGAAACTCGCAAGTGACCACGACTTTCCTCAGTTAGTATATAAGTCCGCTGAGTTTCTAAAGTTCATATGTAAGCGTTTGCGTATTGCGTAGGACTCTTTAGATATAAAAATTTCCTATGTAAAAGCGGCGTGTATATTTACATCTTATCTTACACCACAAGGAAAGCAACACTGGATTCCCAACTATTAAAATGACGATAAGTGCGATTAATATAAATTATTCCCATAAATAGATAAATTTTTTTAATTACCATATTCGCCATATTTTATAAAATTTATAACTCAAAAAAGAGTCAAAATTACGGAACGGTTCAGTAAAAAGTAAGTGCTTAGAAAAATTACCGAACTGTTCTGTAAAATTTACAAAAATGTCAGTCTGTTACCATAGTACCGTGAAGTTCGGTAAAAATTATCGAACTTTTTGTAATTTTTACTGAAAATTTTCTCTCCGTGTAACAAAATCAAAAATATTCAATATAATGGAAGTAAAGTAAAAGACAAAACCGAAATTTCAAACATCATGAATAACTTCTACTGTAATATTGGAAAAAAATTAAGTAAACAAGTTACTAAACCAAACGAAAAACCTAAAGAAATTGAAAATAATCCAAAATCAATATTCTTAAATCCAATGAATGCAGATGAAGTAATGAAAATTATAAAAGAACTTAAGAATAAAGCAGGTGGAACAGATAAAATAAATGCCATGTCATTAAAAACAATTGCGCCATATATCGCACTACCATTAGCATATTTATTCAATCTCTCGATAGAGAAAAATGTGTGGCCAGAGGCGCTTAAGAGTGCAGAAGTAATTCCTATATATAAAGCAGGAAATAAAACAAATATAACGAATTACAGTCCGATCTCACTTATTTCGAACATGGCAAAAATTTTTGAAAAAATTATTTATAATCGAATATATAATTTCCTAAAGGAATGCAACATTCTTTTGAAACACCAATTTGGATTTATAAAAAATATAGGAACTACGGATGCACTGGGCAAAATACCGACATAATTTATAAAAATCTAGATAAAAGCAAGCCAATAATAACTACATTTATAGACCTTGCAAAGGCCTTCGATACAGTAAACCATGCACTACTATTAGAAAAATTGGATAAATATGGCATACGAGGCAGTGTACTAGAATTGATAAAAAGCTATCTAACGGGTAGAAAGCAAAAAGTAAGAATTGACGATAAAATTAGTACTGAAAAAACACTAGACACAGGAGTATCCCAAGGAACAATTCTGGGACCCCTTTTTTTTATTATATATATGAATGATCTACTGTTAGATATGCCTAAGGACTCCATATTGTCTTATGTAGATGATACTGTCATCATCTCGGACGATAACACGTGGTCACAAGCACAGGACAAGATGAATGCTTTATTACATAAAGTAGCGACGTGGTTAGCATTTAATAAACTGTCTCTAAATATACCCAAGACTAAATTTATAACTTTTGGAAATTACTGCGACAGCGTTCCTTTAGATATAAATGTTGAAATACAAAAACAAAAAATTACAAAAACTGAAAGTTATAAATATCTCGGTATATATTTCGATTATAATATGAAGTGGTACAAACATATTGAATATATAATAAATAGAACTAAATATTTGATCTTCATTTTTGCGAAAATAAGAAAATTTATGGATACCAATACACTCATGAAAATATATTATGCTTTTTTTCATAGTATAATAATTCCCTGGTAGTAAATCTTTTGCAATTCTGACGTAATTCTGCTGCAATTCTTCTGATTGCATGGGAAATTACATCAGACCATTTGCATTCTACTTCCCACTTCAACTATATTTCTGCTTAAAGACGATTGCGTCAGGTACTTCGCAGCAGAATTGCAATAAACTTGCAACATGTCAATTGCAGTGTAAGAACCATTACTAAGCGCACGTGTGCATTCAGCAGAATTGCATTACAAGTGCAATGGCTAGCGTACGTCAGATGCTGCGCAGCAGAAACAAGTAGTCTTACGATATCGCAAGTGCAACTGAGGAATTTTTACATCACGCTCGAGTGCGTCAGCATTGCGAAAGATTCGCGCACGCAATTTGCAGCAGGTGTCTTGCAGTAGAATTGAGGCAGATTTGCTACTGCTTCAGTGCAGTCTACAATAGATCACTGACTACACTCGTACGTTCAGCAGAATTGCGACGCAAGTACAATGGGTAGCGTATGTCAGATGCTGCGCAGCAGAAACAAGTAGTCTTACGATATCGCGAGTGCAACTGAGGAATTTTTACATCACGCTCGAGTGCGTCAGAATTGCGAAAGAATCGCGCACGTAATTTGCAGCAGGTGTCTTGCAATAGAATTGCGGCAGATTTGCTACTGCTTCAGTGCAGTCTACAAAAGATTACTGACTGCACTCGTACGTTCAGCAGAATTGCGACACAAGTACAATGTGTATAGCGTACGTCAGATTCTGTGCAGCAGAAATAAATAGTTTTTAATTACTGTTTATTAATCATTATTATTTTTAATAATTTATTATTATCGTTCCTTTATTTAAATCTCCTGTTATTAGGTTCCAAATGTATTATTAGCAAAAATAATTCAGTTTCTAAATGTTTATGGACATATAAAAGTTTGTAATAAAAACTTCTAATATTAACAGTTATATAAATTGTTTTGTAGTCCATTCTTATTTTTCAAAAAATAATATAATTTCCACTCTTAAAAAAATTATAGCCGGAAGTAGTGGCTCAGTGTTCTCTTGCTGCCGTAAGTCTGCTGTAAGTCTACTGCAAAGTACGTGCTGCACGCTCCATTTAAGAATCTATCGCAATTCTACTACACGTGCACTTGCATCACGCGTCTTTTATCCGTTCTCCAGCTGTCGTAAGACTGCTGCAAGCCTGCTGCGAAGTATCTGCTGCACACACCATTTTAGAATCTGTCGTAATTCTACTACATGTGCACGTGCCTCACACGTCACAACCGCACTCTAGCTGTCGGAAGACTGCTATACGTCTGCTGCGAATTATCTGTTGCACGCGCCGGTTCAGAATCTGTCACAATTTTACTGCACGTACACGTGCATTACCCGTCTCATATCCACTCTCCGGCTGCCGTAAGTCTCCTGTAATTCTGCTGCAAAGTACCTGCTGCACGCGCCATTTTAAAATCTATCGCAATTTTGTAGCAAGTGAACGTGCAACCCGCGACTCTCTTGACTGCACTCGAACTGCCGTAAGTCTGCTGTAATTATGCGGAGAAGTACCTGCTGCACGCATGCTTTGAGAATCTGTCGCAATTCTACTGCACGTGCACGTGCATCCCGCGTCTCTCTTAACTGCACTCGAACTACCGCAAGTCTGCTGTAATTCTGCTGCCAAGTATCTGCTTGTACGCGCACTTTGAGAATCTGTCGCAATTCTACTGCACGTGTACGTGCACCTCGGATCTCTCTTAACTGCACTCCAGCTGTCGTAAGTCTGCTGTAAGTCTGCTGCGAAGGATCTGCTCAAGGTTCTGACTGCAGAACGATATGAGAATGCAGAAGTAGACAATGCATGTTCTGCGCACTCACGCGTGCGTCAGATCGTACTACCAGGGAAGTTATGGAATTATAGCTTGGGGCGGTGCATACAAAACTCCCATAAATCTACTGCAAAATATTCAAACAAAGTTACTAAAAATTATCAACAAAAACCGTTTTTCTACAGATAAACCACTGCACATTAAACAAATATTCGCACTAGAGTCAGTTATGTATCATTATGATAAACTTAAAAATACGTACTTATTAAGTGAGTCTAAGACTAGAAATAAGAGTATAATACTACCAAAAATGGAAAAAGCTATAAGTGGTAAAAGTAGCTATATAGAGGCTGTAAAAACTGTTAAAACTTTACCAAAGAAATTAAAGTGTTTAAATATAAGTAAAATAACTATTAAGAAAAACATTAAGAAATTTATAAAGTCTATGTAGATGTTTATTACAAATGTTGGGCAATTATTTGTTGTAGTTAATCTTGTAAATTTTATAGATATGTTGTTAAATTGGGATACTAGTTTTAAGTTAGTTTTTAAGGATTTATCAATGTTATTCCAGCCTATGTACAGGTAACTACGTTTACCTCTATAGGGTTTACTTTTTGTAAACAATCTGGTTAAATAAATAAAAAAAAAATACCTGCTTTATGTATTAAAAGCGATTAATAATAAAAGCTATAATTTTGGATAAAAAAGAATTAAATGTCAATCCTTCAATAGCGAATTAAAGGGGATTGCATTGTTTGTCATTAAAGTAGATAAAAATAGTTTTAATTTTAATGCCTGCTTTATGGATTAAAAGCGATTAGTTCTAAAAGTTTAAAATTTGGATAAAAAAGGATTAAATGTTAATACTTAAATAGCAAATTAAAAAGGTTTGAATAGTTTGGAATTTAATAAGATTAAAGCAGTATTAATTCATTACTAATCTTAGGTTCTAAAAGCGATTATTGAAATAAGCAGTATATTCAACGTGGATAAAATATGATTTAATTTGAATGCAAGAATGGCGAATTAAGAGACATTGAAATATGTGGCATTAAATATGATTAAGCTGTATTAAATGTAATACTTATTGTCGGTAATGAAAGTGATTCATTATTTTCGGGGATTGAAAGATATTAAAATGATTAAAAATAAATACTTAATTTGTAGATTAAAATGTATTAGAATAGAAAGTGATTAAATCTGATTAAATTTCAATTCCGTACGTCTCTTCAAATGGATTCACGGTATTAAATGTATTCAATGTGATTCAATTTTAATACATTTTTATCATTTTGAATCCGGTATTTCCAGCAGGGCACATAAGCTGTTCCATTGGCAATATATCTGATAATATCAGACAAATCAATAAATATTTTATTTTTTAATTAAATAATTTTTGATTCGTATACCGCTCATGCTAATCAGCTGTGTTTATCCTTCAATAAGCAGTTCGAATTTTGGCCGCGAGGGGTGTTGATGCTGGTCTTAACAAGGCGAATACCAGCAGAGTTCTCTGCCGATTTTTCAAATTTCGTCTTTATTTTTCAATAGATTTATCTGAAATTTGACCGGGAATTAGGAATTATGATATGGATGCTGATATGCATGCTAGATCGGTAAGGTAGAACCTTTAAGAAAATTGGAACGTAGTGAAACGCGCGAACTACAACGGTGGCGGTGGTGGTGGAGCGTGGGAGCTTGTGGGCCGCCCCTAAGAGCGAGTCCACATAAGAGGCACAGGCCTGTGCTTTTGTGCTTTTGTACCAAGCGAAAAAAACTAGTTGTCCGACATCTAGCATACTCATGACCCATGGCAGAAGTTCAATATGTTAATCTTCAGCAATGGGTAAGGCCCGTTACATGCAAAAAGGAACAGTGACATATATAAGAAATTAACATGGCTTAGTATATCTATATATACGAGGAACAGCGAGGAATAAGCGCTGTTCCTCATATATATAGATATACTAACCCATGTTATTTCTGTACCTGTTCCTTGTATTTTTTTGCGTGTAATCGGCCTAACGAGCATGCTAGATGTCGGATAACTATTTTTTTCACTTGGCACAAAAGCACAAAAGCACAGGCCTGTGCCTCTTATGTGGTCTCGATCTAAGGTTTGGAGCCATGCTTTAGTATATCTATATATACCGTACGTGAGACCGACTCAGCGTCTATGAATTCAGGCCCTTGGGCTTGTTACGACCCGAGTCGGGGTCTCGAGAACTCGAATACAAGAGAATTAAACTTTAACTCTGACGTTTATTCAATTAATTAAATACTTTGAGCTTTAACAAATAAATAGACTTTCAACCGTGACTCTATACAATTCAAAATGACTTGACTTTATGATAATGGCGACTGATTCTAAAATGAGGTCAAGGCGCTTGCGCTAGTGCAACTGAGCTTTCGAGCTTGATTCTTCTTCTTCTTTTTGTAGTCCTTGGGATGATTTAGAAGTGGGAGTAAAGCCAATCAGAGCTATTTTCCTTTGTCAAGTGGGAGTGGCTCTGCTGGAGAAATTTAGTTTAATCCAGTTTCCTTGTTTTGCCCTAACTTCGTCCTTGAAGGCTATTTATTCTAAAAATAGAGATTTCTCAGAATTCTTTATCCTTTCGTTGATGATTTCTTGAAAAAAAAATGTAGTAAACAATTCCTGGAATTATTGTTGTTTACATTCCGCGGTCGTGACCTTCTCGGAATCGTGAGGTGACCTTCAGCGCAAATGGATTCCTGGGATTGTTGTTTACGTTCCGCAGCTGTAACCTTCTCGGAATCGTCGGGCGACCTCGTGATTTCCTAGAATCTCAGAGCAGTAAATAATTCTTGGAAGAACTTTTCACCCTGAGCTACTACTTTAATTGTTAATTCAATTATTATTGTTATCACGTTTATTTCGCTATCAATTATTAATTGTCGATCACTTGGTTATTATTTATTTACGGAACGGTTGATTTATTTAACATTTATTTTAAAGTTAATCTTTTAAAATTTAAATTATCATTGTAGAACGATCCTAAATATTCTGCTATGCGAACGCAGTTCGGCTGCGTCTACATAGACGCTTTTAACGCGCGTTCGGCGCGCGTGTGGGTGTAACTGATACCGACAGACGGTAACCAGATTTAAAATAAAACACTAGAAATAGCACTAGAGATATTACATAGGCGTAACCTGTAAAAGAGCGCTCGAAAGTGATCTGCAATTAAATATTTAGGCCCGAATTCATAGTCGTAAGTGAGATGTGAGACGGACTCAAGTACAATATATATAGATATACTAATGCATGGATTCAAACATTACTTGAGTCTGTCTCAGTGTCTCACGTCTCACTTACGACTATGAATTCGGGCCTTACATCTGCTCCATCTGCTCCAATTTGCTACAATGAATATTATTGCTATACAATGTATTGCTATACAATGTAATTGCTATACAATGTAATATCTCTAGTGCTATTTCTAGTGTTTTATTTTAAACCCGGTTACCGTCTGTCGGTATCAGTCACACCCACACGCGCGCCGAACGCGCGTTAAAAGCGTCTATGTAGACGCAGCCTTCATAACAGGGGGGTTGTTCTTCAATGAGGGGCAATGTACGGGTGTGTCCAGAATAGGACGGAAACTGCTCGTGCAAATCTATGCTTTAGTAATTTCTAGTGAAAATTTAGGGATATCTAGTGATTTTGAACCTTAATTACCAGATATCCCTAAATTTTCACTAGAAATTACTAAAGCTTATATTTGCGCAAGCGGTTTCCGTCTTATTCTGGACACACTCTACATAAGTGCCGTTCCGCTTTGCTCCGCTCTGCTCTGCTCTGCTCTACTCTGTTCCAGAATTCTGAAACAAGTAAAGGGAAAATCGCTTACAAACGGAATTGAACTGAAATTGGACCGGGTTTGAGCAGAACAGAACAGAATAGAGCAAAGCAGAGCAGTCAGCAGAGTAGAGTAGAACGGCGCTTATGTACATTGCCCCTGATATACGATAAAATGTTTATCACCGCGTAATACAGGTATGTTTTTAGGACGAATAGTACCATTTTGGACAAAATTTTGATTTGATGTGACATATGCTGTGGTAAAACGATTATGTCGCATCGCAACGCATATCGCTAAGGGTAATTTTATATTACGCCATAGCGATAAGTTTTGTTTGTTTGTATACTTTGTACATCGAAACGTTATGCAATAAAAAATTCTTCGCTATATGGGGCAATACAAAATTACCCTTAGCGATATGCGTTGCGATGCAACATAATAATCGTTTTACCACAGCATATTCTCTAAAGTTGAATTAGTGAAAATTTATCCACCCATTGAAATTAATCTCTTAAATTCGAATTATCATTGTAGAACGATCCTAAATATTACGTTACTCGTAACTCGACCATGCGAACGCAGTTGATAACAGAACTAACGCTTAAATAAGGGGCAATGTACATAAGCGCCGTTCTGCTCTACTCTGCTCTGCTCTGTTCTGTTCTGCTCAAACCCGGTCCAATTTCAGTTCAGTTCCGTTTGTAAGCGATTTTCCCTTTACTTGTTTCAGTATTATGGAACGGAGTAGAGCGGAACGGAGTAGAGTAAAGCAGAGCAGGGCCCTTTCTACATATGTGTGTTCTGTCTGTTCTACACAACTTTTCTCTATGTCTATCTCTGTCTTACATAAACGGAACAGATCTATCTGTCTTTGTCGGGAACACACAGAACACACAGAACACACATATGTAAAAAGGCCCCAGAGCAGAGCGGAACGGCGCTTATCGGCTTACGTACATTGCCCCTGTAAGGAACTAGCGTTCCTTGGAATACAAAATGGATGCAAACCGACCTTTAAGCCCCTTTTGCAATGGGAGCAATCGATCGAACCCTTTTACACTACTCATTCATGCGTATTGCTAACATGAGAATAAACCTTATGATTCGTGGAAATGATTGGAAATAATAATAATAGGTTAAAAATTATAACAAATACGGAGATTATTATTAATAATACTACAAATGCTATTAAAATCTTGGGAATAATTGATGTTCTGATAATCATTTAAATAACAGAAGCAACGCTGTCATAATTTCAGGTTAAGAAGCAACCGTATAATAATAATTAACAAATCATGAGCATCACCGTCGCTGATAATTAACTGTTAAAATATAAAGCTTATAATTATTTAAGAATGCGCGGTATTGTATAGCAAACGTTGCGCGACGTATAATCGGAGGATAATAACGTTGTGCAACGTTGTGTAAATAAACAAATATAATAACTAAAAATAGTTAAGGAGTTGATTAGCAACAATCATCATAACCGACCAGGAATTTAATAATATTAATAACAATAATTTATCACAAGAGCTAAAGATAAACAATAAAACGCAAGTATAGATAATTAACAACAAATTTAAAAACAATCTCGAGTTATTCGGATAATTGGCTATTCTTGGAGTACTGACGCGTAATAACAACAATTGTTTATAATTAAGTAGTTTTCCGGGACAATAGTAACCAAACGTTGCTCAACGCAAATTGAAGGTTAATAATATCATGCAACGTTATAAAGTTAACGAACTACGACCAATCCGAGAATGATTAATATCATTTGCAATAAATAAATAAAGCCATTATTATGCAATTATCAACGGTATTTACTAGAAATTAGGAGTTGTGTAATAAAACGTAATTTGAACATACAATTAATTAATAATATCATAACTATTGGTTTATTGATTAATAATGTTAATGGTACTGATAAATAATACTAAAAATAATTGCAATTTGATAGACAATTAAGACAACATGCAACAATGTTATGCAACGTATAGTTAATAATGATAACATATAAACCTAACTTGAGAGGTTAATAAAGATTAATTAAAACAATTAAACTGAGTAATTAATAAAGTTATTAGCGATAGTTTATCAGTTAGTTAACAATTTATTGTTTTAAGCACTTTTCATTAATAAATTGAGATCATTATGATTAATAAGGAAGAGACCGGATAAATAAATAAAGTA
Organism: Torymus aiolomorphi; assembly: GCA_036365515.1. Lineage (NCBI taxonomy): Eukaryota > Metazoa > Arthropoda > Insecta > Hymenoptera > Torymidae > Torymus > Torymus aiolomorphi. Next base: position 58,633,466 of record CM070874.1, on the reverse strand, counting down.
ACGATAAATTACCGGTGATACAAGTTGCATAATATGTTGATTAATACTATTATTAATAATACGTCATTAAACGTAATCTAACATACATGACAATCTGTTGCAGAGTATTCTAACGGACATTTTATTCCAAGAACCCCTAGGTAGTAAACAATTCCATGAAATTACGTAATAGGTAACTGGCCAAAAGGGGAACCAATAAGAAAAGCAGTATTTCCTACCACAGAAGAAGGGGGCGGAGCCTCCTTTCAGATTTTGTGGATCCTACAGCCTTTCCACAAGCTATGGATATGTTTCAAGTTCTCGCCACCAGAGGGAGAAGGATCATCCTCAACGGCTTTCAGGTCCGCGCTCACCATATAAAAGGGGGGCCCAGCACACCGACAGGCAGTCTCGCTTAGAGAAATAATACAATCTTGTACCTATATCAGCACCCACGTATCTTCAAGAATTACGCTGAATATATATAGTTATATCAAGATCAACGCATTTTCAACGATTTTATATCAAGTTTCAACAGTTTTCATCAAGTGTTAACTGTTAACAAGTATTAACAAGTTTCAACAATCTTCAACGAGTTTCAACAAGTTTGAACGAGCTTTAACCAGTTTCAACGAGTTTGGACGAGTTTCGAGAAGTTTCAACGAGTCATCAACCAGTTTCAATTACTTCGACGATCTTTCGACAGGTCAACTGCATTAAACAACAACAAGTTAACAACAACGAAAGGATCAACAACCTCACCAATCAGAGAAGGGAGAGCTGTCCTGCCCAAGGTTTTTGAGGCTGTGGTTTTCCTTGGGACTTCAGGGTGAATACCAGGACAACGGGTGATTGAAGTTGGGTCCACGGCCGTCCATATCGAAGGAAGAGCCCCAATCAACACCGAATCCGACGGATAAATCAGATAACATATAAATATATATATATATTTGCAAATCGTCTCGTCATTAAGTTGATTAAGAGATTCAAGTCATAATAGCGAATTTAAAGATAGATAATTTACAAATTAATTCACTCTTTATATTTAACTCTGTGTTCTAAAGAATAACGAATTAGATACGATTTTAAGAAGTTAAGATTATTAAAATTATTAAGATCAATTAATATAAATTAGACTTTATTTTAAATATTTCAAATCATAATATCTAAATTCAAGGATAAATAATTTAAAGTATAAATCAATTAACTCTGTATTTTGATAGCATAATAAGGTAGATAAGTCTTTGAGAATTTAAGATATAAGATTAGTAAGATTACTTAATATAAATACGTAATAAATTCTCTTTATTAATTTCAATTAAGGATCTTGAATCGCAATAACAAATTCAATTCATTCAATTAACTTTTATATTAATTTTCGTACTTTTTACATAGCATCTAGTAAAAGATAGATAAGATTTTAAGTTAACCAGTTAATAATTAATAATTTTATGTAATAACTAATACCATCCACGAATGTAACATCAATTATATCTTTGATTAATTTTATTTAAATTTATATTTGTGCATAAGACGATAGCGTAGCCTTTAAATCAAAATTCAACTATAAAATAACAATTTATGTCACTTAATTTATAATTTGAGAAAGTGTAATAAATTTATTTCTTGTGCTATTTGTACTTTTGTACTTAATTGGACGACGATCCCACTACCTATATAAAACCCTAGGGCCATTCTAGAATTTCATTTGTCAAATATTACATTCGCTTGCCGCTCTATATTAAAGACTTTAGTTTATGGCCACTGGGTTCGTAACACCCCTAACTCGGCTTCACCGAAACCCCCCCCGATCCGACCTTCTATGCGTAAAGATAATATATTCTATATTCTCTGATTCAGTTCAGGGGAAGTTCAGAGGCTAAAATTTTGTACATTTTTGGTGAATCAACAAAATACGGACGTGCGTTCATACTATTCGTGGTCTGCTTCCATGTAATTTCAATTCGGTTGAGCAAACACAACCATGGCGGACGCAGCTGCGCGGCAGCTCCAGTACGAGTACAAAGCGGTAATTATGCTTTTTTAGTACTTTACCTAACTACTAACATTCATCCAACATTAATCTTTTATTTCTAATTTACCCATCATATCGTTAAGTGTCAGTGTATCGGGTATTTTTGTTTTAATTTTGAAACGTTGATTTGCAAATATAGGTTATATATCCACTGCAACGCATTTGTTCTTTATCCCATAGTAGGGTAATATGATATAGTTTTTTACAATAATAGTAAGCACTTTGGTTTTAGAATTCCAATCTTGTCTTACAAGCTGATGTTCGACTGATTGAAAGAAGAAGCAGAGATGAGGCAACAGGTGAAGTTATGTCCCTCGTGGGCAAGCTCGATGGCACCAGGATGGGTGATCGAGCACAGAGGACAAAACCTGGTAAAGCAGAGGAAAGAAAAATAAAGTGAGTGAACATAGTTCATTTTTATTATATTGCTCTATAATAAATATATAACAGGATATAATTGCTAGTCAGATATCAAAACAAACCCAACATCAGAGTGAGGTGTTTTGAATCTTATACTTAAAATCTATGTACTTTAAATCTGTTGTACAAATAACATCAGCCTATTAGAATTACATGATTTTGATTAAAGTAAAAAGACCTACTTTGACTTTGGTAACTATTTATTATGTTATTCATTTACTACGTATCTTATTAATGTTAGCAATCTATTAATATTTTTTGCTGAGTTAACTATTTCATACATGTGCTTGTAAATTCATTACTTATTCATTTTATAATATTTTTCAGACGTCAGAAACGTGATGAAGCTCAATATGATTTTACTCATAGCAAAGGAGCGACTGTTCTCTCAGAAGGTGTAGATGAAATGGTTGGGATTATGTACAGACCGAAAACACAAGAGACACGGCAGACCTATGAAGTTTTACTTAGCTTTATTCAAGAGGCTATTGGTGATCAACCACGCGACATTCTCTGTGGTGCTGTAGATGAAGTTTTAGCTGTTTTAAAAAATGATAAGTTGAAAGAAAAAGATAAGAAAAAAGAAACAGAGCAACTACTTGGAGGTTTAGCAGAAGAAAGATTTGCTTTATTAGTGAATCTGGGAAAGAAAATAACAGATTTCAGTAGTGACGAAAAAGTTTCAACAGGAGACGAAAATATTGACGAGACTTACGGAATAAATGTACAGTTTGAAGAAAGTAGTGAGGAAGATGATGAAGATGTTTATGGAGAAGTCAGAGAAAATGAGGATGAAGGTGATGAAGGAGAAGAAGCAAATGACAATAGAGCTATTCATGCTGAGAATGTAAGTTTAAAATTATTATTATAGTATGATTAAAAAAAAATTTGTTTAATTAAGATTATTTAAAAATTATTGTTGCATGCTATATAAACTTCTACGCATTTCTTTTTTTTTTTTTTTTTATTAAAATTTTAGTTGAAAAATTTACAAAAGCTCTACTTTTGTAGAAAACTAAATAATAAAAAAATTTTAGAGATTGTTTCTTAACGATTTTTTATTTTATAGTTGGGTAGAGCAGAAGAAATGAAGAAAGAAAAAACTTTGCATCCAAGAGATATTGATGCATATTGGTTGCAAAGACAATTGAAAGCTATTTATAATGACGCCATGGTTTCACATGCTAAGGCTGGCGATGTTCTAGATGTATTGAAAAGTGCAGCAGATGATCGTGAATGTGAAAATCAACTTGTACTTCTTTTGGGTTATGACTGTTTTGATTTTATTAAACAACTCAAAAAATACAGACATATGAGTAAGTAAAATATTTTAAACGTTGAATCATCATATAGTTATTAATTTCAGTGGAAATAATACATGTTTATGTGTTCCTTTTCTATATTTCAGTTGCTTACTGTACTATGTTGGCCTCTTCTCAGTCCGAATCTGAACGTCAGAAAATACGCAAAAAGATGAGTGAAGATCCAACTCTTATGAAAATTCTTCATCAACTTGAAACTGGAAAGGGTGAAGATGATAATGATGAAACAATGGAAGCTAGAGCTCAGCGTAAAAGAAGAGAGGAGAATGAGGATACAGGTGGCCCAGGAGGATTAGTTCAAGGAACAAGAAATCTTATTGATCTAGAAGATGTTGCATTTGCTCAAGGAAGTCATTTTATGCCAAATAAACGTTGTCATTTACCTGATGGCAGTTTTAGAAAGCAAAGAAAAGGGTAAATTTGTTATAAATATTACACTCAAACATCTTAGAAAATTCTTTTGAACTTCTGTAAAGTGGTTGCTAAATTTTATATCTTAATAAAGTGCTGTCCTTAAATTTTATTACTTTATACAAATTCTAATTGTTTAAAATATTCATTTGTATTTTTAGATATGAAGAGGTTCATGTTCCAGCCTTGAAACCAAAACCATTTGCTGAAAATGAAAAACTCGTTTCAATAAGTGATCTACCCAAATTTGCTCAATCAGCATTTGATGGGTTTAAAACCCTCAATAGAATTCAGAGTCGTTTGCAAAAAACGGCTTTGGACGAAGATGAAAATCTTTTACTCTGCGCTCCTACAGGAGCTGGTAAAACTAACGTCGCATTACTGTGTATGATGCGTGAAGTTGGCAAGCACGTAAATGCTGATGGTACCATCAATGCTGATGATTTTAAAATTATTTATGTTGCTCCAATGCGTTCTCTGGTACAGGAAATGGTAGGAAATTTTGGAAAAAGGCTTGCATCTTATAATCTTACTGTTTCTGAGTTAACTGGTGATCATCAACTGACCAGAGAACAAATAGCTGCATCACAGGTTAAAATTTTTTTACTCTTATAATAATTTTACGTTTTTATCATTAATAAATTTTGATAAAAAATTAATTTAAAAATCAAACATTGATTTGAATTGTTACAGATAATTGTTTGCACTCCTGAAAAGTGGGATATCATTACTAGGAAAGGAGGTGAAAAAACCTTTACATCACTTGTAAGATTAATAATTATTGATGAAATACACTTGTTGCACGACGAGCGAGGTCCAGTTCTTGAATCTATTGTTGCAAGAACATTGAGAAATATTGAATCCACGCAAGAAATTGTTAGATTAGTTGGATTATCGGCTACCCTTCCAAACTATCAAGATGTAGCCACGTTCTTACGCATTAAACCTGAAACTGGTCTATTTTACTTTGATAACAGCTTCAGGTATGTTAGCATCGAAATTATTAAATTTTTATCATTTATTTTCAATAATAATTTTGTTGATTAAAATTTTTATGTTATAAAATTTAGGCCAGTTGCTCTTGAACAACAATACATCGGTGTAACTGAGAAAAAGGCGCTAAAACGATTCCAAGTAATGAACGAAGTTGTGTACGAAAAAACTATGGAGCATGCAGGAAAAAATCAAGTACTGATCTTCGTGCATTCACGAAAAGAAACAGGAAAAACTGCTCGCGCCATCAGAGACATGTGTCTTGAGAAAGACACTTTGGGACAGTTTCTTAGAGAAGGCTCAGCTTCTATGGAAGTATTAAGAACTGAAGCTGAACAGGTAAAAAATATGGAGCTGAAAGATTTGCTGCCGTATGGTTTTGCTATACATCATGCTGGCATGACAAGAGTCGACCGTACTCTTGTAGAAGATCTGTTTGCTGACAGACACATTCAAGTGTTAGTATCCACAGCTACATTAGCTTGGGGTGTGAACTTACCAGCTCACACTGTAATAATTAAAGGTACACAAGTTTATAATCCTGAAAAAGGAAGGTGGGTGGAATTGGGAGCGCTGGATGTTTTGCAAATGTTGGGTCGGGCTGGTCGACCACAATACGACACGAAAGGAGAAGGTAAATTAATTGAATTATTTTTACAAGTGTAGTAAATCTACCTATAATTATTTTTAATATATGTTATTTCAAATGACAGGTATTTTAATAACAAATCACAGTGAACTTCAATACTACCTTTCTCTCTTGAATCAGCAATTGCCTATTGAGTCACAACTCATAAGCAAAATGCCAGATATGATGAATGCAGAAGTAGTACTAGGAACCATTCAAAACGTACGCGATGCTGTTACTTGGCTCGGGTATAGCTACCTTTATATTCGCATGTTGCGTTGTCCAAGTCTGTATGGTATCAACCACGATAGGCTCCGCGAAGATCCTCTTCTAGAGCTTCATCGCGCCGATCTTGTACATTCTGCGGCGCTGGCTCTAGATCGTAGCGGCCTTATTAAGTACGATCGTAAGTCGGGTAATTTCCAAGCCACCGAACTTGGAAGAATTGCAGCTCATTACTACTGCACTCACGATACGATAAATACGTACAATCAGTTACTGAAGAGAACTCTTAGTGAAATAGAACTGTTCCGTGTATTTTCGTTGTCAAGCGAATTTAAACATATTAATGTCAGAGACGAAGAAAAAGTGGAATTGCATAAATTAATGGAACGTGTGCCGATACCAATTAAGGAAAATATGGAGGAGCCTAGTGCGAAAGTTAACGTACTTCTTCAAGCTTACATTTCTCAGGTAAGATTTTTCATTTAATTTAGAACGTAATACAAAATATTTTAAATATATTTGTAAATAAACCGTATTTTATTGCACAGCTTAATTCAAAACATCTATATTTTTTCAGTTGAAACTTGAAGGATTCGCTCTTATGTCCGACATGGTCTACGTAACTCAATCTGCTTCTCGACTGATGCGTGCGATTTTTGAGATCGTACTTTTCCGAGGCTGGGCCCAGCTGGCAGACAAATGTCTTTCTCTTTGCAAAATGATAGATCGTCGTATGTGGCAGTCAATGTCACCACTTCGCCAGTTCCGCAAAATGCCCGAAGAAATCGTTAAAAAGATCGAAAAGAAAAACTTTCCGTGGGAGAGGTTGTATGATCTTGGACCCAATGAAATTGGTGAATTAATACGTGTGCCCAAATTGGGTAAAACTATCCATAAATACATACATCAGTTCCCAAAACTTGAACTGTCAACTCACATTCAACCAATCACAAGGTCAACTTTGAGAGTCGAATTGACGATAACACCTGATTTTATGTGGGACGAAAAAGTTCATGGTGCTTCTGAAGCTTTTTGGATTTTAGTTGAGGATGTTGATTCTGAAGTCATCTTACATCACGAATTTTTCTTACTAAAGGTAATGTTACAGCACTTTATTGTAGAAATGAAATAAAATAATTATTCATGATAAATAAATTTATAATTTCGATTTATCAATCATTAATTTGTATATAATTTTGTGTTTAGGCTAAATATGCAAAAGATGAACATCTGATCAAGTTCTTCGTTCCAATTTTTGAACCCTTGCCACCTCATTACTTTTTGCGTGTTGTGTCGGATAGATGGATCGGTGCGGAAACGCAGTTACCTGTCAGTTTCAGACATCTTATTCTACCAGAAAAGAATCTGCCACCAACAGAGTTGCTAGATCTTCAACCACTTCCTATAACTGCTCTGCGAAATGCTGATTTCGAAAATTTATACGACAAGTTTCCACAATTTAATCCTATTCAAACTCAGGTGTGTATTAGACATTTCAACTATTATGAGATGAATTATGCCAACTTCTAATGTTTATTGGGACACATTATTAACATTAATATTTTCATCTTTTTTATAGGTATTTAACGCTGTTTACAACTCGGATGAAAACGTGTTTGTTGGAGCACCTAGTGGTTCTGGTAAACTTACGATTGCTGAATTTGCTGTACTACGGCTTCTTTCACAAAATCAAGACGGTCGATGCGTATACATGGTGAGCAAGGAGGCGCTCGCCGACCTTGTCTACATTGATTGGATGTTTAAATTTGGAAAACATCTAGGAAAGAAGGTGGTCTTACTAACGGGTGAAACTGGCACTGATCTGAAGCTACTGGCTAAAGGACAAATAATAATTACGACTGCGGATAAATGGGACGTGCTCTCCCGACGATGGAAGCAACGTAAGAACGTTCAAAACATTCAGTTGTTTATCGTAGATGAGCTACAGCTGATTGGAGGGGAGGAAGGTCCGGTTTTAGAAGTTGCTTGCTCTCGAGCACGTTATATATCTTCTCAACTCGATAAACCGACGAGAATCGTCGGGCTATCCAGTTCATTGGCCGACGCCAAAGATGTGGCCCAGTGGCTTGGTGCTCCAGCAGCATGTACATTCAACTTCCATCCCTCCGTTCGGCCCGTACCTCTAGAGCTTCACGTGCAAGGCGTCAACATAACCCACAATGCTTCAAGACTCGCAGCTATGGCCAAACCTGTTTACAACGCCATTCTTCGACATGCCTTAAGAAAACCCATAATTGTCTTTGTACCCACCCGTAAACAAGCGAGACTGACCGCTTTCGAGATACTCACTTTTACGTCTGCAGAGGGCAAACCCCATCAATTCTTCCATGCTGACGAATCAGATATTCAGCCATTCTTGGAACGAATGAGCGATAAAACGTTGAGAGAGACTCTGAGTCAGGGTGTAGCCTACTTGCACGAAGGTTTGTCCACGAGTGACAGAAAACTCGTGGAACAACTGTTCGACAGTGGAGCTATACAAATCGCAGTTTGCAGCCGGGACCTTTCCTGGAGCCTTTCGATATATGCGTATCTAGTTATTATCATGGATACGCAGTGCTACAACGGGAAGAGTCACGCTTACGAGGACTATCCCATCACAGATGTTCTGCAAATGGTATCCCGTGCGAACAGACCCCAAGAAGACGATGACGGCAAGTGTGTTCTTCTGTGTCAGAGCTCCAAAAAGGATTTCTTTAAGAAATTCTTGAACGAGCCATTGCCAGTTGAAAGTCATTTGGATTGCAGGCTACACGATCACTTCAATGCTGAAATCGTTACCAAAACTATCGAAAACAAACAGGATGCAGTCGATTATCTTACATGGACATTCCTATACAGGAGACTCACTCAGAATCCTAACTACTACAGCCTGCAAGGAGTAACTCACAGGCACTTGTCTGACCATCTGTCTGAGCTTGTTGAGAGTACTCTCAGCGACTTGGAACAGGCCAAGTGCGTGACGGTGGAGGACGAAATGGATGTGACGCCCTTGAATCTGGGAATGATTGCGGCCTATTATTACATCAATTACGCAACAGTCGAGATGTTCGACGGTTCCCTCAACGCCAAAACAAAGATTCGAGGATTGTTGGAAATTATTTCTACAGCTGCCGAATACCAGTCTATTCCTGTCAGACAGCGAGAGGAGAATTTATTGAGAAGTCTGTCCACGAGGTTGCCGCATGCACCGCAAGCAACGAGGATGGCCGATCCACACATTAAGGCACAACTTATGATTCAAGCGCACTTATCCAGGATACAATTGGGACCAGAGCTGCAGAAAGATACAGAATTAGTACTGAGCAAATCTATAAGGCTGATTCAAGCTTGCGTCGATGTACTAAGTTCATCAGGTTCGAATTATTGAACATTCTTACATGCATATGAAAGATGCACTTACCAAAATTAGAAGTATTCAAATGCGTTTTATAGTACCTTTTAGAAAAATTATTGTTATTTTAATATTACATTTGGCATACTCTTATTATATTTGTCACTACCAAATAGTATTTGTAATAGAATCTGCATTATTCTCAAAACATTAAGACAATATCTAATAATACATTGGTCTAATTTTATAGGTTGGCTGGCACCAGCAGTAGCTGCTATGGAGTTAGCCCAGATGGTGACGCAAGCCATGTGGTCGAAGGACTCTTACCTGAAACAATTGCCTCACTTCAACTCCGAAATCATAAAGCGCTGTACAGACAAGGGCGTGGAGACAGTTTTCGACATCATGGAACTTGAAGACGACGTACGTAATCGTCTTTTACAACTTACGGAGCAACAAATGGCTGACGTCGCTAAATTCTGCAATCGGTATCCAAATATCGAGATGGCTTACGAGGTTCAGGACAGGGAGAGCATCAGGCACGGAGATACCGTCAACGTAGTTGTTCAACTCGAAAGAGAAGACGAGGTGACGGGGCCGGTAGTCGCTCCTCTTTTCCCTCAGAAGAGAGAGGAAGGATGGTGGGTGGTGATCGGAGATCCAAAGGCGAATCAGCTGCTGTCGATCAAGAGACTGACACTGCAGCAAAAGGCGACTGTCAAATTAGATTTCTTGGCGCCTGCGCCAGGACAACACAATTACACGCTGTATTTCATGAGCGATGCTTACTTAGGTTGCGATCAAGAGTACAAGTTCTCGATCAATGTAGGAGAGTATGAGTCGGATGCCAGTTCAGGCTCCGAGTCCGATTAAAAAGTGCGTTGAATTTTACGAGCTGAGTAAACTACATAATATTCATGTAAGATTGTGATTTTCGATTTTATTTTCTGTTTCGTTTATAATGACTAAACAATAAGTAAAGATATGAATAGTCGTATTCACTATTATTTCAAATATAATTGTTGATTTTCAATTACTATAGTACATATTTCATTTTAAATCGGTAATTCAATTTAAAATTTTAAAATATTTATTGAATATATTTGTGTACATGAGAAAGGTAACAATTAAAGAATCGATAATTTCTACGTTGAGTGCAAATTTAATGAAGAATTTACTCAGCCGGAAAGTAATGGCATGTGTGCTTCGTAAAAAACATTAGGGATTAAAACCTCATAACTTGTACATATTTTACATTGTAAATATAGATTTATTACATTTGTCATTAGCATTACCAATATCTGAATTTGTAACTACTGTAAAGGCATATACTATTTTATGTATAAATAGGTTTTTTTTTTCTTTTTTTTTTTTTATAAAAAGTCAACTGCACAGTATCTTGAAATTGAATTTCTTTATTTAATGAATAAATAAATATAAAAATACGAAATAATTTATTTTATTCATGATCCTAAGTATATTCCTTAAAAAAAAGAAAACCATTTAAAAATTTGTGACGAAACTAATCATGGTAATTATAGAAAGTATCTACTTGTTTATTATGAAAAATGTGAAAAAACTGATTTTTCTCCTTATTGAAATAATAGTGAAATATCATCAATGTATTATAGTGCTTTCATTAATTATTTTTGTTCATTGTTCCATTTCTCACTATAATGCAATAAAATTCAATATAACTCATGCACAGATATAACTTAAAACAATTCCATGGCATACTATCAAAGATAATAAATGTCAAAAACAGAAGAATATTACTTATAATAGCAAAAAAAATTCGAAACGTGGGACCAACGGAAAGATGCGTGGTGATTGTAAACGGGGGACGCGCAAAAGGTGGGAAAAAAGTGAAAGAATGAAATATAAGTATAATTTTGGTCCCTCTTTTCAGGAAAAAAAGTAACCATTCTAGTTGGGTTGGAAATAAAGGTTGGCGAAGTGGGCGCAAAAATGTCTCACAACAAATATCGTGTGCACCAAGGGCTAAGTAAGCTTTTTGACCTCGTGTGATTACAGTACTCGTCTTCGGCCCGAAAAACGCACTCGCCTACGACTCGTACTGCAAATTCCACAGTCGGTCTAAAAAGGCCAACTTTACGCCCTTGGCACACAATATGATATTTCATATCACAGTCCAAATTAGCCCTAATTTATAGAGGTGGGTCGAGTAGTTCAGAAATATGTGAAAAAGATGATGAAACAACCAATAACAAATGTATATTTCAAGTAGTGAAATGATAACACATAATGTATATTTCGATACAGGTGCGAAAGTGTTGATTCTAGCACGAGTGTAGAATCATCTTCGCACGTGTATCGAACGATATTTTTTGATAGAGGGGGCGTAATAGTTCCTATCCCAGTTACTCCAGGTCGACCAGAGAGCAGTCATAGCTTTTTAGAGAGCAGGAGACCAAGACAAAAAGAGGCTTATGAAATATTTTAATATACTTTATTATTATTGTTTTCTAATTTTGCGTGATTATAAAAAAAAAAATAAATAAAATTCAAAAATTAATTTGACTACTGGTTCAAGTGATATCATTTTAAAATCGTATTTCACTGATTTCACACCAACGTCTTTAATGGATGTTGTATATCTTATACTTTTTCATAGAATAAGTGAAAAAACTATGAATTAAAAATATAAATATTTAATAAAGTCTATCATTAAAAATAATTTCAGATTCTGCGGGGGTGATTATAAACAAGGGCAATCTGACTGCCATAAATATTAATTATTTTAATTTAATTCATAAGACTGTAAGACCGATGGAAAAATTCTCATCAGTTAATAAAGTCTTTTATTAAAAAAAAAATTAAAATTTACAGTTTGCTTCAAAATTTATTTATCAATATTTAATTTAATTTAATATTTATCAATATTTAACAAACTGAATCACCTTTCTTAACTTTACGATCTAAAAACATGTTATGTTAGTTAAAAAAAATTGTTTAGTTCCACTTCTCTAATTAAAATAAGTAACTTGTAGGTCGCAGTTTTTTACCGCACGCACGCGGGCACACTCCGTAAGGTAAAGTATCCTATTATGAAACGATTTTCGGGTACTTTTTTTTCAATTTAAAAAATGAATAACTAAATCACATAAAAGTGAATACTATCATAGCTCATTCGAAGCGCTAATTCTCGTAGAATAAATATCTTTTTTCAAATTTGAAATTAATGCTATATTTCATAAATTATTATCAAAATAGTGACAGTGATTTTAGTGCCTATTATGAAACACGATTTTCCTGCTGCCACCTGTTTCATAATTACAACCCCTATTATGAAACAGAATAAAATATTCTTTTTCTAGCTTTTATCACGTTTTTGGTACTTACACAACTTATTCTTAATGTTAAAATTGTTTATAATATACAAAAAATGTTAAAAAGTTTCACTTTATATTAGTTTTCAAAATTTATCAATAATTCTAAATTAAGTGCTTATACAGTGTAATAGTTCCTACTGTTTCATTTATAAATTGGAAATTATACTGATTCTGGTGGAATTCGCCGTTTAAAAACTTATATAAACATCATAGAAATATTCTATCTTAATTTTTCTGTAAAATAAAATATTATTTACCTTATATATTACAAAATGTGCACAAGTATAGCGTAGGTGTGCACCTCCTATTCCTATGTAGGGGAAGGTGGGGCGTCATGGACACCCTAACTTTAAATTGAAATTAAATATATTAAAAAGAGATTTAGATAATAATAAAATATGTAATCAATAGATCAGTTCATCCAAAACACGATTCTAGTGATAGAAAATGTTTTATTAACCCGTATTTTTCACCAAAAATGAAAAAGCAAAACGTTTAAAAATGCTCCACGTGCCCCACTCAGGGGCACGAATAACAGGGGGTGGGGCACGAGTAGCACACGAAACGATGAACTATCATAGCGACCTTTAAGTAAGGGCAATAAATTTTAATTGACAAAATGTACATAGTTTTTATTGAATATAATATCATGAAATAAAACATTTCAAACCATATTTTATCAAAATTAGATTGCCTTTATTAACACTATTTTTAATACAAACTATTATTATAATTTCCATAAGTATGACAAATAGCAATCTGTAGATTTATTTATCACAGTAATAATACTTAAATCGATAATTAAAACAAAATATTAATTTAAATTTAAAGCTGTGGCAGTAATATCATTAACATAACAAATATTGCCATCTTGAGTTGCTAGATTTCTCTACCGACCCCCTCCCAGCCAACGAAAATTGTCCAAATGAAATAAAAAAAATACCAAAAGATTAGATTTAAATTGCTCCTTCCAAAAATATTTATTATGAAAACTGCTCCCTTTTAATTATTGTAAAAAAAATAAAATAATTTAATCATTTTTGCATCTTTAATTAACTCGATCTTGCTTAATCAAACTGCTCTCAATAAAATAAAAATAGCAGTAATCTGCTCCTAATCAATATTAAATTGCTCCACCATCAGATTTTTTATAAACATTCAACTTCTCAAGGTAAAAAATAAAAAGCGTTTCATATGGCTAACCTTCTTTCGGCTTTCTTCCAACTTTTTTAATTTTTCCAAGTGCGTTAAGACAATTGACTAAAGAAATAATATCCCTGTTTGTGTAAAAATTATAAATATCGACATTCAGAGGGATATTATTTCTTTAGTCACATATTTCATCGTTAAAGATATAAAAAATGACCAATTTATTTAATTTTTTTTGCAATAATTAAAAGGGAGCAGTTTCCATAACAAATATTTTTGGAAGGAGCAGTTTAAATCCTATCTTTTGGTATTTTTATTTGTTGGATTTTGGCAATTTTAATCGGCTGGAAGGGGGGTGGTGATTTCTCTGACTTGCAGGCTAAGGCGATCAGCTGTTTTGCTCCGGCGCTGCTCACGGACGTCGCCGTGTGCCTACTCGTGCCCCACCAGGGGTGACACACGTGCCTCGCTTTGATCGTTTTTTTCAATCGTTAATACAATAATTATTAAGCACTATTAAGTAAAAAATCAAACGAGGCTTCAAAGTTCAATGTCCAAACTATCGAAATACACTTAATTTGGACGGTTCCATCCTTTTTTTGCATTCTGACAGACGAATGAAAAATGAAACCAACCTTTTTTTCAGCTTCAAATTTCATTTTCATTAAACTTATTAACATGCCTTTCTTTTTATATATTTTGAGCAGAGACAAAAACTAGAAGTATTTTTCTTTGATTTTTTATGAACATTTATCTAAATATTTATTTACTTTTTAAATATTGAGGTGCCAAATTTACCCGCCTGCCATACCGTGCCCCGCCCTCCCCTAGAGATAGCGCATGTATTCTGAGCGGGTGTGTGTGTGTGTGTGTGTGTGTGTGTGTGTGTGTGTGTGTGTGTGTGTGTGTGTGTGTGTGTGTGTGTGTGTGTGTGTGTGTGTGTGTGTGTGTGTGTGTGTGTGTGTATATATATATATATATATATATATATCTCATAACTATGGGAATTGGTATATTTGAAGAGATATCAACGTATAGATCGGTACTTTTGAAGAGATGTCGGCATTTTGAAGAGACTCCTCAAATTTCTCAAAGCAAGAATCGCGACTTGAGGAGAAATCTATACCCCCTTTTCCCAGAGTCGGTAACCTGAGGGTCATTATTTCTTTAGTCACATTGTCCGAACTCTGAGCGAAAGGTTCACATCTCCTCAAAAGTACCAATTTACAACACACACACACACACACACACACACACACACACACACACACACACACACACACACACACACACACACACACACACACACACACACACACACACACACACACACACACACACACATATATATATTCAATTGATAAATCGATGAACAATTTTTATTTAAAAAAAATATTTATTCATTACTTGATCAGAAAAGTAATATTGGTAAATTTTGAATTAATTTTCTACGTTATTTTTGTACATATATATTTTTTATATTGGGAATGTATTTTTTTAAATGGTTTTAGAGGGACTTTTAGGGGAAGCTGGGGCACGGTGAGCATGTCGGGTCAGTTGAGCATTTTAATATTAAAGCCGTAAAGGGTTCTTTAAAAACAAATGTTCATAAAAATGCATAAAGAATTATACTAGTTTTTATATTCGAGTGTTTCATACGAAAAAAACTCATATGAATTAATTTCATAAGGTTGAAATTCGGAGCAGTGAAAATACGATGGCTTGATTTTTGGTTTTACTGACAAAGAGCGAATTTATCTCGGATTAATATGAAACGAAATGCATTTGAAAGCTTAAGTTTTAAACTGTTAAGTACATTTCTTGATTATCTCGATAGATATTTGTAAAACATAAACCAATGATTTTAAAACCCGTTGTTTATGGGGCACGCCGGGCCCCCCCGATGGGGCACGGGGAGCACACAGCGACGCGCCGGCCGACGGCAGCTGTTATTTCGGAGCGACAGTCTAACCTCACCAACCTGCAAATAGGAGCAAGATTGCTATGATCTCATCCACTTTTTAGTGTTGAGTTAGATTAATTAAATAGTTTTAAAAATAGTTTAAAATATTTTTATTGAAAAATTTTTAGTTTTAAAAATAGTTTTAACCCAAATTATTATGCATTAGAACGTGCTACTCGTGCCCCACCCCCGTGCCACATGTGCCCCACTAGTGGGGCACGGAGAGCATTTTCAAAGGTTTTACTTTCCAATTGTATATTACAAAATATAAGTCAATATAATTTTTGTTATTGATTGACTCCGTTTCCTAATGGTATTGACTATTTATTACAATTTTTTTTAGAATTGAAATCCATAGATCTTTAATATAATCATGAATTGAAGTTAGGGTGCCTGTGACGCCCCATCTTCCCCTATAGATAAATAGAGTTATGTTTATATTAACTTTTATTTTATTGTTTTTAGAAGAAATATAAATTTATATCTATTTTGATTCCCCTTAGAGGAAGCTATGGAACAAAAATTGACAAATTTTGTTGGTGACAAAAATTTTCGAGAAAAGAATCTTCAAAAAGATATAGTTTAAGACGATAATGTTGAAATTTGTAAATTTTGAGAAAATTTTTTGTTGTGTCTGGATATGTATGGACGTGTGTGTATGTGCGTGTGTGCGTGTGTACGTGTGTGCGTGCGTGTGTGTGTAAACACTCGATATCTCGAAAACCATTCCACCTATTTTCGTCGGACAAAGTTTATTCTCTTGGTCCCGAAAAAAAACTCGGTTTTAATTTTGTATCGATTTTATTTCTTTATAACCAAAAAACGTTTTTGACTTTTCGTTTTTTGTTATTCTTTTATATGTTACAGCTAATGTTACTTAATATTATAAACTTTTCTTGAAAGATCTTTACACTACCTACGTTTTCTTTTTTAATTTTCAAATTATCTTTAGTATGTCATGGAAAATGTTCATATAATTCATAAATTAATTTTTCAAAAAATATTTGATTATCTACTTAAAATTTTATTTACTTATTACGTTTATTAAAGATAATATTTGGTATAAATTTCAAGAGATTATCTTCATTTGTTTTTGAAAGAAAAATTATTTTAGAAAAAAATACGTTTTCGCTAACAAACGATGACAAGAGTAAAAATTAATTAATCGTCCTGAAATTTGGTATAGACATAGATTTTTTATATCTTCAAACTGAGTTAGTTGCCCAAAAAAATCGAAATGTCACGACGAAAGATATTTGAGGTTGAAAATTTTTTAAAAATATTTTTGAAGAGCGTTTTTCAGAAAATATTTGATAGATAGAGAAAATTTTGTATAATGCAATTAATTATTGTCATAAAAAATTAAAAGGAGGAATAAATACATTAGTTTGAGGAAGCTAAGTGCCAGTGTACATTGGCAGCGGTTTTGTTTTCTCCTAGAGGAAGCTTTGTAATAGTAAAATTTTAATTTTCATTAAATCGCTCTAGAAACACGAATAGAGGTGATAGAAGTTCGAATCACATGATTTTAGAAAATGCCTGTATGGATATCTGGATGTATGTGTGTGTGTGTGCGTGTGCGTGCGTGTGTTATCTCAGAATTTATTCGATCGATTTTAACCGGGCAGATCTCATTTTTTTGTTTTTCTTGTGTGAATGGGGGAAGGAAATCCTCTTTTTGATTCGCCGATGCGTTTTTGTTTTATTTCGAATTTTCGATTTTCGCAAAATTCATTTTTGCGTTTTTTGAATGATATCATTGTGTTATTTGAATCGGACAAATATCATAAAAACCCTATATTTTCCAAAAAAAATTACATTAGCTATTGCGGTTCTTTTGTTATTAACAAAAATGTGTAATTTTTTTAAAAGCTTATAACTCCAAAAATAAATGGTCAATTTTTTTGAAAAAAATCATGATAATGCAGAATATAAATAGCGATAATCTGTAAAAATTTGAATCCATTCTGTCGACTAGTTTTTGAGAAAAAAATTCAAAAATGAAAAAAAAAATGCGTTTTGTATGAAACACGTTTACTTTAGTAAAATTGACTTTGAAATTCCTTGTAGAGGTAGCTTTGGGATAGCTCTCGGCTAAGTTCTTTGGGCTAAATGATTGGTCAATAAATTTCAGAGATATTTGAGGTTAAAATTTTCTTAACCTTTTTTTCAAATCGTAATTTCTCGAGAATGGTTCGATGAATCAGCTCCAAATTTATAGACAATTTTGTGTGTGATATTGATAATATATGGGCGAATTTTCATCAAGATCGTTCGATTACTTTTTGAGATATTTGATATTTAAAATTTTCGTATTTTGCAAAGTCATTTTCTTTGTCGCATGATAACTAGAGAAAAAAATTGGTTTAATCATGTTGAAGTATTGTGGAGATATAGAGTTTATATGTTTATCGTATAAGTCATTTAGGTAAAAGAATTGTCTCATAATTTTTAGAGATATTTAAGGTTAAAATTTTGTTACGTACTTTTCAAAATCGTAATTTCTCAATGACGACTTAATGTATCAGTTTGAAATTTATTGACTATTTTTTATGTGATATAGGCAATACCTATGTAAATTTTCATCCAGATTATATAGTTAGTTTTTGAGATATTTGATATTTAAAATGTTGATATTTCTGGAAATGACTTTCTATGTCGCACAATAACTAGAGTAAAATTTAATTACTTTGAAATTTGATGGAGGTCTAGATTTGATGGAGATGTAGAGTGATATTATTTGTTACATGAATTGATAGGGTAGAAGAATTAATTTATAAATTTCAGAGATATTTGAGGTTAAAACTGTTAAAACTGTTTTAGCCCTCTTTTCAAATCGTAATTTTTCGGGAACGGTTTTATCTACATATCGTCGGTGGGAGAAAAAAGGAGCTATTTCGAAAAAACGTTGAAAAAGGAGCTATTTCGAAAAAGCGTTGAAAAAGGAGCTATTTCGAATGAGCGCCCAAGAAGGAGCTATCTCGGAAGTCATTTTTTTTTCTCAAAATTTAAGTTGGCAATACTGTAGTATAGAGAAGAATATGTTTAATATTAACATGGTATTTTAACTATTAACATGCCATTGTAACTATTAACATCTATATTGTTATAGTTACAATGCCACGATAAATATAAACATTTTGATAAAATATTTTTCTCAGTATAGAAAAACACACTCACACATTTTTAGAATACATTTACATACGATCAATTATATTATATTCTTTAACTGTTTTTATTTCATTAGTTCTACATAATAATTCAAGAATTCATGAGGAATCAAATTGTGATCAATCATATATTGAAGATTCTTTTTTTTGTCCAGATCTAGCAACAACTTTTCCTCATAACAATTCGTTAAGACAGCTGATTCGCTATATCAGGACATCAAATTTATTAAAGTTGTTGCTAGATCTGGACAAAAAAAAAGGATCTTCAATATATTGTAACGGAACCATCTACGATGAGAAAATTTTTTTTTTGTATATATTTTTATGCGATGAACCATAGTCATAACCCTGAACACCTACTACCCTATCGACACTGCTGCACCAAGGGTTGCGGGTGTGACCTGCGCTATGGGAAGTTTCCCAAGCTGCAAAAAAAAAACAACGACGCAGTGCATGCAATAACCGATTATACCCACGACTACGAGTGTAGTAAACTATATTAGAAAATCTGTTACCAAAGATTATTACTTTTTCTTATGTAAAATAAGTAACTCACTCTAGTAAAAATGTTCACCAGATATTAATTATTGATTATTAATATAACATAGTCATGTATCAATCCGAATAAGAAAATAATATCTATGTGTCACAAAAATTATAATAATAAAACCTTTAGTTGAATTACAATATTTCTGCAATACAATTTTATTTAGAAATACTTCAGTTGTATTAATGAGTTAGTTATAAATTAGGGTTAATTTTCTACAAGGATATATTTTAAATAATAATTTAAGTACGAATTGTTAAACAAACCCTTGTGCAATAATCACAATTGTAATTCTTCCTTTATACGTTTGACCTAACTAGCAAACCGTTCCAAACGCGAGGTATAAGAGTTTATAAGGTTTTCCATTCACAATCACAAACAAATATAAAATTACAATAACTACTTTAAGACACATTCATGAAAGAATATTTTTCCTACTCAAATAATGAAACTTATTCAACCTTCTGTTTTTCTTCTGCTATAAATAAATAAACTGTTTTATTACATATCACAAATTTAACAAACATTTTTGGATTTTGAACAATTACATGTGAGTTGGAAATATTCCTTCAAAATGTGGAATTAGCCTTAAGAAGACGATAGCCCTAGCGGATGCGTAATCTTGGGGCTGTAAAACACATGGCCCATACTAAATATAGATACGACGCTTTCCCACGCAGGGACGCGCTTTTCCGAGTTTTTCAAAACATGACTTATACTATACATTGAAATATTATTTTACATTATCTCTCAAACCGTTATTATTTTAACAACAACCGATATTAAATATAACAGTAAGGAAATTAGGAAAAATAATATTAATTATATATATTCTTTGTTAAATTGCAATCAACAGCTTTGTTGTTTTTGTATTAATAATACAAAGATCTAGTAACAAAAACCCAAAAATATAGCTCTATGAGTAACCATATGCATTTTATAAACGCAACCTATAACCATGTAAAAAATCTTTATTAACCAACGATAAATAATTACTATAATAGCTATTATATTATATAAATCAATAAGTTTTGATAACAAAGCATTTAGGTTTTAGTTTATTTTAGATAATTGACTGTTATTATAAATTTATCATATATGATTTCATTGTAAATTAGATTATTAAGTTAGTAAAAATTTGTATTCCGAATAACTATCATTAAAATAGTCGTAGCATTTTCATTCAAGTTGTAATATCTTGCTACATAATTATTTAGTAAGATAAATAATTCAATTCATGGTAGAATATCTAGATTGTTAATTATAGGAAAAACCGAGACAAAGAAGATGTTTGTCAGCTACATCAGCCCCAAAACACATGGCTCGTCTAAAAATAGATTTTTCTCAGTCTTCCTGCGCGGAGACGCATTTTCCAGCATCTTTTGGGACTCAATGTACTATAGCATAAGAATATTATTTTAGAATAACGCTAGATATCTCATTAATTATAATTAGAAAAATAATTTTTGTTTAAGATAAAAGTTGCATTATGTTAAGTAAAAATTAAGAGATGAGAAAATCCATTATTATAATATGTTTTTATAGTAATAATAATCCATTTGTCTATTTATACTAGATTAACTAACTAGACTTTAAGTTTAGATGATAAACTGTTTAGAATTTGAATAATACATTTGTAATTCGTACGTTTTCTTAATAATAATTAACTATTATGACTATTTATAAGTAATTTTCATTGTTAATGCAAGTTTTATGAAATATACACATTAGATAAAACATTTTACTGGACAATAGTTGTATTCTAACACATTGTTACTTATGAAAACTAATTAAATTTCAAATATTTTAAATAAATAATAGAAAATTTAAGGAAAATGTATTAATTTAATAAAATAACTTAATAATATGATTGATATATTAGCTAGAATGAATAGTCTAATGTTTTTATAAAGTTTGCATAAGAAATTTCATTGTTTAATGTATAATTAAGTTTATAAAATTTGTAATGCGTTTAACTCCTGTTGTAATAGACCGATAACTTCCGTTCAAATTTGTATTTTCATTTTAGAACAAAATGTAATAGAATAACATATTTTATAATTTATAAACTGCCAACATTGTATAATTTTCAGCAAGTAACAGAAAATTGATCATTTTTGACTCGAAAGAAAGAGAAGGATATATCTTTTGTCTCTCTCATCTCTCTTTCTCTGTCGCACATATATCGTTCTCTCTCGCTCCTTAAAGAAGATACAAGCCGCCGGAAAATACCCTAGAGAAGGGATAAGGGACCGCTCTCTGCCGCTCTCTGTGTTAAAACATAGGATTTTCCCCACTATCACAAAAATCGACGTTTGGAAGGGATGACGCCCCGCACCATTGGGCACTGCTTTCCCGCACCACTCGCTCCATTTAACATTATGGGTATGCAAGGTATCAACCGCCGCCGAAAAATATCATCGATGACTCGTTGACCCAAGATGACGCAACTACCCGATTCGACACCGCAGTTTTTCCAGCCGAAGAAGAGGAGGAGCAACGCATTTAAATACGCTGAACGCGCACTGCTCGCCGGTCAGTCAGATTTACAAGGCTCACAAGCTTTGCTGACTGGTCCAGGGTGCAGTTCACCACAAGCCTCACAAGCTTTTCTGAACCGACCAAGTCAGTCAGACCAACACAAGCCTCACAAGCTTTGCTGACTGTACAGCAGATTGACACAAGCCTCACAAGCTTAAAAACTCTGTACACAAATTTTCAAAATTTAAATAAATATTCAGATTTTTCAAATTTCTAGTTTAATTTCTTTTTACCAAATTTCTAAATTTACTATATTCAAACATTATAAGAGAAAAGGAAATTTACAAAAAATAAGAAAGGTAAATAAAGGAAAAAAAATAAATTAAAATTCCAGACAAGTGAATAAGTAATTGTCTTGGATCGTGAATAGACGATTGGCCTTGATCTTAAGGATTACTGGACAGGAGCTATTCACGATAACAATTCATTTAGTGCGAGTCTTAAGGGCTTTGTGCAATTTGAGTTGACAAGGCAACGACTGAATTAACTTAAAGAGAATTATTATTTCAAAAATAAAGAAATTTTGGATCATTAATGAAAATAAAAGAGATCCGAATAAATTAAAATTCCAGACAAGTAAATAAGTAATTGTCTTGGATCGTGAATAGACGATTGGCCTTGATCTTAAGGATTACTGGACAGGAGCTATTCACGATAACAATTCATTTAGTGCGAGTCTTAAGGGCTTTGTGCAATTTGAGTTGACAAGGCAACGACTGAATTAACTTGAAAAGTATTATTATTTGGAAAATAAATATCATTAAAATTTAACGAACTAAGGAAAAATTACAAATCGATAATAATTGATTAGGTTGGTTTAGGGAAGGGCGAATCTGAGAATAACCTGAGATGGGGGAAATTTAGTATTATCCAACACACATCATTCCAGGGCTCGTGACCTTTTTCCAATCCATACAAGAGACATGTGCAACAAAAATTGTTTTTAAGAGACAAATGTGCTGCTTCTGTTGGTCCCTATTAAAATCCAAATCCTCAATCCAAAGAAAAATTAATTACTAAATTTTCAACGATTAATTACGAACTTGTTACTACACATCTTTTCCTTTAGCTCGTCCATGGTTTATTAGCTGGCGCAGCTACGACCAGAAAGAGCATTAATTCTTAATTGAGTTAATAATCCCAGTCGTGTTATGTTTTAGGACGTGACAATATGATTGATCACAATTTGATTCCTCATGAATTCTTGAATTATTATCTAGAACTAATGAAATAAAAGCAGTTAAAGAATATAATATAATTGATCGTATAATGTAAGCGTATTCTAAAAATGTGTGTGTTTTTCTATACTGAGAAAAATATTTTATCAAAATGTTTATATTTATCGTGGCATTGTAACTATTAAAATATATATGTTAATAGTTACAATGGCATGTTAATAGTTAAAATTGCCAACTTAAATTTTGAGAAAAAAAAATGACTTCCGAGATAGCTCCTTCTTGGGCTCTGATTCGAAATAGCTCCTTTTTCAACGCTCATTCGAAATAGCTCCTTTTTCAACGCTTTTTCGAAATAGCTCCTTTTTCCTCCGACCCGACGATATGTTACTAGAAAATGGAAATGACGTGCGGTACGCGTGCGTATTGTTTACTTGCTTTTGTTTTTTATTTAGGTCAATTTTCAGCGAGCTCTGTAGAAACATGAAATTAGTCAGATACGCTAGTCAATTATTTTGAGTTTGAACTAATTTTTCAAATAATCGCGATTTGAAGTGAATGTAGTAAGAATTACCCTCTCTCAATTTTGAGATAAAAATTTTAAAGTTGAAACGATTATGGTTCATGGGCATATAATTTTATATACACTCATTTTGCCTTTAGAAATTTATGTAAATGTTTTTATTAGCTGCCACTGATATTTATGTTTACATAATATTTTATTTGCTTTTTTTATTAAGATGGTGTAAGAAATGATAAAATCAGCAATCAATGATATTTTATTGAAAATAAAAGAAGAGGATGACGAAAATTATAACGGACCATTAAAAAAATCAAAATTGGAAGTATAATTTCAATTTGTATAATATGTACACAATTATTTATAATAAAGATACAAAATTATTGAATGATAATATATTTATAATGTAAAACATGAATTATGAGATATATGATTTTGAAAATGTGAGTAAGTTGATCTCAGGGTAGATAGCAATTTTTAAATTTTATTTTTTAAAATATTACTTTTTTTATAATAAAATAAGTGTCAAATAACAAATAATTTCAATAATAAGAAAAAAATATTCAATTTTTTAAATATTAATGAATTATTAAATCATTGAAAAAAAGTATAATGAATAAACATATTTTATATTTAAAATATACACTATACATATAGGAATGATACATTAATTTGGAGGAAGCTACGTGCCAATGAATTGGCAGCGGTTTTTTATTAGTGATGATGGTGGAATCAGTGTATGGAACTTGTTATTTAGTTAAAATTAAAAACATGGTTTTCTCAATATAAAAATATTCATTTTGAATTTTATACTTTCACTTTACCTTTTTACATGTTACCTTTTAACATTATTAAACACAGAAAACAGATATTTTCATAATTATGTTATTGTTTATTTATCTTAGTAGCAATGTTACTTATTGAACAAAATCACAACATGAAAAAAGCTTTTTAACATGAAATTGAACTTGATTAATCTTTAACATTGTAGTGACATTCTGATACTATAGAATTGAATGAACCTTTAAATTTGTTAAGGCAGAAAACTATGGAATGGAATGAATCACTAGAACTAAATTCAAAAGATAAAGACAAATCATATATTAAAATTACAAATACTTCTTCATACATACATTTTTTAATCAATAAAACTATAACACAGCTTGATGAAAAACGTCATAATGTTTAAATGAATTCAAACTAAGTGCATTAAATAATGAATTGAATAATAACATTTCTCTTGTAAATAAAAAAGAAACCATTAAATTCAAACAGCCTTTAAATTCATCCTTTAATTATTTATTTTAAGCGCGCGTGTCGAACTCTAGTATATTAAAAGGGAGATTCCTAATTCGCTCCGTGCATGTCTTTTGTCAACCTGTGGATGCGACACCAGCGGTACCTGATGGCGGCTAGTGGGGAGGTAAAGAGGCCAGTGCAGAGCACGTGTAAATTTCCACCCGAGTCTAAGGCGAGTGGCCCTCTTTATCCCCATGTTGCGTATACGATTTTTTTGCCTAGCGAGGCCGAAAATACAACCTTCGCGATCGGGCGCCGGGAGTAAAAGTGGTATTTTCGGCTCGCTAGGCAAACAAATAGTATATGCAGCACGGGAGAAAAATTGGCCAGCCCACAGCTCGTGTAAATTGCTGCCCGAACTGAAGCCGAAGGCTCGGATTTACACGGGCTGTGGACTGTCCAAGTTTTTTCCTCCCTAGATGCGTAATATACTATTACACACACTGTATCGAAAAATATATATTGTTCTCAAGAAGAAGCAGCACTTCAAGCATTACCAGAACACTTGAGACGATCTTCTTCATATAAAAGTGAAGAAATATCTACTCAAATGCTATCCGGAATTCCTGAAGTTGATCTTGGCATTGAGTGAGTACAAGATTCTCTAATAGTAGTTTCCTACATATGATAAAATCATAGACATGTATCTATTATAACTTTTATACTAATAAATATTTTTCTCATATTAATTCGCACTAACATTTTTCAGGGCTATAAAATATACAATATTCAAGCTACTATGAAGAAGCATAATACAACTACAACTAATATGGCTGTAAATTTTGTACAACATAATAGATGTAAGTTGAACCAAATTTAATTTATTGACAAATTTTATACATAATTAAGGAGCGCGGAAGCGCTCCGAAGGCAAGTATTATTATTAGTTAGAGAATTCACCAATATAATCAGTTTCAAGTTAATAGTTATTTTTATTTTAGTAGTACTTTAATAAGTAATTTTTATGGTTTTACGAATATTCTAAAGTATTATTATGGTTTCATCTCCAATTTATGACCCTTACATAGATCATACCATTCACATAATTAATTGTTTTAGTCTTAAATCCTATATCATTTGTTGAATTTTATCTTTTTAAAAATAGTGATTTCTTTCCAATATCGACAAATTAAAAAAATAGTTCATTATAAACGTTTCTGTTTTTTTTTCTGTTTTAGTTGATATTTGCAGATGCTGGTGCATAAAAAAAGAATCAAGATGCAAATGCACAAAGGCGTTTTGTTCAAACACATCATTCTAAAGAAAAACGAAAAAATGCTGAAGAAAAAGCAACAGATGATTATCATTATGAAAAATTTAAAAAACAATTCCGACGTATTTAACAACTTTACTTATTCAATTTATACACACACACACACACACACACACACACACACACACATCCACCCACACACACGCACGCACGCACGCACACACACACATACAGACACACACATATATATTAGACAAATGAATATCAAATATTTCGATGTTTAAATTAAAACAGTTATTAGCTATATTTCATATTTTGCATTTCTTGTGAATCTAGGCCTTACCAAACTATTCTACAGGGTGTGTCAAAAGTTCCGGGACGGCCAGTTATCTCAGCGGGAATGCATTTTCGGAAAAAATGTTTCATACAAAAGATGTAGGATTTTTCCCTGGCTATCTGATGGTGATCTTGAATTTGACCTTGGGCTTGACCTTCAAGGTCATTTGAAGGTCAAGTCGAATTTTTTAAATGGGAAGCCCCCTTTTTTATTGCGGAAACCGAAAGAGGGAAAAATTCTCTTTCCACCGATATAAGATACATATGGGGTCAAATGTGATCTAGAGGTCGTTTCAAGGTCAAGTCGGTAAAATGAGGTCAAATTGATCTTTGGCAGTCCATAGCATGGAAACTAAGGGCGTTGGGAAAAAACTTTCCATACCGAAGTTTCCGCAAATCGAATGGAGCATCTGATGGTGACCTTGAATTTGACCTTGGGCTTGACCTTCAAGGTCATTTGAATGTCAAGTCGAATTTTTTGAATGGGAACCCTCTTTTTGTTGCAGAAATGCGGGCCACGGACCCATGGGTTTTCGGGGTCGCTGAACCCGTATCTGGGGTCGGTTTGCCCCGCTGGATCGACCCAAGGTCGTTCCAAGGTCAAACTAGAAGGAATTGCAGAAGGTGCTTAAAACCACGGACCCATGGGTTTTCGGGGTCGCTGAACCCGTATCTGGGGTCGGTTTGCCCCGTTGGGTCGACCCAAGGTCGTTCCAAGGTCAGCGGTGATTAGCCAGGTCCCAGGTCTGGGTTTTGATCCAGAAACGTTTGCACAAAAAATGTTTTTTAACGCCCTGATACACGAAATTCGATGGGGTGTCCAGATGATCGGAGTATAAGAACGTTGACCTTCAAATGACATTCGGCTCACTTTTAACCCCGTATGTATCTTACACCCCTGGAAAGGTAAGTTTTCCCGCATTTCTGCAACAAAAAGAGGGTTCCCATTCAAAAAATTCGACTTGACCTTTAAATGACCTTGAAAGTCAAGCCCAAGGTCAAATTCATGGTCGCCATCAGATGCTCCATTCGATTTGCGGAAACTTTCGTATGGAAAGTTTTTTCCCAACGCCCTTAGTTTCCATGCTTTGGACTGCCCAAGATCAATTTGACCTCATTTTACCGACTTGACCTTGAAACGACCTCTAGATCACATTTGACCGCGTATGTGTCTTATATCGTTGGAAAGAGAATTTTTCCCTCTTTCGGTTTGCGCAATAAAAAAGGAGGGTTCCCATTTAAAAAATTCGACTTGACCTTCAAATGACCTTGAAGGTCAAGCCCAAGGTCAAATTCAAGGTCACCATCAGATAGCCAGGGAAAAATCCTACATCTTTTGTATGAAACATTTTTTCCGAAAATGCATTCCCGCTGAGATAACTGGCCGTCCCGGAACTTTTGACACACCCTGTATATAGAAAGTCTGTATAAAAACAGTAAATAGTTTCAAGGCCTTGACACTGTTTTACGTCCTGCTTTTATTTAAGTTTGTTTGCTTAAAAATATGGACAATACTATTATTTATAAAACTTTTGTCTCTCCGTTATAGGCCTAGTCTAAAATAACATTATCGTTGTTTGGTAATGAATTGTTATCAGCAGCTTGAGCCTCACTGACTGGAATAGACTGTACTATTTTCTTGATCCAATCAACGTAAGCTGATACCTATAATAATAACAAGAAATTTTATACATAACAGTTTTGAAATTCTTATTAATAAACTGCTAAAAATTAAACTATATAAATTTTATCATAAGTCTCATCATATCAAATTCCCTTATTAGATCCGTCAATCTATACTTACCCTCGTGAAAACCGTGTAATAACTTGGATCACACAACGGGACGGTTATTCTCCTGGGGCTGAGCGAGACGATTCCGTGGATGTCCCAGACGTCGGCTTGGGGTCGCCGCATGAGGAAGCCGCCGCCACTGTCGCCGTTGCAGACGGACGTGCCATTGGCCCAGCCAGCGCAAAACGTCGTGTACTGCAGATACTTACGGAAGTCGCGCTCCTCGTGCTCGCGGCACAGGCCCTCTGTTATTACGGGGGCGGTCACCAGGCGCAGCGTCGCGCTGTACGTGTCGTTCTCCGTCACACCCATGCCTATATATACGGTGGCGAGAAATAAGAGTTATTTATCATTTACGTTTAAGTTTTTAAACATTGCGTAGGCTCATTTTTTGGCCAATGACAATTTTGAAAAAATTCAGAGATTATTTATAATCATTTTCTGACTCACTTATGCAAGAAAAAGCTTTTACATTTTTTTAGGTAAGGCTTGAGATCCCCAATTGCCGACTTGTTAAACATATATTTACTTTGCATAATTTTAAGTTTACCATATAAATATTACGTATCATTGATGTTGTTAGAGTCAAAACAACATTAGCTTACGTACCCGCAATAATACCGATTTCGCCGCTCCTACGAGATACATCATATTGGTTTGACCAATCGATACAAGCAGGAAGCACATGAGAATTAATTTCGACTGGCTTATGCAATATTAAAAGGGCTAAATCTGAATTGTAATTTCCCTCGTGATCTTGGTAAAATTCTTGAACTTCGATTTTACTGACGTCTCGAACTTGACTTCTTTCATTCAAATTTGTAAAATTGCTCGAATTCGTAGCTAAAACCACCTAAAAAATTATAACACTTGTTTATAATATTAATAATATACATATATCGCCGATGCTTATGAAAACAAACCTATTTCGGAAAACACTGTGAAAAAAAAATCAATTTCGGAAAACTCTGTGAAAGAAAAACCATTTCGGAAAACGCTGTGAAAAAAACCATTTCGGAAAACGCTGTAAAAAAAAAAAAAAACGATTTCGGAAAATGCTGTGAAAAAAACCCATTTCGGTAAACGACGTGAAAAAAAAAACCATTTCGGTAAACGCTGTGAAAAAAAACCATTTCGGTAAACGACGTGAAAAAAAAACCTTATTCCTGTCTATCATTAAATTCCCTGTTAATTCTACGATCTATAACTAATTAATTAAACCTTATGAGGTATTTTCATGCATTCGAGCATTAATTTAATTAAATCTCAGGGTACCTATAGGGGGTTTTTCTACTCGCTGAGCAGTTTTTGAGTACTATTCCGGTGTACGGTGACAAGCTCGTGTCTAGAAGATAACTTTCTCGCGAATTTCAGTGTACCTGGGGGTTATTCGACCCGGTGAGCATGTTTTTGAGGACTATTTCGGTGGACAGCGACACGTTGATGCCCGGGAAAAGATTTCGTCGCAAATCATAGTTTGTAGAGTGAATTTGACTGTACCTGGGGGTTTTCGACTCGCTGAGTACTTTTTTGAGAACTGTTTCGGTGGACAGCGACACGCTGATGCCTAGGAGATAACTTCCTAGCGAACTTGAGTGTACCTGGGGGTTGAGCACGTTTTCGAGAACTATTTCGGTGTACCCCGACACGTTGATGCCCAGGAAGAGATTTCGTCGCAAATCATAGTTTGTAGCGCGAAATTGACTGTACCTGGGGGTTTTTCGACTCGCTGAGAACGTTTTTGAGGACTATTTCGGTGCACCTCGATACGTTGATGTCCAGGTGACGATTTACTCCGAATTTAAATGTACCTACTGTACGGAAAGATCCCAAGAAAACCACGTTCCCAAAAGATGTTCCCTTGGTTTTGCAGTGCCTGTCACCTCAAATCCCGCGGTACAGCTGTGGGTTAGGCCCCCTCTACATAAGAGCGTATGCACGCGGACGCACGCGTATGCAACTAGGGAATATCTAGTAATTTTCGATGCAGCCAACGTGAAAAATTTAGTGCCTCCAAAAAAAGCTGTTCATTCTCTGCTTTCTTTGGGGGCACTAAATTTTTCACGTTGGTTGTATCGACAATTACTAGATATCTTACGCGCGCATACGCGTGCATTCGCGCTTATGTAGCGGAGGCCTTAGCTGTTAACGAGCGGTACTGGCTGCACATTGTGTGCTAGCGCGCCGGCGTGCTGTTTCTCTGCGGGCCGTTAGTGAGCGTACAATTGGATTCTTACTACCGTTCCCTACGGTTCGGAGGGAACGGACTTGAGAAACGACACACCGGCTCGCAACAAATCAACTCACCGTGCGCCTTGCGATTAAAGGTGCAAGGCACTGAGCAACGAAGGGAACGTTTTTTGAGAACGTGGTTTTTTTGGGAATCCTTCTTTCCGTGCAGTAGATATATTAAAATTAGCGTATCGCCGTCCACCGAAACAGCCCTCAAAAACGTTCTCAGGGGGTCAAAAAATCCCCAGGTTCAAATTCGTGCGACAAACTATGATTTGCGTCGGAATCGTCTGCTGGGTTTCAGCGTATCGCCGTACACCGAAGTAGTCCTCCAAAACGTGCTCAGCGGGTCGAAAAACCTCCCAAGTACACTCAAATTCACAAGGAAGTTATTTTCTGGGAATGAGCGTGTCGCTGTCCACCAAAACAGTCCTCAAAAACGTACTCAGCGGGTCAAAAAACCGCCAGGTACACTCAAGTAAGCGGGGAAGTTATCGCCTGGGTATCAGCATGTCGCTGTCCACCGAAATAGTCCTCAAAAACGTGCTCAGCGGGTCGAAAAAACTCCCAGGTAAATTCAAATTCACGAGGAAGTTACCTTCTGGGCATGAGCGTGTCGCTGTTCACCAAAACAGTCCTCAAAAACGTGCTCAGCGGGTCGAAAAACCCTCTAGGTACCCTGAGATTTAATTAAATTAATGCTCATCAAATGGATGGAAATACCTGAGAAAGGTTTAATTAATTAGTTGTAGATCGTAGAATTAACAGGGAATTTAATGATAGACAGGAATAAGGTTTTTTTTTTCACAGCGTTCTAATGAACGATTTTTTTTTCACGGCGTTTACAGAAATGTTTTTTTTTCACGGCGTTTTCCGAAATGGTTTTTTTTTTTTCACGGCGTTTTCAGAAATGTTTTTTTTTTTCACGGCGTTTATCGAAACGGGTTTTTTTTCACGGCATTTTCGAAAAAGGTTTTTCCCCATAGCTTTTTTTAGCAGTTTTTTCATAAGCACCGGCGATATATTAGAAAAGAAACGAATAAAAATCAAGAAGCTTGAATAAACGAAAAAAAAAAATAAGATTTTTGTTTGAACTATGCCTACTCTAATAGTATCGGGCGCCGTCTTCCAAATGCAGTGAGCGGCAGTAAGGACGATGCTTTCCGCAATCAAAGTACCGCCGCAAAAGAATTTCCAGACGCCAGTCACGTGAGAGAAGAGAGTCGCATGCCAAGGCAAAGGCTCCTCCGCCGGTGCATCCCATCCTTTGACTATCAGTGCTGTCGCTAAATTGAGAAAAAACGTTTATCGAAGTGTCAAAAGAATTTCCTTGTATTTTTGAGGTAAATGAAGATTTTATGGTAGAAATTGTGATAAGATTCGACACTAAAAATCATCGGCTACCTCAAAGAGAAATGAAAAATTCTTGATTTCAAATATTCTGTTATTTTCTCGCTTCAAGATATTAATAATTATAGACGCTGTATTTTCATACAAAAAAGTGCGTTAAGTTTATTATCAAAATTCGACACTTTTATTTCACAATAAATGTAAATATATCGCTTGATACACAATAGCTTTTTCTTCTTACAGGAATTCTGATCTCCAGGTGACAACTATTACTCATTACTTCTCTTATCACATGAGCATTCCCCTATTGACTCAACTTGAGTCAGATTATCTGACTCACGCGTCATTCCCGTACCAACAAAATAAAATGAACGTCTCGACCCAATTATCACTTCCACCAGCTTTATCAACATAATATAATATTAGACGATATCCTTACAGGTAGACGTGCGCAGTCCGCAGACAGGCCGACAGCTGAGCGGCGCTTGGTTCCAGGTGCCGTCGTGCAGGCACGTGACGGACGTCGAGCCGCGTTCCCGCTCGTAGAATTCGCGGCACTCCATCGATACCCGGGTGCCGACGGCCAGAGGCTGGTCGCACGTCGTCCAGCCAGCCTCGGGGCCCCATTTCACCTCGCAGCGCTGCGTCGTGCCTGGCGCTCGGACCGCTGGACACTTTATCGTGGTGCCCGCTGTAATGTGATTTATGTGCAGTTTGAGGTTTCAGAGTTATTGTAGAGATAATATCAATGTAGATAATCTAAAAAAAGAAGTTTTCTAAGTCCATGGAAAAAATTGTAACTATGTTGAAATTCTGGTTTTTGGGGGATATTGCTGTGACTTGCGATAAACATTTATAAAAAACCGGAAAAATCACAACAAAAACAAGTGTATAATATTAATAATATTAATTTTTAATCTACTAAGCTATCTTTGTCAATCTTGATACAATTTTTTCGTACCAAATATTCAATCTTAATATATACACTCTCTAATGACTAATAAATTGCAAACTGTTCCAGACCAGCCATAAAATTCATCTACACATCTCGGGCCAAGCCTAATGATCGATTATGGTCTCCCATCATACAAATTTCCGTAGATCAAAATTTCCCCAGTTCTATAAAATTGAAAATGTTCTCCCTATATGTAAACCTACCAAGGCAACGATTACGCAGAACATATAACATAAAGTTCAAGAAACTGAAATACTTTGGTCATGCTCTATCTTTGACATAATATCATTACACGATGACGTTAATTTCGCTCAACCGAACCTCATCGATTCATTTAAATAACCTATTGGTTATATAAGATATCGCCATTACCATCGGGACAAACTGGAACGGCCGGCAACCACTTGCCCCCCTGGCAGTGCACCACACTCGCGCCCTCGACGCTCACGTTTCCGTGGCAGCCGTAATCCAGTCTCGTAAGCTCGGGCACCACGTCGCCAGGTCGGCATTTGTCGCACCCGGCGGCGGTGTACCAGGTGCCGGGCTTCGCGGCTGGCAGTCGGCATGCACCCTGGGGTAGCTTGTTACCGCATATCGCCTCGTCCTCGTCGCTCCAGTCGTGGCAATTGGGCCTGAGGTTGCAGCGCGCGCTCGCCGGGACGCAGCCGCCGTAGGCGCAGCGGAAGGTACCCTCAGGACAGCTACGATTAATTAACATTTTTACGAGGGAATCAGAGGGATGTGTCATTGCTTTTTGAGATGATATATAGTGACGGTTTCGTTGCGAAAAGCCGTAGAAACGAAATTATGGTTTTATAATATTGTTTGTATTTTATAGATTGTTCGTTTAATTTGCACTCGTGCGTATCCCTTACGCAACCGATAACGTTCGCGCAGTTCTGTTGTTGCTTTTGTTATCAATTAAAAGATATTGAGACATTGGTTCCAAGGCTGCGTTTCCCGATAAGTTGATAACGAGCTATTATTTTATATATATATACAATGTAAAATTGTTAAAACTTACGGCCTATCTTTGCATATCTCGCTCTTCTCGTCCGACGCGTCTCTGCATTGGTGCGTACCGTCACATAGCTTGTTCAGCGGTATGCACTGGTGTCCATTTTCACAGGTGAATTGGTCAGCCCTAATTAAAATGATATTATTTTTTTTTAATATATAAAATCGCATAGCGCAGATGTTTGTATACTGATTATTATTTTTAATAATTTTCAAGCTGAACTGATTGAATGAGGTTTATAGAGGTTGTTTATGAGCAAATACCAGAAACTTTTAAAATTTTATGTAACTCAAAAATTTTAGATTAAAAAGGTTATAACTCAAGTTCTTTGCGAAGCAAATGACTCAACCAAAAAAGAAAATGTTCATTTTTCAATAGAGTAATAAAAAAAAAAGATCAACTTAATGATAGAGAAAGGCTTTTTTTACGAAAAATTACTAAAAGAGCGAAAAATGCGTCCATTTCCAGTATTTTATGTGTTTTTCGATGTAAAAAAAAGTCACTTATTATCATTGTCAAATTTTTAGAGCTTTTCTATTATTTTCCAATATTCAAGAAGTAAAAAGTTAAAATCTCTTGTATCTGGGATATTTTTCAAGGCACATCGATCTACCAGGTCTTAAATTAAAGCTTTTGTTATAAAGAAAAAGCTCCAAAAATTTGAAAATGATTGTAAGTGACTTTTTTTTCAACATCGTAGAACACATAAAAATACTGGAAATGGACGCCTTTTCCTCCCTTTTAGTAATTGTTCGTAAAAAAGTCTTTCGCTACCATTAAGTTGATTTTTTTTTATTACCCTATTGAAAAATGAACATTTTCTTTTTTGGTTCAGTCATGTGCTTCGTAAAGAACTTGCGTTGTAGCCTTTTAAATCTAAAATTTTTGAGTTACATAAAATTTTAAAAGTTTCTGGGATTTGCTCATATGCGATTTTTATAAAACAATTGGTATACCGGCAGACGTATTTCTCGCAATTCTCTTTGCAATTGGCCGCGGCGCAAAGGTCCTCCGCCTCGTCGGTACCATCGATGCAATCTTTGACACCGTCGCAGACGACCTCCTGGTGGACACATCCTCCGTAGGAGCATTGGAACGTGTGTTCAGGACAAACGTAGTCCTTGCAGATCGTCGAATTCTCGTCACTGCCATCGACGCAATCCGCAAAGCCTTGACAAATAGCAAAGTATTATTAGGTCTCTCAATAATTGCAAAAGTAGCATCTTATAATTAAAAAGAAAATTCAATGCGACATCTTTTTAGCATTAACGGAAGTATGAGGTCGGCTAAGTTCTGTCGTAGGATTGATTCGCAATTTTAACATTTTTTTTTAATAATCCCCAAAAGGTAAAAAAAGTTCTGAACTAAATTGCAACGAGTTGAGCAACGTTACGTAAACGTACCGTCGCAGATGCGCGCGAAGGAGACGCATTCCTGCGATGTGGAGCAGCGAAAGCTGCGGTCGCTGCATTTGTCGTCGTTATCGCAGAAAAATTCGTCACTCCCGTCGACGCAGTCGGCGAGCCCGTTGCAGCGGCCGCTGCGCGCCGTGCACGCGCCGTACCCACAGCGGAACGATGTCGGTGGGCAGCTGGAAGTCAACTTATTTTACACACATACGCACTTTTTTTCTTTTTATCAAGCTATATAGTGGAAATTCTTTTAAGAATTAGTATGGATTTTGTTAAATTAAACAATCGTTCCATTTTAAAAATGTGCTTTTTTATGTATCAAATATGCAATTCTATAATTTGAACAGGCTGTAAAGGCTTTGATAAGTCTTTTTTATAAATAACTTGGTAAATTATTAATGTATGAGTTTTATTTTATCCGGAACGATAGTTTGATGTAAAAAGAATAAGTTTTAATTTTTAGTATATCATTACTTATCAATACCCAATATTTACATTCTATTGTGATAAAAATTATAAAGAATTAAATTTCCTTCGCAACTTCTAATATTATACTTCAAAATTGGTCTAAAAATTTATATAAGGCCGAAAAGAACAAATATATGAGAAACGTATAATAATCTGGTCTTATAACTTTTATAGAAGTTATTATTTTATAATAATAGATATTGTTATCAGTAAAAATAGGGCTAGTGAAAGTAATATTCGTACACAACGTGGTGGCACAGTTTCGTCGTCTCGTCCGAGGAGTCAGCGCAGTGCGGCCGACCGTCGCACACGTTTGCCAAAGCTATCTCCGCCCCATCGATACAGATAAAAGGTGGAACTTCCTCTTTGATAGCCTCGGCGCTTGTTGGCGTCCTTTGTAAAACTTGACAGCGTCGTTTAGTACAAAAACTACTTGATTAGCTCGATCAATTACATCTAATGTGTGTCACAATGCATTACAGTAATTACCAAATTATATTTACGTCGATGTCATGTTACGATTGTCAACATCATTTGTTTGAGTTACAAACTAATTAGTTGCTGTAAAACACCGTTATATCGCAATTTTGTCGTTGTTTTATTAAATATAAATTGGTAGCTTATACGTCTATTTTTATTATTGTGTTTTATTACTATGCTGTATCATGCAAACCAAATAAAAACAAAAAATTAAGTTTATTTGAGTCGAATGCGTAAACGACTCTTTACATTTACAAAAATTTGATTTGTATTCACAAGTGTTTTTAATTTATCTTTTTTACTTACGTATTCAAAATATATTAAATTTCATGAGCACAAATAACTTTAAAATATTTATCTATACATTTTTGACATAAATATCTTTACATAGTAAATATTTAAAAAAATTTCCAATTCCGGTTCCGATAAAAATCCAGCATATGTTTAATGATAGTATTATGTGTCAAAATATTTAATTTTTTGCATGGATAAGTGTAACTTGATGAAACATTTACTTAATAATGAATTAACACTCGGTCTATTTATTAAAAAAAAATATCTGTACTAATTATCACGATACGTTATAATTATGATAAACACAACAAAAGGTTTGGTAGATACAACTCTCTTGAAAACGTTATCACTCCCAATTTTCACGATTTATTAAACTGCATTATAATTATTACCTAGACTAAGGCATATCACACCCAAAATTCGCGCCATACTTCACTTTCAACTCAAGTTTTCTCTCCGCTGCATCCTTTTATGCTTTACCATCCCAGCATAACTAATCGTGTTTACTCAAGACTAATTAAGACACCATTATCATGGAAATTTATCAATGTCATACCCATAATCGCTTACATTACGAACCCTTGAGGAACCTAAAGAATTGTAAAATTTTCTATTGAAAAGTCGATTTCTCTGCGAAAAATTCATTCAAGCGCGATTTACTTTTATACGGTGTGACCGGTTAAACATACTTCCTGTGTCTCGCGTACACGCAGGCCAGCTTTTTCTTAGGAAGTCGGATGATGAATGTTGACTCGGCTTTATCTGCGTTATTACTCACGTTTGACGCTCGATATACATCCGCGTGGCAATCTCGCCGCGCATCTAACACGCGCGCACGCGCGAACAGTGTCGCGGTTATGCGCCGTGTTAACGCCGTGTTAACGCGTTCGGGTTCTCTGTGCACGCGTTTATACACCGAAATCGACGCTTTATTTAATAGACGCTCGGCGATGTCTCACTCTGGCTTTCGTGAGTCACGTTTGATCGTGCCAATGTTATCAGCGCGGGTGTCGCTATATTTCTAATCGAATTTCGTGATATCTTTTTGCGGCGCCTTCTTATTTATTTAATATACATTTATTGCATAACAGAACATTCATTTATTTATTAAGCTGAAGGAGTTATTAGTTGATAATATTTTCGTAATTTTATTCATTATGGGAAGAGAGTACCGGATGGATAAGTTTCAAAGAGTCTTTTCGAAGTTACTCAGAGTCTCGAAGATAAATCTTTGTAATAAGTACCCTATATTTTAATAGAAAGAGATAATTTGGATTCAACAATGCAATTAAGTGCCCATTACGATAAAATAGTACATTTCGACACTGGTGCGGAAGGTGATGATTTACTTCGTGTGACGTTTTTCGCACGAGCGAAACGAGTGCGAAAAGTCACACGAAGTAAATAATCAACTTCCGCACTCGTTTCGAACGGTATTTTATACCACGAGAGTCGAGAAATCATACCAAAATTGTGATTTTGAGGTTAGAGTGGTATAAATGTTTTCTTTTTATAATGCTAAAGTACACCCTAACAAAACTTATGAATAAGGTATCATGTTGAGAACATACGAAATCAATTAACATGATGGAAAATAAAGTAAGTGCTGAGCACAGGTTGTTCGAAATATAGGAAAAACAGACTGGATGCGAACATCAAGCTTATATTAAACTTAATCACTTTACTAACTAATTGAGACACTGTATACATTAATGAAGAACGTAATCGATAAAGCCAAATTGTAATGATTCGATAAAAAATGTCTCTAGTTTTCACTTGCCTGAAATAGTTTTACTGCTATTTATGTTTTCCAAATTGTAGCCGTTCTAATCATAAAACAATTAATACATTGAATACAATTTCTTTTGATAGATGTAAAGCGCATAATCCTCCTATCTTAAAAAAATGATGGATTTGTTATGATATCAATTTATTCTTGATTTGGTTGGTGGGAGTAATGGATTGCTAGGTTACAAAAACAAAAGTGGCGCGAAGGCTTGATAAAATTACGGCGCGCGAAGCGCGCTTAGAGATGGCTAGTTAATATCAAATAATTTATATGCTATGTACATGGTAGATGGGGGTAATGAATCTACGAAAAAATAAAGAACCCCGCACCAATGGAAAAAATCATTCGGTCAAATCGGCTGAAACTTTTGTTGAAGACCACCTGAACTATCTTTTCCCAAACATTCAGCCGATTTTACCGAATGATTTTTTCCATTGGTTTTGCGCGGAGTTCTTTATGTTCCTTAGCGGGAATAAATAAATAATAAATTTAAAATAAGTCTCTAAAATAAATTAACAGTTATTTACAGTATTTAATAGTTATCTATAGTTGTTTACGGTATTTAATAGTTATTTATACTTATTCATATTTGATCGGAAAATCGAAAAGTAAATAACTGTTATTTAATAGTACATTTCGACACGGGTGGAGAA
Source organism: Torymus aiolomorphi (assembly GCA_036365515.1). Classification (NCBI taxonomy): domain Eukaryota; kingdom Metazoa; phylum Arthropoda; class Insecta; order Hymenoptera; family Torymidae; genus Torymus; species Torymus aiolomorphi. The sequence goes on along the minus strand of CM070874.1, from coordinate 58,594,389 downwards.
GTCGATTATTTAGCTGGTGTGACTTTTTGCACGAGCGAAGCGAGTGCGAAAAAGTCACACCACCTAAATAATCGACTTACGCACTAGTTTCGAACGGTATTTTATACTACGAGCGCCGAAAAATCATATCGAAGTTGTGATTTTGAGGTTAGAGTGGTATAAAATTATTAACAGCTATTAATATTTATTTCCAGTTATTTACCTCAAAAATAGTAATTACAAGTAAAAAGTATCATTTTTATGAAAAACTATTAATAACTCTAAGGACACTGTGAAAAATTGTAAATAACTGTACATTCAATAGTATATAATAGTAACGTTTTATAACAGTTTTTTTACAGTCTTTAACTTTTTTTGTTTCCGCTAGTGTTTATAAATAATAAGACATATTTTCATTATCTGAAAGTTTATATTCATTTATCTTCAGTGAAAATGTAACATATAATTCCAGAATGAAACAATAATACCATGAAGATACGATATAAAAGTGTATTAAGAGAGAAATAAAGTAATTTGCGCAAAGTAATATCAAAGAGAACAATTAGTATCAATCATGGTCGGTAAGTTGTCAAAGAATATATATGCTAGCTGTTATTATAAACTTCCTTGTTTTCATTTGAAAATTTGCTTTAATAATAAATCCTGCATTGAATGCAATTTCAAAGTTTTCTTAAATATTTTCTTTATGATAACAGCGTTGTATAATGATGATTATATGTAATGGAACATAAAAAACACCAATGGGAAGTAAATTAATTTTATTCCATTTTCGTTATAAATAAACATTGAGTAGTAGAGCATGTTAAGAGTCGTTATTATATCGAAGGAAGCTGGAATATTTAATAATTCGAATGGGGTATGACCCACTTAATATTACTTTTAAGTCAATTGTATGAACGCGCAACCACTTGAAGCGATTAAATCGATTGCGCTAACCTTTTTACTCAACGTTCGTTGAATTAGTTTCTATTGCGCTTTAATAAACCATGTGATACTTATAGGCATTTTTGAAACCTTGCTTTCACTTTTCTCAAACTCCATCGTCAAAGAATAAAACCAACAGCACATCCCACATTACTCTATCATCCATCCGCGTCGCTGTAAATTTTTATCTATGAACAAAGTCTGCGTACGCACAATATGCTTATAACAGAGAACCACACGTACTTACCGATAACAAAAAAAAGCCATCCCTACCTACAGTACACACCTATACGCGAACCTCGGCTATTCTATTGCTCCGTCACACACGCCGTAAGATAAAAAGCCCGCAACCGATCTCCAGAAAAGGCGGCGTGCGCGCGACGTATTCCACAGCTTTTTTTTTAATCTCTCGACAAGGCCGAAAATAGATAAGCTCCAAAAACAAATTCGTAATGGTCCCACGCGTGCGCATGCGCCTGTATAGGAGTTCGTATAATACTTAGACACGCGCGCGCGGGGGATATGAATCAGAAAACGGATGAGTTCGGCGCGGGCTGGGCGTGTGTTGTGCCGCGTACCTACATGCGTTATCGGCCGTGATATCACTCACTAGCGGAGCTGAGGTGTCGTAGACGAGCGAAAGACAGCCGCCAGGGAGAATCGGCCGTGCCGTTGACGCGGACAGGTGTGCGATCGAGAGTTTGTGCGTTGGTTCACGCGCAAGACGATAAGTTGGAAGCGAAGAGGTCACGTTATATAGTGCGGCGAAGATGCGTCGGAGTTGTTTCGTGCTGGTGGTCGTCGCGGCCCTCGCGATTGCCGTCAACGCCGAGGAGAAGTGTGAGTTTTTTGTGCTGTACTTGCTTGCTTTTAAGTTTGAGGGTAGTTTTGAGTGAAGTTTTGGAGCTGGCGAGTGATCGGTATAGTTTGAGGGACCAGACAAGTTGAAAGAACATTGTTGAGGAAATACAGAGTTATCTATGATAAAATTGTTTAATTTTTTAACTAGAAAGGTAGTTCAGAATGAGGATTTCGATTTACCATTTATGTTTCAAATTTGGTTTTAATGAAACAAGTAGTTCTTCTACAAGTTAGAACAATTACGTGATTTACTTTATCTCATAATTATAATAATTGCAGTGATACAGCTGGGTCTCCTTTATGTGATATTACCGCTTGAAAATACTAAAGATAACATACACTTTGCGTAAAAATATTACGATTAGAGACGTATTATAACGATTATTGTGATAACGCTCTGTTCGTTGTTAACGATTATAATCTAAATGTGTGTTAGATATTGATTAGGTATAACATTTATTTCGATATCAGCAATAAGAAAGACTCATTATTTCACGCTAAGAAATAATTTTTCATTTATCTCTATTAATAGTACATATTATGAAATCGTTTATTAACCTCTTCTCGTATATGTCCACATGTGTAGACAAAATTAAAATTTTTATTGTGACGCCATCTTACAAAATAAGTAACAAAAATATCGTATGCATTAAATTCATGAGATGAAATACTACAAATATCAGTTGGTTTTATTTATTAAGAATGGATAATTTAATTATTTTGTATATAAAAAGAAACAAAATTTGCAATTTTTTAAAAATAAATCGTACAGGAGGTTATTTATCTATAAATGATTTCATTTATAAAATACATATAGTTTTAATTTGCTGGAAATCAACAATACTAGATAATTATGAAATTTTCGCTGAAGCACTCTGTATGTAGTAGTATCATTAAACAGAAAAAGGCCAGATTAAACGGCTAAAGCTAATATCATCCGCGAAAGTTTAAATTTTACCATGTAGCAAAGTCTCTGATAACGTGCATTTATCTAAATTATCACGTATAAACGTATGTACCGAGTACTTTAAACGTGATTTGAGACGTGTTCATTCGAGATCTCGTTCATCGTAAATTTCTTATAGATTAATAATACTTTCAAAAGACATTTACTTTTATAAAACAAATAAAACTCATGCATGGCATTGTATTATCATATTCAACAGATCGACTTACAAAAAGGATTTTCTTATTTTTCATTCGAAAAGCCAATAGTGATTCTACTTGTTTTATATGTTCACAAAACTTATCGCTATTATTAGATACACAGATAAAAAATCGCGTAAATCAAAGAAAAAAACACTCATTTTAAACAAATTTGTCATCGATACTAAGAAACCTCGTTGTTATCTTGCAAAAATAACAGGTATCACTGCTCGACATTCGTCTAAGAATTACGTCACTGTCCCAAAAGCGTACAAAGGCTACTACCATTTGAGTAAATTGCTTTCAAATATTTTTGCAAATTAGAACAAAAATTTACTCGTATTTATTTTTAAACGCTGAAACGCAAATCAGTCGATACACCGGAATGCGCTATTGTCATACTCATTATTAGATAATGCAAATAAGATGTAAATAAAATGTTTTGAATCATTCGGTCTAATGTCATTTACTTACTTATAAAAGAAGTACTCTTGCACATTTCTATTATTATCAAAGCGAATAATTTTATCGAAACAATAATGAATTTTATAGTGAATACGTCATATGCATTTATGACTCATTTAGACTTATTCGTCCTATTATCGTACTGCCTGTCACAGTACTTTTCTTATTATTCACGCTAATTAAAAAGTAAAAAAATAATTATAAATATCTCGCACAGTATTAGTTTAATTTGTTGATTTAAGAACAATATTTTATTTTGATTGAATTTTAAGTTACAATTAATTCGGCATTTGTTATTGCTTCGAAAATATTGAAAGTCCTTCGAGATACCAAACAGATATGCATAATAAAATGTATTAATAGATTGAGGAAGAAACAAGCATTATATAATAATTTATAATCGTATCGTAGGTACGAAAAATGTTTTTACAATAACGTGTTTCCTTATGACATTTTAACGAATTTCATTATATACAAATTACTCAAGTTTTATCATTCGTCAATTTATAAGTTTGAAAATTATTTAAGTTAGTTGATGTTTTAAATTAAAAAGATTTAAACGCGATGATGCAAAATTCATCTTAAGTATCGATGCAATTTTTTAGAGAATGACGTCGTTATTCTGTTTCGTTATTCTGTTTTTAGTCACGATTTTACGCTTATGTTATTTCTGTCTAGAATATTTGCATACTTACTTTAATCACTAAAGCGAAAAATTATTAAAATTAGAACACACTGCACATAAATAAATATACCAGCCTCAAGTACGAGTTTTTGGTATTTGGTAGTGTGCTTTGAAAACAAATGTGGACAGTTTTAGAGACACCGAGAGGGTAGATTTTTTGTAAATTTCGTCTTATATAATTAAATAACTATTGATAAAACAAAAGAAAAAAATATAAAAATAAAAGTTTATCCGAATAAGTTCTAAACTGAAACGAATGGTAAGATTTTTGCATGTCTAATATTTGTTACGATAAAAATCCATACCTACTCTTTTAAATTCCGTCTACTTATACATAAATCTTTCTAGGCCAAATTAAGGAAAAAATAAACTCTACATACCTACCACCGAATAATGAATAAATTCAGATCAAGATAGTACACGCACGGGGCAAAGTCATTTCGGCATTTCTTCCAAGAACTGCCCATTCGTCGCGTTAACGCACATTAAAATTATCGACCCATTCTCATAGGCATTTCCCTCAACTATACGAGGTCTCGAGTTACCGAGTGACTTCACCTTACAGTCGTACCCGCGGGTTTACCCAAATCCGTATCATTTTCTTTACAGCACAGAGCCATGTGATTCAGTTCGCGCTTGCTCTAATCTCCGATATTGTGGCGTATTTGTCCGCGGCATATTTACAGCGTGACGCCTCTCTGCTATAGGTGTACCTTTCGTCCGATTCCGCGATCATGCGAGACACACACGTGCCATCCAAGGGCGAGCCGTTGATAACCGGTGCGGACTTTTTTTATCTGCGCTGCGACACCTATATACTCGATTCGATCTCGATGCGAACAAAAATAAGCGTTGTTTCATCGTTTTATTTAGTGAGAAAAGTTTGGCCGTGGAGATGGGAGGGGAGAGTCGAGCACTCTTCGAGATAATGGCACGATTGACAGTTTAACGAGTGAGAGGATATTTTGTTATTGTGAAAAAATAGTTGGCTATTACGTACATTAGTGGTATGTAAATTATTATTTGTCGATTGATTGTATCAAGGAAAATACTTTTGTACGGAAAATTAAAGAAATGTGAAATACAGGAAAATTGATCGATTTGTTCTGAGAAAAAGCCCGTTGCTTAATATTACATCGTATACCTATTATGACGCTCGTTACACACGTTTAAATTAATGATGTTATGGCTATATCGTTCCTGTCAAAAGTTAGTTTTTAGTGTTAGAACTATGATAAATGATTATATGGAATAGTTAACGATTTTTCCGTACAGTACGTCTATACGGAAATGAAATACGAATATTATAAGCTTTAAAAATCAGGAATCGAAGCAAAATTGACAAAGTTTCACTACTTTATCAAAATCTTTAGAATATTGTGTACTATTCTTCTTCGCATGATAATAAAAAATTATGAAACTTTGTCAATTTTGCTTCGATTCCTGATTTTTAAAGCTTATAGTATTCGTGTTTCATTTCCGTATAGACGCACTGCACGGAAAAATCGTTAACTATTCCATGTAATTATTTATCGCAGTTCTAACGATAAAAACTAACTTTTAGCAGGGACGATATAGCCATAACATCCTTAAAACATTTATGAAGGTTGACATGGTTAACTTCTAAAATAATATCATCTATTTCTAATTAATTAACGCGACGGTAATTTGTTGAAGACGATATTGTGGAGTTATCGAATGAACTACAATTTTTAATATAAAATTTAGCAAATAAAAGGTTTTTATTGGTCTTCGAAATGTTATCATTTCTGAAAATAATTCATTCAGAAATATTTATAACTCCAATATGCTCAAGGTATCCATTACCTATTGACATCATCGGATAACAATAATAACGTAAAATCAATTGCACATACAAAAAAACTATGGAGCACGCCTCAAGTCGCGCATATCTATGTCCAACCGAGAATTACACCAGGTCCTCCGATGAATAATTTAAACATTGATGTCTATCAATTTAAGGTTCATTTGTCTCTAGGGAATGGTTTTGGGGTAATTTCAAATTAATTACTATCCAAATAATTTAATGTATTGACAAACCCTGCTATTAGATCTATAAAGAGCACTTAGGGTATTTTCTATTTAAAATGTACTTTCAGTGCGGCTATGCGTGCAGGAAGACGTGACGAACGACCGGTGCAACACGGTCGAGCGGGGCGACAGTCCGGTGAGGTGCGAGCGCGTCGTGGACAGCGCCGAGTGCGCTATCAAGATCGCCGAAGGCAGAGCCGACTTTGGTCTCTTCACCGCTGACGAGCTGCTGCTCACTCACCACTTCTATCCGACGGGCGTCCAGGTCGTCGCCGAGCTCAAACATGTCGACAGATCGTACGGTGAGTCTGGTCTGGGAGTTCATTGTTTATTCTTCGATTACGTACTACCACTTTGTAAAAATGTGCAGTGTACAAAAAGAAGAAAAATTCAGTTGGTTTTATGCTGTACCAAAAACAGTGGGGGTTAAAAATCCAAATGGTTCATTGATGTAATCATAACAAGAAAATACCAAAATAAAATTTTCTGTTCATTATTACTGTTGATAAACATATAAATTATTCATGATGTCATTGTTATAAGGTTTTAAAAGATTGTTTATAATCTAATTGTTTTGAGAATGTATTTCCCAAAACTGTACCAACAGTAGAGATATCAATTTTGATTAGATTTTTATTAATTATCAAATCGATAAAAGTTTTTTTTTTTAATTTACCTGTCCATTAAATAAATAATTTATAAGTAAACGTTTATGAATAACGATTTAACTTTTAAACATCTACAAAAATGTCTTCGGGGATATTCAGTACAAATCTTCTTTTTTTAATTTTATTCTATATTTTATCATGTTAGATTTTCAAATGAAAAGAAAGGACCCCACACAAAACAAATGGAAACCACGGTACAGTCCAATTGGCTGAAAATGCAATATGTTTGCACTTTTTGACATCAAGACCAAAAGTGTAGCCAATTTGATTGTACCCCGTTTTTCATTTGTTTTGTGCGAAGTCCTTTATTATTATACACTGAAAAAAAATTGGCACAGCAGCTGCCTTCCTCATAGTACTGGAGTGCTCCCTCTGTTTGGCACGGGAGAGCTCCCAATTTCGGCATGGCTCATGTGCCGGGTTAACCTAACCTTACTACTGGTGTCGCGCGTACACCGAAGAGGGCATGATAGAGCGGTGCGGCGCTGGGATGGGAGAGCTTCGCTACGGGGCAAGAGCCATGCCAAGTCATGAGATCGCATAGCTCCGCCTTTTGGCATAGACGTTATACCGTCAAGGGTAGCTCCTGTGCCAAATTTTTTTCGGTGTATCGTTACATATAAAATGTAAAACAAGTTCAAAGCGCGATTTTACTATCATAATGCGGTATTTAAGTACCTACATTGAAGTGATAATAAACATAAATTTTGATGCTGTGAACGAAAATTAAAAAAAAAGCGTTTTGACGATACTTCAGACAACAATCAGTTTAAAAACGTTAAAATATTTTGGTTAAAACAATAATTGATATTATTGGGTATTTTTTAAATATTTAAGTATCATTGGCTAAAGTGGAAATTTAATAAAATTACTTTATTTATACAGTATTAATTTGTTGTATAAAATAATTAAAATAAAACTTCAACTCTTTTTCTTACTCTAAAGAAAATTAAAAGAGAAAAATAATAATTGTTTTAATTAGTGTGAATGCTTAAAATATGCTTTACATGTAATTGTTTGAATTATCGATATTTCAATTTAGCTGTAGAAAACAAAACGAGGTCTCAAAAATAACTTTCAATCATGGCCTTCTCGATGTAAACATTTACGTAAGTTTGTGGATCCTGAATATAAATGAAGAGCTCAGATCAACACGCGCTCACATTTCCAGTTAGCCCCTGAATCGGCTTTTTAAACTACTTAAATAGGGGCCAACTTGTAACATGAGCCGAGTGTTTGTTGCTCTGATTTCTTCAAATATGATTGATGAAACGGCATTGCACCGGACCTCGGTCATCCGGATCGACCACATAATGCCAAAAACGAAGAGATCCCAGTATCTCATAATAAGCGCTGGCCATGATTATGGAATTTTTCACATTTCCCTGGATAATATCCCAGTATACAATAAATTCCTCTTAAACTTCTTTAACGCATTTACCTACCATATATATCTAATCTGAAAATTTTCAATTTCAGAACAATTCGAATTCCAATCGGTGGCTATCGTGCCGAAGAGCTACGTGCCCTCGGAGGGTGGCTTCGGCTCCCTCGTCGGCGCAGGCCTCTGCCACCCCGGCTTCAGTCAGACGCAGATGTGGAACGACCACGTACTCAAGTACTTTGAGCAGAAGGTGATGAACAACGTGTGTCGCACCGATCGCACCGTAATCGAAAACGAGATTATCAATCTGCGGGACTTCTTCAAGAAGGGTTGCCGTCCCGGATTGTGGGTACCCCAGAGTGACGGTGGCTCCGATAACAGTGAACTTAGTAAGACAATGCATTATGAACAGACGTGGTGAAATTGTTTCTTTTTTTTTGTGAAACATTCTTATGGTTTGCCTAGGGATCGGAGTTATTTGAAATATCTAATAATGTTCGGAATTAATTTTTAGAAAAGAAATATCCAGAACTGTGTGAGCTGTGCGACAATCGAGAGAGGTGCGAATACTTTAATCCGAAGAGCCATGGCCACGAAGGTGCGTTGGATTGTCTGACATCGGGTCGAGGACAGGTTGCTTACGTGTCTCTGCAGGTCGTCAAAGATTATTTTGCGGTTAGTATGCTACAGCAGGCGATTGCATAAATAGGCGTTCGTTCTGGGACGCTGCAGCTACCGATAAGGAAAACAAAAATGGAATTTGGCTTAGAGTGTTATTTCCTGAAAAAAAAAAATCACTTTGTATCTATAATTCAATCCTATCTAGATCAATCATTGCATATTCGAACTTAATATTTTTTTTTTATATACTGATATATTATTGGAACAAATTGGTTTTCACTTTTTGTATATTAATTAATATTTCATTGATTTAAAACACATTCAACATTTATTTTTTATTAAGTTCTAACTGTTGATAAAATTTCTTAAGCCCGCATTTATAATAAGATTATCAGTTACAATAATTTATGCACATATATGTAAAATTGACATAAAAACATTGAAGGTCAGTTTTAACGGTCATTATTTATGTTGCTAGAACGTTAAAAGACACGGAATAGTTTCAAGATATTGAGAATGTTTTAATTTTTATTGGAAAATCACTTCCTACTAGTTTCCAAATATTTTTATTTTATTAATTTTTAGTTTCCGAAGATTCGATGTGATCAAGTTGATAATGAAACGTCAGTTATATATAAAATTTCTCCTGAGGTAAATAGATGAAACTTTTTTTATCATCTTATGTCATATCGCTTTCCACACACTGAGAAAAGAATATAGTTAATAGTAACGTATACGTACGATAGGATCAATCTTACCAAAGCCAGTTGTGTAAAAGTTATGGCAGCTTTATAATAAATGTCGATATTGTAACAGTTACAATATGACATTTGAATAAGTGGGTGTAGTAGAGCAGGAACTTTTCGGGATAACCGATGATCTGGTTAGGTGGTGCTTTTCGTCGCTTTTTGCGTTTTGGCCTCAGGACACGTTGTAATACGTGGTTTAGGTGTATAGGGTAGCCGATGAGGGAGTCTAGGTGGTGCGCACCATATATTTTTGACTCAAGGTGTTGGAAATTATTGAATGCGTCGTCTAGGTGTTCGAGGTGGCCGATGTCGGAGTCGTTGTGCGCTCCGTAGATTTTTGCCTCTAGATGTTGGAAATCATCCAATACATCGTCCAAGGTGTTCGGGATGGATGATGATGGAGTCTAGGTAGTGCGCTCCGTAATCTTTTGCGTCTAGGTATCTGAATGCATCCAATGCGTGATCTAGGTGTTCGACATAGCCGATGACAGAGTCTAGGTAGTGCGCACCGTAGTTTTTTGCGTCTAGGTATTGCAATGCATTCAATGCATGGTCTAGGTGTTCGGTGTAGCCGATGACTGAGTCTAGGTTCTACGCTCCGTAGTTTTCATCGTCCACCACCTTTTCGATGCGTTTCAACATCTAGAGGCAAAAAACTACGGAGCGCACCTCATAGACATCGTCGTCGGTTACCCCAAAGACCTGGATCACGTATTAGGTGAGCCCTGATATCTAAACGCAAAAAGCTACGGAGCGCATCACGTAGACTTCATCATCGGCCACCTGAAAGACCCAGACCACGCATTCGATGCGTTTCAACACCTAGAGGCAAAAAACTACGGAGCACACCTCACATACATCGTCATCGGCTACCTCAAACTCCTAAACCACGTATTAGATCCGCCCGTAGTCACATTATTCAAAATTCTATATTTCAAAGAATACTAGTACTATAACAGTTACAAGATATATATTTGTGGGCAAATTTTCATATTGTAAGGGCTCGGACACTTATAAAGGAACAGATAAAAAGAACAGGAATTACATGGGTCTCTATATCTATATATATGAGGAACAGCGAGATATCGAAGGAACAAGATGTATATGTAGATATAGAAACCCATGTAATTCTTGTTCTTTTTATTTGTTCCTTTTTAAGTGTTCGAGCCCTAACTGTTACAATATGACATTTTGATATTAATATTCGTACACGATTGTCGTAATAAATAGCTCATACATTATTTGTTAACGTATGTACAATTCGCTATAATTAAAAATACGTATGTTAACAATTACAATATATCGTCGCGCGGTACGAAGAAAAGCCAACTTGGAAGTTACAGGCGAAGAAAAGCCAAAAACGCGTCTAAGACGAAAAAAAGGCAGTTTGCGCCGTTCCCGCGGAGGAAAAATCCCCCAACTGACTGCATCTAATCAATTACTAGTTATCTTATTATCTTGACTGATCATCTTTTTATCTTTTTATCTTATCTTTTTATATTTTAAAAAGACTTTTAATCTTTTTGGTTATCTTTTTATCTTTATCTCATCTTATTATCTGAAAGTTATCTGAAAGATACCAACTAAATGTTACTTTCGTTTGTGAAGTCAAATTGACTTTTCTTCGTCTGGGAGGGCGCAAACTGGCTTTTCTTCGTCTGAGAGGACCCAAACTGGCTTTTCTTCGTCTTAGACGCGTTTTTGGCTTTTCTTCGCCTGTAACTTCCAAGTTGGTTTTTCTTCGTACCGCGCGACGATATGTTAACTATAATCATATCCTTTTCTCAGTGCATAGATCCTTCCACGATCATTTTTTGGTACAGTAAATGGTAAAGGTTGAATGTGTTTTGTCGAGAATACTTTAGTAAGAAATCACACTACTGATATGGCTTTTTAAAAAAATTCGTTACAAGAGTTTTAAAACTTTTTCGGTATAAACCATTTTCCATGCTTTTGTTTCTATCGACGCTCCTTACGAAAACTAGCACGTTTCGTTGCTTTCTCGCGAAAGCTAGCACGTTTCACAGAACAGCAACCAAAACTAGCATTATTTACGAGTTTGCAACGAATACTAGTAAGATTCGCGAGATTGCGACGAAAACTAACACTAAAATACTAACGTGATAGTTTTTCTGCAAACACTGGAATGTGTAGTCGTCACAATCTAGCGAATTGTGCTATCTAGTCTTCGACGCAAGCGAATAATACTCGTTAGTCTTAGCTACAAACGCTGAAACGTGCTATGAGATTTTCCAATAAGCGTATAGCTATTACATCGATCTCACAATTGATATAGAAGTTAAATTCATACAAAAAGAATTATGTAGCTCATTGTACATAAGGGTATATATAAAGATCGATAATCTCACATTGCAGCCAAATTCATCAAGGAAAAAAATGTCGGACTACAAATACTTGTGTGAAAACGGAACTGTGATGGCACTTGATTCTTCAAACCCCTGCACATGGTTTAAACAACCTTGGGATGTAGTGCTTTCCCGAGAGTGAGTATAAAAAGAGTGCTTTTGAAATACCGTTCCCTTCAAATAAATGATCTTTTTTTTCCAACTATAACAATTTTGTCATTTTGCACTATGCATAACTTTGCACATACCGACAATTTCTTCTCTTCACCCACCAGATCGAAGGCGGACCAAGTCAGGAAAGCCCTCGAGCAGTCGACCAAGTTGACTTTATCTCTGCCCTGGGAGGACACCCTACGAAAAATAATCCAGCGCGACGACAAGACGATGTTCCTGTACAACAATGACACGACACCGGCTCACTATCTGTCGCGCGCGCGCGGCACCGACCTCGAGCTACCGCGCCCTGAGTGCGGCCAGCAGATACGCTGGTGCACCGTTAGCGAGCTCGAGCAGACCAAGTGCAAATGGGTCGCTGCCTCGGCCAGCATCCTCGGCATCAAGCCGATCATAGATTGCGTAACAGGTAGCTCGCCCTTCGAGTGCTTCCAATTGATATCGAGGGGCGAGGCTGACATCATCACGATCGATTCGAACTACGGGCACTTGGCGCGCAGGTGAGTCTAATTTTCTTGAATATGAAAGAAACATCTTGATTATGTTTTAAAGGCGAGAAAATATTAGTAAAGCTCGGTTATAGAAGATTGTGGTCATAAATCTATAAAAAGTTAATTATTTTTTTTTTTCAAAATGGAATTTTCGGTTTCAACAAAATATTTTTCGGAAATAACCGATCGATTTTCTGTCCCGCGCATGCGCAGAGTGTACGGGCTGGGTCCGATCGCGTACTGCGAGACGAGCGCCGAGCGGAGCAGCTTCGTCGTCGCGGCGATACGCGACAAGGCGCGCAGCAAGCGCATCACAAGCCTCGCCGAGGTGAAAGACAGCAACGCCTGTTTCCCGGAGTATGGCGGCATCGCCTGGCTCAGCTTCATCAACGTGGCACGCCAAAACCGCATCTTGCCCGACTCCTGCAAGTATTCGCAGATCATGGCGAACCTTCTGCATGGCGCCTGCACGCCCGGCTTCGTCGAGGCCAATCACTCCAAGTACATGAAAAGGCGCTCCCTCAACGATAATCTCGTGAGTTAGATAGCATCGTCTGATTATACTGGGGAATTCGTGATCGAGTCGTATCAAGGGGGTAAAGTTTATGAATAAGAACGAATTATGTATATCGTGGCTGGAAGAACTCAACTGAGGTCAAGTGTATAATATATTTGAAACAATTTGTTGGATATCTGGTTAATTATGAGTTTGGAGATATTTAACTAAAGAGATATTTAATTAAATAATTTGTAGATATTTAATTTCAAGATGAAATTCACCACCCTTGGTCTATCTTACAAATTATTATTTTAATAAGATATAAGCTATTTCAGTTAAATTTTACATTTAATAATCAATCAACCACTATGAGTATACGGAAAAACTAATAAACATATTGAAAGAAATAATTAAAAATACTTGAACTCTAAAGACGAATTTTTCATGCAGACAAAAGTAAATTAACGCATTTAGTTACTTTATCATTTTTTTACGAAAAAATCTTTTACATCGTTCTGAATATCATAAGCTTAAAGTACACTGAGAAAAATTTTTTCTCAAAATGTTTGTATTTAACATGGCATTGTAACTATTAAAAGATATATGTTAATAGTTACAATGCCATGTTAATAGTTAAAATACCATGCTAAATATAAACATATTCTTCTCTCAGTGTATTTGTATTCATGACATTTCTACTTTACTTACTCTACGTTTTGCTAATAAAAAGTTAATTTATAAACATTGTTTTGTGAAATGCATTAAACGTAAACAGCATGTAAACAGTTTACAATCATTTATTAAGGCGATGTGAGTGCTACCCGTTACCGACGATTGCAGAGACCCGTTTTTCTCATTCAATTTTGAATTTTAAAAAAATATCGCTCTGGTACGTTATAGTTAACTATCAAATCTATAACGTGTCAGAGAGATTTTTTGTCAAAATTCAAAATTGAATGAGAAAAACAGGTCCCTGCAATCGTCGGTAACTGTGGGGCCTCGCATCGCCTTAAAATAATTCCATAATGTTCGTCAGCAAACCGAAGACAAAAAGATATGCACTACGGAAAAAATACTTGATTTTTTTTTTTTTTAATTGAAAACCATGCTGTCGGTAAGGTAGAAATCGCATTGGTACCGTATAATATTAATTTTTACATACAGTATCGTTTGGATGTATAATGTTCAAAATTTTTTTATGCAGAGTAAACTTTGTGAACTGTGCCCAAAACAACTGAACGGAGAACGATGCGAAGCGACTCCTGAAAATCTATACTACGGAGACAAGGGTGCACTGGACTGCTTAAAGGAAGGAGCTGGAGACATTGCCTTCTTGGAAGCCAGAAACATAAAGGGTGAGTGTATCTATTGTTTACCAATATTATACGTTATTTTAGTAAAATAGAATTAGAAATTAAAACATGATATTTTGTTGGCGAATCTTTCATTTACTTGCAAAATTATTTAATAATTAATGTTCTATTTCACAAAGGCTACATTAACAATGGAACCATTAACGCAACGGATTTCCGAGTATTATGTAAAAATGGAACTTTGGCTGAATACACTGGATTTGATGTTGATAGCAGATGCGCACTATCAGTTACAATTGACAGCGAGGTAAGCTTCCAGCTATTTACTCTTGAAGAATATTTGATTTCAAATATAAGCTCAAGATTTTTAAAGCTATTTTGGATTCTAAATAACATAAATATGATAAGTAAAAGGAATTAAATAAGAGATCGCGAAATTAACATTTTATAAGACACGTGTTAAAATAAAATTATAAATTTATCGTTTACCTCTCGTCACAGGTCGTCTCGAGGCGCGACCGGCCGAAGCACGAGCAGAAGGACGCATCCCTCGTGATTCTAAAGATTGAGAACTGGCTGGGCTACCGGGGCGACTCGCAGCGTCGCTCCGTCCACGTGTACGACCCTTTCAACGGCACGGCGAATCTCCTCTTCAAAGATTCGACGACCGGCATCGTCACCATTGACTCTCAAATCGACACCGTCAGCGCCTACAAGGAGCTCTTCGACCACGTGGACGCCTGCTCGAGTTCCCTGTCCGTCGTTGCCGTCCTCGCCCTCGTCTTGGTCAACTTCTTCGCTGCCAGACTCATTTAGATTGATTTTTGGCAATGGGCGCCGATGATAGGGCGATTAGCCCTTGTGTTCAAGATACGGAGCTGCTTTCGATTGGACCTCGCGAAGAGTAGAATCCTCGTGCGACAGAGATACTGTAATATCGTTACAGTGGAGATGTATTTTTCAATTTTTCGTTTTTTTTTTTTAATAACTTTTATTTTAGTCAAGTTGTTTCTTACCTTATGAATTTAGCTATAGTTTACCTTACAGTTTTGCTAATTGCCATGAATGTTATTAATTTATTAAAAATATTTGTGATGAGTCGTTAAAATGTTTGATATTCATATAAAATGGAATGCTTTTTTCAAATTTTTATTAAATAATATGAAAAACAAGAAAAAACAAAAAGGTGGGAACAGTTTCTAAATGAAATTCAAAACTTTATAAAAAAATGACTTAAGTTCTAAAAATCATTTTCACTAAGCTAAATATTATAGTATTTTTATGTTTTATTGAATTATTTCATATAATATTTGACGGGTCGCTGATGAACAAATAAGTGATTATTGTATTCCTACGATTTTTACGATAAATTTACGTCTCTGCTATTTGACCGTTAGAAATATATATATATATATAAAGTATATATATATAAAAGAGAATATAATTTTGCTAATCTAATATTAGAACAAAACAAACAAGGTTATTTTGGAACTTATACTCTAAATCAATGTACTTTACATTTGACGGTCAAATAGCAAGAGCTATAAATATAACATAAATCGTGTCGATTAATTAAAACACTATTATTTACCATTCGATTCTTTTTCATCAACATTACTATTATTTACTTTTACTTTTAAATAGTTTAAAGTATTGAAATTCTTTTTTACAAAACAATCTTCTTTCAGAATACAGTATTTGTATTGTTTTTTTTTTCTTTTTAATGAAAACTAATAAAAAGATTTCAGAAATTTATATTACATGATAATGATAAAATTTAACGAGGAAAGAAGTCGTTTGTAAAAGTATGCCTTACATTGCCGACTTTCATGTTGGAGACAAGTGCTATCATTTTAAAAGAAATAAATATTAGTATGTTTAATCATTAAAATTTATTACAAGATTTTCGAGATAGCATAAAAATTAATATGTGGACATGAAATGGTCTAGACTGTTGTTTAATCATTAACATTATGTATTTTTTTTATTCATCAATATGCTTCTTATAAACGGTCTTGAGTTATACAAATAAGAAATTGGTATAACATTGTTTTATCTGCAGTAAAATAATAATAATGCAAATATTTTATAATTATCGTTGTACCAAGTAGTTCTACGAATTAGCTAGGTAATGAGAATGATATGCTACCAAAAACGATAAAATAAGAGGAAAATGTAATGCATTTCTACACAAAAAAGATAAAATCAAAATGGACTCATCATTACGTAGAAGTGTTTACAAGTGATATAATTATGAAAGTATTGTAAACTTTATTAAGTTTTCAGCATTGGCAGTAAAATTTACCGACTAAATTTTAATGTTAAACAAACTTTGTATTAGGAAAGGCATACACAAAATTAAACATGATAAGTACGTAAGTAATAGTCGTCAGATGTAAGAAGAGAATATTTGTATACACAAAAGACGCAAATCACAGTTCCTGCATAATACATAATAAATGTATATAATTTATTCTACTTTGTGAAAGTAAAAATATTTGTGTCATCTCCTAATATTTTTTGTATTTCTCTAACTAAAATAGTTATTTGCAAAATTTATTTTAGTTGGAATTACACGTACATTTAAGCAATAGAATGAGAAGATTTTAATGGTTAACGGCACGTTCTAAAAAAACTTTAAAGAAAAAGTTCTTTGTACAATACGCTTACTCTTTAAACACATATTATAACGATTTAAGTTACCAGAACAACCTTTAACAAGAGTAAAATATGATGTAAGATTGAAAGATTTTTAATAAAATTATCTTTTATATTAAAGAATTGTTTTGCTTTATTGTTTTAAACCTTATACCGATATTCCACGTAAAATATATTTATGTAAATATATTTATATAAATTCATAGAAATAAGTCACGTGCATAAATATATTTTTAGAAGTTTATTTGACACGTTAATTTATAGATGCAAATTGCTTGAAAATAATTACATATAGAATTTCAAATATACTAAATATCAGGGATAAAAATAGGCTTAAAAAATTTATTTTAGTGATTTTAATGGAAAAACTAATATTGCTGAATTATATTTTTAGTTATTAAATATATCTAACATTTAAATTATAACTAAAAAAAAAGTAAATATTATGACCGTCCATGCTCGTTTCTTGCCGCTTAAACGTGGTACTGCAGAATAATCTCAATAACATTTTGAAAAAGCACGCGTTCTCAATTTACGTGTTAAAATTTATCAGCAAAAGTAAAATTATCGCCTAATTCGCAAACGTCACTTATTCGCGCGTCAACTGCCGTTCGTCATTGCGGCATGTCTGAATGAATCTGTATTTCTTCCGTGTAAAAAAAAAGTCTGGGCGAAGTCTTGCAGAAGTATGGCTTCAAAAGTCTGGCTTGTCGGACGATCCCAGACTTTTTACCAGACTTTTGCCAGACTTTTTATTTTTTTCTATTAAGAGTCTGGCAAAAAAGCTGGCAAAAAGTCTGGGGTCGTCCAACAAGCCAGACTTTTGAAGCCAGACTTCTGCAAGACTTCGCCCACACTTTTTTTTACACGGGCTGGCACAATTAATTCATTACGCTGAAAACTTTACGCAGAACTCGATAATTCAGAAATTTTTATTGAACAAATGTTTAATAAATGCTTTTCTGCAAATGATAACAATACGGCGAAATGGAATACGATGCGGGTATCGGAGACTAGAAATACGAGCGCGGTACCGGCGCATCTGTCGACTTTGGGATCTGCGGTCGGTGAGTACGGTCCAAAATTCCTACACCTTTCTCATTGCATTTTGTTAGTGAGACAAGTAACTGTTGTTTTACCAATATTTAAAATAAAGGTTGTCAGACATTTAATTACGCAATGTATAAGTAAAGCTATAATTCAAATCATAAATTAGATTAAATATAATTTTTCGTATGAAATTTTTTATTTAAAAAATTGTTCAACAAAATGTGTTGTTTTTTATTTTTCATATATTGACAATTTTTCTTCCTACTGTTCCATTTCTATTTTAAGGATAACATAAATTAGTTAAAAAATAATAAAAATATTCAAGTAATCATATCGAATTTCCAACAACTAATATACGATTTAATTTTTATTCAACTATATATCATAGTATAAATAAGACTGACGTATGGAGAAATCCACAATACTTTTAACTATTGCGTAAGTTCTTTTTTTAAAAGTAATTTATTGCTGCTATTAGCTTGTCGTGCGAAGCACAGTAACTGGACTGGTTGTAAAATCTTCAATAGAAACTACAAAACAAATCCTGTGATCTATATGAGCGTGGGAATGTAAAAAAGGTGCCATTTCGAAAAGGGTACCTTTTCAGGCAGTTGTGTACATCCCCACGCTGCGCCGAGCGTTCTACAGTCGTATCGATCACATAACTAGTTTTCTACTTTCCGTTGAAGATTTTACATCCAGTCTAATTTCTGTGCTTCGCACGGTAACCTAATAGTAGCAATAAATTACTTAAAAAATAAAACTTACAGAATAGTTAAAAGTATTCTGGATTTATCCATACGTCAGTCTTATTTATACTATGATATATATTATATTTAAATAAAAATTAAAGTAACATTAATAATTCTAAATTATTTCTATTAAGATTCAAGATAAAAATGACGTGAATACATGACGTAATATTTTTCTAGAAATATGTTGCGGTTCATTACGGTAGCCCTCGCCTTGGTGGCGGTAGCTGCAGAGGAGTCGTCTCCTCACAGAGTCTTTAGGGTCACACCGGAATCCGAAGAGCAGCTCAGGGTTCTGCAGAACCTTGATAGCGATGTCGAGGGTGTAAGTAAAATCATTTGTAATTTTAATATGGAATTTTTTGGCTATTATGCATTGGCCATAATATAAATGAGAATTAATTATATTTTTATTATAGTTCACGTACTGGAAAAGCCCGAGCGTTGTCGCCTACTCAGCCGATCTTATGGTTGCGCCTGAAAAGCTTGACGAATTCCAAGACCTGATGAAGTCGAATGAGATCGAGTATGACACTTATGTTGAGAATGTTGAGGCTTTGCTCGAGGAAGAGAGATCTGGAAACAGAACTCGTGTAAGTAAAAGAATCATATTTTTAATATTTTTGCTTCCTCCTAGAGGAAGTTTTGTAATAGTAAAAAGAAAGGCGAATAGAGGTGATAGAAGTTCGAATGACATGATTTTAGAAAATGTCTGTGTGTGTACGTATACCGTTTTATCTCAAGATCTATTTGATCGACTTTGTATACCGTTTTATCTCAGGATCTATTTGATCGACTTTAACCGGACAGGTCTCATTTTCTTTTTGTTTTTTTTTATGTGAATGGGGGAAGAAAATCCTCTTTTTGATTCGCCGATGCGTTTTTGTTTTATTTCGAATTTTCGATTTTCGCAAAATTCATTTTTGCTTTTTTTTAATGATAAAATTGAGATATTTGAATCGGACAGGTAGCATTCGAAAGAGCATAAAAAAGCCTATATTTTCCAAAAGAAAAATTACATTAGCTATTGCGGTTCTTTTGTTATTAACAAAAACGTGTTTTTTTTTCAAAGCTTATAACTCCAAAAATAAACGGTCAATTTTTTCAAAAAAAATTATGGTAATGCAGAATATAAATAGCTATAATCTGCAAAAATTTGAATCCATTCTGTCTACTAGTTTTTGAGAAAAAGATTAAAAAATGAAAAAAATGCGTTTTGTATGAAGCACGTTTACTTTAGTAAAATTGACTTAATCGCTTTGAAATTCCTTGTAAAGGTAGATTTTGGATAGCTCTCGGCTAAGTTCTTTGGGCTAAATGATTGGTCAATAAATTTCAGAGATAAATTTGAGGTTAAAATTTTTTTAACCTTTTTTCAAATCGTAATTTCTCGAGAACGGTTCCATGAATCAGCTCCAAATTTTTAGACAATTTTGTGTGTGATATAGATAATATATACATTTTGAGATATCTGATATTTAAAATTTTCGTATTTTGCAAAGTCATTTTCTTTGCCGCATGATAACTAGAAAAAAAAATTGGTTTAATCATGTTGAAATATTGTGGAGATGTAGAGTTTATATGTTTATTGTATAAGTTCTTTAGGTAAAAGAATTGTCTAATAATTTTTAGAGATGTTTAAGGTTAAACTATTTTACGTATTTTTCAAAATCGTAATTTCTCAATGACGACTTAATGTCTCAGTTTGAAAGTTATAGACTATTTAGTATGCGATATAGGCAATCTATGTAAAATTTCATCCAGATTATATGGTTAGTTTTTGAGATATTTGATATTTAAAATTTTGGTATTTCTGGAAATGACTTTGAAATTACTTGAAATTAATTACTTTGAAATTTGATTTTGATGTAGAGTTTGTATATTATTTATTGCATGAATTGTTAGGGTAAAAGAATTAGTTTATGAATTTCAGAGATATTTGAGGTTAAAACTGTTAAAACTGTTAGCCCTCTTTTCAAATCGTAATTTTTCGGGAATGGTTTTATGTAGGTACATGTTACTAGAAAATGGAAATGACGCGCGAAACATGAAATTAGTCAGATACGCTGGCCAATTATTTTAATTATAAATGCGAAAAAGGTGTTGTACGAGCATTGTTACATCGTGTTTCTATAGTATTTTTTTCGTAAAAAAATGTAAATTAACTGTATATATGATTGTAAACGAATTCGTATGAATGTTCGATTTATTTACAGACTCGCGCCGGTACCTTCGGCTGGCACTCGTACCACACTCTGCAAGAGATTTACAATTGGTTGGACTCGTTGGCCAAGCGCTACCCTGACAACGTGGAGATGGTCGTGGGCGGTCACACCCACGAAGGTCGCAAGATCAAGGGCGTGCATCTGCGCTTCGGCGAGAGCAAACCCGGAATCTTCATCGAGGGCGGCATCCACGCCCGTGAGTGGATCTCCCACGCGACCGTCACCTATTTGATCAACCAGCTTCTGACCAGCAAAGACGCGTCTATCAGACAATTGGCTGAGTCGCACGAGTGGTACATCTTTCCCGTGTTCAACCCCGATGGTTATGTCTACACTCACGTCGACGTAAGTGGTTTATTATTTGTAAAATTAGTTCTATATTATAGTAGTAAATGATTGAAAAAAAGTTTGTTTTAAAAAGAATCAAAGAGTATAAAAAGAGTAAAATAAATTTATTAAAAATATATATGTATGAAAACTAAATGATAATCTTTTATTTGAAAACTATTCTATAATAAAATGTACGTGTTTGAAAATTCAAGATTTCAACAATTTTCTTCAATAACTTATTGAATATTGCATACAAAATTATTTACAGCCACGATCAATGAACTACCGATTTTGGCGCAAGAACCGTTCACCCAACAAAGCCGCTATTCCTTTCTCGGGCTGCTACGGAACCGACTTGAACCGTAACTGGGGATACGAATGGATGAGTAAGTTTTTGCGCTTCAACGTCTACAATTCTCCTTCAATTATTGGATTGTTGCTAATAACTATCTTTAACGTTTTAGCCACTGGAGCTAGCCAGAACCCGTGCTCCGAAGCTTACGCTGGTAATCAACCTTTCTCTGAAATCGAAACCCAGACTTTATCCCGGTACATAACTTCGATCTCCAGTAAACTTTTCGCCTACGTCGCCTTCCACAGCTACTCTCAGCTTCTGATGTTCCCCTATGGACACACCAATAAACATTTGGACAACTATGATGAGCAGGTGAGGAACACTTTTAATAAATCATTATTACCAATCATTTTAAAAATTGAAACATACTTCAGTTATTAATAATTCTTCAAGTAACATTTCACATAAAAATTTTATTAAAATTTTTGCTTTTGTTATTATAGTTGGCTATTGGTAGACAAGCTATCACAGCTCTTGCTCAGAGGTACGGAACAGCTTACAGAACTGGAAATATCGCTGAAGCCATCGGTAAGTATTCGAACAAAATTTACGCGTATTCATACACGTTAAATATTCGACAATTAATACGAAATTGACGTTCTATTTTCTATACTAAAATATTCAACAACTTAGCCTAATATTGATATTTTATCTGAACTGCGGTAATCAACGTCACTTTAAATACTTTATTCGACACACTCGCTGTGACGTCAAAATCTCACCGAAACACTTTACATTATTAAAGGCGCACAAAATGAATACATGTTCTATTTGTAAAGATGAATTGTTTGATTGAAATATATTTTTGACTATAAAAGCAGTTGGCTATAACGGTATTTTGGCGTTATCGAAAAGAATATTTAATTATTTGTAGCTTTTCTTTACAGAATAGTAAATAAAGATAAGATTTCTTATGTGTGAATATTTGAACTAAAAAGGAATTTTATACAAGACAATTATAAAAAATTCTCTGGCGCACTGCATTTGTATTTAATAAATTATGAATAAATGTTAATCGTCGGTTAAGTTAAAATAAAATGATTTCACATTTTAATAACTAATAAAATTCTTTGCTTACACATAGGCTTCGCTAGTGGAGGCTCCTTAGATTGGGTCAAGTCTCAATTCAAATTACCAATGGTTTTCATCTACGAACTTCGTGACAGAGGAAACCGAGGATTTGTTCTTTCGCCTCAAGAAATCATCCCAACCGGTGAAGAAATCATGGACTCTCTTGTTGCTATGTTCAAAGCAGGACGGAGGTACGGATATCCTTCCTATTAGTACGATGTTTCCCGCGCTTTGGAAAACCATCAATTTTAATCATAAGATGTATCATATTATTTAAAGACTAAATAAATTATTTATTAACTTACACAATTCACGTAAAGAACAAGTTTTATTGTTTTATTTAGTTTCAATTTCTTTTCAAAAATTTCCTATTTTATTTTCCTAATTGTATCTGACAATATGAGGTTTATTACTATTCAAACACCGACCCTTGTTTGTACAAACTGCATGTTCACTCAAAATTAAGATATGGGTGTACTGTAAAACGTAAATACGAAAAAATTTTTAAGCGTGTATGTGGAAAAGAAGTAAAAATTTTATCGAATTAATTAAAACTAGACATCCATAAATGAATATTTACTGTTGTTATAAAATTAATTTTAGAAGAGATTACGGATTAATGGTATAGGATAAATTTTTGTACGCATTTTATTAAATTTTGCCTATACCTCAAACAAGTTTTTCGATGGTATACTCAAGGGTGTAATATTCTTTCCCCTACATTTTGAACTTTTCGAACTAAGTGGCAACGTCGCATGAGTTTGGAGAATACGAGAACGGCAATGTAAATAAGAATGTAATCACTTTGCTGATGTCAGAGCTTTTAAATTTGGTCCAAAGGCGTGCCCAAATGTACATATTATAAACATATTTTGTAATATATAGAATCAAAATACGCTATCTTTAGAACATGTTTGTATGTGTATGCTTTGTTTGTAACGTTATTTATTAGCGTTCTAAGATAGTATCTCCTGAAGTGCAGAGATTTTCATTGGTTTAAACAACTATGGATTTTGCCTTCTCATCATGTAATTTCAGTCGAAGGAATTTTGGTCATATGACAATAATTCTTATGTTTTCATTGAATTCGTCTATTTTTCGTCTATTTATAATTCGGGGTGTCATTTGCATATGATTATAAATTTACAAGAAATTTCAAGTTTAGGCGGCCTCAAAATTGATTTTTTATTTTTTTTTTTACTTGTATTAAATTTAAGTTCTTACGTCGTCACATTTATAATAAGACACAAAAATGTGGCAGTTGTTTTAAATAATTTAACATTTATTTCGTATAAATTTTATTATTAAACAAAATACTTGTATTTATTTATACTGCTCTTGGCCGTCGTTGTTACTCGCAAAGTCCTTAGGTACGCTGCGTGGGTTTGCACGGAATATATCACGGGGCCGCGCGATTATATTCACTTCAGAGCGCGAGCAGATGCTGCAATTCTGTGCACACTGAGAGAAATTTTTCCTCAATATGTTTATATTTAACATGGCATTGTAACTATTAAAATATATATGTTAATAGTTACAATGCCATGTTAATAGTTAAAATACCATGTTAAATATAAACATATTCTTCTCTCAGTGCATTTGTGGTGAATTAGCGGAATACCGACGCGCATGCAGTATCTGCGTTCTGTGTCCATGTAATTTCGATTCGGTTGAGCAAGCATATAACCATGGCCAGAAATGATATTATACTCATGGATCTACCGCCAACAGTGCTGTGCTAGATTTGCAATCACTTCCAGTTCCTGCTCTGAAATATGTTGCTTTGAAAGATCTTTACTATGACCAGTTGGCAGAGTTGGCAAAATTCGGTCCTATTCAAACTCAGGTGCGTGTTAGACGTTATTATTTCATCATCCATTATCATTGAGCTACGGTGGCTCAGCGGTAGCGCGTCGAACTCGTACCATAAAGGTCTCGGGTTCGATTCCCGCTCCCGTGAAAAAGCCGGCACCATGCACTGAAACACGAATTTTTCATGTGCTTACTTTCACCGTGATCTCGGTGGTTCGGAACCCACTTGAAACTGTAGGTCCAGTAGTTGAAGCGGTAGCGTCCTCCAACTATCTATAGGCTTCGCTAACAAACACACTCACTAAGCATGAATTGTGGCACATCGGAGTCTAGTACCCATAGGAAAGTTTAAAGTAAATTGTGGAATTAAGAAAATGTATCCACAAAATAAACTTATACAACCTGACCGGCGAGGCCGCTCCGACACCTCCGGCGAGCTGCGAGCGACGAGACGAGCGGTGCCGAGAAGAGGCATCAGAGGCGGCCGCCGACCAGCGTAGCTCTCTCTCCGGCAGGGCGAGTACAGCATATACCTGGCCCCACTGTGGCCCGTGCGCGTGTATAGCGAGACAGGGCTGATATCGCCGATGAGCGCCGAGTAATCGGCAGCGCACGGCGATAGTCCTGTATTAGCGAGTGGAGTCTTCGGACTCCGATAACGAGGCCGTGCACCGCATCGTGCCATGAATTGCCGTTTCTGATTGTCGGGTGGTGTCATGTGATATTTGAATGAATAAAGGTATAGAGTCAATAGTGAATTGTGAGTGATAATTTGCGAGCGCCTTTTCGCACATTTCCCACAGCACAGGAGTCCGCCTCCCACCGACTCCGCGGCAGTTGGAGCTTCAGCCTCCAGGTCCTGCAATATAAATTAATTGTAGCGTTGCGTTGGGACATGTAAAGCGCAACGTTACACGGTTTAAAATATTATAGTAGATGAGGTGTAATTTTATTTATGAGAAAGTGATAGCCGTGTAGGTACATGTAAGAATTAAAAAGAAAAAAAGAGTTATATTGATGATAGTAAGTATATCGATATAATTTTAATCGGAGAAGTTTGGCTCGCCTCAACTTAAAAGTTTTAACTTTTGATTCGGTTATAAGGATTTACTCATAGCCAAAATATTTAAGTGTTTAATTGTTACGAATGCCAATATTATTGTTATTTTCAAATTGAAACTCGTTCCTGTTACTGATTAACTGATGTATATTTATCGAATTGTAATTAAACGCTCTAAGAAAGAGTAAAATAAGATGCACAATTTTTTATAGCAATTCAAATCAATAAAGCGAATTTATAAAATACTCGATTATTTATTTTATGCTTATAAACTACTTATAAGCTGGATAGGGCTATGACATAGTCAGCATCTGTCCCTCTCTTGCTCTCTCAGTCTCTCCCGTTATACACGCGCGCTATACGTACGCGAAAGAGAGAGAGAGAGAGAAGAATAATCATTATTTTATTTGCGGGCATTCGGGCTCGGCGTTCATCGCCTAAGTACACCGTCGCAGAGTCACCAATACTCTGCCACCTGCAGTGGCCGTTTTCGGTGAGTGATTCGCGCACTGTGTATAGCGAGGTATCTTGGTGAGAAAGAGTGGCACGAGTTTGGTGTGAGTATAGATTAACTTTCGGGATTGCCGAAGATCATCTAGAAGGAGTAGAAGTTATAGCGAATGTGGCTGCCGAACGTCAGGATGCAGCCTGACTTATAACCGAAGCGCACCTGCCCGGTAGTAGAAAGCGCGACAGTAGGTGTTGCGCTGCCTAGAGGCTCGCCTAGATACTCGGCCGCACGGACAGAAGCCCGTGCCCAGTCAGACGCGCGCGGCGACCGGCGGTGCGGCCGCTCGCTCATACGACCTGGCTGCATAGCGCGCGGGGCTAATAGAGCGCGAAGACGCTTTTATCGAACTTACTTACTTTACTTACTTATGAAATTACTTTTTCAAAGTTTTGACAATACTGTAGACTGAAGTTTATAATTATATGAAGCTAACTTGTTATTATAACATATTCAATAAAATTTTCAAAAACGTTGAAAAATGTTTCAAAGCACGTTTTAAAAACGGTTAGGTGCTATTATTAGGGTCTATACTTTTAACTAGAAAATTTGACTTAAAGTTTAAAAAATAAGAGAAAAATAAAATACATACGTGTAAAGGCCAAATCTTTCTATAAATATTACTACAGTAAATGCGGGAATGCGAGCTGAACAGATGGCCATGAACTCCAGACGGGATAATGGTTTCCCTGGCCTAATTATATTTACACTTTCCACACGGCGAGATATACCTTAAGATAGCGATTAATAGATCAGTATTCCAAAAATGGAAGTGCAATAGGTCATTCGCCACCAAGACGGTTGTAGATTGGTAATTAAGATTTATTATACATCTTAAAAATTCGGGAATTCAGTTATAGGTAATAAAAACTATAAAGCGAAGGACGCTTGTAAAAAATATGAAGTTATTTATGTTTATCTATAATAGACAATAAGAAAATAAAATTTTTAAACTCGGAAAATCACAATAAAACAAAAAAGAATCAACTATAACAAAAAAGAAATGACCCGAATCGCGTAAGAAAAAAAATGTGCCCTGTCCGATTACAATCGATTGAGTAGATCCTGAGATAAACGTACACACACACACACACGCGCGCGCACACACACGCACACACACACACACACACATCCATCATATATTTTCTAAAATTAAGTGATTCAAACTTTAAACACCTCTACTTAATCATAATTCTAGAGCGATTTACCGAAACTTAAAATTTTACTATTACAAAGCTTCCTCTAAAAGGAAGCTAAAATATAAATTATATATAATAAAAAACTTTTGGTATGAATAAAGTAGTGAAATGTAATAAAGGATTACGAAATATGATAAACGATATAAATTAAAAAACTATATGTTAGTTTTAATTAGTTACAGCTTTACAACTTTGAACGACTTCCAGTTTTACATAAACATCTTACAATCAGTATGTAAGGAAACATATTTTAAATAACCAGTTCAAATTAGAAGTCAATCCACTGAAATTGCTCAAAAAACTTGACGGCAATGAAATGTTTTACACTCTCCAGTTACTTTATTGCAAAGTCTGATATTTCAGTGAAAAAAACCGATGCCAATACATTGGCACTTAGCTTCCTCACACTAATGTATTTCTATCATTTTTTAATTATTCATAACAATAATTAATTGTATCATGCCAAATTTTCTATATCAATATTCGCAATAACACTAATATTATGACGGAAAATTATTCTCCGTTATTTTCCTCTCTCCCCGTATAACCATTGTACTAATGCCTTTGAGATGTTACAGGTGCAGACGACGCGGAAGGATTCCCCAGCCATAGGCCAGTCAATAGAGAAAAAATCAGCGTTTTCTTGCCACAAATCTTATCAGTAAGCGGTAAGCGCTATCCTACGCAGAATAATCCACAGTATAACTGGTATAAAATACAACAACCAAATCTGTTCCTTATATTTGTTATTAACAATTTTAATTAATGCAAAAAAAGGCGCTTTTTTTGGTTTTTTGCTTATAAAACCGAAACTAGTGGACCGATCTTGATGGTCCAATGAGATAAATTATAGTAAATGAAATTACGAACAAAATTAGATGTTGATCGAATCGATCGGATGATTAGTTACGGAGAAAAACGTGAAAAACCGAAAAAATGAGTGTTTTTCAAAAATTCATATCTCCGCCATTTTTAAAGATGTAGCGCATATCTCTGGCGAATCGATAGTAATTCACATGTACTTTATGTATGCGAAAATCAGGGGCTATGCGATTATTAGTTTTTGCGTAATCGCGATTTCAATTTTTTAGTACGCTATTTTTGAGCGAGGCTGTATGGTCTACGGGTGATCCGATTTCAATTATCAAAAAAGATTCTGAAAGTTCAAATGTGGTACTACAAAACGTCTATCTTGGATTTTTGATAAAGTACTGTTGTATACCTGAAAACAGTTGTCAGAGTTGACCAAAAACGCTGGAGCGCACGAAAGTGGTGGAGTGGTGGGGGGGGGGGGGGGGGGGCGGGTGCGGGGAACCGATATATATAGTAATAGAACGCGCTGCGCGCAACGTATAGATCTTTGCTTCTGATTTCCTCAGCAACTAGAGGAGCTATTTTAATCATTTTTTTTTATTTCGGGGTAACTCAACCCAACTAAACCGATTCTGTACTTTTATTTGATGAAAAATAAACAGAAACGCTAATTTTGCTACCATCCAATATAAGACATGTTGTCGACGGCGAATTTTTTTTTGCATAGAGTCGTGTGGCAAAATAACATGAAAATGTCAGAAATAATAAATACGTACGTTTCGTATACGACAAGACATTACAGTGAGAATAGTTATATTATTTTTTATGGATATCCCGACGACAATAAAACATGAACAAAATCAGTAGAGCGTTCGGGTAGGTAAATGAAGAATATAGGCCGTGAAATTGCTTTTGATGAAAATACAACGATAGTTGTTAATCAAAAGCAATTTTTTAGTTGTGAAAAAAATAAAAGTAGATTAATAAATATGCTTTGTTTAGCTTTAAATGCTGTACGCTTTCAAACAAAAATAGCCCCCGAGGACGCGGATCGATTAATAGTCTTGACTGCGATTAATAATGCCCGCGCTGATTTTAAAACAACTGTGGTGATTGTAGGCGAAGATACCCTGGTAGAAATTGTAGCCAACCGTACGCCATCCGTTCGCCAAATCGCAAGGGTTTGGCCAACCGTTTAACCAACAGTTAGCGATAAATACCGCTTATTTCGTCACGGAATCACCCTTGCGCTTGGTCAACGAATGCTTAATATTAAAAATCTTAAATAAAAATCATTTACACAACTTATTATTTAAATAAAACTCTCAAAATTTGTATTATTCATAGAATAATAAAAAACCACATATTAATAGTATTTTTCTTCGGATAAATATTAGTTTTCTGGTAATTGGTCAGCTTATGGTGAACATTCTGGCCAGAAACCCCGCATGCTGGCGACAGTTTCTGGTCAGAATCTGACGAATTTCTGATCAAATAAAATCATTATATTTTAGGTTATGTCCTGTAAAATACTCGTCTTGGAAAGGCGAACAAAATGTGACTTTGGTTATAAGTGTGCCTCTTATGGAAAGTGAATTATGATCTACTAAAGCACACGGTGTCGATCCGCCCCTCGCCTAAAAAATTATCATTTTTCGGTGGCACACATAAACAACGGTAAATATGCCTAATTTGAGTATTGCTCTTTCTTCTACATAAATTTTCTTGAATTAATTCACGGGGTGCCTAACGAAATTCGGATTTATTTTTAAAAAATCAAAAAAGAAATTGATTGTAAGGCAGTTTTACATGCATTCACTCACGCTTATTCGTATGTTTAAAAATGAGGAGCACACCCTTTTTATTGTTATTTGGGGTACCCAGAACAGAAACAAATGACTTTTGTGAATGTGTCTCAACATTAAATTTTGAAATTTCTATTTAGCTAAAAGTTAAAAGTTCCAGAGAAATACCCATATGTACCCCGACTTTTTGCAAGTGCGTTATACCTATACATTTTTCAGATTTCACTATGTATAAAACTTACTTTTATCTATTTTTTAATATTATTTATAGAATTATCAACAATTTTATTTAAAAAAGTATGTTTTACCAAAAAATAACAACAATTTTAATTAGTCTAGCATATATATGTACGTATGTGTATAAGTAAGAAATTCGGAGCGCGGGGGTGTAGCGTGCTGCGCGCTACGAGCCGTTTGCATCAAGGCTATACCAAATTGGTATTATGGCTATGTAAACTTGATATTACATACCGCGATACTCTCTTGCACGTTTCTGATGATGATGTAGTTTGGTATTTATACTGTTGTAGCAATAAGTTTTTGCTTAATTTGCATACGTTGTTGCTATATTATTATTGCACAAATTTGTATTGTTTCTGCATTAATTTTTTACTGTTTCAGCACGTATTTTTAATAAGCCACACTTATTAACTACACCCACTCACCAGTATACTTTCTCGTACCTGTTTAGCACTAATTTCTTCTCATGCGTGAAATGTTCAATGTAAAATTTTACACAATTTTTGTGTAAAATCTGTATAAATTCATAAGCTTGCAACTTCGATTTTATACAAAAACGAATTACACAAAGTTTGTGTAAAATCCGGAAATTGATATTTTACACAAATTTTGTGTAGAATCCAATCAAAAACTGTAAATCTCATGCGTTTCTTAATTTTTTTGAAAATTTCTTTCAGAGGATGAAAGAGGGCTTAAGGGGGTCGGACACCTTTAGAATGACGAAAAATCAATTTTTTTTTTTATTACATATTTTACTAAAAAAACACTTGTAGAATATGTCCCAATTAGTTTTAAAGCATTATCTATTTTTGTTTTAAGAATATACACAAAACACTGATAAAGCTTTTCATTTGTTTTTTGTTCAAATTACATTTTTCCCCTTGTATACATAATTATATAATCATATATTATTTCTACTAATTTTTTTTTCATTTCACTGTTCTTAATATATTTAAGATTCTCACTGTAAATATCTGTCTGTATATACTTTAAAAGATCCAAAAATAATATTTTAAACATTAATACAAAGATAAAAAATAAATAATATAATTTATTGACGGTATTTTTGACAAAAATAAAAATTTGATTTTAAAACTTATATACCAGTTAAGTTGGCACCGTAACAACCTGGCTTATCAACGACAGCCTCTTACAGGCTCACAGCTCACTCCTTTATTGTAACAGTGAATCCACATTGCATGTCGTATGCCGTATGCCGTATGCCGTATGCCGTATGCCGTCAGAAAAATAGTTGTTCCGAAATCTATAATATTTATAACTCTATGGTTACTAGCGTTAATCAGCGCGCTACGCGCGCCACTGTTTCGTCTTTTGTTTCTCTCCTTTCGAGATTCGAGACGGATTCGATTATTCGAGATTTCGAGATCGTTCGAGGGCAAAATAGATTATCTCGAATGCTCAATTTATATAAGGGAGAATGTACATAAACGCCGCGCTGCGCTGCGCGGTTCTCTGCTTGCGCTGGTCCATAGTTCCGTTTCTATATTCCATTGCTAATGGTACAATTCTATAGATCTATGTCATACATCTATATGACATGATTGAAGCCAAAATAAAAAAAATTAGAAAAATGTATAATTTCATTAAAGTTATTGAAATTGTTAAAAAAATTAAGAAAAAAGAAACAACAATCTTGCAGAAGGTGGTGGGTTCGACCACATTTAGGAATACCTCAAAGAAATATTCATAGTGCTTATAGCACTTTATTTAAATATTTTGTATTAAAGGATCATGAAGAGTTTTATAGATTTATTAACATGAGTTTTAATCAATTTCATCATTTATTTGAACTGGTTAAAGGACATCTCATTATCGCCTAATTCCATCTTATTCGTCAATAGCTTCATTTTCCAATGTTCTAATCAATTTTATAATTTATAGTATATCACATCAATTGGGTCTTGTGTTTTCTTTCTCGGCTTAAAATACTTTTGTTCTTAAACTGTCCGTCATATAAACTATCCCTTCATTTATTTAACTTTTCATTTTGGAGCATATACACATCGTCCGTGATTTATAAATATCATAGACATGCAACTGCTCATTTTTTTGTAAGAATATACGAATGGAACGGAACGGCAGAGCTAAGCTTCAGCGCAGCGGCAGCACGGCGCAGCACGGCGCGGCGCAGCGCAGCGCGGCGCTTATGTACACTGTTAAAATTCTGCATGAAAATTAATGTATGTACTGGAAGCAAAATTTCATTGCAGTACATTAAATTTAATGCAATGTAGATTAAATTTAATAAAATTTACATTAAGTTTAATGCAATTTACACTAAATTTCATGTACCGTACATTAAATTTAATAAAATTTGCATTAAATTTAATGTACTGCAATGAAATTTTGCTTCCAGTACATACATTAATTTTCATGCAGAATTTTAACAGTGTACATTCTCCCTAAGGGACAATTCCTATAGGATTTATAACCATAGAGTTATAAATCCTATAGATTTCAGACAACAACTTTTTTTCTGACGGCATACGGCATACAGCATACGGCATGCAACGTGGATTCACTGTAACAGAGCTGATTTTAACCTATGTAAAAGTCCGCAAGTAATGTAAACATGCACAGCTGTCATTTCATATAAACACTGTGATATCAGCATCAGCACCTTTTTTATACAAAGTGTTGTTCTTAATTTTCATTGTTTCCAACGGATTTTGGAGTAAACATTTAGTGTATTATAATACGTAAAGGTATTTTAAATCAGTTTTTAAAAGTGTTTGAATAATACATGTGACAGTTGAATTAATGTTTTAGAAATAGCTTTTAGTACTTGAACTTTTATTGGAAACTTTATAATTAAAATAACAGGGCTTGAAGTCTATATTGACTATTACAAAAAACATTTAGTGACAGATTTAAATAAACTTTTAAAGGAAGCGAAATATATGCTATTGTGCAGAAAAATGTTATGGAACCTTTGCTTCTGCCAGAAAGCTACCATTACCAGCCATTGCCTGAATCTCACCATGATATAATTGACATTTTATTTTCTGAAGTAAAAACAGTTATGCTCTGCAATAAATATGTATCAGTCGTATTCTCTTTATTAAGTAATAATATTATATGTGAAAAAGAATAATGAAGGACAAGTAAAGAAGTTCACCTTATCAGACATTAAAAGAAGATCAATATAGGAATGTTGCTGCTATAAACATTTTTTTCAAGCATTTGGCTATGGCGATACTGGCTTTATAACATGCATGAAGGATTTTGGATTTCTCAACACATTCTTTATTTACCTCAGTATATGTATAAGAATCTAATACATGTGATAAAGATCATTAAAAACATATGGATTTAAAAGCACCAAAGGATCTAAATATTAAACCACGTAACAAACTTGACTGACTGATGTGGATATGACTGTTACGCGTGCTCATAGCTTACAAGTCTGATAGATCGTATACTGAGGTACCAGAATATTTGTTCTAAATGTAAAATATTTTGAGCGAAAAACAATATTTTTTTGTATTTCAGGGCAGAGATGGAGTTAAGAAATAAAGAAGAAGAAATAAAGAAGTATTTTAGTAATTTTATCTTTAAAGCTGTTTTCTACATAATGTAAAATTTTGAGCTCTGCCGTCGACTCCAGATTCAGGAACTGCATATATTTTAATGTGAGAGGTCCTAAAATTTTGGTATTTTATATGTCTATTGACTGAAGAGTTGTATGTATCCAATTTATTTGATTAAATAATTTTTTACGGTCAAAGATTGCTAAAAAATCTGAATTTCACTTAAATTTAAGATTTTTTAGCAATTTTTGACCGTAAAAAATTATTTAATCAAATAAATTGGATACGTACAACTCTTCAGTCAATAGTCATATAAAATAACAAAATTTTAGGACCTCTCACATTAAAATATATGCAGTTCCTGAATCTGGAGTCGACGGCAGAGCAAAAATTTTGAAATG
This sequence comes from Torymus aiolomorphi, assembly GCA_036365515.1. NCBI lineage: Eukaryota > Metazoa > Arthropoda > Insecta > Hymenoptera > Torymidae > Torymus > Torymus aiolomorphi. The sequence continues at coordinate 58,560,161 of CM070874.1, read as the reverse complement.
GCCATATATTTGGTTAAAATCGATCAAAATTTTTTTTGGGTATCATTTTATCATAAATTGAATATATTTTTAGGATATTACTTCTAAATATTTCTAATTATGAAAATTAATTTTTTTCAGGTTATTTTATGAAGAAAATTGTAAAAGTGTCTGACCCCCTTAAAACAGTATAATAATATATTGTTTACTCAAAAGCTTCAAAAACTCATGGAGCAGCAGCAGTTTAAAAATAACGTTGCAAAATATTCGGGATTGTAGTACCCGAAGTGCCCGCTAGATGGCAAGCGCCAAACGCGCTCCCTCAATGAAAAACATCACCCCGAGTGTATAAGTAAAGGCACGCGACTTGCACTTGGAGACCCACAATTGACACATTTTGCTTTGTCCTACTTATACATTGCTTTGCTTACGCTTATTACTTTTGCCTTGCTTTGCTTGCTTTTACCAATAATACGAGAAACTCTCGTATTATTTTCTGTACCACTTTGCTTACGTGCTCAACAGACACGTTCACCTCATATTCTTGCTATCAACTTTACCTTTGGGAACAGTTGGTGCAAAGACTCTAGAAGTCTAATTTCCATTTTATTTTTCCTCGCCGACAACCCTAACAATATAAATTCTTATATACGTTGAATCGTATACACAAAAACTAATTTCAAAGTCAGGATTTTCTCAAAATTTTTGTATATTGCAAAACGGATGTAATTTTGGTGGATTAAACAATAAAAATGTACGTATCAAATCATTTTAAGAGAAAAATAACATACTCCAATTCTAAAATGATCGGTGATATAGGCATATTTTGGACGTTCGATTTGAGATGGACCCGGCCTTATACTTTTGACTTTTGGAGAGCGATTTAATTTCTTCTGAAAACTTAATTCTTCGAACGAGTGATAAAATCATTTTATCAAATAAGTATCTTTCTATTTCAGCCCCAACATTTGAATACTGGAGCTAAGAGATCAAATAATAAAACTATCGACTCCTTTTTTCCTACACTCTCTAAGAAAGTTTGTCTTTCGCACGAAGAAACCGAAAATTTATCATCCATTGTACGACCGCCTGATAATTCACCAACGTCAAATGCGCCTGACTCCAATGAAATAGTTGAGTGTTCCGAAGTTATTCAAGAAAAAGGGAAAGAGGTTTCTGATAATCATTTAGCCATTTATGATCTTGGCCAACACATTGGAACTCCGGTTGATGATTTGACAAAGAAAAATTTAATTTTAAATCCTTGGGTTCCTCCAAAGAATTATTGTTTTCCGTATTCGATTCATATAAAAAAAATAAAGAAAGACTTTATGCAAGTCATAAGCATTTGGATTCATTTGAATGGGTAGTGTTCTCCGATAAGAAAAAAGGCTATTTTTGTAAGTACTGACCATTTTTCGTCAATGCTGGTGAAGGAGGATATCAGAAGAACGTTTCCTTAAACCGCTTAGTAAAAGAGCCTGTAACTTCATTTGCTATAATTAATAAATAATTCGAAAAAATGGGTTTAGGTTAAATTCTAAAAATACAAAAACTCGTGTCTCATCTCACACTATTAACCCATCTAGGATAAACCAATAGTACGAAAATAACTTCGATTATCAAAACCTCCAACTTTTGATCCTTCTAATTCTACAGAAAGTATATAGATGTAAGTAGTGCCGTCGTCCACTAGTTTCGTCTATTATTACGATTTCCGGAGACTCATATAGTTGCTGGAATGCTCCTCTGATCAAAACAAGACAATATGACAGGCTTGTTTTCATGAGCGGGGTGGGGGAAGCGGGAGAAGACGGGTCGGAGGCTCGGTGCACGTGCACTGAACGTGGCGACTGAAATATAAATGTTCACTAAATATTTATAAATATAAATGTTAACTATATATTTTTTATATATTTTATAAACAATTAATGTTCCAGGAGCTGAAATCACAGGCCACACACAAAATAGGACATCTATTTTTATTTGTTGCAGTAGTAAAACTTGTTGTTACAGCGTTAATAGGATTATCAATGTAACTGTAAGGTGGCAACAGATTGGGAGAGTATATAGCATCTGTTTGTAAAGCTCTTCTGTCGCGAGGATCACGTTGCCAAATACGATTCTCTAAATGTCTTATAACTGATGCATTATAATCTACAGTTTTTCGTCCGACTGATTTTGGCAATCTTTTTCCATCAAATTTATTTTCTAAAGCTTCTTGTTTATTGGGATTATTTGATACTACAGATGATGCTGATAAATTATGCACTGTTGGCAGTGGCACCGACATATTTGGAAGTGTTGTAGGCGGAGATAGATTTGTAAATTGATGATTGGATTCCATTGTTATCAGTTGTATTATCATATTGTCCAAAAATATGTCAACCTTTCTCATTAACATTAGAAAACCGAAAAGACGAACTTGCCTAGAGCTTACGGTCTAACTAAGATACATAAAAAAGATCTACCGGTCCGCATTATCGTTTGAGCGATCAATAGTCCGGCTTATAAATTAGATAAAGCCCTAACTTCATTTCTTTCAAAATACATTCCGAAACCAACCTCTAACATAAAAAATAGCAATGAACTTAGGCTTTTATTGGATAATCTCATTATTCCACAGGATTACCGCTGCGTTTCATTCGATGTAGTTTCCCTTTTTACCAGCCTTTCAAAAACTATCATTCTTAAAGCTTTAGGAAAAAAGTGGCCATATTTGGCAACCTACTACCTATAAGCAGGAAAGATTTTCTTAAAAGTGTAGAACTGCTACTCGATTCCACGTTTTTTACGTTCAATGGAGAATTTTACCAGCAGATCATGGGTGCCCCTATGGGTTTTTGTTCTAGCCCCCTTTTTGTAGACGTAGTCTTGGAATTTCTTGAAGATAAATGCTTATAGGATCGCTAAAAAATTCGATTATTTTATATAAACGGTATGTCGATGATTGCTTCTTAATTATTAAAAAAGACTTGATTAGAAAAACTTTAGACACTTTTAACTCATTTGATCCGTTTTTGCAATTCACTGTTAAATTAGAAGCAGAAAATAGCATTAGTTTTTTAGATCTAAAAATCATCAGTAACTTTTAAGAGAATTCTCTTAAAAGTTACTGAACAGTTCGGTAATTTTTACTGAAAATTCTATAAAAAGTATAGAAAGTGAAGTAAATCCGCCCATTTTGGCAGTCTGTTACCACAGTACCGAAAAGTTCAGTAAAAATTGCGGAACTTTTTGTAATTTTTACTGAAATTTTTCTCTCCGTGAATAAAAATATCTTTAATTCTCTAATAGCATGATTATATTTACTATAAATGTGAATTCATTATGGATATTGATTCAAAATCAAACATTTTGAAATCTGTAAATCAATTATATTAGGTAAGTTACCAATAAAATTGAAACGTAAAAACACTATTTTTCACAAATGCTTTTGTGTTGATAAATCAAATATTCCTTAAGAAAATGCTATTCGAAAGTACTCAAAACAAATTTTTAACCCCAAATATCTTTGGTCGCGACGATAAGATTTTTTGGTCAACTAACTCACAAGGAAAGTGCACACCCTCCGGGAAACGGATTTCAGCGGGCATTTGAGAGTCGATTTCTCGTATCTAGAAATGAATCTCGGTGCTTCTAATTTCATCTCATAGGTCCTTTTTCTTGAGATATAGACAATCTAATCTCAAATATCCTCTATTTCGTTAAAAAATGAGGTCTATTCTATTGACTGTTACATTGCAAGTATTTATGATACAAAAAGGAGCGAAATAGTACATTACGATACGTGTGACTTAAGTGGCCCATTATTGCACGGCGTGAGGTTAGCGCCCGAGCGTAGCGATGGCGATAATTATTCACGTCGTGTGATGGGCCACTTAAGTCATAAGTATCGTATATTACTTTATATAGCACGTTTATCTAAGTCCGCTGTAAGTGCGGACTTAGGTCACACCGTGTTATAAAAGATTATAGAAATAGACAGAAAAAGCTAAAATGTAAGCTCTGATTCCGTTCGTTTGAAAAATATTGATTTTTGAGGAAATTATAAGCAATCAAAGATACTGTAAGGAAACAGTCAAAAATTTGTCTTCAATTTAAGCGATTCAATGGGTCGTATTTTTAACCATTTTTTAGGCTATCTTTGATTGCTTATAATTTCCTAAAAGATCAATATTTTTCAATCAAATCCGAGCTTAAATTTTAGCTCTTGCTGTCAATTTTTATAATCTTTTTTGCTCGTTTTCGTATCGTAAGTACTTGAAATGTAACAGTCAATAGAAGAGACATAATTTTTTAACGAAATAGAGGATATTTGACATTAGATTGTACAATTGATATTGTTTACTATGCCCTGAAGAGGGGAGTATACAAACGCTTCCGAAACGTTGGCAATAAAGCAATAATAATTTTTTACAACTATTGGTTCGTTTGATGTCCGCTACCTTAATAAAATACATACACCACGAACGTACACTCAACTATATATATTTAGGAGTAATCTTCGACTATGATCTAAAGTGGCATGAACACATTAACTATTTAATAAAAAAAACAAGTTATTTAATTTTTATTTTTTACAAAATTAATAAATTTATGCAAACTAATACTTTTCTTTCTCAAACTAATGTATTTCTTTAACATTTTTTATAACAATAACTAATTGTTTGTATAGGATACATAAATGAAAAAACAGAAAAGATATTTTTTATATTCAATCAAATTGTTTAACAAACAACAAAGAACCAGAAAGAAAACAGTTTTATTTATCAATAAAGTTTTTTTGTAAAAAATTTACTTTTGTTTTTTAAATTTTAAAAATGGAATCGATAAATTAGTTTGAGGAAGCATCTTGCCAATAAATTGGCAGCGGTTTTTTTTTTATAATCCCGTCTTTATATAATATATATCCGATCTAAATTTCAATATAAATTAATGTCATTATCAAATGTTTGTGTCATCACGTTTTTCTGAATATTTTTATCATTTTACTGTTAGTGGTTTGCATTGTACTGTTTTTATATTGTGATTTACCAACCAGTGAATATTTACTAATGAATTTCTAAATGCGTTTTGAAGTTAGCAATTCATTTAATCATTGAATAACTTCATATCATATCACATGCATCATATACAAATCATACAAGTATGAGGTTAAAATGTAACAAAAATGATAAAGAAAAAAAGGAAAAAAATTCAAAGTAATAACACGCAACATTAATTATTAAAAAATTGTTAGTGCAAAAAGAAGAACAGAATGGGATCGTCGTTGCAGCGGGACCACAACAAGGAAACGGTGTGGAAAAACTAGTGGCCAATCAAGTGCAAGGCAATGGGTAGGCAGCTATTCTCGCTGTGTTCAATTTACCAGAAGTCGTCGACAATTTTTTGAGATATTTGAATGTTCGCGATTTATTGTCGGCTCATTCAGTAAATATGTGAGTTCTATGTTCACTTTACTATGTATTCGACTTAACCGCAAAGTTCTTTTTGATGATTACAATGTTTTACAATTGTAGCGAATGGTCTTCAACAGTGATGAATGAGTTCAACAGACGGGAATTTTTCCATACTACCCATCATTATCACGATCCCGTGGTGAACAAAAAAAAAGTAAAAAAATCCTGTATTATTTATTAACAAACCCTGGTAGTATTGGCCATCAGCTTCAATTTATACAATTAACCGTGCTAAGAGCTACACAAAAATAATGTCTAACTGTGCAGTTAAAGTATGTACCTAATACGGACACTTTTGAGATTAATACTCTTGTAAATAAGTGGAAAAGATTCGGAAAATTTTAAAATAACTACATCCTTATTTTTCACTTTTTTTACCAACTCATATGTTTAATTAAGTTTTCCTATACGCATGTGTGGCCGAATTATCTTATAAAGCCAGTTACCTTATACAAGCAAAAAATATTACCTTTATCTCCAGCACTTTGATCTCACGATTATTCAACACATTTACTCTTCACCGTATGCGTATATGTGCAAATCCGCGGACTAAAGACAACAATTGGGGTACAAAAACGGAAAAAATTTTTTTTGAGAGCACACCTACCACATAAGGTTTTTTCGGTTCTTTGGGGGTCCCCCAACATGAAAATACTCGTGTACACTCATTATCCGTTGCCAAACTTTTTTGCCGATGAAATCAGTTTTTCTTATGGAAATTTAACATGGGAAAAATGGACGAAAAGTAGTCATTGATGATTAACCAATAGCAAACTATTGAAGAGGCCAAACCAAATTCCACAAAAAAGGTGTCCATCCATAAATATTCCTATTATCATCTACATTGTTTTTCTGGCTGTTGATCATCAAGTTCTGCTGTACTGACGCTAATTGAAGTACACTATCACCAGTTGTGTCTACCGCTCCTCTGTCAATGAGCCTTTGTGCCGACTGGTAGAAGCCATTGTTCATTGCCAGATGGAATGGCGTGTATTGGTAAACGTCCCGCGCATCCACCATAGCCCCTCCGTTGATTAGCACTTCGAGGACGTCGGGGCGACCATCGTTTACCATTGCGGCCCAGTGTAGCGATGTTCGATTCCTACTATCACGCGCATTGCAATTTCCACCGTGTCTCATAAGCAGCTGCATGAGTTGGACATCCTGCTTCATCGTTGCGTAGTGCAGCAACGTCGTCACAGGATCGAAATCTGTATATTTTGAGTCGTTTACGTTCGCGCCTCTGCATATTAGATAATCCGCCCAGTCATAATCGCCCTTTACCGTAGCTTTCCACAATGCACAAGTCAACACCTCCATTTTTTCCTGCAATCGCGAAACTACAGAAAAATTCAAACAGCAACTGTCGACTAAGACGTTTGTCCTTTGACTGAGCTCTTCTGGACTTCTTCGGTCCTATATATACCCAGGTTAGCCATCTATGTGGGTGATAGGATAGGAGACCACATGGTTAAGTACGCAGGTAAGTACAGGCCCAACTGAGCATAATTATGGAGTGAGAAGCCGTATGCCATTAGTTAATACCCTTGCCTGGGTTTTCTGAATGGGGAAAAGTAGACAAATTGCCCTCAGGTACGTCAATGTTACTCGATTTGTATAAGTAGTACAATAGCGTCGGAACTCCTTAATGATTTTCGCTCTTAGTGGTATATTATGTTTGTCCGGATTCCGATTGCGGCGCTCGAAGCGAACGGTCGCGAACGTTTTGCCTCGGGATCCATGAGCCGAATCACCGTTTCAAGTCTCAAATCTCAAACAAATAAGGTAAAGTAGGTAGTAGTGGGACAGTTTTGACCATACTTTTTTTATAATCTTTTCTGTTGCCAAAACTAAGCACAATACATCAAAACTAATTACCTCAGCAGGTAGCTCGTGTCTCAAGGTTTATTTTAAGAAAAAAAGATGCTTTCTTCCGTTGTTGGTGTATTAAAAGAATCTCATTAAAAGAAAATAACTATCGACTAGTGTAGTGGGACACGGTAACTTATTTATGACCGGTAGTGGGACGCCCATTTGACGCAGTAGTGGGACAATACTTTTTAAACGTGTCCCACTACTACGATATGGGAATTAAGAGGTACCTATAGTGGGATAAAGTTTTCGCTATGCGTACAGCTCAAACATAACCTCAAAAAGTTTGAATCTTGTTATACATTAGTTTAAGAAGTAAATCAACACAATAATGAAGTGACTACGTAGATAACATCATAAAGAATACTACTGAAGTAATGCTTTTATCACCTTAACCGTTCATCGTAGTTTTTTACTGCTGTCCCACTTCCGGTCCCAAAATAGGTTTTGTCCCAGTACTGCCTCCTTTACCTTATCTTCTTAAAAAATTCTTCTCAAGTTTCTTTTCGTACATATCGTATTCTGTGGAACTCTATCAGTGTTACTCGAGTCCATTGTATCTTATTAGTGTTTTACTTCTCATCTATATATAATCATCCTGTAATTTAAGGATGTATGGGCTATACTATCGGCGTCAAATATCAGTATTACTAAAATTATTAATAATTAAATATAAAACAATATTTGCTACTTTTTTATTAAATAAGCTTAGAGAGATAAGAAATAAGAAATCAGACAAAACCCGCTGCCAATTCATTGGCCCGTGGCTTTCTCAAACTTAATTTGCTTATTCCTATAATTTATTTTTAATAACAAAATTCATAATTTTTCAAACAATTTATGACATATTTATAATTAAATTCATTTATGATGATTAAAAAGTATTAATTTTTAAATTATGTATAAAATATGAATAAAATAATATGTATGATTTTTTTTTTAATTATGTGTGAAAAATAAATAAAATAATTGATTGTAATATTATCGTCAAAACCTTTTAAAATTCCTAAATAACCTTTACTTCAAATTACATTTTCTTTGTGAAATTTCACACATACAGTACTTGTCTCTAGTAGTATGCCGGTCCATATTTGTGTGCTCTTTCTGGAATTTTCGGTGTAAGAAAAGGGTTCTAACCTTAAAAATAATAAGTGGCTATTACAAAACCAAATCAGGTACACAACGCGCGTGCATAGCGCATAGCGCATGTCATTTCCATTTTCTAGTATACATAAATGCGTTTTTGAATAATTATGATTTTAAAAGAGTGCTAAAATATAGTTTTAACCTCAAATATCTCTGAAATTCATAAACGAATTCTTTTACCCTAAGAACTCCTCTAATATAGTACATTTCGACACGGGTGGGGAAGTCGATTATTTAGCTGGTGTGACTTACGCACTAGTTTCGAACGGTATTTTATACCACGAGCGCCGAAAAATCATAACAAAGTTGTGATTTTGAGGTTAGAGTGGTATAAAATAATATACAAACTCTAAATCTCCACAAAATTTCAAAGAAATTAAAACAATTTTCATGTAGTTATATTGTGCGACAACAAAGAAAGTCATTTTCAAAAATACTAAAATTTTAAATATAAAAATCTCAATAACCATATAATCTGAATGAAATTTTACACAGGTATTGCCTATATCGCATACAAAATAGTCTATAAATTTCAAGCTGATACATGAAGTCGTGATTGAGAAAGTACGATTTTGTAAAAAAACCGTAAAAAAATTTTAACCTTAAATATCTCTAAAAATCATGAGACAATTCTTTTACCTAAAGGACTTATACGATAATATATAAACTCTATATCTCCACAAAATTTCAACATGCTTAACCAATTTTTGTTTTCTCTAGTTATCATGCGATAAAGAAAATGACTGTAAAATACCAAAATTTTCAAAATGAAATATCTCAAAAAGTAATCTCACGATCTTGATGAAAATTTGCACACATATTATTTATATCACATACAAAATTGTCTATAAATTTGGAGCTGATACATGGCGCAGTTTTCGAGAAATTACGATTTGAAAAACAGGTTAAAAAAATTTTAACCTCAAATATTTCTCAAATTTCTGGACTAATCATGTTGCCCAATGAACTCGACCGAGAGCTATTCAAAATCTACCTCTACAAGGAATTTCGAAGCGATTTAGTCAATTTTACTCCCGTAATCATTGGACATACAAAACTGATGTTTTTCATATTTCAATTTTTTTCTCAAAAACTAGTTGACAAAATGGATTCAAATTTTTATAAATTATAGCTATTTATATTCTGCATCATTATAATTTTTTTCAAAAAAATTGACCATTTAGTTTAGGAGTTATAAGCTTTAAAAAAAAAAACCGCTGCCAATTCATTGGCCCGTAGTTTCCTCAACCGTAATTTGTTGATTCCTTTAATTAATTTTTAATAACAAAATTTATAATTTTTTAAAAAATTTATTGCATAATTATAATTAAATTCATTTACGAATATTAAAAATTGTTAATTTTTAAATTTATTTATTTATTTATTATTTATTTATATCAAATTTATATAAATTTTGAGCAGATAAATAAAGTTATCATTTGAAATAGAAGTAAAATATCTATATTTTATAATAAAACAAATAGCTATCACGGTTGTTTTGTTATTAACAAAAACGTATTTTTTTTATATTTCATAATTCATATTTTTTAAGAAAAAAAAATTTATAGCTATCATTGTTCTTTTGTTATTAACAAAAACGTGTTTTTTCAAAAAAGTTCATAACTCACAAATAAATTATAATAATACAGAATATAATGCATTCATAATGCATAATTCATAATTATAATAGATTATAATAGATATAATTTTTAAACATTTTAATTCATTTTGTTGGTTGGTTTTTTAAAAATTAAAAAAAAAATCATCGAATGCCTACTCAATGACGTTTCCTCATTCCACACCACCTAGCGGTAGATATCGTATCGGTAGGTAGCGGTAGCGGAGTTATGAGTTTTAAAAAAAAACACGTTTTTGTTTTTGATGATAACTAAAGAACCGTGATAGATAAAAAATTAATTTTTTTAGAAAATATAGGTATTTTAATTCTCTTTCAAATGCCACCCACCCCATTCAGATACATAGAGCCGTTCCCGAGAAATTACGATTTTAAAAAACTGTCAAAAAATTTTTAACCTCAAATATTTCTGAAATTTATGGACCAATCATTTTGCCCAAAGAACTCGACCGAGAACTATAAAAAATCTACCTCTAAAAGGAATTTTGAAGCCATTAAGTCAATTTTACTCTTGTAATCGTTGGACATACAAAACTGATTTTTTTAATTTTTCAATTTTTTACTCAAAATCTAGCCTACAGAATGTATTCAAATTTCAACAGATTATAACTATTTATATTCTGTATTATGGTGATTTTTCTCAAAAAAATTGACCGTTAAGTTTAGAAGTTATAAGCTTCTAAAAAAAAACACGTTTTTGTTAATAACAAAAGAACCGTGATAGCTAAAAACTTTTTTTTTTTTAGAAAATATAGGTATTTTAATTCTTTTTCGAACGCTACCCATCAGATTCGAACAACTCGATCCTATCATTTAAAAAAATCAAAAAACAGTTTTGAGAAAATCGAAAATTTGAAGAAAAAAAAACAAAAACGCATCGCCCCAATCAAAAAACGGATTTTTGACCGGCCATCACGCAAAAAAAAAAAAAAAATGAGACCTGTCCGGTCAAAATCGACGGAGTAGAAGCTGAGATCCAGGCGTACACACACACACACACACACACAGACACACACACACACACACACACACACACACACACACACACACACACACACACACACACACACACACACACACACACACACACACACACACACACACACACACACACACACACACACACACACACACACACACACACACACACACACACACACACACACACACACACACACACACACACACACACACACACACACAGACACATACATCCATACAGACATTTTTCAAAAACCATGTATTTTGATTCCTAGCACTTCGGAACACAATTATAACATGCTTTTACAACAACTCAAAAATTTACTATCACAAAGCTTCCTCTAGGAGGAAGCAAAAGAACAGTGCACAGACACAAGAAATAGCATGAGTTGTATATCTATATATATCAAGAACAGCGAGGAACAACGAGCAGTTCCTCATATATGTGCAAGTCCGCGGACTACAGACAACAACTGGTGTACAAAAACGGACAAAATTTTTTTTGAGGGCACACCTACCACATAAGATTTTTTCGGTTCTTTGGGGGTCCCCCAACATGAAAATACTCGTGTATACTCATTATCCGTTGCCAAACTCTTTTTCCGACGAAATCAATTTTTCTTATGGAAATTTAACATGGGAGAAATGGACGAAAACTAGTCATTGATGATTAACCAATAGCAAACTATTGAAGAGGCCAAACCAAATTTCACAAAAAAGCGATTAAAGTTGAAGAATAGAGCTTTGATAGAATTTGAGATGAGAATCGTTAAAATCGGTCGATTCTGTGCAAAGCTACGTGAATTTGAAAATGGCCAGTAATGACGAAAATGAGCAATTTTTTTCAAATCCACGTAATTCTTCAAATTTTTGTCATTTTTCGCCGTTTCCAACTTCACTTAGCTTTGCACAGAATCGACCGATTTTAACGATTCTCATCTCAAATTAAAGCTCTATTCTTCAACTTTAATCGCTTTTTTGTGGAATTTGGTTTGGCCTCTTCAATAGTTTGCTATTGGTTAATCATCAATGAATACTTTTCGTCCATTTTTCCCATGTTAAATTTCCATAAGAAAAATTGATTTCGTCGGCAAAAAAGTTTGGCAACGGATAATGAGTGTTCACGAGTATTCTCATGTTGGGGGACCCCCAAAGAACCGAAAAAACCTTATGTGGTAGGTGTGCCCTCAAAAAAAATTTTTTCCGTTTTTGTACCCCAATTGTTGTCTGTAGTCCGCGGATTTGCACATATATAGATATACAACCAATCCTATTTCTTGTGTCTGTGCAATGTTCTTTTTTAAGTGTCCTAGCCTATAGCGTCGTCGTCCCGCGGGATCGACCGCGGCGCCTCCTTCCATCGCATCGCGCGCGCGCTTCTCTTATCGGCCACTCGCCCGGCCACGCCTCTTGCCCAGGTGAAAGAGAGAGGCGCTCCTGCCTCCCCTCATACAATGGCTCGGCGGTGCTTTCTCGACCTCTCTTTGCACGAAGTAGAAGAGTGCGCCTGTATAAGGGTGATGAGAATGCACGCGTGGTTTAAGTGGGTATTAGGATTGGGGGTTCCGGAGAGTCTAGGTGATTTTTGTCAGATGGCAGGGATTCGTTGCTGAAATGCAGATTTTTTGAAAGTTTGTTGGTTTTAGGAAAATTGTACGGCGGGGATTTTAAACTGTATACAGTAAAGTACTTTTTTGTACCGCAAGCACGATTTTCGCGTTTTTTGAACCTATTAAAAAGCGCCCGCTGCTCGCCGTAGCGGGCGGTAAAAATCGGACGAAATTAAGCGGGAAATCGCGCAAGGATTACCTAGGCCGGGGATCACGCTCGAGTTCTTGTTTTTCCTTCTTCTTCTTCGCCAGGTTTCGGGGAATTGATGATTCCCGCGCGCGTGGCTTTGTGATTCAATTTGAAAAATCGCTTTTGTATTGGCGCAGGTGAGAAGATCGAGGGTTTATGGGTTAGTATATGGCTGGCGATACGCGCTCGTGCGGAGAGATGTTTTGGAAGATGAATGGGCGCACGAGGACAAAACGCGCGACGATCGTTGATAGATGCGCGCGTGGCTTTTCGACTTCCTTCGTGTGGGAACGAGATATATGCGTATCGGACGCGCGCTGACGTTAACCAGCGGTAATTACCGGCAATCTCCGAGGTGGACGATGGGTTTTTATGCGGGGTGATGAGAAAAGTAGCGGGAAAAAAGGGGTTGAGTATTGATACGGGTAAATTTTTATAGAAATAATCAGTGATGTTATGTAAATGCGTATTTATTTTTTTTAAATATTGCGTTAAAATAAACTGTCACGTGGAATTTCAATCGGATTGGGAGAATAGAGTTATGAAGTAAAATGTTCGCAAAATTTTAAGTGAATATTTTACTTTTTTTTCAACTAATTTTTTTAGTAGCGCGCTGTTAAATTGTCATTTATGGTCGTATTCTACAATAAAAATTGTGTCTATCTTTATATTTAGCTGTTATACAAAAATACGAATACTTATTTAGTTAGTGTAACGGGAATTCGGAGGAATTTGAAAAGTTTTCACGCCGACTGACAAGTCGACAACAATATGTAAGTAAACAGTTTATATACATGTATGTTCCAGAGTATAACCTTTCGTAATTTCTTTTAAATATTTGTATTGTATAAGGTATATAAATACTTTATGCTTTATATTGAAAAAAAACTTAAAAAATCCAATCCTCGTATATTTCTGTTTCAAATAACGCATTATAAAAATTAGTGAAATTAAACTGTCAATCAATACCATAATAGTGACGCGAGCTAAATGATCTATTAATATTTCATAGATAACATAACATTATACAAAAAATGTTCGAGGGCGAAAGTAGTGGAGATGAAGGCGAACAACGACCGAAAGCCTTGTTCCTACATCCTGTATAACTCAAAAGAATGTTCAAGGACTCTACAGTGCATGAAATGAACGAATACTCGAAAACATGCTCGTAAGATTATGCTTTCATTTAGCCCCCCATCACAATTTTTCTACCGCCACTCGGTTACGTTAATGCATCGATTCTATAGCTATTGGAGAAACGCAATAAAGCGATTCATAAGCAACCGAAAAACTCGAGATCTGCTGTTCGTGCGAGACTTTTGCGACATCCACGTGGACCGCAAATTCCGATTAGAGAGCTCTGGCGGAACTACGACCTACCCGGGCCCTCTGCAATAACCTCATGATATATATCCGAAGATGTGCTTCATACTTTGTAAAGTTGTCAACTCACAGGGGTACGCTCACCGGGTGCCGAAGTAAATATAAAAAAATGTTGTAAATCACGATAACAGCGTAAAGCCCTCGCTTTCTTTTTCAAATGGTTGTTTCAAGCACAAGAAACAGCTACCGACCGACTGCCACATCGTCCTCGTGAACGTCTTCAGCGCATACTTGATAACGCCAACCGACTACACACCGATCAATTCGATCTTTCTGCCGAACATCACGGTACTCGCGCACAAAGTGCATACAGTGTGCAGTGACGTACGAGCACACGAGGATACTCGGATATTGAGAGATACCCGAGCACGTGATGGACGGATTCATCAACGATCGAGACGACGATTGCGGATTGATAGTGCTGGAGAATAGGTTGTACGGGGATGATTTCTGTTTTGAGGATCACAATTATCTCGAGTTCAGGGAGCAGTTCTTTGAGAAATTAAGTCTAAGGTGGATGGCGTTTGTGATATTTTAAAGGGAGAGATACGTTGATTTTTTGTTTAATTGAAAAGAAAAAAAGTTAACGTAAAATTTTCCCTTTTAAAGATTAAATGCTTGACAAAAGGATTGTACTTTTCATCTTAACAATCAATTCCCGTAAAACTCCAGGTACAAACAAGGTTTGGCATTGTGGGGCGGCAGAGCGACTATATACCGGGCGGACCTCGACGAGGACGACGACGATGGGAGTCGTCCCTTTTTTACGGGGATCAGGTTCTCGGGCTCTAATCTGCGCGTCTGGTCCATCAACCTCAGCTCGCACTATGACGACAAGGAGACGACGTGCGAACGTCTGGGAAGATTTCAGGATCACGTGCGACTCAAATCCCCTCGGGCTTCATCTCTACACGCACGAAATCATGAGTAATGTTAAGGCTATGTTGCACGAGAACTTCCCCGGGGTCAGATTCGTCCACATCATCCTCGACGAATCCACGCACTTCGTGCGGACCCAGGAGTTGGTGAGCATGAAGGAGAATCTGTTTGTCACGGATTCGACTGGTTTTGGGATGTGTTTGGAAAATACTTTTCTTTTTTTGAGGATATTGGTGAGGATGGTGGTGTTGGTTGAATAATACGGGTTTTGTTTTTCAGAGCCGAATCCGACGTTGAAGCATATGGATTATTACACGGCTGTGTTGATCGTGACGTATGATTGATGCAGTGCTTCTGATTTCATTGTGTATAAAAAAGATGTATATTTTTGTAACTCATGTAAAAATAATAGTTGTAATTTAATTTGTACATTGAGGCGTCAAGCTTTTGTTCATTTATTTTTGTAAAAACAAACTTATTCCAAAACATTATTACTGTAATAATTTCTGAAAATATTCTAAATGTTTAACATTTATTAGTAGTTTTACTCTTGTAAATTAAGTTAAATCAAATGCATCCAAATTGATTGCATTTATTTATTTAAGTTGAAAATGTATTTATTGGTTTTAGCAATTATCAATTCGTATTAAACGATTATGCTGTTCTAATTGCAAAATAATTTTTTCATGTAAACAGTAATTTAATATTTTTTTTTATGTATATATTAACTTATACTGTGTACATATTATATAAAAATACTAAATAAAAAATGAACACATAAAGATATCATTTATTTGTAAAACTCAAAAGTTTTTAACTTAAATTAAGTATTATTGTGAAAAAATTTGTAAATGATTAAGCAATACAGCTATTAGGGTTGAAAGTAGAAGCTCTCCAAACACAATAATAATACGAGGTATTCAAATCGTCGGTATGCTTTCATCGTAATAGACGATTTATATTTACAGTTGTAAGAGTGTAACTCAACTCAAATTGTACGTGATTTCACTAATGAAAAATATTTTACTTACGAAATTTCTTGTATTATATTAATTTTTATATGTTCTACGGGAGGCGCAACTTACATACATTTCTATTTTAACTATTTATTATACGAAATCACTGTTAATAGAAGAAGTCAATTATATTTTCCATGAATTTGTGATTTGAATAAGTGAATAAAAACTCTTGGGGTAAGTTTTATATAAAATAAGGTTAACTTAGCGTTACTCGTAATTGATATAGTCAATTTATTCGCAACTGACCCCCCATACCCTCTCCTGCGCACTCTTTTCTGAACATCGATACGTTTTTCCGCTTTTTTGTGCGCGTGTCCCCTTATGTTGCATATCGAGAGAGAGAGAGAGAGAGAGAGAGAGAGAGAGAGAGAGAGAGAGAGAGAGAGAGAGAGAGAGAGAGAGAGAGAGAGAGAGAGAGAGAGAGAGAGAGAGAGAGAGAGAGAGAGAGAGAGAGAGAGAGAGAGAGAGAGAGAGAGAGAGAGAGAGAGAGAGAGAGAGAGAGAGAGAGAGAGAGAGAGAGAGAGAGAGAGAGAGAGAGAGAGAGAGAGAGAGAGAGAGAGAGAGAGAGAGAGAGAGATTATGGCTTATCAGCCACGTATATATTTATAGGTAATAATAGATAATAAGAAAGGTCGGCTCGCCTGTTATTTTTTTTCGATAGTGCACAGTGACGCGGTGATTGTGTGATGCGTTTTATGTGCGAGTTGGTAGCTGATTTATGCAGGCGGTGTAGTGTAATCTTGCGCGCGCGTGTGTCTATTTGAGTGTATCGATGAGATATCGGGAGATAGGCGCGTAGATATGGAATGTGATATATGTGTATATGATAAATATGGTCGGGACTGTGGGGGAGGTGAGGATCGGGTCGATTTTGAAGCTAAATGTATCGTCATTTAGTAACGAGGAGCGGTTGATTAGAGTTGTTGTGAATTTAGCGTATTTATTTAAATCATTGAGGTGGTACTGTGTTTTGTGTTTATAAATGAATGAGCGGCTGGAGAGCTAACATTTTTTAACTTCAGTAATGCTTAAAAGGAATTCATTTTTTTTATTAATAAATAAATCCTAATAATTGTCGTAGCTAAATATTATTTTTGCAATAAATAATTAATAAATAATTCGAAAAAATGGGTTTATGTTAAATTCTAAAAATACAGAAATTCGTGTCTCATCCTACACTATTAACCCATCTAGGATAAACCAATAGTACGAAAATAACGTCGATTATCAAAACCTCCAACTTTTGATCCTTCTAATTCCCCAGGAAGTATATAGATGTAAGTAGTGCCGTCGTCCACTAGTTTCGTCTATTATTACGATTTCCGGAGACTCATATAGTTGCTGGAATGCTCCTCTGATCAAAACAAGATAATATGACAGGCTTGTTTTCATGAGCGGGGTGGGGGAAGCGGGAGAAGACGGGTCGGCGGCTCGGTGCACGTGCACTGAACGTGGCGACTGAAATATAAATGTTCACTAAATATTTATAAATATAAATGTTAACTATATATTTTCTATATATTTTATAAACAATTAATGTTCCAGGAGCTGAAATCACAGGACAATGTTAATTCATCAAGGTTGACATATTTTTGGACAATAGGATAATGCAACTGATAACAATGGAATCCAATCATCAATTTACAAGTCTACCTCCACCTACAACACTTCCAAATATGTCGGTGCCACTGCCAACAGTGCATAATTTATCAGCATCATCTGTAGTATCAAATAATCCCAATAAATAAGAAGCTTTTGAAAATAAATTTGATGGAAAAAGATTGCCAAAATCAGTCGGACGAAAAACTGTAGATTATAATGCATCAGTTATAAGACATTTAGAGAATCGTATTTGGCAACGTGATCCTCGCGACAGAAGAGCTTTACAAACAGATGCTATATATTCTCCCAATCTGTTGCCACCTCACAGTTACATTGATAATTAATCCTATTAACGCTGTAACAACAAGTTTTATTACTACTGCAACAAATAAAAACAGATGTCCTATTTTGTGTATAGCTTGGACACCCGAGGGTAAAGGATTTGTTACAGGAGCTTCCAGTGGAGAATTTACTTTATGGAATGGTCTTACATTTAATTTTGAGACTATTTTACAAGCTCATGATAGTCCAGTCAGAGCAATGATATGGTCTCATAACAAAAGCTGGACGGTCATAGGAGATCGTGCAGGTTATGTCAAATACTGGCAGAGTAATATGAATAATGTCAAGATGTTTCAGGCCCACAAAGAAGCAATCAGGGGATTAAGTTTCAGTCCGACTAATCACAAATTCGCAACCTGTAGTGATGATGGTACTGTAAGTATTTGGGATTTCCTCCGCTGTCACGAAGAGCGAATTCTTAGAGGCCATGGAGCTGATGTGAAGTGTGTACACTGGCATCCACAAAAAGGTCTGGTTATTTCAGGAAGCAAAGATAACCAACAAAACTCTGGGATCCTAAAAGCAGACAATCATTAGCGACTCTCCATGCTCACGAATCTACGGTAATGGATGTAAAATGGAATAAAAATGGTAATTGGTTTGTAACGGCTTCTTGTGATCGTTTAATTAAACTCTTTGATCTTAGAAAACTTAGTCAAGAAGTGCAAACGTTTCGTGGTCACATACAAGAGGTTTCTTATGTAGCATGGCATCCAACTCACGAAGGTTTATTTTGTAGTGGTGGAAGTGACGGTGACATTCTTTTTTGGAATGTTGAAGCCCACAGAGAGGTAGGAACAATCAAACAAGCACATGATAGTATAGTGTGGTCTTTAGCTTGGAACCCAGTTGGTAATATTTTATGCTCTGGAAGTAAAGACCAAACTTCAAAATTTTGGACAAGAAATAGGCCAGGTGATCTTATGACGGATAAATACAACCTAAATGTATTAGCAGCTGGAGCAGCTGTTATTCCATGAATAGGATCAGAAGATCGCATTAATGATGATAACGAGCTTGATGAAAAAAATGGTGAAATTCTTGGGATATATCTTGATAGTAATGAGGAAAATAAGAAATTAGCAAGTAAAAAAGTAAACAATACAAAACTCAGTCTACATAATTGTCAAGCTAAATGGAATGAAGAAGAAAATCAAAATTCAAAAAAATTGAAAATGACAGTGGTACTGCAAATTGCCGTAATACTAGATGAAAAAATGGTTGCAGAGAAAACAGGATCAATGTAAGCTGAAGCTATATCCAAAGGTACTGAAGCTATCAATAAATTAGTCCAGTCAGGGGACATTAATTAACATGACAATCCCTCGTTTACTGAAAAAGGCAACTATTTCTTTGCTGCGATTGTAAAAAAATTAATTTTTTTTTCATAGACTGATCCGATATTATAGGAGCATTACAGTATTAAAAAACTTTTCTAAATTTCAAAAAAATATTTTCAAATTGCAAATCTCTTAAAGTATCTATTCTATTGGATAACATTTTAATTAAGACGGTACTATAGCATGTACTATTATTTCTACAAGATATTATATCAGAGCATGTTTTAAACTAAGTTTCTTTTTAACTTTTCAGCTAAGTATCAAGTAATGAAATATCCAGAAACGTATTCTGCAGTATTAATTTTAACTTACAACTGAACTGATGAATGAGTTGTGCTGAATAAATGTCGATACGAAATGTGTACTTACTGTCAATATATGTTACGAATCGTTTACTGTACGCGATAATGTGAACCTTCATTTTTAATGTCTTAAGATTATGTAATTTATAATATGAAATATCGAATGTTAATTTATTAAATGTTAATTTTATTAAAAGCCTGCGCGTTGCAGCTCAATTATCTAGTGAAATTTCACATAAATTGCTTTATAATTCATGATATTCGTGTGAATTTCAATTTTAAAATAAATACTTGTTTTATTTTAACCACATCTATATGTGATTGTATCTGATGGCTATCAATAAAGAATCAAATCGAATTAGCTGTGAAGAAAATTGTCTTATATACGCTAAAGAAAAAAGCGCTTTAATTCAAATAAAATTTGTTTCAAATAATGATTGTATTAATTTGATTTCCAATTATTTGACCAAGTTCTGCAACGTTTTAACATAGTTCCTTTAATAATTGATTTTACAAAACTGAGTGTTGAATTTTCATAATTTTTTAATCTTCGGGCTAGAGCTTCGGGCTACTTGCTGCATCTGAGCTCACTCACGCAGGTTCAAGGCGCAACTGCAGCTCAGGTCCCAGGCTCTGGGACTGATGTTATATCACCAGGACGTACTAGATCACAAGATCCCGATGGAGCTCACTTTTCCGAGTGTCAAGTTAATCTATATCAAGCTCGATGAGCCGACGAGTCTGTACGCCGAGATGAATATTTATTCCGTGGACTTGATGGAGCCTGGTGAGTGCTGAAAAGTCGCGAGTTGCGACTTTTCGTCGCAACTCGCGAATCGTGCTACTTTTCGTCGCAATCTTACGAATTGTACTATTATTCGGCGCAAACTCGTGAATGATGCTAGTTTTCGCGGCAACCTCGCCAATTGTACTAGTATTCACGGCAAAGTCGTGAGTTATGCTAGTTTTCGTTGCAGTTTTCTGAAATGTGCTCGTCTTCGTGAGAAGGCCAAAAAAGATGCTAGTTTTCGTAGGGAGCGTCGATATATGATTGTAATTTTAATGCTATTATGGTTGTTAGTACCATGATCAAGATTATATAAAAGTTTCTTTTTGCCATTTTTATTTTTAAAATATATTATTTTTTATAATCCCGTCTTACATAATATATTTATAATAAAAGGAACCGCATTATTTCAACTCCACCGATATTATACCCAACGAGCCGCGATTATATATCATCTTAGACAACCGAGACTTCATCACGACCGCCAGCCGAAAAAATCCCTCATCTTTCTCCCTCCTCCTTCCTCGAACCTCGAAATAGCACTCGCGAGATCGCAGTATACGCTCGCACCGTAATTCAAACCCTTTCCCTCTTCCACGAATTATTCTCCGCGTGTTGAAAAATAAAGGATATCCGAGAGAGAGAGAGAGAGAGAGAGAGAGAGAGAGAGAGAGAGAGAGAGAGAGAGAGAGAGAGAGAGAGAGAGAGAGAGAGAGAGTGGCGGTTTCTCCTAGCAGCTCTGAGGACGGCGGGAGTGGGGGACCGAGATTAATCAAAGGGATATTCGAGCGATTATGGCCAACGAAGCATATTCCCCATAAGAATGAATCGCTTCCGACTTCCGGGAGAGCGCGGCTCACGGGCTTTATGTTTGTATTATTGCTGACGGCGGGCTCGTCGGGAGTTATTGGATGTTGTTTGGACATCAGAATTCACCGGGATATTCGTGTATTATGTGTGTATTGTAGGACGGGAAGATGGGATTTAGCACACGGAGAAAAATGTTATAATAAATTTTATTATAAAATGTGAGAAAAATTACTATATTTTATATTCAGTTCTAATTGTGCTCTCGATAAGAGTAGACGTGTTTACATCGAGCTCCAGCCAAGTATGTAAATACTAGTTCAAGTGTGTTACTGTGTATAAGTGCGAACGTTAAAATCACTGATTTTCTCAATTTTGAATATAAATAGACATAAACTGCTAACCAAAATTCAAAATTTTATCTTTTTAATAAAAGTCAATCGGCTAACATGGCCGCTACTGAAAAAGTCACTTTGGCTTCGCCGATAAATACCGATAATAACGAAAAGTGGAACTCAGTTTATAAAAAACGACAAAGAAACAGCCCAGATGAAATAAAAGCTAATTTTAAAAAACGTCAAACGCAAATCAGAGACTACTGGCTAAGTAATCCAGTGGTGACTCAAAACAATTATGAAAAACTAGAACTCGCAGAGGATGTAGTTCCTGCAGGAGAAAATAGTGAGAATTCTAGTAAAGCGAGTGCTCAAAAATCACCAATCTTCGTAAGCGGAGTGGAGAATATAGCACCTTTGAAAACCCTTCTCGATAAAATAGCTGAGAATAACTACACTTTGAAAATACTTTCTAATAACGAGGTGAAAATTCTACCAAACTCCTCAGAAAAATATCTTCCAATAGTAGAAGAGCTCAAGAAGAAAAAAACTGAATTTTACACATACCAGAGGAAGCAAGACAAAAGTTATAAAACTGTTTTAAGACACATACACCCGTCAGCTGATACGAGAAATACAACAGGCAATAGAGGAACACGACCATAAAGTATTAAGAGTAACAAATATACGAGATCGATACACGCAAAAACCGTTACCCTTGTTCTTTGTAGAAATTCAACCCAATGATAACAATAAGGAAATATACAATATAGATAGATTATTGAATACAATCGTTAAATTTGAACCACCATATAAAAAAAGAGATATACCTCAGTGTATTAAATGTCAAGGATTTGGTCACACCAAAAACTACTGCTACAGGAGTGCGGTATGCGTTAAATGTGCTGAAAAACATTTAACAAAAGACTGCTCGATAAAAGAAAAAATACAAGACGTTAAATGTGCAAACTGTGACGGTAATCATCCTGCTAGTTATAAAGGATGCATTGTTCGTAAGCAACTGCAACAAAAATTATTTCCTAAACTCAGAGAAAAAACCGTAGTGCAAAACTCACAAAGTTATCCTCCAAATTTAAATAATTTTATTAAATCTAATATATCTTTCGCTCAAGCCACAAGCAGTCAACCAAAAAACATCATAACAGAATCTATACAAACAGAGACAGAATCCCAAATAATAACAAAAATAGCAGAAAAATCAAACACAAATAAACTCGAAGAAATGATGCTTCAAATGATGACAAGAATAGATACAATGTTAAACCTTCTTACAAGTTTGATAAATAAAATTCAATAATGAAATAAAAATAGCAGTCTGGAATGCGAACGGTTTAGCACAAAGAAGTCTTGAATTAAAGAAGTTTCTAATCGAACATAATATTGACGTAATGTTAATATCAGAAACTCATTTTACATATAAAAACTACTTGAAAATTCCAAACTATTTCATATATGATACAAAATGTCCTACTGGGAAAGCGCGCGGCGGAACTGCAATTATCATTAAATCTAATATTAAGCATTATGAAAATGTAAAACACATGGATGATTATCTGCAAGCAACCAGCGTAACTCTGGAAGATGTAAAAGGATCAATCACTCTATCAGCAATATATTGCCTACCTAAGCACATTATCAAAACAGAGATGTTTTCAAAATTCTTCGTAAGTCTTGGACACCGTTTCATTGCTGCCGGAGATTACAATGCTAAGCACCCATGGTGGGGGTCTAGATCTTCGGCTGGAACTCCACGAGGTAGACAGCTTTATGCAACTATGCAGTCACAGAATTTATTCCCGATTTCAACCGGAGAACCCACCTACTGGCCTACTGATAAAAATAAGACGCCGGACCTCCTTGATTTTGCCGTAGTAAAAGGTATCAACCCCGACTGTCTCACAGCTACATCCTGCTTAGATCTTTCGTCAGACCACTCACCGATCATTATTTCTTTTAAACAACAACAACTTAAAATGAACCAAAAAACACCACATTTGTACAATAAAAATACTAACTGGGGAAAATACAAAGAATATCTAAATAATAATCTAAACTGCAACATCTCACTTAAATCTATAGATGAACTCGAAAATGCAATAGAAGAATTCAACATACAAATACACAACGCCGCTAAAGAAGCTATCACATTATTTGAACATCCGGAAAAACAACAGCACATTGCTAAACACATACTTGAAAAAATACGTGAAAAGAGACAGTTAAGAAAAACTTGGCAAATTTATAGATCCAAACATATAAAAACTAAATTAAATAAATCAATTAAAGAATTAAAAACCTTGCTTATAGAAGAAAAAAATGTCGGCATCCAAAATTACTTACAAAACTTAACTGCAAATGAAGCAACTGAATATTCCCTCTGGAAAGCCACTAAAAAACTTAAACGTCCACTGCAACATATACCACCAATCAGGAAATCTAATGGAGATTGGGCCAGAAGCGAAACGGAAAAAGCTAATACGTTTGCAAACTATCTCAGTGAAGTTTTCAAGCCAATAAATCGAGAAATTACCGAACCACAAGAAGAAGAATTGTTTAAACAAGAAGATCACCATGCCCAAGTTAGTCCTTCAATAAACATCAAAATTAAAGAAGTGCAAAAGATAATCAAAGCCCTTAAGAACAAAAAATCACCTGGATACGACGGAATAAATGGCAAAATAATCAAGGAGTTACCACAGAAAGCGATCCGATTTCTTACTATTATATTAAATGCAGTCTTTCGTTTGTGTTATTTTCCAAGCCAATGGAAAGTTGCACAAATAATATTAATAGAAAAATTAGGCAAATGTCCAGACCTCGTTACGTCATATAGACCTATCAGTTTACTGCCAGCTATTTCAAAAATCTGCGAAAAACTTATTCTCAACAGACTCAATCCAATTATTCATTCCAAGAAGTTGATTCCTGATCACCAATTTGGCTTCCGCAACTGTCATGCTACAATTGAACAAGTTAACCGATTAACTGTAAAAATACAAGAGACCTTCGAAAATAAACAGTACTGCTCTGGAGCTTTTCTAGACGTTGCCCAAGCCTTTGACAAAGTATGGCACAAGGGATTACTCTATAAACTAAAGAAGTACTTTCCAAAAAATTTATATAAACTATTAAAATCATATTTAACAGACAGAACATTTCAAGTAAAAATTAACCAAACCGTAACAAAACTGTTCCCTATAAACGCCGGAGTACCTCAAGGAAGCGTGCTAGGCCCTACTTTGTATCTGCTGTATACTTCTGATCTACCTACAATGCAAGAAATCACTACAGCAACATATGCAGATGATACAGCAATTCTCACAAGTCATTCAAGTCCTGAAATAGCATCCGAAAAACTACAAAAATATTTAGATCTGATCAATATATGGTTTAAACAATGGAGAATTAAAGTCAATGAAACAAAATCAACTCATGTTACATTCACACTTTGTAAAAAGACTTGCCCCCCACTCCTGCTAAATGATAAACCCATACCGCAAAGTGACAACGTTAAATATTTGGGAATACATCTGGATCGTCGCCTCACTTGGAGAAAACATATATGGACAAAACGAAAACAACTAAATCTCAAACTAAGAAAAATGTACTGGATACTAGGAAATAAATCTGAGTTAAAACTTGAAAATAAAATACTTATATACAAAACTATTCTTAAACCAGTGTGGACTTACGGAATTCAACTCTGGGGATCTGCAGCAACTTCTAATATTGAAATACTCGAAAGATTTCAATCCAAAATACTTAGAAACATAGTGCATGCTCCTTGGTTTGTCACAAATGAAATCATTAGGAATGACTTGAACATACGAACAGTCAAACAAGAAATAGAAGCACACTATAGTAGGTACAAGGAGAGACTAACAGAACATCCGAACCATCTGGCAGCAAATTTAATTGATGTAATCCGATCCAGTACAAGACTTAAAAAATATCAAATTATTAATGTGTAGTTGTAAAATGTTCTGTATACTAACGTATCATTATATTATTATAATATTATATTATCATAAATATTGTTCTCTTGTAAAAGCCTATATTTAAAGGATTTGTAACAGTATTAACCAGTGGGTCTAATACTCTCATATTATTGTAAATACTTGTATACTATTTACTTATTGTCAACTAGACAGATTGTAAATAAACACGGTTGAAAAAAAAAAAAAAAAAAAAAAAAAAATATTTTATAGGAACGGTGTGACATATCGAAATTATAATAATTTTTGCTACACAACATAGTAATTTTTATGGCTGACTTTAAATTTCAAAAAATTAACTTTTTTTTTCATTTTTTGACCTATTTTTGAACTTTAATAGAATACTTAATGTGAAAATAAATTTTAAATTAGAAATAAATTTTTTTTTTTTTACGATGGTTGGGATCGATAAAGGACTTATACAATAAATATACAAACTCTATATTTCCACAAAATTTCAACATGATTAAACCAATTTTTTCACTAGTTATTATACGACAAAGAAATTGACTTTGTAAAATACGAAAATTTTCAATATCAAATATCTAAAAAAGTTCGATCGTTCGATCTTGATGAAAATTAGCACACAATTATCTATACCACAAACAAAATTGTCTATGAATTTGGAGCTGATACATACAGCCGTTCTCGAGAAATTATGATTTGAAAAAAAGGTTAAAAAAATTTTAACCTCAAATATCTGTGAAATTTATGGACCAATCATTTTGCCCAAAAGACTAGACCGAGAGCTATCCAAAATCTACCTCTACAAGAATTTTTAAAGCGATTAAGTCAATTTTACTCCCGTAATCGTTGGATATAAAAAACTCAGTTTTTCATTTTTCAGTGTTTACGTTTTTGTTAATAAAAAAAGAACCGTAATAGTTAGAATTTTTTTTTTAGAAAATATATAGGTATTTTAATTCTCTTTCGAATGCGACCGATCCGATTCAGATACATGGAGCCGTTCTCGAGAAATTACGATTTAAAAAAAGGTTACAAAAATTGTAACCTCAAATATCTCTGAAATTTATGGATCAATCCTTTTGCCCAAAGAACTCTCTCGATTGGTATACAAAATCTACCCCTACAAAGAATTTCAAAACCATTAAGTCAATTTTACTCTAGTTATGCAACGACAAAAAAAAAATCACTTTTATTTATAAATTATTTTTTTCTCCAAAAATAATGAATAAAAAAACATAATAATTGAGCAAGTTATAGTACACAATATTCTTTATAAACAAAAAAATATTCATTTCAATATCTTTTTTAATTTCGAAGTATAACTTATTTAGAAAAAATTACGTTTTCATCAATAACTTATGACGAAATATAGCTAGCGACTTTTTTTTTAAATTGTAGAGAATTTTATTCTGCATACAGAGAATTCATAATATATAAACAATATTAGTTCTAAATATTTAAAAAATTGAAAATAAAAATTTTTAAAATTGAAAAATGGCTATAAAAAAAAGAAAATCGATTTTGATAAAAATAGACTATTGGCCCCAATATATATATTGGCAATAAAGTTTACTTTTATGAATAATAATGAAGGGATGCAGCATTATATTTTGTGTAACGAGGTCATTGAAATTCGATAATTTGGATTTCATCGATTCGACTGACGTCGAGTTCTATATGTGCTGGGTGACCTAAGAGAAGAGGAATAATTACCTAATTAGTTAATAATTTTGCGCGAGCTTTGCTTTCATTTGATCAACAGTATCAAATATTTAGACTGAAGCCGCGAATGCGACAACAATAGATACATGGAGAGAAATAGATGTAGATGCCATTCTGTTGTTATCTAAGCAAGGACAATGCCCACGGGTACACACACACATACACACACACACACACACACAAAATTTTCTCAAAATTGACAAATTTCAACATTATCGCCTTAAACTATCTTTTTGAACATTTTTTTCTCGAAAATTTTTGTCACCGACAAAATTTGTCAATTTTTATTGCAAAGCTTTCTCTAAGGGGAATCAAAATAGATATAAATTTACATTTCTACTAAAAACAATAAAATAAAAGTTAATATAAACATAACTCTATTTATCTATAAAAATTCCCTCTAAAACCATTAAAAAAAAAAAAACATTCCCTATATAAAAAATATATATGTACAAATATAACGTAGAAAATTAATTGAAAATTTACCAATATTACTTTTTTGATCAAGTAATGAATAAATATTTTTTTTAAAATAAAATTTTTTTATCGATTTATCAATTGATTATCAATTTCTATCAGTTAATATATATCATATTTTCCCGCTCACAACACATGCATCTCTATACCATTCCACCATAACTCTAAGGGTGTCTCTATAACCTTGCGCGTGCATATGCCCTCCTGTGTATAAGGTATACCTATATATAGTGCTCTCCTATAAGGTATACCTATATATAGCGCTCTCCTATATATAGGTATACCTTATACACGGCGAGCGCACACACGCGCGCTGCACGGTTGTAGAGACTTCCTAAGTCCCTATAGGGCATTTGCGCATGCGCCAAAAAATTCGAGCTATTCGAGATATTCGAGATATTCGAGATATTCGAGATATTCGAGAAAAAATCAACATGGCGTCGCAACATGGCGTCGACCATGCCAAGGATGCATTTTTTATAGAGGGATTCGAGATATTCGAGAAAAAATCAACATGGCATCGCAACATGGCGTCGACCATGCCGAGGATGCATTTTTTATAGAGGGATTCGACCGATTTTCATCGGACAAAACTTATTCTCTTCATTTTGGAGGATATTTTTAAGTAAATAACCTAGTTTTCGATTTTATCGATTTTCTTTTATTTTATAATCACAAAAAGTTTTCGAAATTTTTGTTTCTTTGATTTTTTAATTGTTACATCCAATGTTATTTTATTAATTTAAAAAATTTTTTTTTTTACTTTTTCTGTATATTTTACCTATTTGAAGTCCTCTTTATTGTGAATCTTATATAGCTCTGCATTGCTGCACCTGTGAGTACTTCAATGAGTCCATCCTTAGTAACTCGCTCAACAATGGGGACCTACAAATTTGGTGGGTTCCGAACCACCAGAGTTACAGTGACATAAACACGTGGAAACTCCAAATTTCGAAAAACTTGAACACGGGACTGTTTGGATAATCAAACATTCCGAGCTTTTACTTATAAATTTGATGTCTGAAAATAATACAAAGAACTGGCTATTCCGTGCAAAGCAACAGCGACTAGATGGATTAAAATGTTCCATGGTTATCGAAAAATCTTTCTCAATGAATAAAATTTAAAGACATTCGAATTGTTTTTCATGATAAATTTTCGAACAATTTCTAGTACTGATCACTAATCATTGATTGTTCGTGGTCAATTCTAATGAAAACCAGAGTTGTTTTACCAAATGCCTATAAAAATTGGACTATATATAACTTTTGTCATAACATTATTTTATAGTAATATTATAGTGATAATTTGATACTTGATAATAATTCCAATAATTAATAACTTTATGAATAGAAGAACAAATTTTAACTGTTTCTCAAACGTGACATTTGTACATCTTTTTATTGCCAATATATAATTTGTATTTTATTTATGTTTTTACGTAATAAAATTATAGTAAATTATTTTAAATCTTTTGGTATCGATATCAGAAAATTTATAGCTAGCAACTAGAGTAGTAATTTTTTTATTTTCTACGAATGTAGCTTGAGGTGTACCTATAAATATGATTCAAATACATGTAGAAATTAACTTTAACAATTCTTTTTAAAAGTCAGTAACTAAACCTATTTATCCAAGTAGATGAAGGTTGGCCAATTTTTACAATAAGTAATATTGTATTCAACATCTATTTATGACCTTCATATTCAGAATATTCATATGGGTAGTAATTAAAAATCAATTGATACTGTCTTTATTTTAGATTGAAGAACTCATTCATCACTAGTGTAAATAGGTATAGATTTACTTACGCAAGAGCAGTTTACAATGCTTGTTTTTCTTGTATTTAAAATTGCTCACTCCCTCGATTTATAATTGACCAATGTAAGAAAAAATATATGGAAATGACAAAATTGAGATGACAATATTGTTAATTTATCTGAGAAAACCACAGAATTTTTCAGATGTAAATAGCGCGTAATGGTACGCGCATTCATTCTAAATTAGAGATAAAAGACACTTGATTGAACTTCTGAAAATTTTGTTTGTATAGATGAGCATCAACACCATTTTACGCACGAAGATTATTTGCCTTAAAATATGTAAATATTACTAGTAATGAGACTTATTCACACCTATATTCGCATTTTGTTAAAGCTTTGTGTATGTATCTACGTGGAAAATATAAGATTAACTTTGACAGATTGAAAAGATAGTCGTTTGCTGTCGATTGCAACAACACCTACGCATTTAAAATGTACTAAATTATACTCTACAATATTTGGAAATTTTACAGATTTTTTACTTCGAAATTTACTGATGTTGAATTGGTAAGTTTAAATAAAACAAATATAAATTTCAAATATCGTATAATTGTTTTGTAATAGAATGATTTTTTTAAACCTTTCATGATACAACAATTTCAAAATTATTAATTAATTATTTAAGTTTTCCTGAACAGTGATCATGTTTTCAACAAAGATTTGCCGAGTGTTTTTTATTATCATACTCATTAATGCAACTGCATCTTCAGAAAGACCAACATCTGTGTTTAGAATCATACCAAAGACAAATGAACAGTTAGACACATTGCGAAATTTGAGTGGCAATGTTACTGATGTGAGTAATAAGTGAAACTACAAATTTATAATAATAATAATAATAATAATAATAATAATAATAATAATAATAATAATAATAATAATAATAATAATAATAATAATAATATATATATATATATATATATATATATATATATATATATATATATATATATATATATATATATATATATATATATATATATATATATATATATATATATATATATATATATATATATATATATATATATATATATATATATATATATATATATATATATATATATATATATATATATATATATATATATATATATATATATATATATATATAAGATATATGTGAGAATAAATAAATCTGTAACTTTGACTTAACTATTATAGGTAATGTATTGGAAAGATCCAACTGGAATAAATAAATCTGTTGATCTGATGGTACCTGGCGAACAATATCAGAATTTCAAGAGTTTCATGAAAAAGTATGAATTGCAGTATGATCTAAAAATAGCGGACGTACAGGAATTATTGAATAATGCGACTGTACCTGTTAAAAAAACTAGGAGCTCCACACGAGTAAGATGCACATATTTTTTAACGTCAAATCGTACTGAAACATAAACATTTAAACTACATTTTGAGAAATTTTATAAAATATTTTCCCTCAATACTTGAATCTTCTGTAACGTACACTTTTCATTATAATATTTTATTGCGATGAAGAAAAACTAACTTATCAAAAATACTAGAATCCCAGCAAGAATGGAAATTGATCAGTTTAGTTAAAAAATCAATTCTGACGAATTACATTTTTACATATTTAAAATTCAGAAAATTTTCAATCTGGACAAAGCACTTTTACTAAATATCAAAAGCACAGAGTCGCACTAATACCATCCCAGTACAAGAGCGCACACATTTAAAAAACTGACACTCGACCGCAGCAGTACAGTGGCTTTGGCTGGACCCGCTTCCACACCCTCGACGAGATCTACGCGTGGCTCGACGCGCTAACCCAGCGCTACCCGAACAACGTGCGCACGATCAAGGGCGGCCGCTCGTACGAGGGCCGCTCGATCAAGGGTGTCCACCTGCGCTTCAGCGGCGAGACCAGGCCGGGCGTCTTCGTCGAGGCGGGCATTCACGCACGCGAGTGGATCAGCCACACGACCGCGACTTACCTCATCAACGAGCTGCTGACTAGTCGCAACCCGGAGATACGACAACTCGCCGAGTCGTTCGTGTGGTACATCTTCCCGTGCACGAATCCCGATGGTTACGTGTTCACGCACATCAATGTGAGTCCTTCAAATAGATATTGCCTTTTTTTGTTGTTAGAGAAAAGGCATTTTTCGAACGAAATAAATTTTTTTTTTTTCAATTTTGTGTATAAACTCAAGATACTTTTTTTTCAATTTTGTGTGATAATCGAGTATTTTTAATTTAAGACTGTTTTGAGAAAAACAAACGATATTTTTTACATTATATAAGGTTGCGCAATGAACAGTTTTTCTTTTGCTTCATTAAATAAATTACTTTGCAACAATGCCATCGCATAATAGCCTGGAAACAATTAACAAAGAATATCATTAGAATCAGATATAACTGTACATATATACGTAATTACTTTATTGTCATTATTCGAATGATGAAATTCGTTTAGCCTCAAGATGCAAGATATCGTTTGTGGCGTAAAACTCGATCGCTAACCGTTGGAAGATGTTATGGAAGTGACCCTAACAGGAATTGGGGATACAATTGGGGAGGTATATATTATGTAAACCGAGCTCATATAATCTTGATTTATATAACGTTTTATTTGAAAAAATATAAATAAGAATGGAATGTTTTCTTCAGGTCCTGGAAGCAGTACTACTGACAGATGTGGCGAGATTTATGCCGGTAGTGCACCTTTCTCGGAAATCGAAACGAAAACCTTGTCTGAATTTATCAGTTCGGTGTCTGATAAACTGTTTGCATACATAAGTTTCCACAGCTACATTGAAAAACTAATGTTCCCCTACGGTTATACTGTGGCCCATTTAGATAACTACGACCAACAGGTAAAATAAGAACATTAGTTTGCTTTAGATTTTTGCAAGAATTATACATTTAAATTATAATATAAGAAATATCATTTGACACTATACTATTATATTCTATACGAAGCTAATTCTGAATTATAATTGTTATTGTTAGTTTGCGGTAGGTCGTCAAGCTGCATATGCACTTTCGAGGAGGTATGGAACTAGATATCAAGTTGGTAACATCGCAGAAACTCTCGGAGGTAAGCAAAGAAAAAAGATACAAACTTTAAATTTTAAGAGAATTCGATGTCACAAAAAACACTTGACATTAACTTAATTGATAACAATTTTTTTTATTTACTTCATGTAGGCCCTGCTAGCGGCGGTTCAGTAGATTGGGTCAAAGGGATCTTCAAAATCCCATTTGTCTACGTTTACGAACTCCGTGGTCACACGAGCAGCGGAAGGGAATACGGATTCACTCCCCCACCCAGCGAAATCATTCCCAATGGACAGGAGGTCGTGGATTCACTTGTCGCGCTACTCCGTGCCGCGAGTGAATACTATTCGACAGGATGAATGCCGTTACTTTAAAAGACATTTTGTATTTTATTTTTTTTATTTACTTAAATAAAATTATTTAATAGAAGTTTTTATGTCATTCTATTTATAATAACATAGAAAAATCTAGATATTCGCATTGAATAATTTAACGTTTATTTCGTCTATCTAGATAATCGGATGAATAATCTATACAACGATGTTCCATGTTGTAGAAAAGAGCTTAAATGTTGTTATTAAATAAAATACTTTTGGTTATTTATACTTATATACGAAACAGTTGCTTTTATTATCTCGAAATTTAATAAGCGAGAATAAGAGTATAAAAGAATTTTGAAAAAAAGTAACATTTTTATATGCCTATTTATACCTCACTTTAACAAAAAATATCGATACACCAGCCCTGTAACGAGACTCTGTTACAATTTCATGCCTATAAGTATATCATACACGCGATGCTCTTTCCTAGAATTTCGAGTCGATCCCATCAGCAGCAGTTTACATTGGAAGACGAGTCGCGCAGGTCGCTCGCGAAAACAATAGTACACAAACACGTGAGAGAGTGCTATACACGACACACCGGATTTACAGCTAAGAAATTAAAAACAGTAAGCGCTCTGTGATTAAAAAGTGACGTATACCAAATACATCGAAGAAAAGATAAAAAGGCGTGCCGTGTTTGGGGACGTCAAAAATGTTGTTACGCGCGAGCGTGGACCGAATGGAGACCGAGGACATAAGGAACGCGCAGACGCCTATGTCGCTGGGCGGCACGCTGCTCCCAGCTCGCACCCTGTGGAGGCGCTCGTCCGCGTTCGCACCCGTCAAGTACACGACCTCGACGCCGATCGGCAGCGGCAGGGACGTGCCGCCGAGACCGCGACACTTGCGCGCAGAGCTGGATTACAGTAACAACAACAATTACTCGTTCGAGCCCACTGAGTCACCAATACTCTGCTTGCCGCCGGCTGTGGCCGTTTTCGGTGAGTTATTCGCGCACTGTGTGGCTGAGTTTGTGGAGAGAAGATAGGGTGTAAAGATTTTTGGAAAATTATAAAGTGAGATTATAAGTGGCCGTGTTTGGGTAAGGCCGATTGAAAAACGGTGTTTTTCAAAAGTTTGCTGAAAACATTCTTATATTTTCATTTTTTTTGCAGCATTATTAGATTTTATTGCTTTTCTAGTCGGCATTATATATTCTTTAATTTTTTAACATTTCATGTTGAAATTTAAATTAAAATCAGCTTACTTTTAGGGTGACTATTGCATGACAACATGAAAATAAAGGGACGGTTTGAATTTTCAGTTGAACCATAATTTTTACTGGATTTATCTACTGTCTAGTCGTTGAACCTAGTTATGATACAATGTCGAAAAATGTCAGTTTCCTAAACTTTAGTATTTGATGCCTCATGCGTAAAAGAAGTCTTGATCTGAATAATGAAATATCAATTAAAAAATATAGTTTAACTTTTTTATTTTGAAGTATAATAATTCATACAGTCTTAGAAGTCAATGTGTTTTTTTTCCAACCGCCTTAACTGTTGAGTGTTCGTGTATTTTGATGTTTGTCATCCGGTGAACTGACACTTCACTGGTCAAATATCGTATAGGCTATAACTTTGAATAAATCAGCGAATGCTTTATACTTTTTTAGGATTTGATTGGAAATAGAAAAATATGGTTAGTTATATAATTTGCATATAAGATTATTTAATTACGGTAAAAAAGTTATTTATTTAACGATCATCACAGTGAGCAGTTGTTAATACGCAATTTTTATTAAGCCACAATAGTGTTAACCATTTTGATTTAAAAAATATATTAAAATTAAATTAACACGTGTAATTATGTTTAAGATTTTTACTTTACTTCTTTATTAGAATTAAATTGATTACCTGATAAGGAAACTCTCCACGGTTAACAATACTAAGATGTCAATCAAGTTTGTGTGAGAAATAAAAAGCGAAATATAATTCGTCGGCTTTAAAAGGGTATTAATTGAGAGATCGCTTTGAAAAGTACAAAGAACAATAACAACTTGTATTTAAAAACAATTTACTTATTCAAATAGACTAAATATGAATAAAACAAAATATACACCTGTTGATATCTTTTCGAATCTCGATGAACTCAGATTTGGTACCTTTTCAAAACAGATTTAGAGTTGGTTCCGTTTTTTAACAAGCGGAAAATAGTTACATCGTTTTTAAAAGCGTCATGGAAACTTTTTCATAGCGATTAAAATTACTTGTGATATTAAATTATATGATCTAAATATTATCAGTTTTCCGATACTAAATTCCTTACTCTAAGTTTATTTAATTTCTAAAACTTTAGAACATTTCTAGTCACCACCTTGCTTCTCTCTTTATTGTAGAGATGCAACCAAAGAAACTATCTTTTGTAGAGATAATTTTCTCTATAAAAGGTCATCCTTTCTAAAAAGTCGACCGTCCCGGTATTTTTGCGGGATCTTGTATGCCGACCATACTTCCATGCTATCAACAATAATAATACTTGATTTTTAATTTCTAATTTGTTATTTTAATTACAGGGAGAAAAAATTCTATAGAATCTGACCGATTAAGTACAACTAGCGTTGCAGCGTATGTATAACAATAAAATATAAACTTTTATTTTAAATTTTTCGTTTTCTCATGGTCAAATTATTTTATTTTTACTTTCCACAGGACGCTAGGAAAAATGGAGCTGTGTGGTAACAATTACGATAACAATGACGAGGATGTAATTATTAATTAAACTAAATAATACTATATTATTACAAATTTCCACTCCAGTTATCATGATTTTTTGTAAATTTCAGTTGCAGAAATGTAAAAAAGAAACAATAAAAGGAGACGGCACGGAAGAAAGTTCTTCAAGTTGTCAAGTCCATGAGCAGTTCAAAAAGCAAATGAATAAAAATAAAAAAAGGAAATCGGTATTACGCCGAATTATAATACAATCATGTTATATAAAACATACCGAAATTAAAAATATTTTAAATAATTTTATTTTTGTTTACAGACTTCTCCTAAACATAAAAGTCCAAAAGTATTTAAAATAGGGCCCACCAAAAAAGTTATTGGAACAAACGGGGTAGCAAAAAAATTGAACTCTAGCAAACACAAAAGTGAAAAGACAAAAAAACTTGTGGTAAATTTATATTTTTAAATCACATGAAACATTCTGCTTTTAATTTCTAATGATTTTCTTATTTTTATAGCACAAAAAAGAAGGAAGTACTTGTCGAACAACACTAAAGCTATCCAAATACGTTAGATCACCGAAACTGCGTACAGCTGCAAGAGCAGCACATAAACAGCACTTGGAAGAAATGAGAAAGGAGAAGGAGAAGGCGATGGAAGGAATCAAAATTAGGGTATTTAAGTATTGTTCATTTATTTAATTTTTTTAGAATGAATTGAAAATACATGCAACATATCTGTAGCGTTTTCTTCTTTTCATAGTTGTTAAAGAGTATTAAAACAACGATGGATTTACATTAACAATTACGCATCAACTATACAAGGCAATATAATTATGTAACAGATTAGATTTCTTTACATAATTTTCTAAATGGCGTTATTAATTAAGAGATCTTAAGAAAGAAATAAAATATTATTAGTGTGATGATGATCATCAATGAATCATTCGAGTGACAAAACCAAATCATCGTAATGTTACACACGAATAATATTTAATTTCTTTTATAAGATCCCTTAATCACACCATTTAGAAAAATTATGTAAAGAAAAATAATCTGTTAAATAATTATATGTCTAGAAGGTAAACGTGCCAATTACTGTGCCTCCTAAGCAGACGACGAATGGCAGTTACAGAACATTTGAACGCGTGTAAAAATCCATTAATTGAGGGGTGTACGCTAACTGACATATTTCCTTTATATAGTTTATGTGTAATTATTAATGTAAATCGATCGTTAACTACTTTTTCAGTTCTTTCTAAATAAAGACTTTTATTTATTCATCTTATTTCTTTAAAGGAAGAAGAGGAGAAGCAACGTCGCGAAAAGGAGGAAACCATGAAGCTGCGCCAACAGACGGTATTTAAAGCGCAGCCAATTCGCAGATATGCGCCTTTACCACCAGTCAAGAAACGTGCTTTAACGGATCCAATATCTCCGAACGTAAGCAAAAAGCGGCGTATCGAGTTATCCTCACAATGTAGCAGTAATAGTAATAATGTCCAATAAAGATTGATTGCAATGCAATTTTATGTTTGAAATAAGATTATGACGAATGCGCTGTAAGCGTATATATATGTATGCGTAGATCATTTTTTATTACTTGTGCTGATATTTATGTCGGTATGAATTTAGATCGTGTGGAGTACTTATTTTAATCGACTAACTCGTAGGGATATGCAAGGGTGATTTTTAATATTTCTGTAGCTATTCAAAATTTTATATTCTGGGTAGTTGTACTTTTAGAATTCGAAACGTAGTTTCTTTTGTTAATTATCTAAGACTGTTTATCTATGCTATATCTTTACAATAATTTGATTCTTGATTCACGAAATATTAAAAATCACACTTACGACGTAACACATGTAAATATTGTGTAAATATTCATGGTTTATTATCTAATAAGGACGAATAGTATATTATGCACCAAGGGAATAAAGTGGGCTGTGTGCTCCCTGCGCGAGAGTTGTCGCCTGAGCGAAGCGAGGGCGACAAACGCGCAGGTTCGCACAACCCATTATATTCACGAGTGTAATATACGACTTTTTAACACAAGTATCATAACGTTCGTACTCGTTTCCCGCCGAAAAGGGACAAAAGGCTGCATATTGATTCCCTAACCTCACTCTCGTTTCCAGCGCAACGCACTGTTTGTACCCGAGCCGAAGGCGAGGGCACATGGTGCGTGGCGCTGGGGACTAGAGTGGAGGTAGGGAATGAACGTAGCACTTTTTTCCCACTTCGGCGGGAATAAAATACGAACTTTATGATGGGGTGTGTTAAAAATTAATTTATTAACCTTCTGAAGACAGGGCTGGTCAGTATACTAGCAAGAATAATGGTACATAATTGAATACAATGATGAAAGAACATACACTTGTAATTTGGTTGTATTTAATAAAAAATTATTGAGTATAATAGGTCGTTTGATACGGCAAAATTATTTATTGCACTAATTATAAGATAATTAAGCATAGCTGAACTACGTAAAACAATCTAGTCTTTTTGTTGGACATACATTTAGATCTTTAAGTTTTGAATGTCGTTTTTGTCATTATAAGCAAACATTGTTTCGTTTTTGACATTTATTATCTATGATAGCATGCAATGCAATTGTTTTAAGTTATATCTGTGCGTGAATTATATTGAATTTTATTGTATTACATTTGGAAAGTGCGACAATAAAAATAAATAATTAATGAAAACATCATAATTCACTTGATTATATTTTACTATTATTTCAATAAATAGAAAAAGTAGTTTTTAAAAATTTGCCATAATGAATACTTTATGTAATTACCATTAACATGATTAGTTTATTCATAAAGTTTTAGATTCTTTTTACTTTCTCAAAGAAAAAGCTTTGTAACGGTGAAATTTTTCGATTATGAGAATTCGATGATTTTCGATATATCCGAACTCAAACTCAAAATATGCTTGTTTTAGAAAATGTGCGTGCGTGTGCCCGGCCGGAAATCAAACCCGCGTCTCCCGGACGGGATCTGAATCTATTCTTCTTCATGAGAGAAAAAAAAATTTCCCTACATAAGCCATCAGACACGATTTTCTCGTCGACAACAAGCACTTTCATTAGCTATCGACGGTCGAACCTTTTCTAATCCCTATACCTGAACTACACTTTCTCCTCGGATAAATGCAAGGATAAAAATTTGTCGCTTTCCTGTTCAACATAAGGGGGTACTTCTTTTATCAGAATGGTAAAATTTTAGATGGGTATTTTCTCTGAAAATATACTATCGTTTAAAATATTTTCTGAATTCGATACTGTAAATTCCGAACAGGAGCTATTCAGAATACAAAAAAAATTACTTTCGAAAAAAATATCGAAAAAATTTGCGTCTATAAAAATTGAAAACAGATTGCATAAAATTACAAAGATACTTTTACCTAGAAAAATAAAATTATACAATTTATTTATATAAAGAAATTAGCTCTGTAGTTTGTTTCGAAATGAAAGTAATTTTTTCAACACTATTCACAAAATCATAAATAATACTGCGTTTCAAAAATTTAATATATTTAAAATCTGTAAAATTATTTCAAATAAGATACTAGTATAATTAACAAATATTTGAAAATTAATTTTATAGCTTTGCATGACAAAGTGGTATTACAATTATTAAAACACTGTAATAAGAGTAGATCAGGAAATAGGAGTATTTTTTTAATTTCAATCACCAAGAGGGATAATGACGACTCAATGTTATTCAATTCAAATATGTATTAATACGATTAAAAGTATAGAAATTAATGTGTATAAGCTTGTTGAAAGTATCACTAGCATGTATAATTTAATTGGAGTTTTAGTTAATAAGGCAAATCACATAAAAGTCAACCGATTCATTTACAACAAATAATTCATCTTTATGTTCAATATAATCAATTTTATATTAATAACGTTTAAAATAAGTAAATAAACGTGAATTTATTCAAATACTATTTAAAATTAAATACATATTTCTATACCAAAAGTCATTCAAAGCTTAACATCAGCAATGCATGAAAATTTAATCAACTAGAGGACTTTTACTACAGTATTATTTTCGCACTCCGGATAGACTTACTAATGGAAGAAAACAGCTATAGAAATCAATAAGCTGTCTTTTTTATTAGATTTTCCATAGAGGAGAGTATTTTTTAAGTTAACTCGTTTGTCAAGGAAAGCTGTTGCGCGCAATTCCACCTTTTTTACTTTAATACATCTGCGCTCTGTATTATAATGACATATATAGCTTTCGTGTCGGGGGGTCGATACGACGTGTGAGTGTGTGTGTGTGTGTGGGGGTGTGTGTGTGTGTGTGTGTGTGTGTGTGTGTGTGTGTATACCCGTGGGCATTGTCCTTGCTTAGATAACAACAGAATGGCACCTACATCTATTTCTCTCTATGTATCTATTGTCGTCGCATTCGCGGCTTCAATCTAAATATTTGATACTGTTCATCAAATGAAAGCAAAGCTCGCGCCAAATTATTAACTAATTAGGTAATTATTCCTCTTCTCTTAGGTCACCCAGCACATATAGAACTCGACGTCAGTCGAATCGATGAAATTCTAATTATCGAATTTCAATGACCTCGTTACACAAAAGACAATGCTAAATCCCTTCATTATTATTCATAAAAGTAAATTTTATTGCCAATATATATATATATATATATTGGGGCCAATAGTCTATTTTTGTCAAAATCGACTTTCTTTTTTTTATAGCCATTTTTCAATTTTGAAAATTTTTATTTTCAATTTTTTAAATATTTAGAACTAACATTGTTTATATATTATGAGTTCTCTGTATGCAGAATAAAATTCTCTACAATTTAAAAAAAAAGTCGATTATAGCTATATTTCGTCATAAGTTATTGATGAAAACGTAATTTTTTCTAAATAAGTTATATTGCGGAATTAAAAAAAGATATTGACATGAATATTTTTTTGGTGGAATTAAAATACCTATATATTTTCTAAAAAAAATTTCTATCTATCACGATTCTTTTGTTATTAACAAAAACGTAAACATTGAAAAATGAAAAAAATGAGTTTTGTATATCCAACGATTACGGGAGTAAAATTGACTTAATCGCTTCAAAAATTCTTGTAGAGGTAGATTTTGGATAGCTCTCGGTCTAGTCTTTTGGACAAAATTATTGATCCATAAATTTCAGATATTTGAGGTTAAAATTTTTTTAAGCTTTTTTTCAAATCGTAATTTCTCGAGAACGGCTGTATGTATCAGCTCCAAATTCGTAGACAATTTTGTTTGTGGTATAGATAATTGTGTGCTAATTTTCATCAAGATCGAACGATCGAACTTTTTTAGATATTTGATATTGAAAATTTTCGTATTTTACAAAGTCAATTTCTTTGTCGTATAATAACTAGTGAAAAAAATTGGTTTAATCATGTTGAAATTTTGTGGAAATGTAGAGTTTGTATATTTATTGTATAAGTCCTTTATCGATCCCAACCGTCGTAAAAAAAGAAAAATTTATTTCTAATTTAAAATTTATTTTCACATTAAGTATTCTATTAAAGTTCAAAAATAGGTCAAAAAATGAAAAAAAAAGTTAATTTTTTGAAATTTAAAGTCAGCCATAAAAATTACTATGTTGTGTAGCAAAAATTATTATAATTTCGATATGTCACACCGTTCCTATAAAATATAGTAATTTTTCTCACATTTTATAATAAAATTTATTATAACATTTTTCTCCGTGTGCAAAATCCCATTTTCCCGTCCTACAATACACACATAATACACGAATATCCCGGTGAATTCTGCTGTCCAAACAACATCCAATAACTCCCGACGAGCCCGCCGTCAGCAATAATACAAACATAAAGCCCGTGAGCCGCGCTCTCCCGGAAGTCGGAAGCGATTCATTCTTATAGGGAATATGCTTCATTGGCCATAATCGCTCGAATATCTCTTTGATTAATCTCGGTCCCCCACTCCCGCCGTCCTCAGAGCTGCTAGGAGAAACCGCCAAAACCGCCACACTCTCTCTCTCTCTCTCTCTCTCTCTCTCTCTCTCTCTCTCTCTCTCTCTCTCTCTCTCTCGGATATCCTTTATTTTTCAGCACTCGGAGAATAATTCGAGGAAGGGGGGGAAAGGGTTTGAGTTACGGTGCGAGCGTATACTGCGATCTCGCAAGTGCTATTTCGAGGTTCGAGGAAGGAGGAGGGAGAAAGATGAGGGATTTTTTCGGCTGGCGCACACTGGGGCCATACGGATTTTTTGGTTCAAAACCACCTAGAGGTCGCAATTCTCAACGGAATCTCAAAATTTTTGCTTAGGAACATTCGTTATCAAATATCGAAGAGCCCTACGAAGCCTGATTTTCCAAAAAATTAACGTATAAATCTAAGGAGTCATATAATTCTATCACATCAACCAATCAATTCAATTTTTGACCTGCAAATCCCAAAAATACGATAAACCTTTAATTTGTAAGCCCTTTACTCGTGAACTCTTGACCTTTGATCCAGTAAGCCATGCACTCATAAACTCTAAACCTATAAGCCCTAACCTCATAAGTCTTAAGGGGGTCTTACACCTAGTGGCTTCTGAGGCCAAAATCAGCTATAAAAAAGAGAAAAATGTCATTTAAACCACATACAATGTATATCCTAAAAATGTACACTATTTCTGACAGAATGGCCCAAGACTTAATCTGTAGACCAATTTTATGAATCAAGGTTAAGAGAGCATGTGTCAAGGACTTATAAATTGAAGTTTTATAGCATTTTTGGGAATCACAAGTGTAAATTTTGGGGTTATAGGTTATAAATTAGGTTTATAGATTCATATTTTCAAAATTAGGCTTCGTAGCGGTCTTTGGTATTTTGTCACAAAAGTTCCTGTTTTTGAATTTTCAAATTCGGTTGAGAATTATGACCTCTAGGTGGTTTTGAACCTTTCGGCCCCAGTGTGTGGCGGTCGTGATAAAATCTCGGTTGTCTAAGATGATATATAATCGCGGTTCGTTGAGTATAATATCGGTGGAGCTTTCTTATGAGAAGTTGAAATAATGCGGTTCCTTTTATTATAAATATATTATATAAGACGGAATTATAAAAAATAATATATTTTAAAAATAAAAATGGCAAAAAGAAACTTTTATATAATCTTGATCATGGTACTAACAACCATAATAGCATTAAAATTACAATCATATATATAAATTCATAAAAGCAACTACACAATCATCACAACCTGTATCTGAAATCACATTTTTTATGTCCACGTCAATTCGCGATAGTCATCAACTCAATAACCAAAATCGTCAATTTATCCGTCAAATAAAATACTTCAACAGTCATAAGTTATGGTCAATATAGCCGATTCATTTTCCGAGTGTTTTAACCTCGGATTTTCACCTAAAAGAAAAAATCCCACTTTCATCTCAAAAAACTACGCTAAACACTCACCAGGCTCCATCAAGTCCACGGAATAAATATTCATCTCGGCGTACAGACTCGTCGGCTCGTCGAGCTTGATATAGATTAACTTGACACTCGGAAAAGTGAGCTCCATCGGGATCTTGTGATCTAGCACGTCCTGGTGATATAACATCAGTCCCAGAGCCTGGGACCTGAGGTGCAGTTGCGCCTTGAACCTGGCGTGAGTGAGCTCAGATGCAGCAAGTAGCCCGAAGCTCTAGCCCGAAGATTAAAAAATTATGAAAATTCAACACTCAGTTTTGTAAAATCAAGTATTAAAGGAAACTATGTTAAAACGTTGCAGAACTTGGTCAAATAATTGGAAATGAAATTAATAC
This sequence comes from Torymus aiolomorphi, assembly GCA_036365515.1. Taxonomy (NCBI): domain Eukaryota; kingdom Metazoa; phylum Arthropoda; class Insecta; order Hymenoptera; family Torymidae; genus Torymus; species Torymus aiolomorphi. The sequence goes on along the minus strand of CM070874.1, from coordinate 58,516,612 downwards.
AATCATTATTTGAAATAATTTTTATTTGAATTAAAGCGCTTTTTTCCTTAGCGTATATAACACAATTTTCTTCACAGCTAATTCGATTTGATTCTTTATTGATAGCCATCAGATACAATCACATATAGATGTGGTTAAAATAAAACAAGTATTTATTTTAAAATTGAAATTCACACGAATATCATGAATTATAAAGCAATTTATGTGAAATTTCACTAGATAATTGAGCTGCAACGCGCAGGCTTTTAATAAAATTAACATTTAATAAATTAAAATTCGATATTTCATATTATAAATTACATAATCTTAAGACATTAAAAATGAAGGTTCACATTATCGCGTACAGTAAACGATTCGTAACATATATTGACAGTAAGTACACATTTCGTATGGACATTTATTCAGCACAACTCATTCATCAGTTCAGTTGTAAGTTAAAATTAATACTGCAGAATACGTTTCTGGATATTTCATTACTTGATACTTAGCTGAAAAGTTAAAAAGAAACTTAGTTTAAAACATGCTCTGATATAATATCTTGTTGAAATAATAGTACATGCTATAGTACCGTCTTAATTAAAATGTTATCCAATAGAATAGATACTTTAAGAGATTTGCAATTTGAAAATATTTTTTTGAAATTTAGATAAGTTTTTTAATACTGTAATGCACCTATAATATCGGATCAGTCTATGAAAAAAAAAAAATTAATTTTTTTACAATCGCAGCAAAGAAATAGTTGCCTTTTTCAGTAAACGAGTGATTGTCATGTTAATTAATGTCCCCTGATTGGACTAATTTATTGATAGCTTCAGTACCTTTGGATATAGCTTCAGCTTACATTGATCCTGTTTTCTCTGCAACCATTTTTTCATCTAGTATTACGGCTATTTGCAGTACCACTGTCATTGTCAATTTTTTTGAATTTTGATTTTCTTCTTCATTCCATTTAGCTTGACAATTATGTAGACTGAGTTTTGTATTGTTTACTTTTTTACTTGCTAATTTCTTATTTTCCTCATTACTATCAAGATCTATCCCAAGAATTTCACCATTTTTTTTCATCAAGCTCGTTATCATCATTAATGCGATCTTCTGATCCTATTCCTGGAATAACAGCTGCTCCAGCTGCTAATACATTTAGGTTGTATTTATCCGTCATAAGATTACCTGGCCTATTTCTTGTTCAAAATTTTGAAGTTTGGTCTTTACTTCCAGAGCATAAAATATTACCAACTGGGTTCCAAGCTAAAGACCACACTATACTATCATGTGCTTTTTTGATTGTTCCTACCTCTCTGTGGGCTTCAGCATTCCAAAAAAGAATGTCACCGTCACTTCCACCACTACAAAATAAACCTTCGTGAGTTGGATGCCATGCTACACAAGAAACCTCTTGTATGTGACCACGAAACGTTTGCACTTCTTGACTAAGTTTTGTAAGATCAAAGAGTTTAATTAAACGATCACAAGAAGCCGTTACAAACCAATTACCATTTTTATTCCATTTTACGTCGATTACCGTAGATTCGTGAGCATGGAGAGTCGCTAATGATTGTCCGCTTTTAGGATCCCAGAGTTTTACTGGCTGCTGGTTATCTTTGCTTCCTGAAATAACCAGACCTTTTTGTGGATGCCAGTATACACACTTCACATCAGCTCCATGGCCTCTAAGAATTCGCTCTTCGTGACAGCGGAGGAAATCCCAAATTCTTACAGTACCATCATCACTACAGGTTGCGAATTTGTGATTAGTCGGACTGAAACGTAATCCCCTGATTGCTTCTTTGTGGGCCTGAAACATCTTGACATTATTCATATTACTCTGCCAGTATTTGACATAACCTGCACGATCTCCTATGACCATCCAGCTTTTGTTATGAGACCATATCATTGCTCTGACTGGACTATCATGAGCTTGTAAAATAGTCTCAAAATTAAATGTAAGACCGTTCCATAAAGTAAATTCTCCACTGGAAGCTCCTGTAACAAGTCGTTTACCCTCGGGTGTCCAAGCTATACACAAAATAGGACATCTGTTTTTATTTGTTGCAGTAGTAATACAACTTGTTGTTACAGCGTTAATAGGATTAATTATCAATGTAACTGTGAGGTGGCAACAGATTGGGAGAATATATAGCATCTGTTTGTAAAGCTCTTCTGTCGCGAGGATCACGTTGCCAAATACGATTCTCTAAATGTCTTATAACTGATGCATTATAATCTACAGTTTTTCGTCCGACTGATTTTGGCAATCTTTTTCCATCAAATTTATTTTCAAAAGCTTCTTATTTATTCGGATTATTTGATACTACAGATGATGCTGATAAATTATGCACTGTTGGCAGTGGCACCGACATATTTGAAAGTGTTGTAGGTGGAGGTAGACTTGTAAATTGATGATTGGATTCCATTGTTATCAGTTGTATTACCCTATTGTCCAAAAATATGTCAACCTTGATGAATTAACATTGTCCTGTAATTTCAGCTCCTGGAACATTAATTGTTTATAAAATATATAGAAAATATATAGTTAACATTTATATTTATAAATATTTAGTGAAAATTTATATTTCAGTCGCCATGTTCAGTGCACGTGCACCGAGCCGCCGACCCGTCTTCTCCCGCTTCCCCTACCCCGCTCATGAAAACAAGCCTGTCATATTGTCTTGTTTTGATCAGAGGAGCATTCCAGCAACTATATGAGTCTCCGGAAATCGTAATAATAGACGAAACTAGTGGATGACGGCACTACTTACATCTATATACTTCCTGGGGAATAAGAAGGATCAAAACATTTTTTGCTTCCTCAAAAAGGAATTGCTTCCTCAAAGAGGAAGCTTTGTAATGGTGAAAAAAATTTTCGAAAAAAAAGTCTTCAAAAAGATGTTTTATGGTGGTATATGTGTATATTATTTGATTTTGATGATTTTTGATTTCGTGGATGTATGTATATGTGTGTGTGTGTGTGTGTGTGTGTGTGTGTGTGTGTGTGTGTGTGTGTATACTTCAACTCTTAATATCTCCGAAACTAATCAACCGATTTTCGTCGGGTAAAGCTTATTCCCTTCGTCTTGCGGCAAAAGGAAAGTACCCTGATGGATTTGGGATTTTATTGATTTTCTTTTGTTTTATAACCAAAAAACGATTTTGAATTTTTAGTTTTTTTTATTTTTTCGTATCTTATAGTAATTATTACATAAAATAATAAACTTCTCTTAAAAGGTATTCAAATTACCTACATTTTCTTTTTTTAAAATTTAAAATATCTTCACTCTGTCATTTGTTATTAAGGAAAACATTTTTATATTTAAAAAATTAATATCTCAAAAAATATTATATTTATCGATTTGAAATTTTAACCAGTTATTGTAGTAATTGAAGGCTATATGTGGTTAAAATTTCAAAAGATTATCTTCATTTGTTTTTTAGAAAAAAATTATTTTTGAAAAAATTTGCGTTTTCGTTGTCGCACGATAACAAGAGCAAAAATTATCCAATCGTCCTGAAATTTGGCACAGATGTAGCTTTTATATATCTGCTGATCGAGTTCGTTGCCCAAAAAAATCGGTCCATTACGAAAAAAGATATTTGAGATTAAAAATTTTTTGTTTAAATTTTTGAATCGCATTTTTTCGGAGAATACTTGATTTATTGACTTAAAACTTTAACCACTTATTAAGCTTATAGAAGACTATATTTGGTTGAAATTTCAAGAGATTATCTTCATTTGTTTTTTAGAAAAAAATTATTTTTGAAAAAATTTGCGTTTTCGTTGTCGCACGATAACAAGAGCAAAAATTATCCAATCGTCCTGAAATTTGGCACAGATGTAGCTTTTATATATCTGCTGATCGAGTTCGTTGCCCAAAAAAATCGGTCCATTACGAAAAAAGAGGTTTGAGATTAAAAATTTTTTTTTTTAATTTTTGAATCGCATTTTTTCGGAGAATACTTGATTTATTGACTTAAAATTTTAATCACTTATTAAGCTTATAGAAGATTATATTTGGTTAAAATTTCAAGAGATTATCTTCATTTTGTTTTTTAGAAAAAAATATTTTTGAAAATATTTGCGTTTTTGTTGTCGCACGGTAACAAGAGCAAAAATTATCCAATCGTCCTGAATTTAAAAATGATAATGAATTGGGGGGGGGGGGGGGTCCAGAGTTTCGACGATTCACTATAAAATTGAAGTCAACTATAGACGTTTTTCCGTTCGACTGTGATAATGCAGATAGTTCTAAATTTCGAAATTCTAAATTACGAAAATCATACTTTCGATTGTAACAGTTCATCTTCTGTCCAAAACATCGAATTTCATTACTACGATTTCAAAGCAAATATAACCTGTTTCTAATGATTTATTTCGAAATATCTATATTGTAGCCCTATTAAATTCTATTGCTTCCTCATACAGGAAGCTTTGTAACGGTGAAAAAAATTTTGGAAAAAAAATGTTCAAAAAGATGTTTTAAGGCGATATATGTGTATATTAGTTGATTTTGATAATTTTTGTTTTCGTGTGTGTGTGTGTGTGTGTGTTAAACTCTTCATATCTTCGAAACGAATCAACCACTTTTCGTCTGGTAAAGCTTATTCTCTTCATTTCGCGGGAAAAGAAAGGTACCCTGATAGATTTGAGTTTTTATTGATTTTCTTTTGTTTTATAATTAAAAAACGATTTTGAATTTTTAGTTTTTTTGATTTTTTCATATCTTACAGCCATTATTACATAATGTAATAAACTTTTCTTGAAAGGTATTTAAATTACCTATATTTTCTTTTTTTTAAATTTAAAATATCTTCACTCTGTCATTTGTTATTAAGGAAAACTGTTTTATATTTCATAAATTAATTTCTTAAAAAATTATTTATTTATCGACTTGAAATAAATAACTAGTTATTACACTAATTGAAGACTATATGTGGTTAAAATTTCAAGAGATTATCTTCATTTTTTTTAGAAAAAAAATTATTTTCCAAAAACGAATTTTGAATTTTTAGTTTTTTTGATTTTTTCAAATCTTATAGTCATTATTACATAATATAATAAACTTTTCTTGAAAGGTATTTAAATTACCTATATTTTCCTTTTTTAAAATTTAAAATATCTTCACTCTGTCATTTGTTATTAAGGAAAACTTTTTTATATTTCATAAATTAATTTCTCAAAAAATATTTTATTTATCGACTTGAAATTTTAAGCAGTTATTACACTAATTGAAGACTATATTTGGTTAAAATTTCAGGAGATAATCTTCATTTGTTTTTTAGAAAAAAATTATTTTAGAAAAAATTTGCGTTTTTGCTGTCGCACGATAACTAGAGCAAAAATTACCCAATCGTCCTGAAATTTGGCACAGATGTAGCTTTTAATATCTTCAGATCGAGTTGGTTGCTCAAAAAAATGGGTCCATTACGAAAAAAGATATTTGAGGTTAAAAATTTTTTAAAAAAATTTTCGAATGGCGTTTTATAAGAGAATACTTGATTTATCGACTTGAAATTTTAACCACTTATTACACTCATTGAAAACTATATGTTGTTCAAATTTCAAGAGATTATCTTCATTGGTTTTTTAGAAACAAATCATTTTAGAAAAAAATTTGCGTTTTAATTGTCGCACGATAACAAGAGCTAAACAGGAGCACTTTTGATGATCAATTTCAAACTTTTATAACTTTGGAAGGAATCGATATTTTTTGTTCTTTAAAAACGCAAATGAAAGCTCGTTTTCTCTAGTTTTATTTTCTCTACTTGAAATTATATTTAAGACTTTCTAAAGTTTAATAGTTGCCATTTTTAGAGAAGGTTTTTTTCAACACTTTCTTCAAAATAAAGCTAAAAGTTCCCAGAACTTTAGTTTTTTTAGCGTTAGGGTCTAATATTGCAGCTTTCTTCATATTTGTACATCCAAAAACATATACCACAGTTTAAGCTGAATCCGGACCCATGACCCTCTCCTTGTTAGTCTAACCGTACAAGATAAAGTATTAAATTTTAAATATTATAGAAGTAAAAATTAATTAAAGGGATCAATAAATTAAGTTTGAGGAAGCTACGTGCCAATGAAATGGCAGCGGTTTTTATATTTACTTCGACACCCGGTGAACGTACCCCTGTGAGTTGACAACTTTACAAAGTATGAAGCACATCTTCGGATATATATCATGAGGTTATTGCAGAGGGCCCGGGTAGGTCGTAGTTCCGCCAGAGCTCTGTAATCGAAATTTGCAGTCCACGTGGATGTCGCAAAAGTCTCGCACGAACAGCAGATCTGGAGTTTTTCGGTTGCTTATGAATCGCTTTATTGCGTTTCTCCAATAGCTATAGAATCGATTGATTAACGTAACCGAGTGGCGGTAGAAAAATTGTGATGGGGGGCTAAATGAAAGCATAATCTTACGAGCATGTTTTCGAGTATTCGTTTATTTCATGCACTGTAGAGTCCTTGAACATTCTTTTGAGTTATACAGGATGTAGGAACAAGGCTTTCGGTCGTTGTTCGCCTTCATCTCCACTACTTTCGCCCTCGAACATTTTTTGTATAATGTTATGTTATCTATGAAATATTAATAGATCATTTAGCTCGCGTCACTATTATGGTATTGACTGACAGTTTAATTTCACTAATTTTTATAATGCGTTATTTGAAACAGAAATATACGAGGATTGGATTTTTTAAGTTTTTTTTCAATATAAAGTATAAAGTATTTATATACCTTATACAATACAAATATTTAAAAGAAATTACGAAAGGTTATACTCTGGAACATACATGTATATAAACTGTTTACTTACATATTGTTGTCGACTTGTCAGTCGGCGTGAAAACTTTTCAAATTCCTCCGAATTCCCGTGACACTAACTAAATAAGTATTCGTATTTTTGTACGGCTAAATATAAAGATGGACAAAATTTTTATTGTAGAATACGACCATAAATGACAATTTAACAGCGCGCTACTAAAAAAATTACTTGAAAAAAAAGTAAAATATTCACTTAAAATTTTGCGAACATTTTAGTTCATAACTCTATTCTCCCAATCCGATTGAAATTCCACGTGACAGTTTATTTTAACGCAATATTTAAAAAAAAAAAAATACGCATTTACATAACATCACTGATTATTTCTATAAAAATTTATCCGTATCAATACTCAACCCCTTTTTTCCCGCTACTTTTCTCATCACCCCGCATAAAAACCCATCGTCCACCTCCGAGATTGCCGGTAATTACTGCTGGTTAACGTCAGCACGCGTCCGATACGCATGTATCTCGTTCCCACACGACGGAAGTCGAAAAGCCACGCGTGCATATATCAACGATCGTCGCGCGTTTTGTCCTCGTGCGCCCATTCATCTTCCAAAACATCTCTCTGCACGAGCGCGTATCGCCAACCATATACTAACCCACAAACCCTCGATCTTCTCACCTGCGCCAATACAAAAGCGATTTTCCAAATTGAATCACAAAGCCACGCGAAAAAGAAGAAGGAAAAAAAAGAACTCGAGCGTGATCCCCGGTCTAGGTAATCCTTGCGCGTGTCACGTTCTAAGACACGACATGACTGGGATGTTTAACTCGATTAAGAGTTATGCTCTTTTTTGGTCGTAGCTGCGTTAGCTAATACACCATGGACGAGCTGTGGACAGGAGTGTAATATCAAATTCACTGTTAATCGCTGAGATTTAAGTTTGAGTAATTTTTGGGTTAGGATTTGGTTATCGTAAGGACCAACGGTGAGTAGCACGAACGTCTCGTAAAGATCGTTTGGCCGCACGTACCCCCGTATGGACTAGGAATAAGGGCACGATTTTCCTTGGATACCTGGAGTTTGAGATTCTAATAACTTTTCCCGGTCTCAGGTTATTCTCAGATTCGCCCTTCCCTATCAAGAGCAGAGCTCGTGTGTGAATTTAATTTTTATTTATGAAACTTATCCCTCTTGGGATTGATATATATTTTTCTTTTTAATAAATAAATTTTTATCTTAGTAAAGGATAATTTCTTTAGAATTTTCCTACGATTTTCTTGTTTCTTAATTTTTTTCCTAATATAAATTGTTTTAGAGTTGTAATCTGAAATTTCTTATAAATTAAAATATTCCTTGTAAACACAACCAGTGAGACTTACCCGTAAGGTCGTACAACTGCCGTTATGTTTACTTAATTCTTTTCTAAACCAATAGGAGTATGCTTACCCGTAAGGTCGTAACAACTATGGTTTAGAAAAGTAATTTAGAATATATTTAATTGAAGATTTTTTTTTATTTTCTTTTTGTAAACTGGAAAAATCTTATAAATTAAAATATTCCTTGTAAACACAACCAGTGAGGCTTACCCGTAAGGTCGTACAACTGCCGTTATGTTTACTTAATTCTTTTCTAAACCAATAGGAGTATGCTTACCCGTAAGGTCGTAACAACTATGGTTTAGAAAAGTAATTTAGGATATATTTAATTGAAGATTTTTTTTATTTTCTTTATTTTAATGAGAAAATTTAATATAATTTAATTATATTCTTTGCAAACACAACCAGTGAGGCTTACCGGTAAGGTCGTACAACTGCCGTTATGTTTGCTTAATCCCTTTCTAAACCAATAGGAGTATGCTTACCCGTAAGATCGTAACAACTATTGTTTAGAAAAGTAGTTTCGAATATAATTAATTTGATAATTTTGGAATTAGTATCTTAAAATTTTTTAGAAGTTTTGGAAAAAATGAATTTCGAAAATTTGATTTTGGAAAAAAAATTTGAATATTTTATTTGAGAGTTTGAATTTGTGTACAGAGTCTTTAAGCTTGTGAGGCTTGTGTCGATCTGCTGTACAGTCAGCAAAGCTTGTGAGGCTTGTGTTGATCTGACTTGGTCAGTTCAGTAAAGCTTGTGAGGCTTGTGGTGAACTGCCTTGTGTAGTGCGCGTTCGGCGTATTTAAATCCATTGCTCCTCCTCTTCTTCGGCTGGAAAAACTGCGGTGTCGAATCGGGTAGTTGCGTCATCTTGGGTCAACGAGTCATCGATGATATTTTTCGGCGGCGGTTGATACTTTGCATACCCATAATGTTAAATGGAGCGAGTGGTGCGGGAAAGCGGTGCCCAATGGCGCGGGGCGTCATCCCTTCCAAACGTCGATTTTTGTGATAGTGGGGAAAATCCTATGTTTTAACACAGAGAGCGGCAGAGAGCGGTCCCTTATCCCTTCTCTAGGGTATTTTCCGGCGGCTCGTATCTTCTTTAAGGAGCGAGAGAGAACGATATATGTGCGACAGAGAAAGAGAGATGAGAGAGACAAAAGATATATCCTTCTCTTTCTATCGAGTCAAAAATGATCAATTTTCTGTTACTTGCTGAAAATTATACAATGTTGGCAGTTTATAAATTATAAAATATGTTATTCTATTACATTTTGTTCTAAAATGAAAATACAAATTTGAACGGAAGTTATCGGTCTATTACAACAGGAGTTAAACGCATTACAAATTTTATAAACTTAATTATACATTAAACAATGAAATTTCTTATGCAAACTTTATAAAGACATTAGACTATTCATTCTAGCTAATATATCAATCATATTATTAAGTTATTTTATTAAATTAATACATTTTCCTTAGATTTTCTATTATTTATTTAAAATATTTGAAATTTAATTAGTTTTCGTAAGTAACAATGTGTTAAAATACAACTATTGTCCAGTAAAATGTTTTATCTAATGTGTATATTTCATAAAACTTGCATTAACAATGAAAATTACTTATAAATAGTCATAATAGTTAATTATTATTAAGAAAACGTACGAATTACAAATGTATTATTCAAATTCTAAACAGTTTATCATCTAAACTTAAAGTCTACTTAGTTAATCTAGTAGAAATAGACAAATGGATTATTATTACTATAAAAACATATTATAATAATGGATTTTCTCATCTCTTAATTTTTACTTAACATAATGCAACTTTTATCTTAAACAAAAATTATTTTTCTAATTATAATTAATGAGATATCTAGCGTTATTCTAAAATAATATTCTTATGCTACAGTACATTGAGTCCCAAAAGATGCTGGAAAATGCGTCTCCGCGCAGGAAGACTGAGAAAAATCTATTTTTAGACGAGCCATGTGTTTTGGGGCTGATGTAGCTGACAAACATCTTCTTTGTCTCGGTTTTTCCTATAATTAACAATCTAGATATTCTACCATGAATTGAATTATTTATCTTACTAAATAATTATGTAGCAAGATATTACAACTTGAATGAAAATGCTACGACTATTTTAATGATAGTTATTCGGAATAAAATTTTACTAACTTAATAATCTAATTTACAATGAAATCATATATGATAAATTTATAATAACAGTCAATTATCTAAAATAAACTAAAACCTAAATGCTTTGTTATCAAAACTTGTTGATTTATATAATATAATAGCTATTATAGTAATTATTTATCGTTGGTTAATAAAGATTCTTTACATGGTTATAGGTTGCGTTTATAAAATGCATATGGTTACTCATAGAGCTATATTTTTGGGTTTTTGTTACTAGATCTTTGTATTATTAATACAAAAACAACAAAGCTGTTGATTGCAATTTAACAAAGAATATATATAATTAATATTATTTTTCCTAATTTCCTTACTGTTATATTTAATATCGGTTGTTGTTAAAATAATTTTATTGATAACGGTTTGAGAGATAATGTAAAATAATATTTCAATGTATAGTATAAGTCATGTTTTGAAAAACTCGGAAAAGCGCGTCCCTGCGTGGGAAAGCGTCATATCTATATTTAGTATGGGCCATGTGTTTTACAGCCCCAAGATTACGCATCCGCTAGGGCTATCGTCTTCTTAAGGCTAATTCCACATTTTGAAGGAATATTTCCAACTCACATGTAATTGTTCAAAATCCAAAAATGTTTGTTAAATTTGTGATATGTAATAAAACAGTTTATTTATTTATAGCAGAAGAAAAACAGAAGGTTGAATAAGTTTCATTATTTGAGTAGGAAAAATATTCTTTCATGAATGTGTCTTAAAGTAGTTATTGTAATTTTATATTTGTTTGTGATTGTGAATGGAAAACCTTATAAACTCTTATACCTCGCGTTTGGAACGGTTTGCTAGTTAGGTCAAACGTATAAAGGAAGAATTACAATTGTGATTATTGCACAAGGGTTTGTTTAACAATTCGTACTTAAATTATTATTTAAAATATATCCTTGTAGAAAATTAACCCTAATTTATAACTAACTCATTAATACAACTGAAGTATTTCTAAATAAAATTGTATTGCAGAAATATTGTAATTCAACTAAAGGTTTTACTATTGAACATTTTTTTATTAGAGTGAGGTTACTTACTTTTGTACAAGAGAATATAATAATCTTCGATAAACAATTGCGTATTATAATTTTACAGTATCTGTGATCGTAGGTATAATCGGATATAATTTTTATTTATTTAAAAGTAGTGTTCGTCTTTATCAAGAAGAAAGGAAAGTTTACAGTCCGTTTTTATATTAAGTCTAAATATAGCCTTTTAAGGAAAAGGAAATTACAAGATTAAAAATTCAGAAATTTTAAAGCATGCGCCGCGTCGGTGTTTTATGACAGCTTGAGACTCCGAGAAGCGCAGGTCACATCTACAACCCTTGGTACAATAGTGTCGGTAGGGTAGTAGGTGTTCAGGGTTATGACTATGGTTCATCGCATAAAAATATATACAAAAAAAAATTTTCCCATCGTAGACGGTTCTGTTACACGCGAGACGTCCCGTTGAGCGAGGGCGTCAGGGCGTGCATTGATTTCCCGCTTAATTTCGTCCGATTTTTACCGCCCGCTACGGCGAGCAGCGGGCGCTTTTTAATAGGTTCAAAAAACGCGAAAATCGTGCTTGCGGTACAAAAAAGTACTTTACTGTATACAGTTTAAAATCCCCGCCGCACAATTTTCCTAAAACCAACAAACTTTCAAAAAATCTGCATCTCAGTAACGAACCCCTGCCACCTGACAAAAATCACCTAGACTCTCCGGAACCCCCAATCCTAATACCCACTTAAACCACGCGTGCATTCTCATCACCCTTATACAGGCGCACTCTTCTACTTCGTGCAAAGAGAGGTCGAGAAAGCACCGCCGAGCCATTGTATGAGGGGAGGCAGGAGCGCCTCTCTCTTTCACCTGGGCAAGAGGCGTGGCCGGGCGAGAAGAGGTGTGGCCGGGCGAGTGGCCGATAAGAGAAGCGCGCGCGCGATGCGATGGAAGGAGGCGCCGCCGTCGATCCCGCGGGACGACGACGCTATAGGCTAGGACACTTAAAAAAGAACATTGCACAGACACAAGAAATAGGATTGGTTGTATATCTATATATGTGCAAATCCGCGGACTACAGACAACAATTGGGGTACAAAAACGGAAAAAATTTTTTTTGAGGGCACACCTACCACATAAGGTTTTTTCGGTTCTTTGGGGGTCCCCCAACATGAGAATACTCGTGAACACTCATTATCCGTTGCCAAACTTTTTTGCCGACGAAATCAATTTTTCTTATGGAAATTTAACATGGGAAAAATGGACGAAAGGTATTCATTGATGATTAACCAATAGCAAACTATTGAAGAGGCCAAACCAAATTCCACAAAAAAGCGATTAAAGTTGAAGAATAGAGCTTTAATTTGAGATGAGAATCGTTAAAATCGGTCGATTCTGTGCAAACCTAAGTGAAGTTGGAAACCCCCAAAGAACCGAAAAAATCTTATGTGGTAGGTGTGCCCTCAAAAAAAATTTTGTCTGTTTTTGTACCCCAGTTGTTGTCTGTAGTCCGCGGATTTGCACATATATGAGGAACTGCTCGTTGTTCCTCGCTGTTATTGATATATATAGATATACAACTCATGCTATTTCTTGTGTCTGTGCACTGTTCTTTTGCTTCCTCCTAGAGGAAGCTTTGTGATAGTAAATTTTTGAGTTGTTGTAAAAACATGTTATAATTGTGTTCCGAAGTGTTAGGAATCAAAATACATGGTTTTTGAAAAATGTCTGTATGGATGTGTGTGTGTGTGTGTGTGTGTGTGTGTGTGTGTGTGTGTGTGTGTGTGTGTGTGTGTACGCCTGGATCTCAGCTTCTACTCCGTCGATTTTGACCGGACAGGTCTCATTTTTTTTTTTGCGTGATGGCCGGTCAAAAATCCGTTTTTTGATTGGGGCGATGCGTTTTTGTTTTTTTTTCAAATTTTCGATTTTCTCAAAACTGTTTTTTGATTTTTTTAAATGATAGGATCGAGTTATTCGAATCTGATGGGTAGCGTTCGAAAAAGAATTAAAATACCTATATTTTCTAAAAAAAAAAATAGTACATTTCGACACGGGTGGGGAAGTCGATTATTTAGCTGGTGTGATTTTTTGCACGAGCGAAGCGAGTGCGAAAAAGTCACACCACCTAAATAATCGACTTACGCACTAGTTTCGAACGGTATTTTATACTACGAGCGCCGAAAAATCATATCAATGTTGTGATTTTGAGGTTAGAGTGGTATAAAAAAAGTTTTTAGCTATCACGGATCTTCTGTTATTAACAAAAACGTGTTTTTTTAGAAGTTTATAACTCCTAAACTTAACGGTCAATTTTTTTGAGAAAAATCACGATAATACAGAATATAAATAGCTATAATCTGTTAAAATTTGAATACATTCTGTAGGCTAGATTTTGAGTAAAAAATTGAAAAATGAAAAAAATCAGTTTTGTATGTCCAACGATTACAAGAGTAAAATTGACTTAATGGCTTCAAAATTCCTTTTAGAGGTAGATTTTTTATAGTTCTCGGTCGAGTTCTTTGGGCAAAATGATTGGTTCATAAATTTCAGAGATATTTGAGGTTAAACATGTTTTGACAGTTTTTTAAAATCGTAATTTCTCGAGAACGGCTCTATGTATCTGAATGGGGTGGGTGGCATTTGAAAGAGAATTAAAATACCTATATTTTCTAAAAAAAAATTAATTTTTTATCTATCACGGTTCTTTAGTTATCATCAAAAACAAAAACGTGTTTTTTTAAAAACTCAACTCCGCTACCGCTACCTACCGATACGATATCTACCGCTAGGTGGTGTGGAATGAGGAAACGTCATTGAGTAGGCATTCGATGATTTTTTTTTTAATTTTTAAAAAACCAACCAACAAAATGAATTAAAATGTTTAAAAATTATATCTATTATAATCTATTATATTGGATTTTTTTTTTTAATCGAATGGTAGGATTTTATGTAAATGATAATTTTAGAATCCACTGGCCATCCCTACCAAATTAGTGCTCTTATTTATTATAGATAAATAAAAACACATTTTTCTCGTTCGACGTTTCGGAACGTCAATGACAAGCGGAATTGCTCCCCGCGAAAATACTTTGATTATCAAGACTACTTTTTCCTGAAGAGGGACAGAATAAAGTGTCCGAAACGTCGAACGAGAAAAATGTGTTTTTATTTATCCATAATAAATAAGAGCACTAATTTGGTAGGGATGACCAGTGGATTCTAAAATTATCATAATCTATTATAATTATGAATTATGCATTATGAATGCATTATATTCTGCATTATTATAATTTATTTGTGAGTTATGAACTTTTTTGAAAAAACACGTTTTTGTTAATAACAAAAGAACAATGATAGCTATAAATTTTTTTTTTCTGAAAAAATATGAATTATGAAATATAAAAAAAACACGTTTTTGTTAATAACAAAACAACCGTGATAGCTATTTGTTTTATTATAAAATATAGATATTTTACTTCTATTTCAAATGATAACTTTATTTATCAACTCAAAATTTATATAAATTTGATATAAATAAATAATAAATAAATAAATTTAAAAATTAACAATTTTTAATATTCGTAAATGAATTTAATTATAATTATGCAATAAATTTTTTAAAAAATTATAAATTTTGTTATTAAAAATTAATTAAAGGAATCAACAAATTACGGTTGAGAAAGCTACGGGCCAATGAATTGGCAGCGGTTTTTTAAGTGTCCTAGCCTTAAGTGTGCGTGTGTACCACGTTGCAAGTGTGATTAAGGGATTGTAAAGCGAGAAGGAGATGCGCGAGTGTATATAGGTGGGTTTGAGGAATGATTTTGCGATTATGAAGGAAGAGTGGAGGATTGGAATGAAATGTCGAAAGTTTTGTACTTACTCTGTATCGTGAGTCGAATGCGGGTTTGTTGAGAGTATTTCGAATGGATTTCGAATGATATTCGTCTTTCTAGGACTTTTTTGAAGAGTGATTAACAAGGAATAGGGGAGGGTTGCTCACTCGTGGTTATCATCGCCTAAAGCTGGTTACCACGCGGTTCTCGAGTGTGACGATATATTACGGCATCGGACAACAATGATTAGATATGTAAAATATCATTTTATTAAATGTATTTCGGGTTCGATATTTTAAATACGAAATTGACAAAGTTACATTACAATTTAGTATTGTAAGAAGAACCACAATGTTAATAATGTAATTTTATCATTTTCGAATTTTTCTTTAAAACAACGATTAAAAAGTTGTAATAATTAATATGGATGTTCTACAATACTTTTAAAACATTTTGACATTCTTTACTGCCTATTAAAGAATCACTTCTTTATAGCAGGCCTTCCAGAGATCATTTCCTTTCTTTTGTATTTTAATTTTAACCCATAACATCAAAAGCTATGATCGAAAATGCTACGAGTGCCACCACTGGGTAACTCTAGCCTGAAGGAAAATTTACTACATATTTAAAAATAAGAATGAATTTTTGTAAATAGACGACATTAAAATGAGTGAAATACTAAATAAAATAACGTATGGTCAATCAGAACCCCAAAAATATTACGAATATTAGTAATAACTATATCGACTTGAATGTTCTCATAGTTTGTGTTCAAAATTAATTTAAATTAATAATTGAAATCTTTAATGATCAAAATCGTAACTCAAATAATCAATTAATTGCAGCGAAAACCTTGAAAAACTTGCGTGGGTAACATAACCTATAAATTACGAAATTGAAAGATCATAATTTTTTTTAATTTCAAGACTTGAGCGCGCTTCGTGTATAAATTTTAAGTATTTTTCCAAAATTTCAGCCCAATCGGTTAATTATTCAAAGAGAAAACTTTGAAAAACTAGACGTGTTCTTGTTTATGCACATACTGATTGTGCACATATTAATTGTGCACACTTTAACATTGGTATATATCTATATATATAGATCTGTACCAATGCTATCTGTGCACAATAAATATGTGCACAATCCTTATGTGCACAAACAAGAACATGCCAAAAACTAACTGATGGGACTTCGGCCTCCCCTTAAGGTGGCACGCCAATTTTAAATCTGAAAAATAAAGGTTTCTATTAAACAAAAATCTTAAAATATTCTTACCTGATGGTATTATATCGAAGATTTTCAGCCAAACCTGATGTGATTAGCTTTTTTTTCACTGAAATATCAGAATTTGCAATAAGATAACTGGAGAGTGTAAAACATTTCATTGCCATCAAGTTTATTTGAGAAATTTCAATGGATTGACTTCCAATTTGAACTGGTTATTTAAAATATGTTTCCTTACATACTGAGTGAAATGTATTATCTTAAAATTAATTTTTTCACATTTGTTAATAGAGATTTTAATTTTTTTAATTAAAATATCTTAATTTTTATGACAAATATTTTAATCACTTTTTTGACTTTTTGCTCCACTCTTTTTGTGAGAAAACATAAGTCAATCCGTTGAAAATTCACAAAGCAACTTGACGGCAGTGAAGTGTTTCACACCACTCTTTACAGTTATTTTATTGCAAAGTCTGATATTTCAGTGGAAAAAAAGATAACGACATCAGGTTTAGCTGAAAATCTTTGTTATAATACTATCTAAAGGTAAGATTATTTTCAGATTTTTCAATAATTGATAAATTAATGCTTACCAAGTTAATATTCATAGGAACTTTTATTTTTCAGATTTGACACTTATCGCCTTAACTTTTATTATTATATATTCACCTAAAGGTAAACATTCAGATGTATAAAACTCGCTTGTCATCGAACGTGTCATATGATTCGATATTCGGTTGTGAATAAAATTTCGCCTACCTAATATAAAAAGAAAAAGTAGCTTATTGAAAATACAAGGTATTTGTACGATATGGAGAATGACGCCGATAAGTTTTACATTGGGATTATATCTTTTATGCCCCTCTTTTTAATCAAACACAATAATAACTACAAATTCCAGCGGCAGCCAACGTGCAGCCGGAAGAAGATCAATTCTATTGCGAATTATGCACTTTCGTCACGAATTTAAAAAGGATTCTGACAAGGCACATGAAGGTTCATCATCCTCAGCATCAAACAATCAACATGGGTGATTACATTACGTGCGAGGGGTGTAAGAATTTCATCACAATATCGAATTTGCGGAGTCACGAGGAGATTTGTGGCAAAGAGCCAGTATTCCTGTGTAAATTTTGCGATAAAAAGTGGAGCACAATGAGACTTTTGAAAATTCACATGCGCTCTGCGCATACGAACATTAAAGGTGAAGAGTTGAAGATTATTTTTAGCGAACTTGACGAGCCCGCAAAAATGTACACTGAAAAAAAAGTACAGGAAAAAGTACTAAACGTTCAATAAAAATTATCATCTTGTGCAGGGAACGCGACCACAGACTGTAAAAACCCAAAAAATTACCATACTTTATTAGAAATTTTACCAGAAATATAGGAAAATTTACTATACTCTATTGTAAAATTTACTGTAAAGTATGGTAATTTTTCGGATCTTTACAATCTGTGGTAGCTTTACGAGACAGTATAGTAATTTTTCCAAAACTTTTCTCTCAGTGTACGCTTTTATAGAAGAAGCCCAGAATTTTGTGATCAGTTCGTTATTCTCTATCACTTTTTATTTTTTTTTATTGATTTAACCATTTTTCAAAAGCTTCAGACTGACTTTCTCTATTGCTATTGTAGATCAACGAACTCAAGCTGCTGCATGCAATGAGAATACCAGTTTACAGGGTAAGTATATGACAAAATATTAACTTAAAATTCTCCAAGCCTACACAATATATTAATCGTTAATTTAATCTAAAAACAAAAATAAAAAACAACAGGCAAGGTCCTGCTCTACTGTCCAAAATCCGAAGAGAACCAGCCGCACATCCTCACGACCAACAACCTGGTGCGGCAAGAGGTACACGCGTCACGGCACCGCCCGTGACCACGTGAACCGGAAGTGCGCCCCCAGCCAGGAATACAAGTGCCCGCACTGCGACAAAATCTGGCACGTGAGGTGCAAATGCCTGAAGCACCTGAAGTATCACGAGCAAAAGGACGCGGAGGACGCGCAGGGGCCCAAAGCGTGCAAGAACTGAGGCATAACATTCGCCACGAAAGCGGGCCTGAAGGTGCACATGTGGAACTGTAAACCACTCGGGATCGCTGTCGACACTCCGACGACTATGAATTGGACAGAACACATGGGTATATGTGCAAATCCAAGGACTACAGACAACAACTGGGGTACAAAAACGGAAAAAATTTTTTTTGAGGGCACACCTACCACATAAGGTTTTTTCGGTTCTTTGGGGGTCCCCCAACATGAGAATACTCGTGAACACTCATTATCCGTTGCCAAACTTTTTTGCCGACGAAATCAATTTTTCTTATGGAAATTTAACATGGGAAAAATGGATGAAAAGTAGTCATTGATGATTGACCAATAGCAAACTATTGAAGAGGCCAAACCAAATTCCACAAAAAGCGATTAAAGTTGAAGAATAGAGCTTTAATTTGAGATGAGAATCGTTAAAATCGGTCGATTCTGTGCAAAGCTAGGTGAATTTGAAAATGGCGAATAATGACGAAAATGGGAGCTATTTTTCAAACTCACGTAATTCTTCAAATTTTTGTCATTTTTCGCCATTTTCAACTTCACGTAGCTTTGCACAGAATCGACCGATTTTAACGATTCTCATCTCAAATTAAAGAAGCTCCATTCTTCAACTTTAATCGCTTTTTTGTGGAATTTGGTTTGGCCTCTTCAATAGTTTGCTATTGGTTAATCATCAATGACTACTTTTCGTCCATTTTTCCCATGTTAAATTTCCATAAGAAAAACTGATTTCGTCGGCAAAAAAGTTTGGCAACGGATAATGAGTGTACACGAGTATTTTCATGTTGGGGGACCCCCAAAGAACCGAAAAAACCTTATGTGGTAGGTGTGCTCTCAAAAAAAAATTTTTCCGTTTTTGTACCCCAATTGTTGTCTGTAGTCCGCGGATTTGCACATATACGCATACGGTGAAGAGTAAATGTGTTGAATAATCGTGAGATCAAAGTGCTGGAGATAAAGGTAATATTTTTTGCTTGTATAAGGTAACTGGCTTTATAAGGATTCGATCACACATGCGTATAGGAAAACTTAATTAAACATATGAGTTGATAAAAAAAGTGAAAAATAAGGATGTAGTTATTTTAAAATTTTCCGAATCTTTTCCACTTATTTACAAGAGTATTAATCTCAAAAGTGGCCGTATTAGGTACATACTTTAACTGCACAGTTAGACATTATTTTTGTGTAGCTCTTAGCACAGTTAATTGTATAAATTGAAGCTGATGGCCAATACTACCAGGGTTTGTTAATAAATAATACAGGATTTTTTTACTTTTTTTTACAGCTTCAATTTATACAACTATAATTCAACCTACCATTCGCTACATTTAACCAATTAGCACGGTTAATTTCATTTTTGCAGTGTCTAGTAGAAGATACATTGTATTTAAATGTATGTTTATAAATTTTTATAGTTTGTTTTAAAAAAAATTGTTTGGAATTAATTAGCCGAATTAGCGAACATAATCAAAACGCTTTTTTTACGTTTTGGCTTCGTTCAATGTCAATTCCATGGTTGTATTGTCGGGTATAAGCTACTTATTATGGAGCTGCAGGCCGAAAGTGAAACGCTTTAATTGGGGCCCGACGTGCGCGCGAAATTTGCGCAGCGCCTCAACGGCGATCTCCGTGAAGACAGGGTACACGGTGACCTAGGTTGACCAGCAAACCATACGGTCACTTGGATATGTGAATTTCACTCCCTGGAAAAAGGGAACTATGTCTTCATTTGGGTGGATGAGCACAGTGATGTGGCCGCCCTAGACAATGTCGCCGGCTCTGCATCTGTAATCGGAGTAGAAAGAATGATTTTTAATTCAAATTGAAAAAAAAAATTTGTTGAATCGTTTGTATTAATTAAAATATGACGGTTGCATACAAAAATAACGATTAATTTTAGTAATTCACAATTAAAGGTTTATCGGTGTATAAAGTGTAGTACTTTCTAACAACCCTATTACCTTACAAAGAAATACATAGTAAAAATTGTCAAGTGAAATTATCAAGTGAAATATACCATCCAACCTTTCTCTAAGCTTTTCGAAGAACTGCACCCTGAAGTTCTTGTAATTGAAATTCTCGTAGTGAAACCGATGATCGTACAATCTGTTCTCGAACAGTATCACGCAGCTCCTCTCTCCAGGCGTAAAAAACGGACCCAACATCTCCTGGGGCAGCTCCTCTTGCTCCAGCTCTGAGAATCTCTTCGCATACTCGTAACTAATCATTAGCGTGCAGCAGGTTGACATAAAAGGTGACAAAAACAACATGTTTACCGGATTGTAAGTGTACCCATTAACGAGACGCGCCAAACACACGTTTATCAATATCAAGCAGCCACGAGGACGCATGAGATTCCTGACGGGGAAACGTTCTGGAAAAAGTTTTAGAATATTCATGAGATATTCTCTATAATGTGAATGGTAAATTTATTAATATGTAAATTTATAAATATGCATTACCCATATGTTCGTACTTTGTAGTATCCCTAGGATCTGACCTGCAGAATTGGATCGTCAATATTGGTACTAGGAATTGTACTTTCACGATTTCATCGTAAACCACGGGATCGTGATAATGATGGGTAGTATGCTCAGGGCAAAATCATGCGTGAAGAGCATTTGGAAAAATTCCCGTCTGTTGAACTCATTCATCATTGTTGAAGACCATTCGCTACAATTGTAAGACATTGTAATCATCAAAAAGAACTTTGCGGTTAAGTCGAATACATAGTAAAGTGAACATAGAACTCACATATTTACTGAATGAGCCGACAATAAATCGCGAACATTCAAATATCTCAAAAAATTGTCGACGACTTCTGGTAAATTGAACACATCGAGAATAGCTGCCTGCCCATTGCCTTGCACTTGATTGGCCACTAGTTTTTCCACACCGTTTCCTTGTTGTGGTCCCGCTGCAACGACGATCCCATTCTGTTCTTCTTTTTGCACTAACAATTTTTTAATAATTAATGTTGTGTGTTATTACTTTGAATTTTTTTCCTTTTTTTCTTTATCATTTTTGTTACATTTTAACCTGATACTTGTATGATTTGTATATGATGCATGTGATATGATATGAAGTTATTCAATGATTAAATGAATTGCTAACTTCAAAACGCATTTAGAAATTCATTAGTAAATATTCACTGGTTGGTAAATCACAATATAAAAGCAGTACAATGCAAACCACTAACAGTAAAATGATAAAAATATTCAGAAAAACGTGATGGCACAAACATTTGATAATGACATTAATTTATATTGAAATTTAGATCGGATATATATTATATAAAGACGGGATTATAAAAAAAACCGCTGCCAATTTATTGGCAAGATGCTTCCTCAAACTAATTTATTGATTCCATTTTTTAAATTTAAAAAACAAAAGTAAATTTTTTACAACAAAACTTTATTAATAAATAAAACTGTTTTCTTTCTGGTTCTTTGTTGTTTGTTAAACAATTTGACTGAATATAAAAAATATCTTTTCTGTTTTTTCATTTATGTATCCTATACAAACAATTAGTTATTGTTATAAAAAATGTTAAAGAAATACATTAGTTTGAGAAAGAAAAGTATGTATTGGCAATAATCTAATAAATATTTGTTTTGAAACAGGCATTTAACTACTATCCTGCTCGACTTAGTGGTTTAAAGTTAATCCATCATTGTAATAATCATACAAATATAATAACTAAGTTATACTTCTTAACAAAAGACAATGAATCGTTTTGAAATTTAACAGAGGTAGTTATTTTCATATAAGAATCGATATTTCTATGAAATATTTTTATGAAATTTTTACGAAATTCATATTTTGAAAGTCAATTATTATCGTTGCCCTAGTACACGTTGCCGCGGGACTCAATCTGAAATTACTTTCTCGGGGATATGCCCTAGTACACAATAATTATTTTATTTATATATGATATACAAATTAAATAGAACTATTGCATATTTTGCTCTAAAACTTTATATTTGTGTTTTGGGGCTAATTTGGAATGAGTAAAAAAATTTTGACCAACATAACCTCTTGAAATTTTAACACAATGCTGTACTCGATAAGTGTAATAAGTGGTAAAAATTTTGAGTCAATTAATCAAATATTCTTTTTAAAAATGCAAATACAAGAAATTTATAAAAAAATTTTTAACCTTAAATATCTTTGGTCACAACAGTCAGATTTTTTTGGGCAAAGAACTGACTCCTTAGATATAAAAAAGCTAATTCTATGCCAAATTTCAAACATTAACTTTTACTCCTATTATCGTAAAGGAAAAAAAACGCACATTTATTTATCCAGAGTAAAAAATACATTACATTACATTGGAAGAGTAATCCTGCCGAGGAAAATAAAATTTTCTGTGTGCAGGTCTGGAGTATAGTATAACTTAATAACTAAACTTAAAACTAAAATAACAATCTTTGTTCAATAAACTTTCAATAGAATTTAAAAAATTCAGTAATATGTATATAATGTGGTTAAAGCCTTTATACTCGTATTCAGACTTTCGTTTCTATAATAAAATACAATAAGGAAACAGATTTCGTATAATTTAGCTTGTTAAAGGATATTTTCGATAATCCATCTTTTAATCTTATAGTTATTAGTTCTTTTTCCTATTTCTAGAGTTTTGAGCTCATTTGGCAGCTGATTGAAAATTTTAATTGCAGTTATATAATTGTTTTTATCACTTACTCTTTTGTCTATTTTTGGTAATAAGATAGATTTATTTCTTGTTTTACTACTTGAATATATATATATATATATATATATATATATATATATATATATATATATCAGATTGTTGTAGTAATACTTTAGTCACATGCAAATAGTTATTTTATATTCATAGATTTTTCTTGCACAAAAGTATTTTGAAAGACTAGTTTGAGTACTCTGTTTTGAATACTTTGCAATAGGTGAAAATTGGTTTTGTAAACTCCTCCTCATGCAATTATTCCATAATTAATTACACTATGAAATAACGCATAATATATCACCTTTAGCGTATCAGTTTGCATAAATTTATTAATTTTGTAAAAAATAAAAATTAAGTAACTTGTTTTTTTTATTAGATAGTTAATGTGTTCATGCCACTTTAGATCATAGTCGAAGATTACTCCTAAATATATATAGTTGAGTGTACGTTCGTGGTGTATGTATTTTATTAAGGTAGCGGACATCAAACGAACCAATAGTTGTAAAAAATTATTATTGCTTTATTGCCAACGTTTTGGGAGCGTTTGTATACTCCCCTCTTCAGGGCATAGTAAACAATATCAATTAAACATGTTGGTCGGTCCTATTGCAAATAACAATACATTGGCTACACCAAACAAACGAAGTTTTGTGTTGTATAATCATGTTGATATCGGATTGGTCGAGCGTCGTCTCCGATAAATCAACTACAACTTTTAGTTTATAGTTTTGCAGTTGTAGTTGATTTATCGGAGACGACGCTCGACCGATCCGATATCAACATGATTATACGACACGAAAGTTCGTTTGTTTGGTGTAGCCAATGTATTGTTATTTGCAATAGGACCGACCAACATGTGTAATTGATATTGTTTACTATGCCCTGAAGGGGGGAGTATACAAACGCTCCCGAAACGTAGGCAATAAAGCAATAATAATTTTTTACAACTATTGGTTCGTTTGATGTCCGCTACCTTAATAAAATACTCTTAAATATTTACAATTTTCAACTCTCCTTAATTTTTCATTATTTATAAATATATCAAGATTTTTAGGAACACTATCGTAATAATTTCCGAAGGTTATATACACAGATTTGCTTATGTTTAAAGTTAGTTTGCCACTGGATCAGCTATATGTTTAACTAATGTTTTGAGTGTCTTAGTATTTATTTTATCGACCCCTCCACTCTTATTATTTTTTCAAAAATAATTTTTTTCTCGGAAACAAATCAACACAACCTCTTCAAATTTTAACACAATGTTGTACTCGATAATTGTAATAAGTGGTAAAAATTTTGAGTGGAAAAATGAAAAAGTTTTTGAGATATTAATTAAAGAAATATAAACCATATTTTCATTAATAACAAATGACAGGCTAGAGATAATTTAAATTAAAATAAAAGAAATTGTAGGTAATTTAAAGACCTTTTAATAAAAATTTAGTTTATTAAGTAACACTGGCTGAAACAAATTAAAAAATTAAAAAAACGAAAAATTAAAAAACGTTTTTTTGGTTATAAAAAAAAATCGGTAAAATCAAAAAGTAGGTTATGCTCTCTCTATTCTCCTCCGAAACGAAGAGAATAAGCCTTTTCCGATGTAAATCGATCGATCGGTTCAAAAGTTATCGCCTGTACACACACACACATACACACACACACACACACATACACACACACACACACACACACAAGCACACACACACACACACACACACGCGAATTTTTTTTTTATCAAAAACAACGGATTTTAGCTCCAAAAGTCTTAAAACATGTTTTTGAACATTTTTTGTTTCAAAAATTTTGTTCACCGTTACCAAGCTTCCTCTTTGAGGAAGCAAAATATATTTTAAAAATTAAAAGGTCAAAAAGAAACTTTTATATAATCTTGATCATAGTACTAACAACCATAATAGCATTAAAATTACAATCATATATATAAATTCTTAAAAGCAACTGCACAATCATCACAACCTGCATCAGAAGTCACATTTTTTATGGCTACGTCAATTCGCGATATTCATCAACTCAATCACAAAAATCGTCAATTTATCCGTCAAATAAAATACTTCAGCAGTCATAAGTTATGATCAATATAGCCGACTCATTTTCCGAGTGTTTTAACCTCGAATTTTCACCTAAATAAAAAAAATCCCACTTTGATCTCCAAAAATTTTCCAAAAAATCTTAAAACATTAAAAATGAAGGTTCACATTATCGCGTACAGAAAACGATTCGTAACATATATTGACAGTAAGTACACATTTCGTACACTGAGAAAAAAGTTTTATAATTTTTACAATACTTATATATAGGAAAAATTTCTTTACTGTACGGAGAATCCTACCACAAGATCGCACAAGTGAGATATTTACTAAAATTCTAATAACTTTTACACTAAAAGTATGAAAAAATTACTAAAAAATTAATAAAAGTTATTATACAAAAGTAGAAAAAATTACTAAACAGCATGATAAAAAGTAGATTTCATAAATTTTACAAAATTGTAATATAAATTTTACCTAGAAAACTAGTAAATTTTATTATACTGGATAAAAATTTTTCCTGTACAATATAGTAATTTTAGGAGTACACATGCGCGCATACGCGCTACCATCAAAACAACATAACATCGCGCCGAGTCATTCTAACCTGCAATTTTGTTGAAGAAAACTTGTTTTATATATAATATAGATAAGTTTTTTTATTAATTACTTTGATCAACACTTAGATAATTATCCAGAGATTAATATCCAATTTGTTTTTAAAGTTTGATAAGAAAATAATTCACTTTTATAAGTATTGTTATACTGTAACATATGTAGACGATTCGAATTTCATCATCGTAAATGTTCGTTATCAGCGCAAATGGTAAGGAGATCGCGTCAATTCGAAGACCCAGATTCGATTACCCATTCCGAAGAGATTTTTTTTCATCGTTTAAATTTAATATAATTTAAGCAGATCTGTTTATACTTAATAAATTCCTTAATAAAATGAATAAAATCGATGAAAAAATTTTTTTTCTAAAAATTTTCGAGAGTGTATAAAAATGACTATACTGTTTTATAAAAACTATTAAACAAAATTAATTGTGATAAGGAACAAACTGTAAGCTCGTTTGTATATTTCGTTGAATCTTTTTTGACAATTTGTGAAAATATACTTATATTTTACTTCTAATAAAAAACAATTATATTATAATAACAATTAGCTTCTATTCATTACATCAGCCAATCATTTAACTCACCCATTCTTTTTCTAGTTCCATCCTTTTTATTTACCTATAAGTACGTGCAAAATACTCGAATTTAAATTGCACAATAAGTATAAGAGTTTATAAACGACTTCATTAAGAGGGTGTGGTACTCATGTACTCTGTTTTACCGGCAGAACACGGTAAATTCTATATTATTAAAATAAATATATCGAATTACGTCTTATAAAGAGATAGTTGCCCTGCGCAATGTAATAATCTACCAGCCTACGCAGTTTTGAGCTCAAATATCAACGGCATCCTAACAAATTTTGCGAACAAAAATAATCGAAATTTCGTTCGCAAAATTTTTTAGGGTGCCGTTGATATTTGGGCTCAAAACTGCGCAAGCTGGTAGATTATTACATTGCACATGGCAACTATCTCTTTATAAGACGTAATTCGATATATTTATTTTAATAATATAGAATTTACCGAGTTCTGCCGGTAAAACAGAGTGCATGAGTACCACACCCCCTTAATTACGTTATGTCGATAAAAGAAACTGACACGAACATAAACTAATAGTACATTTCGACACTGGTGCGGAAGGTGATGATTTACTTCATGTGACGTTTCGAACGGTATTTTATACCACGAGTACCGAAAAATCATACCAAAGTTGTGATTTTGAGGTTAGAGTGGTATAAATATATATTATACACCTCAAAATATTTATTTCAATGGTATTAATTGTAAGTATTTCGCAGCCATGGGGCTGCTAATCCTTGATAACGCAGTTATTAGAAAAAATCCTGAAACAAGTCAACTTTGATTTTTAATTTTAACAATAATTATTTAATTTTATTGCACATATTATATACAAAAATAGTTTAAAAAATAAGGTTTTTCTAAAATAAAAGGTAAGGGTTGCCACCCCCGGGGACCAAATTATACTTGCTAGTTTCGTCATTCAAAGAGAAAAATTTTCCATTTTGTTTCATTTGAAAACATTAATTAGAACTTAAGATATTAGGAAAAAACTGTTTTCGGGGGTAAACTTTAAGGGCGGTTTTACCCCTTTAATTGATTGATTTTAATGGATTGGGTCGATAAAAAAAATGCGTGGCTCTTATTTTTCGATCCTCTACAACATATTAAAAATTCAGGAAAATCGGAGGCGGACACCTCGGGTAGTTTCCTTGTCAGATGGATGGCAGCCACAAACTTAAAAACTTCGATAACAGTTTAGAATCAATCAGAAGGAATTTAGAAAATAGAGGAAAGGCAGGGAGTAAAAGTCATATGGCAGTCACTCACGGTGACTATATAAAATCATCTGTTTTAGAAGGAAAAGTAACAATCAGATGGGTTTCTACTATAAAGAAAATGAAGCGGACATGACTAAACCACTTCCCTTTGATACGCACAAATATTTAAGAGATAAAATAATGAATTTAGAATAAAACATAAAATCAGAGAAACAACACTATACACAAATACACATAAAAGATAATAATAAATATAAAATCAGGTGGTCTTGTATATATATGTGTATTTACTTTCTTTCAGAGACAACTCAGGCAAACCTCAATGAAGAGCAAATTAATTAGATAGATGTCAGAGTTTTTATATGTATTAAACCTTTTTATTTTTGTATAAATAAATAACATTTATAGCAAAATTCAAAGGGAGTAATTTATTCAGAGTATAATAAAGAATTAAAAGTAAATCAGAAGGTGCGTACCCTCAAAGGGAGGGAGTGTAAGGGAGAATCCACGCGATCACCCTACCCCTACCTCTTACCCCATACCCGTACCCCGTCGGATCTTCTTGTAGGGTTCACCATCTTGACTACTATATGTTCATCGTCGAGTTCGATAGTGATCCGCTTCTCTCGTTCACTATCGAACTCGCCGATGAGCATATAGTAGTCAAGATGGTGAACACTAAAAGAAGATACGACGGGGCACGGGTACGGGGTAAGGGTGCAATCACATGCGTTCCGAAAAATTAGACGGAACCATTTAAGCCCGTGAGAGCGAGAGAGAGGTTTTTCCGTGAATGTCTCTCTTGCTCTCACGGGCTTAAATGGTTCCGTCTAATTTTTCGGAACGCCATGGGATCGTACCCTAAGGGGCAGAGGTAGTGTGATCGTGTGGATTCTCCCTACGAAACATGTGGGTTTTGAGTCCACGCACCAATGCAACATTGCGCCATGCGTTGTACTACGGACAGTGCAGAGATGACGCCACCCGACAGCAGAGGAGCGCAGTGGACAAACTGCCGACTCCCTTCTACACCAGTGATCAGCGGTGCTAGACAAAAAATTTTCCCCACGAGTGCTAGCTGACTTCAGAGCGGTTAGGTTCGGGAGTGCGCCGCGCACTCCCGAACCTAACCGCTCTGAAGTCAGCTAGCACTCGTGGGGAAAATTTTTTGTCTAGCACCGCTGCCAGTGATGGGCCCCGGAGTTCGAAAACGGGAAATAATAACTAGATCTAGTTATTTTCGACCAGTGCTAAGTTCATGGCAGAGAATTTGCTTTAGTGAGTGACCGAGTGTAAGCGCGATGTTGCAACGTGTATTTCAGAGTCAGGTCAGGCTAGTTAAACTGGCTCCATCCCCATGCTGCATTCTCAGCAAATTCTCTGTCTTGAACTTACTAGGAGAGGCCGCGAACTCCCAGATCACGGATTCGGCTCAAACTTTGCGATATATTTTTGAATGTAGAAATATAAAGAAAGCTGCAATATTAGACCCTAACGCTCAACAAAACTGAAGTTCTGCGCCTTTTTAGCTTTATTTTGAAAAAAGGCTTGAAAAAAAGCTCTTCTTGAAACGGTAACCATTTAACTCCGGGGAGTCTTAAATATAATTTCAAAAATAGAAAATAAAACTAGAGAAAATGAACTTTCATTTGCTTTTTTAAGAATTAAAAAATGTTGATTTCTTCAAAAGTTATGTAAGTTTAAAATTGAGCATCGAAAGTGCATCAAAATATGCCGGCAGTCGAACAGTTTAATTTTAGGGATTAAACAGTGCATTTTCGATGCTCTATTCTAAACTTTTATAACTTTGGAAGGAATCAACATTTTTTAATTCTTAAAAAAGCAAATGAAAGCTCATTTTTTCTAGTTTTATTTTCTATTTTTGAAATTATATTTAAGACTTCCCGGAGTTAAATGGTTACCGTTTCAAGAAGAGAAGCTAAAAAGGCGCAGAACTTCAGATTTTTTTAGCGTTGGGGTCTAATATTGAGTTGGGGTCTAAGTTTGAGCCGAATCCGTGATCCAAAGTTCGCGGTCTCTCCTCCTGGTTAGCACTAGTCGAAAATAACTAGATCTAGTTATTATTTCCCGTTTCCGAACTCCGGGGTCCATCACTGTTCTACACGCTCACGCCTGTACCATGCTCGCGCCAACGACGGCGCGACTCTCTCTCTCTCTCTCTCTCTCTCCTGTGCCAAACACCGAACGTCCAGATTATTTGATTTAATATACCCGATCCAACATATCGGTACAATAAAGGCAAAACAAAGCTATCGGAAATGATTCATAAAAGATAACTCTATTATTTATTTTGCGTAAACATATTTTTTAAATAATTATTAAATCTTTTAAATGTACGATAATGAAAAAGCAAAGTTTTTAAATAAGTTAATGCATACTAAATAATCTAGATAATGCATACTATAAATATTTATATGCATATTAAATAAACTAGTTATTAACTGTATTTCGTGAAATTATTGGTATGAAAAATTATTGAATTGTCTCCTTATATAAAGCGTTGAAGGTTTCTTAAACATTATCTTATGTAGTACAATGTAGTATAACTATACTGATGTACTAGAAAATTTTTGAAACAACGATGGAAGCAGCTATTTTAATCATTATTTTAAGACTTTATATGAAATTATATGTCGCACACCCTATCCATGATATGCGAATTTATGAGTGCGGACATTCTTTGATTTAAGATATCTCGGAAATAGATAAAGATATTTAGACGTTTAAAATTGGAAATATGAGAGGGTGAATGAGACTTTACGATGGTGCCATTGGTTGTTACTACTAAACTCCCCTAACTATTATAAAAGAACCTGACAATGGGGGATAAACTGTTCAACCAGTTCCAGACCCAGAACCAATAAATATTCTTGAAATTAATAATATATAATTCTAGGGGGAAGAAATAAAAATCTCATATTATTCATTCGAGGAAAAGCTAAAAATATTAAAAATCCACAAAAACAGCCTTTTGTGCTCTTTTAGGTTAGGATATCCCAAAATTCTGACGTGGTAGGACAATTCTGCGACCAGATTTGGATTCAGCAGTGGAACACGCATTTACATTTATTTATATTTATGTACGTTTTTTTACAGAAATTTGCACGAATTTGTACGAATTCTACATTTATATACAAAAAATTAGAACACCAATTTTCTACTTCTAAGAATATAAAAAATTATAAACATGAATATTTCAACAAATTTTGAATTTTGAATTTTCTTTTTAATAATTTAATAAGTTACAATTTTTAAATTTAATAATTGTTTACATTATAATGTTTAAATTTAATAGTTTACATAATAGAATACAAAAGATTAAGTTTGAGGAAGCTAAGTGCCAATGAATTGGCAGCGGTTTTTTTTATAAGTAATGACTTACATATTTATAAAAATGTACAAATTTTTTGACATATAACTTAGTTGTAGAAGCTGATGGTAGAGTTGTTTTATAATAAGTGTATTTGATCCTAATGGCCGTATCTACCAAGTGGTATGTTGTTTATTATGTCAAAGGTTGTAATAAAACACAACACATGTATATATTTTCTTTCATCGACGTTTCGGACATTTTATTGTATGTCCCTCTTCAGGAGATAAAAACTTAGTCAACGGGCGAATATCACAGGGAGAGACAAGTGGGGTCTAGGTAGGTATGGGTGACATTTTATTGATTATCTCTTTATTTAAAAACTATTGCCATATACATAATATCTTTTGTTAATATATAATTATCAATTAAATATTTAATTATTGTGTTTATCGATAGTCATACTCATCTAATGAAATTGCGAATATCACACAGTCTATCCAGCTTATAAGTAGTTTATTTATATTATTACTTGTTGTGTTGTTGTCAGCTATCGATTTCTCAGTCCCACATTGTTCGAGTAAGTATGTGGCTAATTTCATATATTTCGCTTTTATAAAAAAAAAACATAAAAGTGCGTGCTAAGTGCGCTTTGTTAACCTCTATTAAGAAATAGTTCATGTAAATATATTTTCCATATATTTTTATAAAAAAGGTGCACTTCCCCGATTATCGCTGCAAGTCTAATAAAAAGAATTTATACAGTATTTTTATTACTTCTTTTTTTGTATATGTGAAAGTAAAGTATTAATAATACAAGGTTATAGATAAAATCTAGGTGACAGTAGAAAATAAAACATTTTTCACACTTATCTTATACGATAAATTATATGGCAAAATCAATATTGCAAAATAATTTGATGCGATATTTTCGCAGCAATACATTGAGCAAATCAAATCGTCAATTGAACGATTAAAAAAACCGCGAGTTTATCGTTTGCTTACATAATGAGTCGACTGTACTGCAAGATTTTTTAGTCAGATAATAACAGAACTCATATATGATTTTCTTGTTCAAGCGGTCAAGATAGCATTTATTGACTAAAGGAGACGCTATTGAAGCCAGTTGAACGTCTAACTTCCGAGCGAGCGCACTAGAAATCTTCAGGATCAGTATTTTTTAGGAATTATGGATATCAAAGGAAAAGTCGCTATTGTTACTGGCGGGACTGGCGGAATAGGATTCGCCACTGCTCAAGAATTACTAAAACATGGTGCCAAGGTATTACTTAGATTTTTTAATAATACAAGTAATTTTTTCACATAAAGAATATTTTCGTATCAAACGAAATGTGCGTAATATTTTAGTATGTGGCAATACTCGATGTAAAAGAAACGACAGGGCGTGCCGCTACTTGCATCGAAAAGTTAGATAAAGAATTTGGCAAAGGGCGAGGTTCCTTTCGCGTATGCGATGTAACTAAGAAAGATGATTTTGCAGGTACTTGTGTTGTAATAAAAATAATTCACCTTTGCGACAAAATCCTTTAAAAAAATTTCAATTTGTAGCTATTTATGAAGATGTTGCCAAAACTCAAAAAACAGTTGATATACTTGTTAACAACGCTGGAATTTTAAGCGACACGCAAGGAGACCTGATGATTGATATCAATTTAGTAAGTACTAGTAGAATCATGTTAGTCAAAAGTTTTAATTTAAATTTAAATGAAAAATACTATCGAAATAAATATTTTATAGAAATAATATGATACTTCGTATTATATGCTGTTCTTTTTCACTTGTCTAGAAAGGAGTTATCAATTGCACTTTATCTGCCATTGAAAGAATGGGAAAACACAATAAAGGCAATGGTGGAGCAATCGTAAATGTATGTTCAGTCGTGGGATTAACGACTTATCCGGCGTTTCCTATATACGTTGCGACAAAGCATGGTGTTTATGGCTTTACAAGATCTTTAAAGGTATGTAGATTTAATTATTCTCGAATTCCCTAGCGTATAAAATGTTTTCAGTTTATTAAGTATGAGACACACCTTTGTCGCTATACAGTTCATATATGACTACTCCTTTAAACTATAATATTTTAGATTTTATTATTTTTACAAAAAATATAAAAAAAAAAACAAGATAAGCATACGAATTATTTTTTGCTTAGCCTATAATCGTGATACAGACAAAATAGGAAACTATGTCTTTTGAAACATTACTATGTTTTTTGTAAAATTATAATATTCAATAAAATGTTATTTTTATTTGGAACAACAGTCATAAATAATCGTTACTCTTATGTGTCAATTTTTGAAACAGGAACATTATGAAAATATTGGTGTTCGCGCGATGGCCGTTTGTCCGGGTGTCACGCAAACTAATTTTCTTGAGAGGGTTTGGCGGAAGGAGGCTCTTGGCTTTGTTCATGATAAATTTTTGGACGAACTACTTCACTGCTCGGATACTATCCAGCCGTAAGTAGAGAAAACATATGTATCTTTTTTTTCATAAAAATGTTACGTTAAATTTGTATTTCAGACCGGAGAATGTGGCTGTTGCTATCGTTAAAATGATACAACAAGGAGAGCCCGGCGCTGTTTGGGTATCTGACGAGAACGAACCACCGTATGCTATAAAGGACGTACCGCATTACAAAGAAAGAAAAATCACGTCATAATAATAAGCATAAAATAAATAATCGAGTATTTTATAAATTCGCTTTATTGATTTGAATTGCTATAAAAAATTGTGCATCTTATTTTACTGTTTCTTAGAGCGTTTATATTACAATTCCATAAATATACATCAGTTAATCAGTAACAGGAACGAGTTTCAATTTGAAAATAACAATAATGTTGTCATTCGTAACAATTAAATACTCAAGTGTTAAATATTTTGGCTATGAGTAAATCCTTATAAATATAAGTTTTATATTACTTAATCGAGTTTGTATTCGCCTTAATCAACAAAGTTGTATTTGGTACGTTATAATGAATAAATGAACATGTCTAACGTTATTGAAAAGTAATTACTTCTTCAAAAGAACTTTTCAATGTGCATTTTTCAACGCGCAGACTTCCTTGCGTGTTATACTGAGCTTTGCATTATAGTTAACTTCTTAAATAAAAAGTTTATCAGATTGTACAACAATTTTATTTATAAGTAATAAGCGCTCAGTTTATTATGAGAACTTGTGTTTCGATATTCTTTATTACTACATTCTAAAACTATTGTACGTATTGTATTCTTATTATATAGTAATATAGAGAGATAAAGTTATAAATTAGGACCCGAATGGAAATAAAAACTATACGTTCCTGTATTTTCCATACGTTTATGTGTATGGTTTGGTTACAATTCCGACATCTGTACCTGCATTGTACAGAAACGTACGAAAACGTATACGTGAACGTACGCTAACGTTCGGAAATCTACAGTATTGTGTAAAAAACTACAGAAATGTACTTTTACTGAAAAAAATCATTTTTATTGATGGAAAATTTCTTACTGAAACGTACATCAACGTTACTTAAAAAATTAAATTATTATCAAATTATATTCTTATATTATGTTATATATATATATATCTTTATCTTATATAAAGTTTTCTTTTAAAGTTAAAGAATATTTTTTAAATACGATTATCTGCAATCTTTTGGGATCTAACGCACACGGATGTGTTGAGTTTGAATTCACCTTAATTGTTTTTGAACAGAATAACTACAATTATACAATAAGACGTGAATTATATACTAATCTACTATATGCTTTAGAATAATCTAAAAATTGTTCTAAATGAATTCGTAGATAGAATTAAAATTGCAACGGGTTCCAGTTAATCGTAAGTAATAGTTGTACGACTTTGAAAATGTTTCATTTAAAAAATTCATATCCGCACTATAATATAAATTTGGGCCGGAGACTGCAGTTATGGTAATTGTAAAAATATTAGAAAAAGCAAGACCAGAAGACGTTTGGGTTTTTTAAAACGATGAGTCTCCTTATTATCCCGTAAAAATATATCGTATTACACAAAAAGGAAAATAACTGTAGAAATAATAGAATATGATTTAAAAATGTTAAAATCAAATAAATAATATAATACAAATTAATGTCATTATTAAATGTTTGTTGCATCACGTTTTTTCTGAATATTTTTATCATTTTACTGTTAGTGGTTTGCATTGTACTGTTTCTATATTGTGATTTACCAACCATTGAATATTTACTAGTGAATTTCTAACTGCCTTTCGAAGTTAGCAATTCATTTAATCATTGAATAACTTCATATCATATGGATCATATACAAATCATACAAGTATCAGGTTAAAATGTAACAAAAATGATAAAGAAAAAAAGGAAAAAATTCAAAGTATAATAACACACAACATTAATTATTAAAAAATTGTTAGTGTAAAACAATAAAATGTAACAAAAAGAAAAATATATAAAGTACTTCAAGAATGCAACAAATGCTGCTTTGCGCGCGGACTAGATTAAATATGTAGAGGTTAGTGATTTAATTTCTATCTTATAAAATATTAACTATATATATACATACAAATTCTCATTTTATAATATATGAATGTCTTAAAATAAATGACAAAAAAAGAGGTGCGAAGTGGGATTCGTCAAAATAAAAACACTTATAAATTTACAGCAATTAAAATGTTTAATTATTTCCGATTTACATGTAAGGCTTTGATAGGAACACGCATTAAGGATAGAACACTATATTACTCCATACGTGTAGCATTTTTCCTTATATTTTTGTAAAATTTGCGCATGAAGAAGCCTAAAAAATACTTATAGATAAGTAAAATAATGAATGTCAGAATCAAGTTTTTAATATAAAAAACATTAAATAATAATTTGGAGAAAGGTTGAAACAATATCTACGTTTTTATGTACAATAAGGTCTCAACAAATTAATTTAATAAAGTTGTATAATTATCTCATGCGCAATACTTTTCACTGATAAAAATATTCGGTGGGGAACATTGTGTTTTTACATTTCAAGGACACCTTTAAAAATTCTTAAAAACGAAATTTTGTCATTTTTCGTTCCAAGAATTTTTAAAGGTGTCCTTGAAATTTTTACTCAAAACTGTAGAATGATAGATAATCACATTACGAAGGGCAAGTGAATTTGGATAAGTCGTTAATCGTAGTAATAATCGAGTTATAACGAATCACTGCTGTCCGGCCGGTACGGTAGGTCACATAATAGAGGTCGGTATTTCCACACCCCATTAATGAATCAAATTCATTTATATTACAAAAATATATCGGAAAATAGTTTAATCATGATATATATCTTATTTGTATAAATTAACATTAACTTGGCTTTATACCTTATTTATTTCATTGACATTGTATTTTTTGCCAAATGTTTTTATCAGTGTAAACGATCCGATAAACGATTTAATTACAATGGGTCTAAAGTTCGCAACGTTGAAGTGCAACAAAAAAAATAGTGAAATAAAAAAAATAATTCATTTTACTTCACGTTTATACTACATAATATTAATTTTGCGTGGAGATTTAGTCTTATATAGTATAAAATAACTTTAAAATAAAGGTTTAGATAAAATTTCCATTGTTTAATAACTTTAAGTAATCGAAAAAAATTATTTCGTTGCATTTCAACGATGCAAACTTCAGACCCATTAATTACATATTATTTGTAATTCAAATAAGTTAATTTATTACTTCGTACTTATTAAATGAGGTGACGCTCGTGTTTGTACAAAATTATGGGATATGCTTAATTTTCCAGGAAGATATTTTGCTACGTTTTCAGATGAGTTGGGACGGATAATTAAATATATGTTTTGTAGTACATAAGTTAATATTATAAATACTTTCTTGATGACTCGTATAAAGATTCTTATTTAAAAAATTAGTTTAATTTATTAAAAGTAATACGAATAGTTTACTATTTAAAATTAATTTTTTTTTCTTTATCACATTAATGAAAAATAATAACATTTTATATATATTTTGTGCCAATGGATAATTTAGTTAATCCAAGAGTAAACAATTCTCAGTAAGACTTTATTAATATTTTATTTAGAAAAAGCTTTTCTTATTTGAAAATAT
Organism: Torymus aiolomorphi; assembly: GCA_036365515.1. Classification (NCBI taxonomy): domain Eukaryota; kingdom Metazoa; phylum Arthropoda; class Insecta; order Hymenoptera; family Torymidae; genus Torymus; species Torymus aiolomorphi. Next base: position 58,479,549 of record CM070874.1, on the reverse strand, counting down.
AAATAATATTTTAAAGCAAAATCATTTTTACTTTTCATATTTTGCAATTATTTTTTATAAAAAAACTGGATTTGATACATATTAATGACTTTTACCTAATTAATCTTAAGTTATTACAAAAAAAATAATAATGGAATGATTTATATCAACTAATAAACAAAATAGTAGTTTTTTTATTTTATAGAAGATTATTATTTTTTAAATCAATACAGATACAAATACTTACAAATTAATAATAGAAATAACTAAAAATATTTTGGTATCGTATTATCACATGATTTTCATTTAAAAAAATTATTGACATAAATTATAAGTGATTGTTTCTTATAAGTGCGATTTTATCACAGAGTAGACGATTTAATTAGTATAACTAATCAAAAAATATAACTTAAGATGTTTCATACTGTAGTAATTTATTGAAGTGTACTTTTTATTTAAATAAATATACTTTGTTAAACAGTTATACATTAGTGTATAATATTGCAAATAACAAGATTTAGAATAAAATAATGTATAAATAAAAAAAACATAAATGTAATTTGAAAAATGTACGATTTTAGAATCTTATGTAAAATTCTATGAAAAATATTGATCGTACTTTCAAGCAACAAGTTATAAAATTGATATATTACAAAATGTCGAATTAAGTGAACCTCTTTTAAACAAAATGAAATAGTATTTTTTAGTCGAAGTGTCTTCTGATTAACAGTTGCTGTTTTATTTACAAACGAACTTAAGAAGAGATTCAAAATAAATTTTCTTGTTAGACAAATTTACAAATACATGCTAATCTTAGAATGAATTGTTATATTTTTTTAATACCAAAATTTTAACCTTCATTTTTATTTTCAATAACAGAAAAATTTATATTTTTAATATTTTATCGTATCATTTATGTAAAAAACAATTTTTATATTTTTGACCTATTAACAGTTGTATATATAATTGTAAGCACGGTTTTTAGATAAATATAATCCCTTGTATTATAAGACTACTATTTATTAATAAAAACTAATCAGTAATTGACTGATTAAATAAAATCTATTAAAAGAAAATATAAATTTATTTATCCCTACAGTGGTCACTGCAGCATATGTGTTACTTTGACTTTAAAATTTTTCTGAATTTCTCATATAATAAACTTAAAATTATGCAAAATAAATATGTCAGATCGAAGTGGATCATTTCCTATCTCAACCCTCGCTTAAAGCACTATTGGCTGGGCAGAAAATTGATCCAGGCATTATAGGGTTAATAGTTTATTGGATTTAAAAATTCTAATGTTGTCTATATGTATCAAACAATGTTTTAATCAACCTGACTTTTTAAAAATAATTTTAAATATTAAGCTGTCTGTAATATTGAGTATTTGCAATTCTGTTGTCATCATTCTTGATACAAATTTTATGAAGTTCCATAATAAAGTTCATTAAAACATTACATTCTACTAATTTGCAGACTGTAATTATAATTATATACCATCTTGATGATAAAGTTTACATCGCTGGATGTATTTCCAAACACTAGTATAGCGAAATTATTTCCTTGCATGTTGATAAATACATTTAATACATCACGCATAGTACACTTTTGTCTAAAACGAAAAAAAAATTGTGCATAGATAATTATAAACAATTACGGTTATAAACAATTACGGAAGTGTTCCGTGAGTTTTCATTATCTTAAACAGTCAATAAAATACATCCTGAGAATCGTTACATTTTGAGAGCTTACAATATAAGATCTACGCTACAGATGAACACAAGAGTGAGTTGAAGAATTATGTTGACATCGGCTTAGCTCTTATACATTTCTAATTTGGATTAATATTCATTAAATTACTATTATGTTAGTTTTTGAGACAATAATAATTAATTAATTATTGTATTTAGAATCAATTTCATATTTTATTTAAACGGCTCATTATTTTATCAGTTATTTTCTCTTTATATAAATAATTTATTCAAATGAACCCTGGTAGAAATTAGTCCATTAAAAATGGGAAGGAAAACAGAAACTGGCCATTAGAAATGGCTAGTTATTAGACAGACATGTAACGCTTTTTTTCATCAACCTCTCCCATTTTATGGAATGGCCCTAACCTGAAAATCTTTACATTAAAATTTCATAACAATTCAATCATATATTTTAAAACTTATACTTTTAAGAGATAGTTTACCGGGATATAAACAAAATTTAGTAGTCTTTCTACTATTTACAGCTTTATTCTATAAGATATAAACCAAAATCGTTATTTTGACACGTGACTCTATCTCTCTTGCTCATCTCCATAACAAATCGCTCGTTACTAGATTTATAATGACTTCATCGACTAGCTATTTTAACTAGCATTAAAATGCCAAATTAATAGATAGTACAAAATTGTGACCATCTTTGCGGCCAATCAATGTGAAAAATAGGTTAAAAAAATCGTTACACTTATGGAAGAAAACTGGAGTCCATTATTTTGCCATTTTGGATCAAACTAGCCATTTACTGCTCAAAAAATGATTTCAATTTCCACCAGGGTATAAGTAATTCTATTGAGTACAAAAGCAGAAATAACGTAAATTTCTTGTTATGCTTATTATATTTGTCGAACTCTTGTATTTCAAAAATATTGTGACAATAACTTCTTTTCATAATTATCAGAGTATTAAATAATTTTCAATATTTTATTATTTTAATACTTCCTAATGATAATTGTAGGCACCACCAATAATTTTAAACTTTTTTCTATAATATATTTAGTCTTTTTTGCATGCATCGTTAAATATAACAGAATTTCAACTGGCATTCGGTGTTTATTATTTATTTAAAATTATTTATCAAAATATGCAAAATACTGTCGCACAGAAAAATATGTACCTACTTTTTCTAAAGGCAGTTTTGCGTTAAATTTTATCTTTTAAATACTGTAAATAATATTGGAGAGGGTTGCCTGGTACCGACTTCCATTCGATTATAACTTTTCTCACCGTCTATTGACGAACGTGACTTTACACAGAAAAGGTGACCCTTAATTGGATATCTATAGAAAGGCAATTTGGCTTTTCTTTAACTAAATAGAAGCGTTTATTTCTTGAATCTTAAAATGTGTTGCGTAGTTGTTTACTGTCCAAATTCTAAATTATAACGTAATATAGAAAACGTTAAACGCTTGGTGACCGATACTGTGTAATTCTCCCCTGCAAATTATGCAAATTTAAATCATATATTTATAACCGTATATATTATAAAGTAGACTTTCTAAATTTTCCTTTGAACAATTTTTTTGCTTTATTTTTTGTTTTTCTGCACATAAGCACAGCATTTTTTATAAAACACTAAAATGCTCAATATTGCAAAAAGAGTCATTGAAGTCGCTAGGAATATATATGTTTTTATCTCCAATATGAATAATTTGCGATAACTGATAAGATATTAACTTATTTGTTAAAATAAATATTTTTTTCATATATACTTTTTAATGAATCAGTAAGAAATTAAATAAGCTCTTTGCTAAGAAACGCTCATAAATATAACATCAGTGGAGTTTGACATAAACTTCGATTAAAATTTTATCTTCATAATTAAATTCTTTATGACAAAGACTCGTGTATGTAGGTTTTACGGTTGTAAAATTTATTCCAATAAAAAAATATCTGTAAAAGTTTGCTGTTCGAGAAATCACCATTTGATTTAAAACCAGAAACTTACTTTAGCCTCTAAGCTTTTATAATTAGAATCTTTAACTTGTAAGGTTTTTGGAAATATAATTTTCTCATTTTCTAATCCCTTTTCAGTAGTTACAAATATAAAGCTATTGAGTTAGTAAAATAATTCTATATACTGACGATCTGTTCAAACGTATGATAATAGTATATTACGTAACTCGCGCGCGAAGAAAATTATCACGACTACAGATACGTACAATCTTTTCCATACAACGTGCGCAAAGTCGAACTTTATGTATATAGGTATACGGAGTGTGGAAAAATAATTCTGAGTTTATCGCGAGTTTTAGCTGAATATAGTATAACTTTAATACTTCAGTTATTATTATCAATGAAAAGTTAATGCAACGAACAAAGCAGTCTATTATTTCATATCAGAAGAAATTTTACACCGCGCAACCGGTAATTTCGACCACCTTAGAAAACACCTCACACTACTCTCAAATCGTCCTTGCCAACATCTCCGATCCTCTTTCCAAACCCGCACAACCGCCCTCGGAATTCCTCAAGCTCACTCTCGCGTCCACCTTGACATCGTCGAAATTAGCGCGATCTCTCGTCTCGGAGCCATCGTTACGATCATCATCATCGTGCGGCATTGTCGCCCCTCAGCCGATCGACTGGTCCTATTGGGCCCCGTCGTCGACGCTATCGTCGAGCGTGTGCAGCCAGTTGAATATCATCATGTTGCGCTCGTACTTGGACAGCAGTTTGCCTCGCTCGCGCTCGACGTCCTTCACCGTGAGCGCGTGGTCGCGGTTGGACTTGCGCCCTGGTATCAGAGCCGCGGCGACTGTGTCCGCTGCACTGGGTAGCGTCGCGGCCGGGGAGTTGGGAACGGCCAAAGTGCAGCCACCGCTGCTGGGGTTCGTCTGGGCGGCCGACGCCGCGGCCTCCAGCCGGTCCAGGTTGAACTCGCTCTGCGAGAGCCGCTCCAGTGCCCGGTACGTCGTTAACAGTCTGTGGGGTAGAGGAAGAATTAGAATTAGTTATGTTAGAGTGCTTTTTCAAGTATAAGAGCAAGCTCCCACATTTTTCTCAATTATTTTATATCCGAAACCTTTCTGCTTGTAATTCAATCTGCTATTTATTCTCGTACAATTATATTTAATTATAATATATAAGAATGTAATAAGAGTTTTATGCACATGTCGTATAATATTTTATACGTAGATGGAAACAGACAGGAAAGCTTACGTAATTCAATGTTAGTAACAAACTTTTCTGAGAATTCTTAAGTTATATATAAGTTTCACATGGTCAGTAGTTTTATCGTAACTATATACATACTTCTAACGAAATACATAGGAAATTGATAAAAAATTGTTTTGTCGGTTGCTGATTTCCTGTAATCGAAATTCTCAGAGACTTAATAATATACCCAAGAGTAAAATATATACTTTTTTATAAGGAACTACGTACTAAAGATTTCCCAGAGCTATGTAATCCCATGTGTATGCTAAAAGTGAATAAGTAAGGTACTACTTTATTTTTACACGCCTTCGCGAAAACCTTCATTTAACCATAATTTATGACTTTTAACTTGATAGTCTAAATATTTTAGAATTTCTTCTATCATTTCTCCATACTTGTCATATGTAACTTTTACTCGTTCACGTATTAAAGGTCACGTGTTAATATTTTAGGTGCTCTAAACAGAATTATGTAAGTATGTTACATAATTTAGTGAATACAAATAAAATAATATTATGTATTATATTATTCTCATTAGAAAGAGTTTATTGCAGAACCCGATCATTTTGACCAACCGTATACATATGTATTTTTCATTTTGTAACTATCGGAATCTTAGTCTAACTTTCAAGCTTTCAACATTATTCCACAGCTTCTTTGTCAAAATCAAAAGTTTTTCCTGTAAACGATGTTTCGAGCATATATCTGTGACTTCCCGGAATAACGACCTAACCCACTTGTACGTGTTTTCGAGAAATCGACGTTTTAAAATTTCTGTCATGACACTTCATATGTAAGATCGAATTGCGCGAGATGAGTCATAACAATGTAGACTTTTACAAACTTATAGAGTATCTTTCGAACCCCACTATCAGCTGCTAGAATACATTTTTATTCTTTGTATAAACAAACAAAACAATGCAGTTAAGTCGTTATTCCTGTAACTGTGCAGTTAAGCGGTTTAGGGAAATTGTTCAAATAAGATAAATAACATAGTTATTTCTACACTTAAAACATAGAATACGAATTCTTTTTTAGATATTTATTCTCACGCATGCGCCTCCCAACGGAAATTGCGTCAAGTCAACGGAATTCGGTAAACCGAATACCGAACGTTACTTGGTTACTGTTTATGCACACACGCTCCATCGCCCGACAATCAAAGCTGTTGTGTTACTTTCTATTATCTATTGCCTTTGACCTTTGTTGCTATAAAAATATGCATACACGGAGAGAAATTTTAGACTAAAAATTACCAAGGTGCCTTGGCAGCGCATGGATAGACTGTCAAAAGCCGTGATATTCCCAGGTTTCTAATACAATTTATAAGTTTCCCAGGAAAAACTACCATAACCACTTAAAAAAAATACCAAATTATCTGAATAAAAATTACCAGACACACTAGTAAAAATTGAGGTCTAGTCATTTTTACAAGGTAACCTAAGAATTTTTACTAAGAAAACTGATAAATTTTACCAAATAACCTGGTATTTGTGTACTCGCGCATGCGCACTGGGCATTATTGTGTTTCAGAAGATTGATACTAGAGGCGTGCGCGACGTTAAAATGAAAACAATACACATATTTTCAGTAAGTAATAACGGCGATTCAAATGACTGTTGGTAACAGCTTCCATGGCGCAGTCGGTAGAACGTCGGACTCTCAACCCAAAGATCGTCGGATCGAATCCCGCTTCCGTAAAAATTTTTTTCAGTTTAATGTTTTTTCATTCTTGTTTCTGTTTCTATTTCTATATTAAAATGCTAAATATCCATCAATATGGATAAAAAAAGTTAATTTTTTAATTTAAATTAACTAAAAAAATTTTACCAAGGCACTTTTGTAAAAAGTTTGAAATTGTCAGTCTGTCCATCCATTACCATAGAAACTGGTAATTTTGTCTCGAATATTTGTAATTTTCACTACAAAATTTCTCTCCGTGTAGTATTAACTTCAAAACGGTGCTTGTAATTAAATATAAATATTCAGTTAAGTCGTTCTTCCGGGCACAGGTGCAGTTAAGTGGTTATGCACTTAGCTGATATTTGCTCTTTGAACCCGTTTCAGATTTCCGGACCAAGTCTACATGAAAAAGGGTAGTTAGAAGGTATAAATTCCGGTGCTAACTCAATTTTGACCCCCAAGTGGGTTAGGTCGTTATTCCTGGAAGCCACAGATATGAGGAAATTTTTAATTTGTTCACACTTAGAGGGTTCAAAAAATTTAAAAAAAATTTGAAGGCACACCTTCGCGACAAGTTTCTTCTCATTCTATAGGTCATAAAATTTACGAAAAACTTGTGAACATTAGAAAACGATCTTGTGACACCGTTTTAGAAAAAAATCCATTTTTCTTATGGAAATTTAACATGGGAAAAATGGACGAAAAGTATAGTCACTGATGATGAGCCAATAGTAAGCTTTTAAATGTGCGGATAAATATTCCACAAAAAAGCAATTAAAGTAGAAGAAAAGAACTTTAACTTAAGCTAAAGATCGTTAAAATCGGGCGATTCTGCGCAAAGTTACGTGCATTTGAAAATCGTGAAAAATGACCAAAAATTATTGAATTAGATGGATTTGGAAAAAATCACTCATTTTTGATCATTTTTTCGAGATTTTCAAATGCACCTAACTTTGCGCAGAACCGACCAATTTTAACGATCTTTAGCTTAAATTAAAGTTCTTTTCTTCTACTTTAATTGCTTTTTTGTGGAATATTTATCGGCACATTTAAAAGCTTACTATTGGCTCATCATCAGTAACTACTTTTCGTCAATTTTTTCCATGTTAAATTTTCATAAGAAAAATGGATTTTTTTCTAAAACGGTGTCACAAAACTGATTTCTAATGTCCACGAATTTTCTCGTATATTTTATGACCTATAGAATGAGAAGAAACTTGTCGCGAAGGAGTGCCTTCAACATTTTCTTTTTAAATTTTTTGAACCCTCTAAGCGTGGACAAATAAAAAATATCCTCATATACGATTAAAAAGCAGCCTTCATAAGTAATACACTCCTCAATAAAATCAAATCTCATTTCGAATAGCTTATAGCAGCGCTCCCCACTTGTTCTCATAAATCAAGGCACATTGTGTATACCAACCTGCGTCGAATGTAGTTCTGTCGCACCTTCTTGTTCACCGACCTGACGAGATCGGCGGCGGTGAAGGGCACGACGGACGGGTTCACCAGACAGGTCACTGCGCTCGCGCTCTGCAGCTGAAGCGACGTCTGCGCGAGGCTCGTGGTCGTGCCGCCGTGCGGACTGGGCAGCTGCGAGGTGCTGGCCATGTCGCCGACGGCCACCCACGTGCTGCAGGAGCGCGAGGCGTGGTCCAGGCGCGCCTGCTCCAGGAGCAGACTGTCGCGGTGCGCGAGGTCGAGGCCGTGCGAGGAGACGGCCGAGCGTAGCCCTCGGCCACCCGTACCGGTAACAGCCTCGGGACTCGGCAGCTGTGACACGTCCGAGGTGCTGAAGCTCTTTTGGAGCCCGAGGGCCGAGGAGAGGGCGCCGCAGCTGCGGATCAGCTCGGTCTCCTCCTCGAACCAGAGGATCTCCGGGATGTCCGCTGGCCTGTTGACAGACGTAGAAGGAATTGTTTTAGAACATGTAGGTTTTCGGTTGAATGCGTTACTTATAGCTGGTCGGTATGTTGTGCTATAGGAGGTCGTCTAGTCTTTGGTCTGCAATTTTCACGCGAACTTTTGAATGACTTTTGAGAAATGCTTAGAAAAAAATCGAGTTATGGATATAACATGTGATATAAGTTTATTCCCGACTCTACTGTAATGGTTAGTTTATTGACCTGAAAAAGGAGACAATTTATAGCCGCCCGGACTATGTAATTTGGATGGCAGTCTCGCACACGAGACTAGAGAAATTGCATGAGAAAATTTCGTGCATGCACGTACACCCGAGGGAAGTTGATTCTTTCCGTACGTGCCGTAGTAATTTCAAAATCCTGCAATGCTATTGGAGAACTCTAGTGTAAACCTTAACCCTAAATTGGAATCGTCCAATGAGATTGCAGGATTTTAAAATTGACTAGACACGTTCGGAAAGAATCAACTTCCCTCGGGTGTACATCCGTCCTGCATGCATTTTATTGCTTATAACATTAAGTTTTCTTCCCTATTTTCACAAAATTATACGAAAACTGTCCATATATTGGACGCGTAAAATGTTTCGAAGCATCTAAGTATTATTTTTTTCTTAAAATTTTACATTCAATGGTATGTTCAAAGTTTTGGCTAAAGCTGTGAATTTGCTTCCAGGGTGGTAAATGTGTTTTGACTGTATATTTATGAATTGTAGGGAATTCATTTTCGATAAACATAGGATCCAAGTTTTATATATCGCCAATGATTGATAATAAGGATTTGCCGCAAAATATAAACAACTGTACAAGCATAAGTAAGTGTGTCGAAAACGTATTGGATGGATAGATACAAAATTATGTAGCAGATACAACGTCAACTTCCATAAAATAAAGGGAGTTTATTAAAATATTTAATTTTCTTATTTTGTAATTAATTTTCTATGGGCATTTAACGTTTGAATAAGTTTATAGAACTATAGTACGTTTATCATACCACAAAGACTTTTAAATAGAAATTTCATATAAAAATGTTAGTATTTATTAAAATATTAAAATATTTGCAAAATTTTATAGATATATTTATATATACAAAATACAATGTTATTTATACAACAATTATTTACGACCCAGCCCTACATTTCCTATTTGAATCATGTGCGCGACGTCAATAAGATTTCCACGTAGGCAGCACAATGGTTTCCCCATCCCAGGGGGAAAATTGTGAAAATGTCCTCTGAACAGTAGTCTAAAAATACTCCTGGCTATTACAGTCTTTGAAATCATTTGATTATTCTAAGTGTATTTTCGTATAACAATGGAACGCCTATTATAATTGCCCCTGTTATCAGTAATTTAGTTTTAGATTATTTAAAAGATGCGGTATCGTTTCTTTAGTAACATAAAAGTAATTAACAGGTCGCCTTATTATCGTCAACAATTATTTCATCACATAACAATTCTATTCTTATTTTATAATTCTGCCCTCGATTCTGCCTAAAGCAATTCAATTAAGAGCCTTTATTAATTAAAATTTCTTTCACGATCCATCATCCTATATATCGTTCAATAACTCCTACAAATTATACGAACTCCCGTAAATTAGTTTACGACTATATAAACAACGGGTCGAAGTATCATCGTGACTCTTGTGTTTTCTTTTCGCAGTAACTTTCGGACAACACATCTATAAACAAAACTTCCGATAACTCTGTTAATATATTTACTCTGCGAAAAGTTAGAAAGCACAAATAATTCCATTAAAACTGCACTCATTACACTGAGAAAAATGTCATAGTAATATTTACCACATATGTAGCAAAAATTGCTATATAATATAGGAACGGTAGGATATACTCGATTTATGCGAAAGTTTCTTATGTATATACTAATAATTGTCATGTATCTAATAAAATTCACTATAAATACCTTTGAAAAAGTATTATGAAATGTGACAAAAACTAGTATATAATATAATAAAAATTTATTATTTCAGAATTTGTTATAATAGACATTAAATTTTACTATACGTATAGGAATTTTTACTATATAATATAGCAATTTTTGCTACACAATATAGTAAAGATTATGTTCAAGCATTCAGTGGCACCACCAGTTGTATCAGGTTAGGTTACGTTGCCTTTGTTTGTATGCAAGAGGTCTGAGGACAAGCCATGGAAGAGGGGGTGAGGAGGGGAAGAGGAACTTGTGCGTGTGTGGTTAGTTGTCCAACTGACCGCTAGGTGGTAGATGCCTCGTGCACCCTAAGAATTTAATACTCTCGCAAGTGACCAACTGAGGCTTCGGTTAATATATAAGGCCGATTAACGATAATGTATTCATGGCGCGTGGGTCAGTGGTCGTTCACTTTAAGTGTGTATAGTTTTCTAATAGTCCGGGACTCCGGGCGGCCAGCCTGTGTGGCTGTAGCAAATATCATGCCGTGCTTAGCACCCAAGTTTTTCTTATGTATTTTGACCTCCTGAATCCGAATTTCTTGGGTGCTTAGCTCAAAATTGCAAAATAAATTTGTTATTAACAATAAATGGCGTTTTTTAACGAAAATTCCCGTTTAAACTCGAAAAAAAAACTTTTTTTGACTTTATGTTGCATATAAACGTATAATTTATTTATTTTATATAAAAAATTGAATAGAGCTTTAAAAAATATAAATTTTTGCTAATAATAAAACTTACTCGCACCTTCTTTATCGACCGAGTACCGCACGACAGCTTGCGGAATTCTATTATACTTTGAACATATGTACTTATTTATTCTATTGAATATTTTATGGTGTGTAATAAAATACAAAATACATAATAGATAACGCAAATTGAAGTATAAATACTTAACTGATTATTTGGATATATAGATTTCAATTAATAATAAATTAAATCTTACTTACCTTAATAAACTAACAAAGAAATATTAGCGGGAATTTTTTAATATTTGAATAGATATTTATAAATTGCTAGAAAGAGAATATTATAGTCGATGTAACTTTTCATTTTATTTAAAACTATAAAACAATTATTAATGTATAATAATTATTTATAATTTACAATTTATTTATATAAACAATTATACGTATCGAAAATAAAAATAAAAATTAAATGATACCTATATATACGTTCACTTTCGTTAAAAATATTTACTTAAAAGATTAATATTACGAAGAGAGAATAAATTATCAACAGTAAATTAATATCTACATAAAATACGACCAATTTGCGTTATCTATTATGTATTTTATTACACACCATAAAATATTCAATAGAATATATAAGTACATATATATATATATGTTTAATATATATGTTCAATATAATATATATGTTCATATATATATATGTTTATTATATATGTTTAATATATATGTTCACTTTCGTTAAAAATATTTACTTAAAAGATTAATATTACTAAGAGAGAATAAATTATCAACAGCAAATTAATATCTACATAAAATACGACCGATTTGCGTTATCTATTATGTATTTTATTACACACCATAAAATATTCAATAAAATATATAAGTACATATATATATGTTTAATATATATGTTCAAAGTATAATAGAATTCCGCAAGCTGTCGCGCGGTACTCGGTCGATAAAGAAGGTGCGAGTAAGTTTTATTATTAGCAAAAATTTATATTTTTTAAAGCTCTATTCAATTTTTTATATAAAATAAATAAATTATACGTTTATATGCAACATAAAGTCAAAAAAAGTTTTTTTTTCGAGTTTAAACGGGAATTTTCATTAAAAAACGCCATTTATTGTTAATAACAAATTTATTTTGCAATTTTGAGCTAAGCACCCAAGAAATTCGGATTCAGGAGGTCAAAATACATAAGAAAAACTTGGGTGCTAAGCACGGCATGATATTTGCTACGGCCACACAGGCTGGCGCCCGGACTATAAGTTATGAATTTATTATTGGGTTAGGAAAGAATACACAAAACGGTGCAAGCGTGTTCTAAAAAAGACAATGTTAAAACTGTAAATCAAAATAAATACAGTTGTAAATTCGGAGAATCAACTCTCCATACCCAGAAACCAATACATATAGTCTTATTTTTTTCATTTCAATAAATTAAATTTATTTCTGAATATAATAAAATTTATTATTTTATGTGACAAAATTTAGTATTTTATATAATAAAATTTGTTATTTTATATAATAAAATTTGCTATTTTATATAATAAAATTTGCTACTTTATATAGTAAAATTTGTTATTTTTAAAAATTGTTATATAGAATAGTAATTTTTATTAGAAAACGAGTATATCCTACCGTTACTATATTATATAGCAATTTTTGTTAGATATATAGTAAATTTTACTATGACATTTTTCTCAGTGTACTAAACTAGTTAACCGTGCAAGCAAAAAAAAAAATATCGTACTTTAGCTTTTCAAAGCTTTAGTGATTAACCATCACAACAATCTTAACTCTACCAACGTCTTATCCAGTTATTTGACTTTCGTAAGTAGCGTAGTTTCTGATTCCGCTACAATCGCGCAAGGAAGAAACTTTATAATTCCATCGCGCCTTCGTGCGTGGGGCATTGCCGCATTGCTATACTAACAATTAGGACATGCGCGCAAGGAAGCCACGTTTGCTCGCAGGCACAGCTGCTTCAATATGTATGCGCCCCTGGGCGAATGTACACTTGTACAGGGCGAATAACCTCGTTTATATACATACGAAGGCACACAATGTCTCAGGACGTCGGAACGTCGAGTTTGTAACTGGATTGTAGAGTTGTATTGATTTTATCGTCGATGGTTCTTGTAAAAGTTTTTAAAGATGAATCGCTTTTGGTCGGCTGTTCCTAGGAGTGCTTCCTATTTTTATGAATCGCTTTAAAGCAAAATCTTTATCGTCAGGTGTATACGTTAAGCAGAATTATGTCACAAATTCTAGATGTTATCTTCTACAGTGGGTTTCGTTAATGTTGATGAAAAACGCTTGTTCATGTTTGGAGAATTATTCGTTTCTTTGTTTCTCCTCATTGTAAGTTTTATGAAGCTAACTTCATACAATAAGTATACGGTGTATAGATAAAATGATTTCATCCTCTGTAACTCACGCAGCAATGGGGGTTTCTAGTTTAAGGATTTTATGGCTATAGCGTCCCTGTCAAAAGTTAGTTTTTATCGTTAGAACTATGATAAATAATTATACGGAATAGTTAACGATTTTTCGGTCCAGTACGTCTATACGGAAAACAAATACGAATATTATAAGCTTTAAAAATCAAGAATCGAAGCAAAATTGACAAAGTTTCAATATTTTTTATTATCATGCAAACAAGCATAGTACACAATATTTTAAAGATTCTGATAAAATAATAAAACTTTGTCAATTTTGCTTCGATTCCTGATTTTTGAAGCTTTTAATATTTGTATTTCATTTCCGTATTGACATACTGGACGAAAAAATCGTTAACTATTCCATATAATTATTTATCGCAGTTCTAACGATAAAAACTAACTTTTGGCAGGGAGGATATAGCAATAAAATCCTTAAAGTCGAAAAGTTCAACTCCGGTGCTAGTCCATCAATGCAGTCCGGATTTGACCTCGGTGATGTTATATGTGACATTTTTCACTGATAAGCGAATTTTATTGTTTCTATTAAGGAAAGGTATATGTTACCTTGCTTACTTTTCTCATATAAAATTTACTGTTAATTTTTATGATTATAATTTAACAATCACACCAATATCTCTGCACAAAAACATAAAAATCTGCAGTGCTGGTCATAAAACAGCAGGAGGAGTTGTAAAGTAAGTAATTTAACAGAATCATAAAAAATGAATACTTTTTCACAGGAGGTAGAAACCTTCAATGAACCTTTAATTCATTTAATTGCTTACAAAAAATTGTTGTAATATCTAACTCACAAATCAACATGTATATATTACAATTGCAAGCTAGTAAAAGGAATTCTTCTGAAAATTATCAATTTTAATATAAATTCAAGTGAATTCAACTCTACCAGCTTTATACCAATTTAAGCAATTTAAGTATAACAGTTTACTCGTTTTAAAACAATTAAGTACATCATTTTTTATAAAGTATAATGTTTCGCACAAGCAATTTTAATATCAATTCAAGTGATTTTAACAACTAAATTCATAGCAACTTAACAATAAAAGTTTGCTTCTACAGATGATAATATAAGCTTGTTCGCGGTAATTAACATTGCATTATGACTTTTTATAAAATATACAATGTTTCACACTATGACCGCCAACTAAAAATCCAACTCCGATTAAGTCTACGTCAAGTTTATATATATACATATGTATGTGCAATTCTCGAAAATTTCCCTTTATTCGGTCACAAAAACGACGATAAAAACATTTTGAGGCACACCTCTGCAATAAGTTTGTTCTTATTCTATATACCACACAATACACGAAAAACTTTGGAACACAGGAAAACGGTCTTGTGACACAGTTTTAAACGCATATCAATTTTTCTTATGGAAATTTAACATGGAAAAAATGAACGAAAAGTAGTCACTGATGATTAACCAATAGCAAGCTATTAAAGTTGGCAACAAATATTCCACAAAAAAGTGATTAAAGTAGAAGAAAGGAGGAGATTCAATTTAAGCTAAAGATCGTTAAAAATGCTCGGTTCTGTCAAAGTTACGTGCATTTAAAAATCGCGAAAAATGACAAAAAAAGATAAAAATCTTAAGAATTACGTAAATTTGATCAAAATCGCGTATTTTTGTCATTTTTTGCGATTTTTAAATGCAGGTAACTTTGCACAGAATCGACCGATTTTAACGATCATTAGCTTAAATTAAAGCTCTTTTCTTCTAGTTTAATCACTTTTTTGAGGAATATTTGTTGCCACCTTTAATAGCTTACTATTGGTTAATCATGAGTGAGTACCTTTCATCCATTTTTCCAATCTTAAATTTCCATAAGAAAAATTGATGTGCGGTTAAAACTTTGTCACACGATCGTTTTCCTGTGTTTTAACGTTTTTTTCGTGTATTGTGTGGTACATAGAACAAGAACAAACTTATTGCACAGGTGTGTCTCAAAATTTGTTTTTCGTCGTTTTTGTGACCGGTTAAAGGGAAATTTTCAGGAGAATTGTACATATATACGATCCTAAGGGCAAGAAACGTGTCTTCTCCTCATTCGCCGCATCCCTATACCGGCCCGCAATGGCCGAACCTCATCCGTGCCGGCGCCAAAACTCCTTCAAACTCATACACTTTCCGGCAAATCGGGCACGCAGTTCACGTATGTACTCGGCGTCACGGTCCATCCATTTATTCCCCTCGGCCGCGACCTATCCAGTTAAGGAAGTACTACCGGTAAGGGATTGGCCTTAGAAAAATTTGAAATTTAGCAAATAGGTAGATTTTAGTTTAAAAATGACTCAGTTAAATTTTGGTGATCTTTGGGAGCGCGAGAAAAAGAAATTATAAACATTTCAATTTTCATACATTTAACACAGGGCTTATGGGAAATCGCACATTTTTCTCTTTCGTTCTAAATTGTACAACATTGACGACTTCGGCTTCGCTCAAACATGGCAGGGTAATAGTGAAAAAACTAAGGAACAATTTGAGTGCTTGATAATGAAGATTATGAGCCTATGAGCGTAGTTATAAGCAAATGAAAATAAAACCTGACGGAAACATGATTGTTACAACCATAAACGTAGCGTTACAGCATTGCGAAAGAGGTTAGGAACGCGCATGTGCACTCGATTGGCTAGCTCCCTACTGGTAGTATTCCCTTAAACCGTCCGACAACGAGGCACGTGCACGCACTTAGTTATCCGCCCGGGTTTGCCCCGCTCGTGTCCCTCTAGAGGGCCATATTCCGAGGCGACGATGCGTGTAGGTGTCATTCTGACCGCTCACCTGTTGCCGACCTGTGCGCGTACGTGTGCGCCTTTTATGGATTTTTAGCGTGCGAGGTCTAGGGGAGACTGCACGGAGAAAAATTCCATAGTTAGAATTACTAGAGTGCTCTAGTAATTTTGTCACAGACTGACTCAAATGGGCTTTTTACGAGATTTTTAACAAATTTTACGAGGTACAAAATAAGGTTTACCATGTATTATTGTAATTTTTCGAATGTGAATCATAAAAATTATTTTGTGCCTCGTAACATTTGTTAAAAATCTCGTAAAAAGTCCATTTGAGTCAGTCTGTGACAAAATTACTAGAGCACTCTAGTAATTTTAACTATGGAATTTCTCTCAGTGTAGGGTAAAACCGGATACTTTTTGGAAATTGTTTATTCAAAATAGATATCAAATTAATAACAATATTTAAAACTAGAATTGTTTTTAGTTTACATTTAGGTAACTGAAAATCGACTTGGTTAGCCGAAAAAATATTTGTAAAAAATTTTATTAGAAGTTTACCAAAGTATCCGATTTTACCCCGTAAAAATATTGTCGGGGTAAAACCGGATACTTTCATTATTCTTTCTAAAATGAATTTTAAGCAGCATTCGACATTCTAGAAATATTACAAAGATGTAAAAACGTTGTTTAATGAAGAAATCTTTTATTAATAATTTTAAATTAACGTTTTTTTTTATAAAAAAATCGCTGAAGTCATATTTTCTTCTGACCATCTTTGCCAGGAAGACTTTCTAATATATTTACGCATTTCTGTACCAAAAAACAAATTAATTTTATATGTATAATGTAAGAACAGTGCACTAAATATTTATTAGTAGTTTATTACATTACATTAAAAGAAAAGAGAAAATAAGTTATCCGGTTTTACCGCAAAGTTCGAAAAAAAAGTAATTATTCATTTTTTGCAATTAAAAGTAAAATTGAGAAACTGAGTGTATCCTATTTATTTATTATAACATAAATAATAAGGTTATGTACGTACTGAAAGAGTATGTTGCTTAAAGAAAAATTATACGCACTATGACTGTTGCAATGAACACGGTCTTGCAAGCTAAGAAATCTTTGACCTCTTCTAAAGTCAACACGAGGCTATTTTTGACATGCCGATCGTATATAAAATAATAATAGGAACATTCTCAAAGAGATCCCATAGCTATTATATAGATCGCACTAGTAGTAACCAAGAAGAGGGTGCTAGGATCGATTTTCATGGAAGTACTTCTTTCGAAAGTTAATGCGCCTGAAAGTCGAGGATATGGTGGCAAGCGTCAGGAGGGGGTTCGTTGATAATTTGATAGCGGTATCGAATGCTACATTGTGGGGAATGTTGGGATGGAAAATAAGGATTGCTATATCGTTTTCCTAACTTTATTGACAAATTGTGCTATTATTTTTCAAATTAAATATTTTGTCTCACACGGTAGAGAATCTTGTGTATAGACCATGTGTGAGTATACATATATGTGTTGAACAGCGCATTTATATTAATGGTATAAGTAGCTGTTAGGAATCTCTAACAATTAGTAAAAACGAATTTTCTTGTATTATTTCTATATATTTAAACGGACATACTTACTTGTCAATTTTAGAAAACATTTAAGACAAATAAAAATTATACAAAATTAATTTAGCATTAGCTAACGTGGTGCCATCCGACGGTTAAGCAAGTGAAAACTACCTGAGTTATCAAGAAAATATAATTTAGAATTTAAATTAACTTAATACAACTCTCGTAATTTATAAAATAATAAATCAGCCCTTTGAATAAATGAATTAATTCATGTGTATTTATACAAGAAATTCTAAAATATATTATCTTATATATTTTATTCACAAAAAACTTCTTATGATTGTAAAACAAAAAATTCTCTTGAATGTTACGTGAATATAAACAAAATTTTTTTAGATATTATATCATTAAAAAGAATATTTTTCAAAGCCATTTACTTGCGAGCGAATTTCGATATCGTATGTAAATAAGTAATTATTTGCTTGTAATTTTATACTTCGTCAGTGTTCAACTTAGAGCTTAATACCGAGACTGCTCTTAACATTCATCTCGGAATCCAAACTCTGCAGGAACCATTTTATCGCTTCGTTGAATAATAAAAGTTTGACAGTTTCCGTTTTCAATGCTGAAAGCACAATAATTCGAAAACAACTGCCACGTATATATTTGAAAACTTGTCTTATCTAAAAGATAATTATTTACCAAATTTTAAAGTTCTAGTGTAGTATAGGTAGTTGTTTGGCACAGAAACATAAATAAAATATTTAACCGAGTTTACTACGAGTTAAACTTATTTAAACGAAAATCTTATATTGGATTCGTTTGGCTATAGCATTTTTTTATTCATTCCTTATAATTAAAAAAATGTCTACAATATTAAGTTAACTTTACCTTTCAACTCATACCCCATTATTCTAAAATATACTAATATTAAATAATCGTAAGCTAGTGTTAAATTCTTCGACTTGAAGTACAATTTACAAAATTAAAAATGTAAATCTATTTTTAGGCATCAAAAATATTTAAAGGCAAAGAATATATCATATTTACTATTAATGCAGATGAAAAACATAGAAAATGTAATAATAAATTGTAATAAGATCAATTCCATAATATTTGCAGTCTAATTCTCTTGCATTAGTTATACGCATAATCCTTTTTAAAATGTTATCACTAGCAATCACCTTCCATATATAAGAACTGAACTTTTCTAATGGCTCGCCTTTGAGATGAATTTCCCCGTGTAAGAAATTCCTCTCTGCTCGCGTGCACGCTAGAGCCGGCAGGACGCGGATGCCGAGATTGTATACATTGTTATTACCATGACGTCATCGGTTTGGAATTTCGGACGAAATCTGGAATTTTCCAGTTTTTGCTTTTCTCAAGAGTAGACCGCTCGATTCGTCTTGCCTATATTCGAACTTTCTTCCCGCGTGAAAACATTATATGAGATTGTGGGAGATTTCAATTACTATCCTTCTTCAACCTACCTCCAAAAGTAGGAGCCCCAATTTTGATTCGGCGGAAGAAATACGCACACGCAACGAGCCATTAGTTCTTTAAGCTACTCATTTTAGAGTCGGCTCGCCTACGCCTATAGCAGAGCCTGCACGCAATTACTTTCTTTTCGTCAGATCAACACTGTTTACTTTCGATCAGATAAATATCCTTACTATCGCCGGGGCATTAACAAAATTAACTGAAATTTCGTTCGAAAAATTTTTTAGGGTGCCGTTGATATTTCGGCTCAAAACTGCGTAGGATGGTAGATTATTACGTTGCGCAGGGCAACTATCTCCTTATAAGACGTAATTCGATATATTTATTTTAAAAATATAGAATTTACCGTGTTCTATCGGTAAAACAGAGACATGAGTACAACACCCCCTTAAGATAATGTGTACTTACCGACAAATTTTAGAACATGTATATCTTTTGCAAATAATAATTGAATTACTAAAAAAAAAAATTGAGTATAGTATTTATATATACGGAGCGCCTGACAGAGCTGTTTTTCCAAAAATCTACTCAGAATTTATTTAATTAAATAAAAGCCGCAATGCCGATAAGTAGGGATCTGTAATACTTCGAATTTTGCCAGTATTAAAACGAGCGTATCTCATGGAAATGCTGATAGAATCGCACAAAAAAAAATCTGAGCATAGTATTTACATACACGGAGCGTCTGACAGAATTGTTTTTCCAAATAAACGTTCGAATGTTTATGAATTAAATAATGAAATTGGGTTGATTTTGAGGTTCACATCGCCTTAAATCGATCTAGAAACATTATTAAAGGTGTTAGAAGTTTCAATCACATGATTTTAGAAAAGGTCTGTATGGATATGTGTGTGAATGTGTGTATGTACGTATACCGCTTTATCTCAGGACCTATTCGATTGATTTTAACCGGACAGGTCTCATTTGTTATGTTTTTTATTGTCCGAATTCGGGAAATAATCCAATTTTTTATTCACCGATGAGTTTTTGTCTTATCTTGAATTTTCGATTTTCGAACAATTCATTTTTGCGTTTTTTTAATGATAGCATTCAGATATTTGAATCGGACAGATAACAGTTTAAATAATATAAAAATACCTATATTTTCAAAACTCTTTTAAAAAAAAATCATGATCCTACTTTTAGGCTGAGTTCTTTGGGCAAATGGATTGGTCTATCAATTTAAGAGATATTTGAGGTTAAAATTTTGTCAACCTTTTATACCACTCTAACCTCAAGATATAAAATACCGTTCGAAACTGTTGTGTAAGAAGATTTTTAGCTCATGTGACTTTTCTCACTCGCTTCGCTCGAGCGAAAAACCTCATATGAGCTAAATAATCACCTTTCGCATCCGTATCCAAATGTACTATTATAGCACTGCGTGACACAAATCCGCACTTATGTCACTGCTATCCGTGGCATAAGTAGTCCATTATAGTACTCGCTGCGCTCGGGCACTACCGTCTTCAGTGTACCATAATGAGTCACTTTTGGCACTAGTATCGTAATATATACTATTGTATTTGAATTATATACTATATACATCATATAGGATAGATAAATTAATTTTGAGGAAACTATGAACCAATAAATTGGCAGAGGTTTTTTTATTCTGAAAATAGGTTGTCATGAAAACAATACTACTTGGTTACAGAAGCGGCTAAGCATTCTACTAAACAATAGGGTTCCGAAAGACATACTATTAAAGTCACGATTTGACAACCGTATAGGTACGGCATTCTTGCCGTAACGTATTAGTATCCCGGTGCTTTGGTAGCCTTTTTCTCCAGTGTGCCTGCATTTAACAGCTGTTCTACTGATATTTCCACTCTTCTAATGAAAATCCACACCACCTATCCGTAGCCCTCTTATATTTACATAATACCAAAATAAGTAACCTAAAACTCCCTTCTAAACGACCAAAAAATCAAAATCCACCGACATCTCTTACCTGTTGCCCTGTATCTGAAGCCTGGAGTCCGGATTGGGTGATGGTCCGCGGCCCAGGAGATGAGCGTCGCTGTAGGACTTGAAGCTCGCCAGTCGATTCATGCACTTGGCGTCGCTGGCGATCGACGAGACGCTGAATAGCGAGAGATCGGTGGTGACGCTCTCGTGGCTGGGCGAGCGCAGCATGCGCGACGCCACTTGCAGCACAGGCGGCTGCATCGTCACTTGCGTGGGCGCCTGCGGCGTCGACGCCGGTGCTGTGATTGTTGGCGCTGCCGGCTTCTCCGTTTCCGACATGATTTCGGGGCTGGAGGTTAACTTGTCACTTGGCGAGGTTCGCAACGATATATATTAATTCACTTTTTTTCGAGGTTTTACCCTATTTTAGGGGAAGACGATAAATTTTAGGAGGAGGAGCAGAGGGTTAAATTATACTCCTCCAGTGTTCGCAAATAGTTGAGGGAGTCGATTTAGCGTGGCAAATTGCGCGGCGGTGCCGAGTCGTAAAAGGAGACTAACTTTGCAATTTGAATTCCACGAGAAACGCGCTTGCGCTGCTCTGTCTTAGATCGCTTTAATTAGCAGGAAACATTAGCACATTTCCCTCGCTGCACTGATCACTTGAACATTTTCGCCCTCCCACAATGAAGTAATAACTCGAGATGGCAATTCGTATATGCGGCCGTAAATTGCAAACTTCACGTGTCTAGATGAATTCCGCAAGACATTCCTGCATGCAGCACTTAACATATGTCACAATTCGTTTTCGAAAAATTCTACACTTGTCACTGCGAGCACGCGCACTTACGGAAGCACAATTACAGCTGAGGAGCGCGTGCGCGATAGTCTCTTCGCTCTTCTCAAACTGCCCGCCGACACGCGGACACTGTTTTCGAGGGCGGCAGTGCGGATCGATTCGCAGGTTGACTGCGCGGCTAATGCTTCTGACCTGTTGGTCGATCGCTAGGCGCTTGTGTAGTGCTGGTAGTAGGACTTTTCATGGTGGGGCGATGTAATTGCGTGTAGAGTAGCACTGGCTGGAACAGAAATGAAAATCAACTGGTTAGGTAGGCCGTAGTGGTCATTGATTATAGTATATAATACACTGAGAGAAATGTAGGAAATATTTGTTAAATATATAACAAAAATTTTTGCTATTTTATAGAGGAACGGAAGGATATACTCGACTTGTGACGTAGTTTGTTATATATATAGAAATAATTATATTTATATAAATAATTATTATATTATAAAATAAATTTTCCAATACACTTGAGCAAAAATTATTATATTATATTGTAAAAATTTAGATATAGTAAAATTATTAGATGTCGAGTATATCCTTTCGTTCCTATATAATATAGCAATTTTTGTTACATATTTAACAAATTTTCCTATGACATTTCTCTCAGTGTAATTATTGTATAGGTCGATGTGTTAATGCCCTATTTGGTTGACGCAATTTTGAGGAATCGATAACCACTGTGATATAATTATAGGAAAATTTGTTAAATATATAACAAAAATTTTTGCTATTTTATAGAGGAACGGAAGGATATACTCGACTTGTGACGTAGTTTGTTATATATATAGAAATAATTATATTTATATAAATAATTATTATATTATAAAATAAATTTTCCAATACACTTGAGCAAAAATTATTATATTATATTGTAAAAATTTAGATATAGTAAAATTATTAGATGTCGAGTATATCCTTTCGTTCCTATATAATATAGCAATTTTTGTTACATATTTAACAAATTTTCCTATGACATTTCTCTCAGTGTAATTATTGTATAGGTCGATGTGTTAATGCCCTATTTGGTTGACGCAATTTTGAGGAATCGATAACCACTGTGATATAATTTGACTGGTTTTACCCGATGTCTTTGATACGGAAAGAAATAATTTTATGAAAAAGTATTTCTAAAAGTATGTAGGTAGTATACATATCTTTAATTTCGCTGTGTTTTATATGTATACTTGATAAGGAATTAATGTTTATGAATATTTGGATAAAAGAGACGTATAGGAATTTTAAGAACAAAATACAAAAAGTAATAAAGTCTATCTCAGAATTAAGTGTGTAATAAAGTATAATTTATATAACTACTATAAAAAAGAAATGGGATCTTAAATCAGATTTTAATGAGATGGATTTTATCTTCTTACAGCCATTAGAAAAAAGTGCAAAGATGAGTAATGAACTATAGACGATTTTCTCGATATTGTAGTATTATAATTCAATTTCGCTCAGCTTACTATGGGCCCTTGTGCTGGTAATTTTCCAGCACTAAACTCGAGTAGAACTTCGTTAAGTTTTTAGAAGCACTACCAGAGTTGTCGCAAAATAGAAGTTTCCGTCAATTTAACTTAAGAGTTTTAAGAGAAAGGAACGCTAGTAAAACATATTATTATGAAAATATAAAAATTAAAATAACGTGTAGCAATTTTTCCGAGGTAAATATTGCATCATCATAACAAAATCATGCAAATTCTGTCTAAAAACATGAAAATTTATATTTTTTTTACGAATCACTATCGTGTTTATATTATTTATGTTTGTTACTCGTTATAATTATTTAATTTAACTATTAAGTCAAGTTACGAAGAATCGAATACCAGGAGTACTGTATGCCGCGCAGGGAACCTTGAACAGGCAACGAGTGCATAAGCAAATTTTGCTCTTTGATAATCAAGAATTTTCGCGGAAAACAGTAATAAAGGTACGGGAGGCAACGTTATATACGTTTAAAAATTAACACCTGAGATTAATTGGCTCTCTTTATACGGTTAGAATGCTTTCGTTTCCAGATAGCTATTAAAAAAGGGATATTGTATGCTAGGAAGGTGATAAAATGAAATTCTTGCCTATGAAATTGAACTTCCAAACGTTCAATTGTGCTTTTAATTGATTTTCAATCGGTCCACCAGAGAAAATTCGTTTTCAATTTTCATATGAATTCTAACTGAAAATATTAATGAGACTGTACCTGGAGTACATTTGTACAAGTAGTTATGGATTAGTATTAGCCAGGCATCAGTAACTTTATAATTTTGGGTTATCAATATCTGCTACTTGCGTTATTAATGTTAATTTTAGTTTTTGGCAATCAATCAAAGCTTTACGATGCTACGCACACGAGTAATAATCGTAAAATTGAAACGTTATAGATTAAGAGAATGGAAAATCATCAGTATATAATGACTTTAATTTAGCGGAACAAATATTTTAATTGTTAAGACAATATAGAACTTTGTGCGCTCGACTAGGCAACGCTATTAAATCATGTACATTATCATTGTTTGCGTTAGGCCAACAAAGTGTACCTTGTAGTGTATGCAGCTATGGCGATATATAATTTGAAGGCTGACGCATAAAAACGGAGTTTTTATTTTCATACTTCAGAGATATTGAGTAGTATTGATTGTATTATATTATTAACGTAAATATTGTACGACAAATGTTATGAAATATTGTAGAAAAGACGGGTAATTTGTCACGTTTAAAAAGACTTTAAAATACCACGTTCTGTGTCAGGCAGAACTCTTGACATTTCAACTACTTAATGGAAATTAAATTGAAACCAGTTATTTTCACATTACCAAAGAAAGCCTCACGACAGGGCTATCACTCCGCATCAAAAAAGAAGATTTGAATAAGACCACATCGTACAGCTGAGCTACTGACGTTCACGTAATACAACAAACTCTCTTTTCCGAATATCAAACCTACACACACTCACGTTTCACTAAATCTTCATCACAATCGTATCCCTCCACCTAATTCGGGCACTTTAAGCCCGCACCCTCGTAACCATCGTTCTTCCTCTCTCCCTTTTCATTCCGCGCACAGTCCTTTCGAATCTCCCCATCTCCGTCACTGCAAAGCCACAACAACTCGAAGAAACCGAAAGGAAGAAAACGTCCGATCACGCTGAAAAGTTCCGAACTGCGGGGAATTAAAAGCGCGTCCGAGGCAATTTCCTGCCGGGCCGGCCGATTAACCGAGCTGCAAAACGTCGACTGCGGCAAAAAGAAGGCGAGCGAGACTAGTACAGCGCAGCGAGAGCGATTGCAGTCTCCTAATCCTCTCTG
Organism: Torymus aiolomorphi; assembly: GCA_036365515.1. Taxonomy (NCBI): domain Eukaryota; kingdom Metazoa; phylum Arthropoda; class Insecta; order Hymenoptera; family Torymidae; genus Torymus; species Torymus aiolomorphi. Next base: position 58,454,058 of record CM070874.1, on the reverse strand, counting down.
CGTCTTTCTTTCGCTCTCGGTGTTCCTTTTGGCGCGCCTTCCGTTGTGGCTCTCTTGCGTAACTCGATATCGCGCGGACGCGTCGAGCCGAGGTCTGCGTATTATTAAGTAGACGTCGTTGCGATTCGTTAGTTCCGTTTTATATCGTTAGGTGGAGAGGTTTCGTTGTTTTCGTTCTCCTTTTTTTTCTTATTTGAACGTTGGCGGTACGGGTGATTTTAGAGTTGTTGGCTTGCTTTACAGTGTTTTAATCCAAGCTCTGCTGCTAAGTATTGAGATCGTATAGTTCTCGTAAGATCATTTACTTATAGTTTGGTGTATAATATATATTATATAGAATTTCCTTCATAGTATCTACAAAATCTTTTTTGTTTGAAGTTTTGTGCACGCTGTCTAATCATCATGTGTTCAACATGCGAATAAAAATCAACTGAAATATTCTACAAAATTTACATTGGTTCAATTTTTATTTGCTATACTTCGAATTTTTAATTTTATAGGGAACACATGGCCTGAATATAATTCAATAATCTTTTTTCCAATGAATTTTTTTAATCAAAATTTAATTTTAATATCAAACTCTGCCAAATACCGAAAAACCAATTTGCATGGTAAGAAGGTGTGGCCTCTATTTTGAAAATTGTAATTTGTCGGTAAACGTACTTAAGTATTTTCCTTGTTACGAGATAAAAATAGAACGAGTTTTTTCAAGCGTAAAATACAAGAGGACATGTTGACGAAGTAAAAGCAAATACTGAAGGAGTGCCTTCTTAGTAGAAAATTGAAGACTTGGATGAATAATAATGAATGAAGTAATGCATAATTTGAATAAGCATATTAAAATAAAGTATACTTATTCAGTTATGTACTAGATCTACGTCAATAACAAACTATAACTATAAAAAGTATACTAAAAGTGAGGCTGTCGATGCAATTATTGAAACACGGTCTTATATCAACTTCACAATATAGTACGAACCAATATGATTCTACTTTCATCTGTTTTAACCTGTTTTCTCTTCAGTTTCTTTGTTTAATCTTGCATTGATTAATATTATGGTTTTTGTTGTTGTTGTTTACTTTTGGTTTTCACGCTTTCAAATACTATTAATACGAAATTCTCTACAAAAGAAGAACCAAACTGTGAAAGCCTGCCTTATACATCGCGTATAAAACTGTCACCTACATCCGCCCTCATAAACAATTGAACACAGAACTTCGCTCTCAGTCCCGAAAAACCACTCGACTACCCCCAAATTCCCATTTCTCCGACATTGTATGCGGACCTTTTTCTTATTTCTCACCACCCACTCTCACAACAGACACACAGGAGTCAAGCTACGCGCTTCATTCATCCGTTAGTCAACTGGACTACTTAGCTCTTTGAGGTCGTGCGGTTATTCAGCCTTCTACGCGTCCAACGACGCAACACACTTTGATTACACACGCGTAGGTATATGTATAACGGTGTTAGTAAAGGTGAACCCGAGAGGGGATATATCGACTCGTAAATTCGAGTAGGGTGGCTCGCTCGTTGCTGACCCTGCGAAATCTGTCAGTGAAGCGTGCCGAGGAGAGAGAGGAGCAGAGAAAGAGGGAGATAAAATGTCAGCCTGACGAATGGATGCGGAGGGACGTAAGATGTTTGCTAAGTGCTTTCGGATAAAGTTTCGTAAGTAGTGCGCGTTGTTTTTAATTTCGTCTATTATAGAATACAGAGAAAGCGCGATGAGAAGTGTACAGTTGTATTCATCATTGGTATTGTCGCGTCAAAATGAACTATAGTTTTGTTTGGAGAACAACACAGATTCAAATGTGTCTTCGATTTTGAGTCTATCACAAATGAAAACCTTGCTGACATGTCATTTTCGACTATTCAAAAGAAACTTTCGACAAAACATACGTCGGAAACTGTCGATATACAGAAATGATATGGCGCATTGAAAATCTTTGGCGCTCGAAGGGGGAGATGACTTGTACATTGGAATAGTCACTTGATATTCACGTTATAACATCTATCTGATTCTGCATGATGTTTTTGAATGCTTTTCAAAGGAATTTCTTAAACCATCTAGATGATGTCATTGAATTTCGGTACACGAATATGGTCATATTATAAAGATGTCGTCATTGAGTTGGTAAAATTCGAAGGTATATTTAGTTAAAAATATTTTGAAAGAAAATAATATTCTAACCGTAACAAGGATAATGAAAGAAAAATGTTAAAAATTTTAGTCCTGTAATGTAGGTTAAAATGATTTATCATATGTTGTCAGAGCTTTTGGTAGGGTGCCTTCTATCTATTAAAAAACGATCAACGAAGACATTGCTGAAATGCGACTTGTGCCATTATCCATCCGATATTTTCCAAAAGATCAAAGTCACATCACGAAGTCTTCATAGCCTACCTTAACTTTTCGGATTTCAGAACGAGTAGATATCTACATGGTTTTCTGAGAATAAGATGCGAAACGTCAAAATTGTGATTCTTATTCGAATGCATTTGAGTTACTCTCACAAATAAATTTTGTAGACCAACTTCACGTTCACAACCCGATGAAAGCTATTGTTATCGCGCCATTTCTCCATTGTATTTTCTCTCTTAACAAACAATAATTTTATACATAACCTCAAGTTATTATAACCTGAAGTAGGCACTAAATAATACCTTGAAATTCGATGCCTCTTATCGACCTTCGCGAAGGTGCCGCTGAAAATGATTTATTATTTTTCGAACGACGTAAGCTCGCTGACATGAATTTGTATACCGCTTATAATCTCTGATGTTATCGAAGATTTTCCGATAGGTATGCCATCATAACGCACAATATTCATCCCGTGAATTATTCATTCACGTAATATTTCATACCTACAAACAACATTAACGCTGAATCGAAAAGTCAAGAGGGCCACGAAGAATTCAATCATTCATCGGAAGAAATTCCCTCATTCGGACGGGAAATCCGGAAAATAAAATGAACTGCCAAGCGGTCGACTCGACCAACCCAAACCGCAAAGCGATAAAGTCGATCCTCAGTCCTCCTCTCTACATGCACGTATATAAAAAAAGCTCGCTCGTGGCAGTCGGAAGCTCAGAGACGCCCACGGCCGATATCAATATGACCGGAGAGTCGCCTGAGTAAACAGATAAACATGACAAACGATGATCGATTCCGCGTGCAATGTGTAAGGATAATATTGGCGCATTGTGCGGTGGGAGTGTATATGTGTATACTCGCGAGTAGAAGGAAATGGCTGGATTAGGAAATTTGTCTCTGGTCGCGTGCGCAGTTGCGGATCAGTTCCCATTAGCCTCTGGCGGGAGGCAGCTTTCAGCGTGGCTAGACGCTACTGTGCGAACGTGTCGACAATGCCAAGTTCCCCGTCATCGTAAACAAAAGGTGGAGGATGGGGTTTTCATTTAAAATGTAAATAGGCGATATATTTTTTTTTAATTTTAACATTTTGTATGTGCTAGGACGAATTTAGAGGAAATTAAGGGGAAATTTAAGGCTATTTGTAATTGAGTGTAGTGGATTTTGGTTTCTAACAGAAAACAATTAGTTTTACAGATTACTATAGAGACTTTTTGAATATAGGATGTTTTGATAAGAATATAGAAAGTTTCGTTATTGTAAATTTTCGCTTTTGGTATCTGATCATTAATTTATGGTCTCTAAGTTGATTGTTCTGAACATTTTCCATTTAGATCAAAATCTTCATTTGTTCTATACGTGTTTTCGTGACAGCTTGTCTCAAAAGATTAATATATCCTTTCATAAGAAGCGTTTTTTTTGCTTCGCCATTTTATCACTCCATTTATCTAACATTTAATTTAATTAATGAGAAAATATCCAGTTTATGCAACTTCAAAAAGAATATTACTGCAACTTAACACCGACGTTAAAAAAATAATAAACAAGTGTTTTTATGCGATCATCCCCTAGAGCATCGCGCGACTATGAAAATCAATAGTGTACATTTCTATAAATAGTGTGGCTAATAATCATTGATAATTTATTAACTTTTTATTGCCTTCCGGTCACGACAGAGTCGTCGTGCTCAGTATAAAAAAAATATTGATTCTAGGTGGATGTTTTTATGAAGACTGAATCTAAATATGAGCCCCTATAGGATCGATAGTGACCCGATACTGAAACCTTGTAAAGATTTATTCCTGTTAATGCCGGGGTATAATCATGATACGGTTACGTAATAGGTATTCAAGTAGCAGTAAAAGTACGTAATGGCTTGAGTCACTTGTAAATATTTTTTGTGCGCAGCTTCTGTTCGAACATTAAAATTCCTATAGCAGAATTTGAGTTATTCACATAAAAGCTCTTAAATGATTAAGTTCTTTGTTTACTGAAACAGTTGCGTTGTAAAAAATTGATCGAATGTCGACAGCTTAAGATACATAGATTTCAGATATAAGTACGAAGAGATAAATTAAATTTCTTTTCCAACACAATGAAATTTTCGTTTTTAATATTTTAGTATAATTTATCAAAAATAATTAATCAAACATAATCTACTGTTAGTATATATTTTAGTTAAATATTTGTAGTTTACTTCTCTTCATAAATACTTCTATAATTAAAAAAATTAAAATTTTATGTAATATCTATTATCTTTATCTAAATGTTATTTTGATGATGCAAATTTTTTCATTTTAATTACAATTAAAGATTCCTTTTAAATAATTTACACTTTTTTATTGAATACTTGCCCATTCCACTATATACTCAGTTCTCAAATACGTGTTTCAATCGCACATATTGTTTTTCTTTTGTGAAACGTAGTAACGATAGTCTTAAATATTTAAAACGGATTTTCAATTCCTTGTTTGCATAATGATAAAAATAAAATGTTAAAGTATACTAGTGCCATAAGTATTACATTGAAAAGCATTCAATTCTCTGAAAAGTTATGTATACCATCTTGAACATTTTAAAAACTGACTTAAAGTATAGACAAAGTCAAGGTAAGTCTCTAGTCAAGTTCATGTCTATGGCACTAAAGCAAGTCAATATATGTATACATGTATACAAGCAGACAGCTAGACTGGTAATAAGTGTCTTTATTATTCAATACCTACTTTGCTGATTCCCATGGTCGTAGTTTCATCCGATATCGTATTATTTATTTTAAAATCATTTCACTTAAAAGTTTAACGTAAATAATTTTCTTAACTATCAATTAATTTTTTTTATTCAATTAATCATCACTTGTCAATAAAATATAATAATTAAAAATAAATAAAATTCCAAATGTACTTCTTAAACAATTGCTATCAAATCGGTGATACATTTGAAATGGATCACTAATATTTAAATGTGAGTTCTTTATACTAAATAAATATTTAATATTTTACGTGAAATTCAAGTTAGCTTGATCATTAGTTTTTTTTTAATTTATGAAAAAGTATAAAATATTACATTGGTTTTTAGAAAACGTAATTATTTTATATAGTATTTTGCACTGTTGACATATATTATAAAAATTGAATCGTTTTGTTTCATTAACCAAATTGAACAGTCTTTTACTTATTACTATTCTTAACTATTTAAGTTGATATTGATAAGACCCCCATTGAAAAAAACCATAATTTTGGTTCTAAATAGTATATTGTGTACCAAGGGCAAAAAGTGGGCTTTTTTAGACTGAGTGTGGAGTTTGTAGTCGAAGGCTAGTGCATTTTGCGAGCCGAAGACGAGTACTGCAAACACATACGAGGTCAAAAAGCACACTAGCTCTTGGTACACACCATATTTCTAGTGACACACATATTGATTTTTGCGGTTTTTGGTTGGTAAAGGCGCTTATGTTAGAGTGTGAATCATAATTTTGTATCTTGAGTCTAATGGCCAATTGTCTACCAGGAAAGGTTTAAATAAATGGACACCATTTATTTTTAACCGACGTTTCGGACACTTTTTTCGTGTCCCTCTTCAGGTGATTACGTCAAGCTGTAATCACCTGAAGAGGGACACGAAAAAAGTGTCCGAAACGTCGGTTAAAAATAAATGGTGTCCATTTATTTAAACCTTTCCTGGTAGACAATTGGCCATTAGACTCAAGATACAAAAAAATTTTGCGGTTTTTACATAAAAAAAGCCATGAAAAGCATGCACGTATTAATTTTATGTGGGATCAATCTTAATTTCTTCGATCTTATACGCAGTTTTAGAGCAGCGGGCGGAAGTAGGTCATTCTCGTGCGGCGGACTAGTCGCAGAAACAAGCACTTTCTGTTCAGAAAATCGTGCATTTATTACAACAAAATATGTTTCAAAAAATTTTTCGTACTACAAAAAGCTATACGGTAATATAATGAAATAACTAACGAAAGACAGGAAAAAAGTTAAAATTTTTTTTTTGGATTATTAAGGTTATAACTATATATTTTTCATTAGCTTTGTCTCGTAGATTACTTGTGTAGTATTGTCGTCAATGCACTTAATCCTAATCAATATACCAAGCATCGTAAAAAAGAATACTTGTGTGCACGAAAAAAATTGATTATTAAACATTGCTATAAAAGTATCTTTTAAAAAATTAATTTCCAAGGTTCTCTTTAATGTTCTAATATATAACCCCAATCAACTGTTATCCTCTTCAACATCTCTTCCCCCAACCGACGAATTTTTCAACGACATTTTCTCGGCCTTATCTCAACTCTTTTGATTAGCATCTCTACTGACCTCGCATCTAGACCTACATAGAGTTCAAACGTTGCTACATAGATCACGATTTTTCACGTAAGCTAGCCTGGGGTACACGTACACGCGTGCGCCCTTTATCGAATTCGCCCCGGAAAGTTTTCCGTCGTCGTCGTCGTCATGCGACATCAAAGACGACGACTCTCCGGGCGCTTAAGCGGAAAAGAGGAATGGGGTTGGGCGGTGAAAAGCTCCCGGCGGGTAATAGCTAGGCGGAAGTGCGATCAAAAGGGTCGAAAAAGATCTGAGCATGAGCTATTAGAAAGAGTCCGTGGACAAATGACAGTGAATAATGCGGGCGATTTTTCAGCCTCGAATTTCTTTCATGTCTTTTTCCGCGCCTGGGAGGGAAAAAAATTTAATATGGAATGTGTTGTCGGGAGCCAAAATCTGGACATTAATGCACGAGCTTGCGGACTTTATTTTTAAGCTTTGAGTTGGCGTATGCAGAATTTTTAATAAAACCTCTCTACTGCTGGGAATTTTCGCTAAAAGGTCTATGAAGTGCTCTGCGAGAGATTGATTTAAAAGGGCTGAATTTAAATGAACATTTTCTAGAGTCGAGAGAAATACGAGGATGATAAAAAAATATTACTCGAAAAAGTATGTAATAAAAAAGAAAGGGTTTTTGGTTACCATTAAATTTTGTGAAAATGTTCGTAAACTAATTGTCGAAGAATTGTCAAAATAGAATTTCTTGGCACTAGGATAAAACAAAATTGATATAGCGCACAAAGATCCGGCGATCTAGCCACTGAGTGGCAAGTATCATTTTTGTTATGTTATAGCAACAAATTAATAATACTATAAAGAATTATGGTTTTCTTTTTATGTAAAGTGCCATACTATTTCAACGAGACCACATCTGGAAATGGCAGAGAGATGTTCTATTGTGCAATTGTTACAAAATAATTAGGGTGAAAACTTTGTACGAGGGTAATACTCTTCAATTCTCGTTTCCCCCCGAACTTCGAACTTTGTACGGGATCCCTCTTGATTTAAGAAGTTTTTTGTTTGCTGGAAAATGCCCATTATGTCTTCCTAATCGAATTTCACAAAGTTAAAGTGAAGTATATAAGTTTGTGAAAGTTTGAAAAATCTATGCATATAGACGCTCATGATGAATTTATTATTAGCTTTATGCCTTGAATTATACATCTTTATTATAGTTATACGTAATCAAGCTTTTACAATACAGATTAAAAATCGAGTAAGCATTTGCATTTCGTTTATCAAATTTCAATATCGATTCTAGATTTATATATAAACCATCGAAAAAAGACATTCTAAAGTTTCTTTTTTTCCATTATTTATGCATCAGTTAATTTTCACAATTGTTAGTCATTGAATTTATTAATCGTGTGAATATTAATTTGAGATTTTCGACAAGTTGCTTAATAATGTGTGAAATTATTTCAATTAAAGCTTCGGAGAGTGCATTTATAAAGCGAAAAGAGTAAAAGGGTTGTTACGCAACTCTTTACAATGGAAAAATATACAGAAGGAGCAAAAGTCGAGCTTTACAAAATCCTACCAGATTAAACCAACTAGAGCTTCGTTTCTCGTTTGTAATCCGCATGTAAAAGCAAAACTAAAATTACGCCTTTTTTTGCGTAATTATAAAGGATGTATCGTCTTCCCTCGTTAACACGAACATTAAATATCTACGTTACGATGAATTTTGACATTTCTCCTAGGATGTTTTCAAACAATCCTTTCTAGTTTTTATGAAATATATTTCGTCTATTCATCATGACGTTTTACTGCTATATCGAAGTCAATCCACATACGTCCCTTTCAATATTTTCCATCAAGTATATTTTCTGAAACGAAGCATGAAATTTCAATCTCGCGCATCCACGAACGTCCGTTATAAAAAATAAAATCACCAAGTTTATTTATTACCAAAGTGTAAGCGAGTAAACACTTTGCCATGCGCTCACAGAGTTACGTAACACCAAAAATTGTCAAGCCTAAATCCAAAACAATTGTATAATTAACTCCCGCGTGCAGCATACTTCAGCGTATATATTTACGATCCTCCGTCCTCAAAACGCTCGAGGCACACAGAGTCCTTAGACTCGGCCCTTACATCGCCATCGGCGTATCGTCTTGGCGCAATGGTAAGAATTCCACCCCTGCACGTTACATCTCTCTCGCGCCCCTCCTTTTCCCGCGTTAGTCCCCCGCAACACTTATACATCACACACGCGAGAGTGGCATCACACACTCCACGCGCCCTTTCCCTTCCATTCTCTGATACCCAGGCATCTGCGTAGTTATTTCTTTCCTCCTTCGATCTCGCACTACTACACGTATCCTTTGTGTTCTACATCACGAGTAAGTACAGCAACCCCGCGTCACACATACGCCACATCAGCTCTGCGCGTCGTCCCTCCACGTGAGAGTCGCCGGCTGCTTTCACCACCATTTACCTTATAATATTCCTCCGCCGTCTCGGATGCACATCAAACCTCCTCCTTGGTATATATACGCACATATACAACACAGAGAGATATAACAGCCGCACACTCGGAGCACTATAGAACGCGCGCACATGCACTCTCGTGTATACAACAGCAGCGCCGTACGTAGGTATATACGAGACACAGCAACGGCTATCTCTCTCGTCACACACCGGCACGGAGGTGCACACGGGGCCGCGTAGCCGCGGTGAATGGCGATTGTGTTTCCGGCCAGGCTCTCCGCGACGACGGTGGCGACGGTGCTGGTGGTGGGGTCGCGCGAGCCGGGGTGCGCGTCGACACGGCTCGCTCCCTCTCGACTTCTCTCTCTCTCCACCCCGCCGATCGATAGGGTTCGTTCCTCGTGTGATGTGCATGTATACGTGTGCGCACACGGCTGTGTAAGTGCGCGGACGCGCCTCCGCGGGGGTGAGCTGCTTCCTTGCGGCTGCTACTTGCGCTCTTTCTAATTGCTTTCTCGCGCTGCTGCTGCTGCTACTGCAGGGCCGGTGACCTCGCGCGGCCAGAATGCGGTCATTTTTCGGGACGTGGGATCGATGCTCTCGGTCTTGTGTCTTATCCGACGCTGCGACGGATGATGCAGGAGGGGTTGAGCGAACTTTTTTTCGGAGGGGCGCCGTCGGTGTTTCGATTTTTCTTTTTTCGGAGGGTTGTAGAAGCGGTTGCTCGGTGTATAGAGCGGGTTGCAGAGTGGGGATGGGAAGCGCGGTTTGCTCGGATGTTGCCGATGTCGGAGGAGTATTGGTTTACGAAGCTGCGCGTTGATTGTATTTCGAACCTCGTATATGGCTGTGCCCATTTGTGCAATAGAGTTTCGTTGATGAGGTGTGCGCGCGTGAATTTTTTATTGAAAGTTTGTTAGTCTGCGTTGATTAGGGTTTGGTGTTTTCGGCATGAAGTAATTTGACTGAGGAGCAATATTAATATAATTATGGTGTTATTTGATGGTTGGGGTATGAAGTTTTGTACATAAATATTATTACTTAATAATTCTTCAGCATAACGTGACAAAAAAAGGCTTAGAGCATCATGTTCAGGGGATCTATATTTAAAAATAATAAATTTAATGAAGGGGATGTACAAGAATTATGCTGTACTCTAATTATAAAATTTTAGAAATAAATTAAAAAATTATGCAATTTATTTATGTAGAGAAATTAGCTCTGTAATTTGTTTCGAAATGTAAGTAATTTTTTCAACACTATTCGTAAAATCATAAATAATATTGCGTTTCAAAAATTTGATATATTTACAATCTGTAAAATTATTACAAATAAGATACTAGTATAATTAACAAATATTTAAAAATTAATTTTATAGCATTGCATGACAAAGTGGTATTACAATTATTAAAACACTGTAATAAGAGTAGATCAGGAAATATGAGTACTTTATTTTATTTCAATCACCAAGAGGGATAATGACGACTCAGTGTTATTCAATTCAAATATGTATTAATACGATTAAAAGTATAGAAATTAATTTGTAAAGGCTCGTTGAAAGTATCACTGGCATGTATAATTTAATTAGAGTTTTAGTTAATAAGGCAAATCATATAAAAGTCAACCGATTCATTTACAACAAATAATTCATCAATAATTTTATATAAATAACGTTTAAAACAAGTAAATAAACGTGAATTTATTCAAATACTATTTAAATTGAAATATATATTTCTATAACAAAAGCTATTCAAAGCTTAACATCAGCAATGTATGAAAATTTAATCAACTAGAGGACTTTTATTACAGTATTATTTTCGCACTGCGGATACACTGACTAATGGAAGAGAACAGCTATAGAAATCAATAAGCTGTCTTTTTTATTAGATTTTCCATGGAGGAGAGTTTTTTTTAAGTTAATGCGTTTGTCAAGGAAAGCTATTGCGCGCAATTCCACTTTTTTACTTTAATACATCTTCGCTCTGTATATGATGACATATATAGCTTTCGCATCGGGGGGTCGATGCGACGTGTATGTGTGTATACATACACACACATCTGTGGGCATTGTCCTTGCTTACATAACAACAGAACGGCACCTACATCTATTTCCCTCTATGTATCTATTGTGATCGCATTCGCGGGTTCAGTGTAAATATTTGATACTGTTGATCAAATGAAAGCAAAGCTCGCGCAAAATTATTAACTAATTATTCCTCTTCTTTTAGGTCACCGAGCACATATAGAACTCGACGTCAATCGAATCGATGAAATTCTAATTATCGAATTTCAGTGACCCCATTACACGAAAAACAATGCCACATCCCTTCATCATTATTCATAAAAGTAAACTTTATTGCACGTATAAATCAAACGAGTTGCAATACAAAATATAATAAATCCACACTTAAAATATACAAATATATAATAAATTAAAAAAACACAAATATAATAAAGTAAATATATATATATAAATTAAAATTCACACAACCCGCGTTACAACGTTACAAAACTAGCACCAGCTAAACGGTATTACCGTTCAACTCGTCATCGCCGACGACTTCGAAATACAGCTGTGGATCGTTGCGCAGAGTGTCGAGCTCGCCGAAAACTCTCAAATCGTCGATGCAGGTCTTGGCGAAGGCGACGGCCTCCCGCTTGAGTACTTTGCATCCGTACTGATGCGCCAGACAGAGGATCCTCGTGACGTTGAACTTGTCCATGTTATCGCGTAGATAGACCTCACAGTCGAGTTTGAGCTTGCGCACGTGAAACTTGAGCGCCAGCAGCAGTAGCTCGAACACTTGGTGGCGCAGCTCGAAGAGGCTCTGAGCCCCGTAAGCGTACTCGAGGAACGCCTGGAACAGTGACGGCAATAGCCAGGTCTCGTTGCTGAGGTCGATATGTCGCTGCAGGAAGTAGCAGGCGCGAGTCTGCCGTATGAGGCGGGCCATATAAGAGCTGATAGTCGCGATGACGAAGGTGTGGCACATGAAAGCCTCGCCAGCGACGACAACCGTCAAGTCGCAGAGATCCTGGTTCCGGTACAACTGATCGTAATCGAACATCACGAGCCTATCCGTGTAGGGCTTATCGTCGTCGCCGTCGTCATCCTCGTCCTCGTCGTCGTAATTGTCGATCCCATCGTGGCTCATCACGTCGTCGAGCACTCTAGCCTCGCCGCCGCCCTCGATGCAGTGCTCGTGCACGTAGCCCTCATCTTCCTCGCTATCGTAGAGCTCGTAGAACTCGCCGAGGATACTGATGGCGTCCTTCTTGCCGTAGTCGGACACGTTGATCTCCTCGTCGCCGTTGAAGCGCAGGAGGGTGGTGCCCTTGTCGGCTGGCATGCTTATCCTCTCGTCGCACATGAGCATCTCCTTCTTCAGGTCACAATCGAGTATCGCGAGCGAGAGGTACATGGAGATGGGCTGCGAACGCGGCCCCACCTCGAGGAATAGCACGGTGCAGCCGGCATCCGTGAAGACCAGCTGGAAGGTGCAGGTAACGCCGCTTCCATTTAGGCAGAACTTGTCGGATTTGAAGAGACAGCTGCATATCTCGGCGAACTCGCTCCAGTCGGCCAGTAGCCAACGGACGGTGGTGTGTTGCGCTCGGAAGTGCTTCACGCGCGTTATGTGGTTCATCCCTGAGCTTCTGCTGACAATAAGGGTACAGTTCTGACGATTAGAGAGGGTTCAGCGATTTTTGGTTAGTGTGTATAGGTACAACTTACGTGATAAGATTGAATTGTGAAGCGAAGGGGTAACAGACGCTGACCAATTGCGCGGAGGATAACGATTTTAAATTACTTTGGTGATTTTAGCGATGGAATGTCGAGGTTTTGGTTTAAAACGGCAATGGGCTCCTCTGTGTATCAATGCCGATAAGAGTGAGGACTGTACGGGCGTAGTTGTTATGAATTGCAGATTGTGTAGGTAAACAGGTTACAGCTGATGACACGTTGTCGCCGAAATATACACGCGAGAATATTATATCAAGTTCGTGCTATATCAAATTAACGCCAGACACCACAGAACCGATATGTAAACTGTACGTGATTGACATCTGATAGTATTTCTTTGAAATATTTATCGATGCTGGAACTATAAATATGCATCTATTTTAATATTGGGAATAGATCCGTTACATAATACATAAAAACGTCAACGTATTTGATTATTTAAAAGCAGTGTGTAATGACAAATTTTTACGTTTTGTTGTCCCCACTAAGAAAAATGATGTATTAAAAATTACTATAATATATAGGAACGTGGGGACAAATCTCAAATACCAACATTTTTACTATATTTTATAGTAAAAATTGATGTATACATAATAAAAATTGCTATGTACGTAGTAATTTTTACTATAAAATATAGTAATAATTTTCGTATTTGAGATTTGTCCCCACGCAAAATCCCATTTTCCCGTCCTACAATACACACATAATACACGAATATCCCGACGAATTCTGCTGTCCAAACAACATCCAATAACACCCGCCACCGCCCCGCCGTCAGCAATAATTCAAACGCGTCGATTTTCAAAAGCATCGATTTCACGCGAGAGCAGCGCGCGTACACGCGAACAGTGTGTGTGTGTGTGTGTATAGTCAGTACAGCTATTGACAAAATGCGCGTCGCCATTGCGGGAAATGGGGTCGCGTGCCTGTGATGCGCCCGCGTTCGCATTCCGATTCTCGCCACTCCTCCCACTGCTGCTGCTGCTGCAGTTGCTCTTATGGGCACCGTGGTATCCGAGAAAAGTTGCTTGATCGCCACATTTAATCAACTATACGCAGTAGGAGCATAATGTAATACCTGCGGAGCCGAACCACCTTTCCGGCCGGTCGCAGCTGCCCCAGGTAATTAGGTAACGCGGTTTTCAGCAGCCCTCGAGAGAGAGAGAAAGAGAGAGAGAGAGAGAGAGAGAGAGAGAGACTCACGGTAATACGCGCGCCTCCCCCTCCTCCTCCAGTGCACGGATAACTCGATAAATTGGTCGAGTTCGCCCCGCCGATAATGGACTTTATTAGCGGGCTGCTGCAGCAGTGCGCAGTGCTTGGCTTGCGTCGCTATGCGGTTCTCGCTTTTTTTTAGAGGTGAGAGGGAGAAAGAGACGCGAACTACTGGTGTGTATAATCGATGACGCGGGTGAAAGGCCGATGACCGGTTGCTCGGTTTGACGTTTCGAGAGGGAGGAGGGATGCGATGAAGCAGGTTGAGGATTTATATGCAGGGGGGGTGTAATTCGGGATTACTGGAGGTGACTATATTATGCTTGTGAGATAGGTTATTGCACTCGAGTTGAATGTTGGAAGGGGTTGTGCAGTTTTAGTTTGACGATTTTAGTTGTTGGAAACAGGTGCACTGATTAGACGTTGAGAAAAATGGGAACAGGGCTTTGTCTAAAGTATTTAATCAATTTTGCAATTTGTTTCAGAAGTTAAAAGTGTGATTGAAGGGGCAAAAAACCCTGGAAATCTTTTATCATTTATAAATGTAATATAATATTCAAAGTTAAGTTATATCAAAATAATTATATAAAGCGATAAAAATTATTTCAAATTTTGTAAAAAGATTCATTAAAATACTCTTCGTTCTGGCAGTATATTCCCGCTTTTTATTATATTAATTTGAAAATAGCTTGATGAAAATTTATTTGAAATTACTCTTTTCATATTTTCGCAAGATTACTTTTAATTTAATCAAAAATTAAATGGCATTTCCTAAAAGGTACTATACGAACTACACTTGTGAATAGAGAGAGAGAGAGCAGGTTTAGTGCCAGGTGACCTTGCCAAATAAATTCCTTTTATTATTTTCTATGGCTTTATATGTGTCTTCTTATGAATTTAAATATCTACAAGGCTTTAAATTATTTTGGCTAATACATATCTACTTGTCCCAATTTTACTTATCATAAAAACTCAATTACTCGTAAACTTTTTTTTCCCAATTTTAATATACGGATAAGGCACTGAACCCTATATCACGTAAACCAAAGAAACATTTTTATTTATTGACACGATCTTCGTTTACCGTTAACTACTAAATTATTGCCTTCCAAAGCGTTCCCTTAAATTCTCACGATAAACACTTCCCCTGAAAAAAAAAGAAATTCAATAACTTCTCCCCTACTCTATCCTACCCTCCTCGGCAACAACATTGTAAATTCAAATCATCGTAAAAGTTTAAACGATTCGCGCAGTCGACGTTTTCGTTACACACACACACACACACACACACACACACACACACACACACACGCACGCACGCACTCACACACACACACACACACATACACACACACACATACACACACACACACACACACACCTATACAGGAGCTACTGTAAGCATCATGCGAGCCCTCGCTCTGTGACGACTTTGTGTGCCATTCGAGAGAAAAGGAGCGGAAAATTGAAGGGAGAGGGTACCTCACCTCTGCATGCACTTAGACCATATTTATAAACTTTAATCTAAACAAGATAAATTTCGAAAAACTTGTTTACGTATTCAGACACACATAAGGAATAAAATGAAAAAGTTATAAATATTATCAGGATTATGAGTTTATTTATTGTTAATTAAATGTTGTAAAAAACTGTAATAAAATAATTGAGCTTGATCACACTCTAGATTTTTCCCGGCACCTTAGTAGGAACAAAATAATTAACATTACCAAATTTCAGAGAATAAACACCCTTCGATTTCTAATTATTTCATTTTATTATTAACTTTTCACTGCGTGCTGGAGTATTTTATGGACTATTAAACCAAATCTAAATAAGCTAATATACCTAAAAAATCAAGAGTTTGAACAGGCTTCGTTTTTTTTATTTTTGCTTTTTGCAATACCTAATTAACAATAAATAAACAAATATACTGTTCTTTTTGTATACTATTTTATGAACTATCTTTTTGCAGCTCCCTACAAACTTCAGTCTTATAAATATATAAAAAATACGATTTTTATACAAAAAAATATCAATTTCTTTAAGGGAACGCCGGAGTCAATGTATTTTAAATGGAGGGTGGCGCTGTATTCAGTAAAACGCGTTTTTATTATATAAATTAAAAAATTCTTATCTTTTTGGATTTTGAAGACTTGAGCGCGCTTTGGATATTAATGTTTAGTTATTTCTCAAAATCGCAACTCAAATAATCAATTAATTGCTGAGAAAACCTTGAAAAACTTGCGCGGGTAACATAACCTATAAATTATGAAATTTGAAAGACAATAATTTTTTTGAATTCCAAGACTTGAGCGCGCTTTGTATATAAATTTTAAGTATTCTCTCAAAATTTCAGTCCAATCGGTTAGTTATTCGAAGAGAAAACATTGAAAAACTAACTGACGGGACTTCGGCCTCCCCTTAATCGTGTAAATATAAATTGTTTATTTTCATAATCTTATCTGCTTTTATAATTTTAACCTACCTTCATTATACCTCGTTGCAATATTTTTAAATAATGGACCTAATAACTTATTAAATTAGAAAAAGCAAGTAAACAACACGCCGTTCCCAAAAAATTACGATTTGAAAAGAGGGCTAAAACAGTTTTAACCTAAAATATCTCTGAAATTCATAAACGAATTCTTTTATTACCATAAGAACTCATATAATAAATAATATACGAACTCTACATCTCTACAAAATTTCAAAGAAATTAAAAATTTTACTTTGGTTATTGTGCAACAAAGAAAGTTATTTTCAGAAATACCATCATTTTAAATATCAAATATCTCAAAAAGTAACCATATAATCTTGATCAAATTTTACACAGATATTGCCTATATCGCAAACAAAATAGTCTATAAATTTGAAGCTTATACATGGAGTCGTCATTTAGAAATTACGATTCTCAAAAAAACGTAATAGAGTTTTAACCTTAAATATCTCTAAAAATCATGAGACAATGCTTTTACCTAAAGGACTTACACAATAAATATATAAACTCTACATTTCCACAAAATTTCAACATGATTAAACAGATTTTTGCTTCCTCATAGAGGAAGCTTTGTAATGCTGAACAAAATTTTCGAGACAAAAAATGTTCAAAAAGATGTTGAATGTTCATATGTGAATGTTTTGCGAGTTTGCGTATTCCAAAATTCAAATATGCCGTCGAACTGCGATTTGAATCTCCCGTGACTCGCGCGGCACCGGTACGATTCTAGTACACGCATCGCCGTTAGGCGCCGTGCCTCCTCTTCGTCGCAATGCTTCAATCAATTAAGCCGGTCCGAGGGTATACCTATAGAGGATTCAGAGCTGTGTGGACGATTGTGCGTGTGATCTACGGTGTAATGTGGCTTGGGAGCTTGGCTCCCGGAAGCAGTCACCCGTGCACATTCTAATTTTCTCTTCTAATTTTCTCTTCATGGTGAATAATTACAAGCCCTAATCCTTGGACTACATCTGATAACACCTCTTTCGCGTGTGTACGCAATTGTGAGGCTTTTTTTCGGACGATTATTATTATGTCAGGCTGGCCTCTCGGGCGGCAGTTTAGGTGGGAGGCGGAGTCGTTCAACCTGCGTTATTCAGATGAATTATTTTTTTTTATTGTTCTCAACATTGGCCCATGCTACTACATTGGAAGTTAGGTCAACACACGTCGGATCTGCCTGTCTTACGTTCGACAGCCTTGCGACCCTCATCAATTTTTTAAAGTAACGAATTCTTACCGCGATTTGAGGTGGATACAAGGAATTTAGAGTGTTGTAATATGCTTCTTCGTCGTCCAACAATTCTATAAAAAAAAACAAAGAATAATTATTGTTGCTTGTTTGCCAGTCAGTTTTTGAAGTATTATTTAATATAATTAAGGAAGAAAGGAAAAGTAAATTTTAGTTGAATGTTTATTGAGATTTTATTTTACGATTAACGCATTGTGTTAATTTTTGATGACTTGGCTTGCGTTGCAGTAGGAGCATAATGCAATACCTGCGGAGCCGAACCCCCTTTCCGGCCGGCCGCAGCCGCCCCGGGTAATTAGGTAACGCGGTTTCCAGCAGCCCCCAAGAGAGACTCGCGGTAATACGCGCGCCTCTCCCTCCTCCAGTGCACGGATAACTCAATAAATTGGTCGAATTCGCTCCGCCGATAATGGATTTTATTAGCGGGCTGCTGCAGCAGTGCACAGTGCTTGGCTTGCGTCGCTATGCGCCTCTCGCTTTTTTTTAGAGGTGAGAGGGAGAAAGAGACGCGAACTGCTGGTGGGTATAATCGATGACGCGGGTGAAAGGCCGATGACCGGTTGCTCGGTTTGACGTTTCGCACTCGAGTTGAATGATGGAAGGGGTTGTGCAGTTTTAGTTTGACGATTTTAGTTGTTGGAAACAGGTGTAATGATTAGACGTTGAGAAAAATGGGATCAGGGCTTTGTCTAAAGTATTTAATTAATTTTGCAATTTGTTTCAGAAGTTAAAAGTGTGATTGAAGAGGTAAAAAAACCTGGAAATCTTTTATCATTTATAAATGTAATATAATATTCAAAGTTAAGTTATATCAAAAGAATTATAAAGTGATAAAAGTTATTTCAAATTTTGTAAAAAGATTCATTAAAATACTCTTCGTTCTGGCAGTATATTCCCGCTTTTTATTATATTAATTTGAAAATAGCTTGATGAAAATTTATTTGAAATTACTCTTTTCATATTTTCGCAAGATTACTTTTAATTTAATCAAAAATTAAATGGCATTTCCTAAAAGGTACTATACGAACTACACTAGTGGAGAGAGAGAGAGAGAGAGAGAGAGAGAGAGAGAGAGAGAGAGAGTTGGTTTAGTGCCAGGTGACCTTGCCAAATAAATTCCTTTTATTATTTTTTATGGCATTTCTATTGCTTTATATGGGTCTTCCTATGAATTTAAATATCTACAGGGCTTTAAATTATGTTGGCCAATATATACCTACTTCCCCTATAGCACTCAATATTGCTTTGACATATTCTCCATATTCACTAATGTTCCCTCAAGGTTAGTATATATGAATGCAACCATGGAGAAATATCGCTGCGAACCATGATTTCCGTTTTTCCATTGCTTTTGTCAAATGATGGATTAGGCTATACATGATAGCAATATTGCAGGAATATTCGTCCAATATTTGACAACGCCTGAGAAATATTGAGTATATTTATAATTATACTTTTTGCAGATTTTTCTTTCGATTTTGGAATACTGCAACAATATTCCCCTAAGACTCAATAATACTATAGAGAAACATCAAAATTTAAGTGTTTATGTTTTAAAATCAATCTTTAAAATGAAATTAATCTATTTCACATAAAATTTTGAGTCCCCATTGTAAAGGGGATATCAAAAACAAGGCAAGCCTTATAATTCGGACTCTTCGGAAAGAGTCATTTGAACGGTTGAATTACACGGCCTGTATACTCTCGGCCATCCAGTGTAACCACAGAAAGCGCTATCGGTGCGCCGCATAGCGAATAAATAGCAGAAGCTTGCTTATCAAGAGCCGGCCATCACAAGTTTCCTTTTGTCACCGCTATGCGGCGCGCCGATAGTACTTTCTATATATACACTGGATGGCCGAGAGTATATACGCCGTGTAATTTAACCGTCCAAATGACTCTTTAGGAAGAGTCCGAATTACAAGGCTTGCCTTGTTTTTGATATCCCCTTCACAATGGGAACTCTAAATTTTACGCCTTATCTATGTGAAATAAACAAATTTCGTTTTAAAGATTGATTTTAAAACATAAACACTTAAAATTTAATATTTCTCTATAATGTTATTGAGTCTTCGAGGAATATTGTTGCAGTATTCCAAAATCGAAAGAAAAATCTGCAAAAAGTATAATTATAAATATACCCAATATTCCTCAGGCGTTGTCAAATATTGGACAAATATTGCTGCAATATTGCTATCATGGATAGCCTAACCCATCATTTTACAAAAGCAATGAAAAAACGGAAATCATGGTTTGCAGCAATATTGCTCCATGGTTGCATCCATGTATTCTAACGTTGAGGGAACATTAGTGAATATGGCGAATATGCCGGAGCAACATTGTGGCAATATTGCTTCAATATTGAGTGCTATAGGGGTTGTCTAAATTTTACTTATCATAAAAACTCAATTACTCGTAGACTATTTTTTCCAAATTTTAATAGAACGGATAAGGCACTGAACCCTATATCACATAGACCAAAGAAACATTTTTATTTATCGACACGATCTTCGTTTACCGTTAACTACTTAAATTACTGCCTTTCAAAGCGTTCCCTTAAATGCTTACGATAAACACTTCCCCTGAAAAAAAAGTTGCTTCTCGGCAACAACATTGTAAATTCAAATCATCGTAAAAGTTTGAACGATTCGCGCAGAGTCGACGTTTCTGTTTATATATATTCACACACACACATACACACACACACACACACACACACACACACACACACACACACACACACACACCTATACACGAGCCCTCGCTCTGTGACGACTTTGTATGCCATTCGAGAGCAAAGAAGCGGAAAATTGAAGGGGGGGGGGGCACCTCACCTCTGCATGCCTCGCTTCGCGCGCGCGCGGCCATTGTTGCCGGGAGGAAAGGGGACTCTGAGCACAAGATTTGTGAATTGCAACTTCGGGGGCATTGAATCATCCGCGCGCGCGCGCGCGCGCGTGTGTGTGTGTGTGTGTGTGTGTGTGTGTGTGTGTGTGTGTGTGTGTGTGTGTGCGCGCGCGCGCGTGTGTGTATATATAGGGGGTACCCCCCTACTCGCTTCGCTCGTCAACCCCAATTGGAATTTTGAAAATGTATCAATTGTAATCTAGAATGTAATATGTTAGATTTAGTGTATATTTCTATTTTCCCAAATAAATTTCATTTTTTAATTGAGTATGTACTTTGATACAGTAATTTATAATATATCACATCATTGTGGTACCATCATAGGTGCATTAACATTTTTTAATTTTTTTTTATAAATTTCTCAGTTCATTTGTCTCTGTCTGTGTTGCTGTCTCTGACTCATTGAGATAAAAAGACGATTTTTTCAACCGGTCAGGCGACCATCTTTTAGACCGCCCGTGACAATTTGGACCGTCCAAAATGGATTTCAAAATTTTTCAATGTAAAAAGACCGCCTTTTTTAAAAAAGTTTGATAGCAAAATCATGATCAGCGAGTTCGAAACCTTTGTATTCCAATTTTCAAGAGAACCTAAGATTTTTTCCAATTTTTAACCACCAGATTGGATACGCCGCGCCATTTAGAATTTTGAAAGTCTGATAGCAAAATCGTTACCAGCGACCTCGAAAACACCTGTACATAAATTTTAAGCTAAATCTAAGCTTCCTTCGAACTTTTGACAGCCATATTACATCCGCCATTTTGAATTTCGAAAGTCCAATAGAAAAATTTTGATCAGCGTTCGGAAACCTCTCTATACCAATTTTCAGTCAACTCTAAGCACTTTTCCAAGTTTCAATCGCCATATTGGATCCGCCATTTTGAATTTTGAAAGTCCAATAGCAAAATCTTGATCAGCGACCTCGAAAACCCCTGTATACAAATTTTCAGCAAAATCTAAGCTTTCTTCGATTTTTTTTACCTCCATTTTGAACTTCGAAATTCTGTTAGCAAGATCGTGATCAGCGACGTCGAAAACCCATGTATACCAATTTTCAACAAAATCTAAGGTTTTTTCGAACTTTTTGCCTTCATTTTGAATTTTGAAAGTTTGATAACAAGATCGGGATCAGCGACATCGAAAAACCATAAATTCCAATTTTGAGCAAAATCTAAGTTTAAAAGATAAATTAAAATTCCTTATAAATTTTTTACTTAGATAAATCGATTACAATTTCACGAATAAAAGTGCGTTTAATGAGTTTACTACCAAATGAAAAAAAAAATTATTACACTTTATTGATACAATTTAAGCTTTTCTCAAACTTTTCACCGTCTTATTGGATTCGCTATTTTGAATTTCGAAAGTCTGATAGCAAAATCATGATCAGCGAGTTCGAAACCTTTGTATTCCAATTTTCAGGAGAACCTAAGATTTTTTCGAATTTTTAACCACCAGATTGGATACGCCGCACCATTTAGAATTTTGAAAGTCTGATAGCAAAACCGTTATCAGCGACCTCGAAAACCCCTGTATACAAACTTTAAGCTAAATCTAAGCTTCCTTCGAACTTTTGACAGTCATATTGGATCCGCCATTTTGAATTTCGAAAGTCCAATAGAAAAATTTTGATCAGCGAGCTCGAAAACCCCTGTATACCAATTTTCAGCAAAATCTAAGCTTTTTTCGAATTTTTAACCACCATATTGGATCCGCATTTAGAATTTTGAAAGTCTGATAGCAGAAACGTGATCAGCAACCTTGAAAACCGCTGTATACAAACTTTAAGCAAAATCTAAGATTCCTTCGAACTTTTGACAGACATATTAGATCCGCCATTTTTAATTTCTCTAAGCACTTTTTCAACGTTCAATCGTCATATTGGATCCGCCATTTTGAATTTCGAAAGTCCAATAGCAAAATCTTGATCAGCGACCTCGAAAACCTCCGTATATCAATTTTCAGAAAATCTAAGCTTTTTTCGAATTTATAATTGAAGTTAATTTTCTGAGTTGTAAGCTTGTCTTGAGTGTTGAGTATGTACATATTACTTCATCGAATGTTCACTCAACGCGCCTACAGCAGTAGCTCAATGGTGGTGGAGGGGACGGTGGAGAGGAAGGTGGAGGGGAAGGTGGAAGGGGAAGTGGAGAGGACGGTGGAGGGGGGTGGCGGGAACGGTGGAGGGGGGTGGAGGATCCGGTGGAGGGGGGTGGAGGGGACAATGGAGAGGGATGGAGGGGACGGTGGAGGGGATGGTGGAGGGGCGGTGGAGGGGCTGAGATTGAAAAATAACGTGATTTTTGAACAAATTTAACGTTAAAAAGTGGAGGAGAAGGTGGAGGGGGTGGAGGGGACGGAGGAGGGACTGCGTTCAAATATAACGATAACGCCTATATAATATAGGAAGATATATATAGGGACGGCTCTAGTGCGCTCCATTTCCTGAAAAAAGGATCAGCAAGGAGAAAATTGATTTAGCGTGCTTATGTAGGGTGATGAGAAAGAATGGCCGAAATTTAACGGGTTTGTTCAAGTGGATTTTTTCGCGCTTCGACGGCTTATTTTTAGATTGCTTATATACTTCTTAGGACATTTCATGACTTCGTGTAGAGTTTTGGGCAGAATCGTTTTCAAATCCAGCGGGGAAGTTATAATTAAGATTTTAGAAATTAGCAGACGTTGTGCATTGAACATTTTTAATTCTTTTGATGAATTCCATTATTTTCGTTTGATTCTATATTAAACTCGCAAATAAGAGTATTATTACTTAATTGTATATTTCATTTTGTAAAACAAATAATTCAATGTTTATTTGGTCTCTTTGCTGTCTTTTTGAAATATGAGCGTATAGCTGCAAAATTAATACTGCCAATGATATTAACTCGTTCACGCATATAACCATCCTAAAATCAATAAGTTATGATTTTCATCACCAAAGTGCAAATTGGTTTATGGGTTGACGAGGCAATTTAGTACCCCGTTCGTTGACGATGCTGTGTATTTAATAGCCTTTATCAAATAAACACGATGCTCTGAAGTTTATGAAACAAATACATTTTTACAATGTATTGATTTTTTAAAGGCTTTTTCTATTTGGCCGTCAGATGCAAAGTAGATTGATTCAGAGTACAAGTTTTAAAGTAACCCATGCACCTTGATGTTTGTCTTGTTTTCATATTCGACTAAGGAAGGTATATCCCCTTATATATGTATATCTAATTCTAACGGTCAAATAGCAGAGGCATTTTGTTTATTCAAGTATGTACGTGAAGAAGCGTCAAGAAAGGTTCGATTCAAGCTAATAGGAAGCATTTTTATTCTTACTGCTGAGCCTATGATGTTTAAAATAAAATATATATTTCAGCATTGTGCATAACATATGAGCGTAAACCACACCATACCTATATTTTTATGTTCATTTTCGTATTATTACTTTTGTAATAAAGCTAAGGATAATGGAAAATTGTTCTACGTTTTGCTCATGGTTTCAGCTGAAATTCTGAATCATATTTTCCATTGAAAAAATATCAAGAAAATTCTAACATAGACTCAAACGCTCAAAAAATCTCGAGTTAAGGTCTTTTCTAGTTTTAATTTAAATAAAGAAAATAAAATTAGGGAAAACTAGCCTTTATTACTCGCTTTTTTAATTAAAAAATTTTATTCCCTTCCATAATTATGGCAGTTTAAAGTTGAGCGACGAAAGTGCACTGATAAATCGTTAAAATCAGCTGCTAGTCTTTGCGCATATGATGGTGCATGTTCGTTGCTGAACTTTTAATCATGACAACTTTGGAAGGAAATACTATTTTCAATTTTGATAAAAGCAAATAAAGGCTAATTTCCCCATAATTTCATGTTCTTTGTTTTGAATTATACGTAAAACTTTCCTACATTCGAAATGAAATTAAAAATATCCATAATTCGAACTTTTCGGAGAGTTAGTACCTACTATTACGACTTCATATTTTTACGCTCAAAACATTTTCATTTTTAAATTAAATTTAAATTAATCACACTTCCAAGTGATAATTAACTTTTTCCTGACACACCTACCACACCTAATTAAATTTCTGTACAAAACGGTTCCGAAAGCACACCTCCAATCCGTCATACTTATCAACAATTTAATTCACGCATTTCCGCGTGCAATTCTCCACCGGATTGGCGAAGTTTGCCCTGAAAATTTCACTGCCGCATGCCTCCAATGCATATCCGCATATGACAATGTATGCACATATATACGAGCCGCACGCGCGCAGAGTTAGGACGCTACGGCTGGCGTTAATGGACCGCAGCCGCCCGTCGTGGTATTAATTTTCTCTCGCCTCTCATGTCCCGGCGTATGGCCTGTGACCTCCGTCACAGTCATCATCCACATTGTTGGCGCAGAGCTATACTCTGACCACGATGTTGGGAGTTTTTGTTTTATCTCAGTGTTATCAGTGCGTTTTTTTGTTTTTTTTTTTTTAGAAAAATGCCTGAGGTTTCATTTTTAGTTTGATTTAGTAATAAGTTTAAAATTTACAAGTTTCTGATAATACATTACGAAACCAGGGCGCAAAGTAGTTGATTCACGCGGCACACCCAAGTCAAGTTTGTCATGATAGCGACGATAGTGTCACCTAGCGCTGATGTTGCGAATACTATTTTATACCACTCTAACCTCAAAATCATAACTTCAATATGATTATTCGATTCTCGTGCAGATATAAAATACGGTTCGTATTTGTCGTGTCGAAATATACTATTTTGAACTTCGGAACGCGAAATTTGACTTTTGATGCCTGTTTAGCGGGCGCAAAGTGCCCGATTCACCCCCAAGGCACGAAGTATTTACTTTGCGCACACTAACCAGGCATGGTAAGTGGAATTTTGCGCCGCGAGGTTCAAAAAACTTTTTTTTTTATAAATGATTCGACTAAAACGGCTAATTTTGGGAGTTATAGAGGGAAAGCTGACATTATTTAGTTTGTAATTTTATTTCATTTGAATTTAAAACAGTGTCACTGATAGCTTTTACTTTATAGCTTTAGTAAAGTATGAAATAAATTACTCGATTTCAGAAAATTGTGAATAAGTATGTGAGAATTAAAAATAACGTAGAAAAATCATAGTCACTTATAACGTATCAAAATAAATCATCAGCATGAAAGTAATTATTAAAATTTTTCAAAATTTTAGCCCTTGAAACCTATAATTTTTAAGTACATAATCTGAATAGTTAACATACACATTTATTCATAAAAAAAATTCACATTAATCAGTTAAATATCGCAACACCTTTTATGATATATTTCGTGTATATCTTTTGTTAATATTTTTCTATTTTTATCACCACTTGATTACATGCTTTCGAAATTTCACATCCTTGTTATGCTCATTAGTGAACTTCGAACAAAAGGAACTAAACACTATCACGACTTTTATAATTTCAAGCTATAATGGCCAACGAATAGACCTGAATGGAGAGTGTGCCCACGCAATTTTTCCCATAATACCTCATTTGCCTTAAACTGTGCCTTTCTAACCTTGGTCGTTTTAGACAGACAAGATCTAAAAAAGAATGAGTGGCCTTTTAAAAGGGAAAGTAATTTTAATATGATTGATGTAAAATGCTTGAATTCAGTAACTAGAGATACTTACAGGAGATAAGTTTTCTAAAATCTCTGTTTTTTTTTGTTTTTTAATTGTTATATTATAGTATTGATCTAGTATAAGATATCTATCACCATCGCCTCATTAAATCAGACCTTTCATAATACATTGAATCTGTTTACAATTTTTCAATGAATTAATTCTTTTATAAAGGTTTTCTTTGACGAGCCACGTCTTTTATATAGCGGCAAATGAGATACGAAGTGAAAAAAAAAAATTGTCGACAAGCTCGTCGATTAGCCTCGTTTCGCCTCACTTAACACAGCATAGGAAGCAACTCGATCTGCTTTGCTTCCTCGTTATAACACGTGCCCGCGTTTCGAGCCCTTCGTTCTCTCTATAGTTACTCATTCATGACGGCTACACTGCTACAACGAAAAGTAGGTGCTCACGAATTGTTGAATATTTTCTATCTTTTGAAATTGAAGCGCATCAACTTTTAAATAGCTTGTGTTTTGAATCATAAATTTTATAGATTTTTAATCGTAATATCTACGCATACTATCCCTTTTATTTATAGATATATTTTATAGTAATCATATTGATACTATCAGTCACTATATACCGATGTCTGATTAATATCAGACATCAGTTATACCTACTTTTAGTTAAAAAGTTTTTCAATAGCTTTATTTTGTCAACTGCAGAACAATATTAAATATTAATATCTACCTTCAAATGTAGAACAATATTAAATATTAATATCTATTAATATCTACAAAAATCTACTTTAAAAAAAAAAAAAAAAAAAAAAAAAAAAAAAAAAAAAAAAAAAAAAAAAAATCTACCATTAGCTGCAATGTCACCAATGTTAAATATTGTTATTAATGGATATTAATGGCCATACTACCAACTGGTAAATGAAATAAAAAAACAGTTATTTCCGACGTTTCGAGAGTTTATTGGACCTCTCCTCCTCATTTTCTATTTAAGTAATTGTTAGATAATTGTTGTAAAATCATCAAATGGGGAAAAAAACGTGTTGTATTTTAAACTTGTTGTGTACAAAATATTGAGCCCTGAGGAGGAGAGGTTCAATAAATTCACGAAACGTCGGAAATAATTGTGTTTTTTATTTTATTTACCACTTGGTAGTATGGCCATTAATATCCACTAATAACTATTCAACAAACTACCATTCGCTTCAACTATTCAATTAATATTAAATATTTTTCATACAATTATATGCGAAACATTTTCTAAGAATAATAAAATTGTATCTATTGAATCTCGTCCAGTCGGTTAAACATTCATATAGATAGCACACTGTAGCTACTGTCCCATTCACATCACTTCGTCCCGAAACGAGCAACCGATCGCCAATCGCTCAAAACCACTTTACCTTGCCCTCGGTCCTGCACCCGCTATTTTCCAAGCACGCATACACAGCCGAACTATCACACGTACACACCCACGCACACAGTCTACCGTAATTCGTATCAATGAACGAAACCGCCGCGGGTCGGCTTTGCAATTGGCAAAGCTCTCTCGGCCGCTCACGCACACTCGCGTGGCTATTATAAATATACGTAGGCGCGCGGCGGTGGCAGCGGCGGAAAGAGAGAGAGGATGGGCTCTCCTCTCTCTCTCTCTCTTGGCGGCAACGGTTCGGAGGGGCTCTAGTTACTGACGGTGTCTCTCCCGAGGTGGACGGGCTGCCACGCGTGCGTGGAGAGCCTTCTTTTTTCTCTCGCTCACGATCGGCACGCGCGCACGCGCTGTTTGCGGGGTTTTTTTCTTCGCCGCCGATTCAGAAGTGCCGAGCGAGGAAAAAGGAAAAGGAAAAATTAGGCTACGATATAGGAAGGGCAACAAGGCAGAGCGCGCGCGTACGATCGGCAGAGACCTTCGTACGAGTCGTACTTAGGAAGACGGTAAGAGCTTGCGATCGAGCTTGCGCTGGTCTTCGTGTATAGGGTTAGGGAGAATAATGTTTTGATATACATATAAGTGTGACGCGAGTGTGGTTCGGTTAAAAGGTTTTGAATGTGCGGAGAGATAATGTGGTAGTATCAGGCTGAAAATTATGTCGCAGCCTTGAGGCCGAAAATATTTTAGAAGCCTTGATGCTAAATTTTTTTGCCAATGCATATAACATCGTTATTATTGTAGATGGTTATGTATTAATATGAAGTAGTGACAATTTTGTGTCGGCGTTTTCAAAATAAACTAAGTTGCCTGCAAACTGGTAATGTATATGTGCAATCTTTCGTTACCTAAATTAACACAACGCGATACAGTATGGTATATGTCCCAACAATAACGTTCTATATGTTAACATGTACAGTATGTAATATTAAAGCATAATATCATATTCTTATTCTTAATAAGTAAATTTTTTTATAAGAGTATTAAATTAAACTCTCCATTTATCTTCATTTAAAGTATACTGTATAATTCATAAACGAAAAAATAAAGTAACTGGCAGGAAACATTTTATATTGTCGGATTAATTATTAAAAAATATCGCTCGATCTAACTAGAAGTAATTTACATTCAGCGGAGGTTTATTATAACAAAGGGAACCGAGCGAACAGAAATCGTGAATGTTTTCTGTCTGCTATTTCGGTGCCAGACGACTGTCATCTCTAAATCCAGATCCAATTTCGATAAGACCTTCGCTGCGCGAATGAAAATGGTATACGAAGTGAAATAAAACAGAGGAAGAACTCCCTATCTCGAGCACGAACCAAAACCGCGTTTTGATATATTTTTTTTCTACCAACTCTATTTCTGCACACAGTATATTTAGAAGATTTAGTTTGCTGGCTTCATTTTTGCAGCTCTGTTGTCAGAAGTGTCCACGTGATGCGGTTAATACCATCTGAATGGTACATTTAAAATTGTTACTGCATCTCTATACAAGTGAATTATTGTCCTTTTTTAAAATAGTTGAATAGGTATGAATATCCATTAATGGAATAGCTCATGATTAGCATTAAGTATTAAAAATATCATAGTTAAATATTTTAATAGAACCTATTTATTATTTTATTGTAACAAAAGTCATCATAATTGCTTTCATTTCGCGTATCCAAATTAAAATTTTCATTAAAGAAAAGATTCCAATCAAACAACTGTTTAACATAACATATTTCAAGAAAGCAATTATGTGCAATGACACTGCACGTCACATTAGCATTCTATAAAAATGCGATTCGAGGATCCGCGCTAAACAATGGGGAAACGCGTATGCCTGCGTTCCGAGAAAAAGTGCAGCTTTGCCGTATCATCTTTTCAGCCCACAGCTGCTGTGCCCACGCTCGAAAATGCATTTCTTCGTATGAAGAAAATATCCGCGTTACTTAAATGCACGCTTACGAGAGGACAAAGAGAAATCGATGATGGGACGAAAAGAAAATGCGACTCGACGCAGAACAATGGCCGCGTTTGTTTGCATATGCGCTGCGAAACTTTGTTTACGCGGTACGTTACTGACTTATTTTTGGAAACAGTAAAAGTGATAGCAGATATATTTAACGAAAGAAGTATTTTCATCGTGATGAACGAAAGTGGTTCATTAAACTGATACCAATCAACTTCCAAACTATTACACTTGCAGACTGTAAAATTCTTAAATTTAGGAAATCGTTTTCTTATGTATTTTGATTTTATATTGTTAATAAAAATATTTTCATTATTCTTTGATGTAAGTTAACCTGTAGTTTAATTAAATTTTGATATTTTTAAATAGAACTAAAACATAGTATATTTAATCAATAAAAATTCTTTTTAATAAGAAACCAATCAGTTTCCATAATAAAAGTTAATATCTCACCGCACTTATAAATTTTGACATTCCCATAACCATTAAAGTTTCGAACACAAATAAAATAAAAATGCGAATCACTCGTTGGAAAATCGGTAACGCGACACCCCATTCAATGCCGAAACTTTAAAAATCTCAATCCCACCTTGATTCCGAGACATACTAAAAATCTCTGCCTACCCGATCGGACCGAAATCTCCGCCTCATTTCGCCATGCTAGCGAGCGAAGTAGAAAGTTACGCGATATTGTTTCTGCTCGCGAATGACGCCCACGTGTATACACCCAGCTTTTCGGTGTATATGTATACATACGTGTATTAGAGAGAAAGACATACTCGCGAGATTTGCGAGCGACGCGTGCTGACTCACGTGCGTAACTTTGTGTGTATGTAGGCTAACGCCTCTTTCGCGTGTGTACGCGATTGTGAGGCTTTTTTTCGGCCGATTATTATTACGTCAGGCTGGCCTCTCGGGTGGCACTTTAGGTGGGAGGCAGAGTCGTTCAACCTGCGTTATTCAGATAAATTTTTTTTTTATTGCGCTGTAAGTGTCGCTTGTTTGCCGGTCAGTTTTTAAAGTATTATTTAATATAATTAAGTAGGAAAGGAAAAGTAAATTTTAGTTGAATGTTTATTGAGATTTTATTTGACGATTAGCGCATTGTGCTAATTTTTGATGACTTGAAATTATTAACGAGCAAAAAGCTATGTAAAAATTCAACGAAGAGAAAACCCCTCACTTATCGGACTTCATTAAGATCTCATGAACGTAATTAGCTTGGCATTGAAAGTGCTACATATTGCATAAGTGAGTGTTTTCTGTTTCTAAAATTCGCCTAAAATATCTTATAATTACGCAATATTAATACCCAGACATTATGCTCTTTAAATGTAATTATTTTATTTAAATTCAGGGTCTTTTATATCGTATCAATTTAAAGTGGATAAAAGGTTTTGTTTTATTATAATATCAAATGCAATTCACAGCATTTATGATTCGAAGTACTTTGAAATTTTGATGTAAAAATTAATTGAAAAAAATGGATAGAAATTTAATCCGACCGACACATCGAAGTTCATTTCTTCGTATCTTTCGTCGATCTCGCACGCGATATTTATAGAAAACGAAGAAATCGAATAAACTGAGATTTTCACTACAGCCCAGCAGAATTTATCATACAACTTGAGGAAATATATACATGAGCTAAATATAAAGTCAACTGCGGAAGTCAAGCTTAAAGGAATACCGTCATTTTTTTCTGAAGAGAATTTTTATTTATCGATGAATAACATTTGAAAATAATATTTTTTTGTATTCAGAATATCAATTAATATGAATTAATATTGAAAAGTAATAATTAATGTTATTATGTTTGTATGAGGTGTTTCCAAATTTTTAGTTAACTTTGATCTGTTTCCAATTATTAATGTAATTTATATTCAGTAAATATATAAAATAGCATTGATTTCGACGAGTATTTCGGGTATTTATATATTTATATACAAAACCTACGTAAGTAAACCCTATAGAGGCAAATAGCATTGCCTGTATGTAAACATAGCACACAATAGCAATACGGATGTACCCATTTCTTTAGATTATTGAAATTTTAGTAAATTTATTAAATTCGCTCATAATATTGCAACAGATGTATTAAAAAAATTGAACAACTCTTTTCAAAAACCTCAAAATATCTTAAATATATTAAAATATTTTGTAAAAGACCTTTTTGAATATGTAGTACAAGTCAAACGTTTCAACAAAATTTTACAGAATACTCTCAACTAGACAATATTGTGAATCCAAAGAATAAAAAAAAAGCACGAGTATCCATCAAACCTCAGCATGTAATCTCAATAAAAAACCCACTCTTTTCACCGCGCCGACAGATTTAAATCGAGCGCGTCGGTGGGGCCCGCGACTTACAGCTCAATCGTGCCGCCCTTCGCACCGCATCATCGTAACGTTTTACGACGGGGAAAGCTCTAGTCGATTGTCGGGCGGACGAAAAAAAGCGTCGCTGGTGAATTATGCAAAGGCTGTTGGCGTTTTTTCTGGAGCGTGGCCATGTCGCTCGTCAAACTCGCCGCGCGACGTGAACGTTTCGTCGGAGCTTGTTGATGATGGGTATAACGTGGAGCGGTTGGTGTGAACTGTGTCGACTTTTTAGGATGTTTGGGTGCGGTCTGGTTAGTAAAGACAAATATACGTTGTAGTATAAAGTATGTTTTCGTACATAAAAGTTTAAGATATGTTATTGGAAAAGAAAGTTATTCTAACCTCAGTTTTATTCAATAATAGAAAATGTGCACCGGTTAAATTGTATTATGTGTATTTAATTATATTTACGGTAACTGTATTTTGTTTTTATTTTAGGTATTTGAATTTCTAATTTGTTAAGTAAAGGGTATCTTTACTAGTCATAGTACTCTATTTAAATATAATACTACTATCAATAGCCATCTAAGTTTCGATAAAAAGGCAAATAAAGTTTTGTATATGATAAGAAACTATAATTAATCTCTCAAAAGTATAGCATGAGTAATAAAACCAAGAAATAACAGATAAAAAGTTTAAGTCTAAATATATAACGTTATAATTCATATTTTATTTTTGTATTGTTTAGCTAGTGAAACTCAGTGACCTAAATAGTAATAAATAGATGTAATAGATGACGGAACAAAATTCTTACTAAAATTCATGATGCTTGATTAAATAAATGTGCTACATCTTCCGGTGGTTATTTTTTTGTTTGTGCTAGAGGTTAATAAAGCACGCTTTTTGCGAGCGTCAACGTTTTTTTTTTGTTTATAAAATCGAAATATGAAATTAACCAATAGATCAACTATTACAGATCTAAGAAATACATTTGATAATGCCGTTAAATGTTCTAATATGATATTATGTCACAATGGTATTTGTATAAACAGATAGTTTTTTCTTAACTAAATTTGTCCAAGTTTTAGAGATGATGATTTAATAATAAGAGATCTAACTCCCACTATTTTATATAATATTTGTTTATAATACATCTCAATTGAGACTAAGTTATTGTTAAATTATTGTGGATTTGATAAAAGCAGCTCTCCGATTGTAAACTAGAGGTAAATCGGTCAATTTGTTATTTGATTCTGAA
Organism: Torymus aiolomorphi; assembly: GCA_036365515.1. NCBI lineage: Eukaryota > Metazoa > Arthropoda > Insecta > Hymenoptera > Torymidae > Torymus > Torymus aiolomorphi. The sequence goes on along the minus strand of CM070874.1, from coordinate 58,420,727 downwards.
AATTTAATTTCGCTACGGTCAAAAGTGAGTGTTTACTATTCTGAATAAGCAACTAACTTATCAATTTTTACTACTTTAAATTAACAGGTATAAAAAGATACATCACTTCTAGCAACTTTTCATTAATTCCTTATACACGGTTACCTATTTAAAATATATCCAGGCTTACAATAACTTCTCAGATCTAAAATATCTCCTTTTTTTAAAATCAACTTTTTACAGACCAACGTTCGTACGTTCTCCCAATACATCAAATTTCCAAAACGAAAAGAAACCCTAAAGTCACCATACTTCGTTATTCTTTACCTCTCGATCCACTACAAAATTTAAACCCGACCACTCAACGGAAACCGCAGGCGTCCGACATACTCACGTCGAACGCCGAAAGCTCCGTCGCAAGCTTGCTATAACGCGCGCGTGAGGCGTACAATAAAAGCGAAGCATCGCAGGGGGTGGGGTTGCGCCGTTGCGAGACAGGCGCGCGCGCGCGCGCGCGTCGGTGCTATGAATAGAGCGCGCCGAGACGACGTCACTCCTCTCTTTCTCTCGCGCTGCGAAGAGCGACGTGCGGAATCCGCGCTGCTCCGAGAGCGTTATACGACCGCCGCTGCAACGACGCTGCTCATTGTTTCCCATAGCGCGTATAATGCGGGGACGCGACTGTACGAGTTCGCGAAAAAGTACTACTATAATAGCGAAAGGGGATCTTTTGCAATGCAATTTCGCGTGGCGCTAGAGCTGTGTGTGGTTAATTAACGGGGGTAAATGAGGATGAGTCTTTTTTCCAATTTCCTTTGATGGGGATTTAGTGGGGGAGAAGGGAAAGCTGTTGGAAGACGTAGTGTCTCGGGTTTGTTTGTAAACCAGTGTTGTGTGTGTGGGGGGGGGGGGGCTTTAATTGTATTGTAAAGGATAACCAATGCTCTGGTGTATTTTTGTACGTAGACATTTATTATACAGGTAATTAAATTAACTGCTGATATAGGGATAACAATAAAACAATGCAGAAAATCAGGTCGGTTTCTATGCCTTTTTGTTATTATATTAAGCTTGTGCTTTATTCAAGTCTGCTTTAGACTTCATTGTATTCTCAAATAAGACCGAGATTTCAGTACCATTCGCCTATAAATATGCAAACATAAGCATTGTCTTGCTGAACACAGCTATTATATACTGATTCCTTTACTTGCACGAAAGGCTATTTTGGGAAAGTAAACGTTTTAATATAATCACATCCATTAATATTTTATTAGAATTATTTAAGTTTCATATATAAATTAAATTTTATTTATTATTCAATATAATTCTTAAAAAAGCATAAAGCATAAACATGATCGATATACAGAATTTTAAACCTACCTCTTGTTATTTGTTAGCATGGGACGTACAAATATTGTCAAAGATTAAATCGATTATTGCAGTATGCAAATGTACCTGTACTTATTGCGTAGAATTTGCATAATTGAAATCGGGGCGTGATTTACATCTAAACCCACGCAAACAATCATATAGTAAAATTGCATGACTGTAATTGATCCACCTATTTTCATATTGATTTAAATCACTGAAAATGATAGATATCATTTTCGTTTTGGTTAGTTATTTTCTTGTATGTATTTTACCAAGTAAATAAAAGCATTTTTTAACAATGCTGGATGAGAAAGAACCAATCATAAAACCATAATGGTTTGTATTTAGGTAGTTTTATTTAACGACAATATTCTGACGTTATATTTATCATAAAATAATCTTTTCTTTCTCGTCAAATTGCTTTTTCTTTTGTAAGATCGAATTAAATATATCATGCATTAAAAAATTCTATTTAATATTATACTACGTTATTTTATTTATTGTTTAATTTCCGGATATGGAAAATAATTTAAATATCTTGTTGTACAAGCATATACGAGACTTATAACAACAATTTTTTCAACCTCACACTATCGAAATATTTGTCTCGGCAACCACTCCCATACCATATAAAATTTCATTTTTACGCGCGCTTATTAACTGCGCCATACATCACGGCGCAAGCGCGCGATGAAAAATTGTATGGGTTCCAGCTGGAGCTTGGTTCAAATAAAACACATAGGACGACTTATTTTTTCACGCACGCGCGAACGTGCATTATAGGCCAAAATTTCACAAGAGCCGGATCGCGGATGAGGGAGACGAAAAGGAAGGAGCGATGTAGCTCTTCACTCCCACGGCCGTGAAAGAACACGTATATATTTCGCGAATGATTGATTGACGAGCAAAGCATAGCAGAATATTTGGTTTTGTTTTGTTTTCTGCATAAAGAATGAGCTTCAGTTCACTCCTGCGTTGTAGTTTTAAATAAGATTTAATTTGGATGATTCTGGGCAGTTTTATAATTTCAAAATAGTGAGGTTGCAATATTATGAATATTATAGTTTTTTCAAATCATCAAGAATTCATATGTAACATATATTATGAACTTTCTTAGCTACTAGCGTAATATTTATTTGGACCTAGTTTATTTTTTCTAAAACTGTTTTCCACCAACCTATATTTAATTGAAACTAAAAGCGGATATTGGGGCAAAGCAAATAGGGCAATTTCGAAACGTACACCAATTTATGTGAAGTTCTCTGCGATATATACTCATCCAGTAGCGAACTTCCGAGGTTGGCTTGGCGGTATTAATGCAGCTTAGTTTATGTTATGGAAGAACGTGTAATTAAATAATTTTAGTTTTATATATTTCAAAGAAATAAGAACGGTATTATTTTTGCTAAATTAAATGTAATCAAATTATACAAATCTTTATACGTAGATAATGCAATTTGTAAATTACTCTTAATAATATAAATTTTGTTATCAGGAAAAAATTTCACTAATTGTTCTATTTCATTAGCTTATTATAGTTGTAAACGTGAGCATTAAAGTTGTGTTTTGATTAAAAACTTTAGGTTCGATTAACATATGTCTGAATTGAAAAGAAATCACGTCAAATTATACGTTTAAGTTCAGTGATATCGCGTCGTTTTATTACGGAATTTTAATGACTGTTATTTTACATTTTTGTGCAGAGAAAGTATCGGTCAATGCCATTGACTTCAGTCGTTAAGAAAAAGTTAGATGAAATTGTCTTCTCACTCAACCGTGAAAACGTACGGTATTTAACATGCAATTAAATTTCGTTATTTCAAAATGATAATTAAAGTGAAAGAGTTGTAAAAATCCGTTTTAAATAATTGTGAAAACTTTTTAAAAATAGTAATTTTATTTCAAATTTATCAATGGCCATGATTATAAATTATACTTATATTATATGTTTGTATATACATTAAATTTGAAAATATTTATTTTAAAAGTAATGTAATGTACCATAAAATCAAAAAGATTCTTGAATTTTAACGAGGTCTCCCTACTTTAAATAAAGTAAAAGAACGGGCTATTGTTTTGGCATTCTATTTTCTATTCTCTTTAAAAACACCAGCTAGAATTGCATAACGCGGTAAAGACTATTTTAACGAAACTCGAGCAAAATGTAGAGCACATGCACTTAACAAAGCGCGACTACTTTCCCACGCTTTACAGTGTGATTCCACGTTGCTTAAATTCGTTGCGTTTGTTGAGATCTTTATTTATTCTAGTATTATAAAAGTTTTAAGTTAAGTTTATCCTTCACATATTTTACTTGAGAAAATTAGTTAATTTTTTAAGGTGTATAATATACGCTATAGTAATAAAATTCAACTCCCTAAGGATACTCTCGAAAGAAAACCATTAGAATTGAGTTTTAAATATAGATACGATATTAAAAAGCAACAGTTACATGAAAGGGTATAAAGTACATATTAAAATGTGCATTTTAAAAGTAAAAATATTTAAAAAATTATCTAACGTTTCAATTATTATCTTTCTTTCTTTAAACATCTTTAGAAATAAATAGAAATTACATGGCAATTGATGATATTGTTCAAATACTTTAGATACCGTATTTATAATTAAAATTATTCCTTAATGAGTATAAATTTAATTGAGTTACGCGCGTTCGTAAGAATGATTTTTAATGTGTATAACAGAAGAGCCAGTTTTCTTATAGGCTTCGCAGTTTATCTTCTCGATACTACACAATCAATTTGTTCTTACTTCCGGATGACTTACTTAAATTAAATGTTAACGGCCTTTTATAGATACTGTGATATTGACAGGCTTCTACGTGACGTCAATCAAGCTCCAATCTGCCACGGGCAGAACTATTTTAAAATGTATTACCACAAAATTTGCTTTGAAGAAAACTTTTTCGTAGTCCATCATACAAGTTATATCCACAAAATTTAATAGCACGCATGTATGTATAGAAAAGCGCTATTTGCTTATATCAAAAATATTTCCAACTTGAATTTCGTTTGACACTGATTATATAAACCTCACGCAGTTGTTATCATTAGACAAGCAATCTTTGCTACTCAGACGTCAACGCATTCAGAATCAATCATTATCCGAACAACAACAATTCGTCTCATTAAAAGACAATTTATACCTATAATTATACCGTTAAACTCATTAAAAGACAATTTATACCTATAATTATACCTATACCTATAACCTTCCGTTTTCTCCCCGCAGAAACGACCAGAATGAATCCCCGAGCGGGAGACACCGTCATCTCGACGAAATCAAACGCGACCTCGAACACTAACCCCCCGACGACAACGGTCATGATGACGACGAAAATTACGACCGGGCAGCGCGCCACGGGACGCCCAGCCGCCGCTGCAGCAGCAGGAGGATCGACCAGCCGCGCGTCGACGAGAAAGCGCGGCCGTCAGCAGGCGGAAGAGCCGCCGCACCGGCCGGCGAAAGCGGCGACGACAAGGGCGACTACGATGGCGCGCCCCGAGGCAACAGTGGTGCAGCCGCCGGAGAAGAGCCGGCGGCGCTCCGACCCGAGGCGCCTCGGCGACTTCTTCTCCAACCTGGCGTCGCGCATGCGCGGGCCAAAGGCTGCCGATGCGACGGTCAGTGGAGTCATAATATTTGTGTGTGTACTGGTTAGGTTTTTATGTGTTTTTAGGTGAAATAGAGTGATTTACTTACAAAGCTGATGCGAAAATTGGAATGTTTTCATTTTAAATATGATTATTATCCGAATGACTAATTTTAGTTAGAATTTGGTCCTATGATGTTAAGATACATTTTAACTGTAAAGATGTGAATAGTTTCAGAAAATATTAAAATTGTTTTTATTATAAAATACTTGGTTGTTAAAAAAATATATATATTCAAAGCCAATGTTCAAATGTTGCAAAATAGAAGCCAGTAATTTTGAAATTTCTCTACGGGGTATATAAAAGAATATTATTATCAATATAAAAAAAAAAAGGAAAATGCATTGTCCAAGGCATACTTTTTGTGTACAAGTATTGTAACATTTCCGGAACAAGAGGTAAATTTTATGTCGTTATTACAACAATAAATGTAGGAAGGTTTTGTACGTTTCTACTGCATGTACAATCTAGTTTTTGCATGAGATTATGCAACTTTTATAATAAATTTTTTTTTTTAATTTTATCACTTCAACTAATAATTAAAATAAATGGTAAACATTAAAGACACAAGTATAATCTGTAAACATACATTTTTTCCTAAATCTGTTTCAACAGAGGTGCCAAGAAAACGAAGATAATCGGCAAAATGGCGCAACCGAAGTGGTGCCGATTGTTTCAATGAAACGCGAGGTAAACAGCGAGTCAGCAGAAAATATGGACGCCGATTTCAACAAGCGAAGAAAAATCGAGCATGACGAGCCCGGCGACGTTAGCAGTTGCGACAGTGCTTCGAGCCATAATTCCGTGTCACCGGACGTGGATTCGATCAAAATTGACGAAAGTGACAGTGCAATCGTGTACAGTGACAGTGATCTCATTTCGAGTGAAAATTTGCAGATCAGGAATACGGACAAAGCAGCGGAAAATAGTGTAAATTTCAAAATCGAAAAATACGAAACCACGGCCGCGGTGAGCAAATGCAACAGCGGCGAGTCGTCGACTCAGGAAATCACCAAAGACAGTGAAAACGCGGAGCAGATAATCGACATGTGTCGGAGCATTGTCGCTAGCATGTGCGAAAAAATACAGGAGGCCAGCGGGGACTCGAATGCATCTCGAACTCGCGCCAACAGTCCCGAACCTCGAAGCGCCAAAATCACACTGAGCTCCAATACGATATGCATTGAAGACTCGTCCGTAGAACCCAGCGAGTGTCACCAACAGCCGGGAATAAAAGTCGTGATCGACGAGGACAAAGACCCGACAGAATCGCCGAGCGCTACGATGAGGCCCTCGCGGTCTCTGCCCAGGCGCGACGAGGCCACGAGGTTGAGGAAGAACATCCAGTGGATGGAGGAGGGCGCGAGGAGGCTGAGGGAGGAGCTCGCGGAAGTTAGGTCGCAGCTGCACGAGGAACGCCGGGCTGCCAAGTTGGCCAGACGGGAGTTTGAGACAGCGGTGAGGGAAACCAGGAACGCCGAAGCCACGAGGCATGGCCAGGTCATTGCTGAGCTGAAAGCTAGGTAAGGAATGATTACTTTTTAAAGATAACTGAGACCACTGTGGAATTAATTAAATGTGTCTAAAATAATATTACGATAACGTAATTTTTTACTGTGCGAAAAACAAAAAAAAAAAATCATCTTTTGCATTATAATATATGAATGGTGTTTCGATGCTCATGATTCGGGAGGCAGTTTGAGGTTAGAATAATCTGCTGTTTTTACATAACTTTCATTTTTTTTTATATAAAAAATACCAATTCGATAAATCTCGAATTGAACGTAACGCCTTTAGTCGCGCTCTGATTGGTCAATTTGATACAAATGTAGGTTACTTCATGTTATTAGTTTGTTTATAAATTTATGCAAGGTTGAAGTTCACAACGCTGCACAGGAATAGGATTGTAAAAAGCGCTAGTTTTATAAATTTCAATTTGATATGAAGTAATCGGTATCTACTTATCTTGCCTTGATATTTAAATTTGAATACGTGTAGTTTTTATAAAAAAAAATTTAATATCATTGTTCGAAATCGCATCAGTCAGACCAATTGTCAAGATCAGCCAGATCAGCAGACAATTGTCAAAATTAAGTACGACTTTAAAGAATTTTTTCCCCTAAAATTTACCTATTAGTAATTAGAATACTGGAAGATCTGGAGACGATCCTCTAAGAAACACCTTGATATATTCATACATTTCTAATAAAAAATTGTTGCTAGTGGTTAATTAACTCTCAAGTGAATTGAGTATCCACAAATACAAACTAAAAGTGTCTTATTAGACTTGTGTTATTAATATTCATAAAATTCAATTTTAAAGTGTAAGACAATTAAATAGCGTATTACATAAAAAACAATTTAATTTTACACAAAGAATTGTTTAATGTACATGCATATGATATACGTCGTTAGTCGTAGAAGTGTTCAAAACGGAAAATATGACGTATATTGACGTACGTCAACCTAATCTATGTCTCAGTACTTTTACACGGATTTTCATATTATTAATTAATTATCTCAAAAATTATCGTGACTCTATGCATTTTTTATGATATCACTACAAAGCTTAAAGCTTGAACTTTAACCATCTCTTTACTGAACTTCTTCCGCTTTCGATTTCGGTATTAATTTTGGAAGTTTATACGTAAAGCACATGGTTCTACTATATTATTTACATGTGGAAGTATACATTTTCAAGAATTTTTTACACAAAAATGAGCGTGGCAACCTGTATTAAAAAAAATACCAAAAAATTTGTCAGCATCTCTAGAATAATATATATATATATATATATTTTTTTTTTGTAAATGTCCGTATTCAATGACATTTTCATAGAGCCACCTTAATTAATTTTGCATTATGCACTCGCACTAATTTATTATAGTTTTATAGAAAACGTTAACACTTGACAAATATTTTATGAAAATTTTGTAAATCACTTTTAAAAGCACATTCTCATATGTTTGTTTGAAGATCGGTACCACACGGAAAAAAATACCTTATGAAAAATTAGTGGAATATCCACTAAAAATTACTAGAGTGTTAATTAAAAGTGGGACATACTTGCATTCTATCAAGTTTTATAATATATTATAGTAATTTTGACGAGAGGTTGAAATTCATGAGAAAAAAAACTCCGGAGAAGGAGATTCGAACCCTCGACCGTCCGACTACGAAGCTGCGCTCTTATCCACTCGGCCACTGCCGCACTTATAAATAAGGTTTCGACTTGTCTACATATGGTACACCCTGTTTTACCGACAGCCCTCGCGCCAACAAAATTACTATACTGTCTATTAAATTTTTAGTATAACTTAGACTAAAAATTAAACTAATTCTATTAATTTTTAGTAGATAATATGGTAAAAATTATTTTCTATTCTGTTAAAATTTAGATTTAAAATTTTTATCATATTATCTACTAAAAATTAATCGTAACTATAATAAATTTTAAAACTTTTTCTATTAATTTTTAATAGAACTATGCTAATAATTAGTAGAAGTATACTAAATTGCTCAAGAGTGTGAGTATGCCCCATCTTTACCTGAGATTCTAGTAATTTTTCATAAGGTATTTTTTTCCGTGCACCAACCACAATTTACACACCTTTTTACATAAACCACACAGTTATGACCTATCTATATAATTCATCCGATTCCCCATTCTTTACCATTAGACTATCACAATCGCCCTCCCGAGCGGCTGTGGACTCGGCCCCGAGTACGTCCAAGTCGGAGCTTCTCAAGGATGAGAACCACCGTCGCGAGGTAGCCGCGCTAAAGAAGCGGCTCGCCGAAGCCGAGGCCACGATACAGAAGCTCAAGACGAACACACTCGAGCGCGCCGGCCGCGGCACGAAGAGGAGGAACACCGGCGACGAGGGCCCGAGCACCGCCGAGACGCGAAAGCTCGAGATCGAGGTGCAGACTCTGCGTGCCGCTAACAAGATGCTCGAGGAGAGATTGCACGTGAGTATATGCGATTCATGCGTGGATTGTTAATTAAGGATTCAGGTTTCTGCGAATTGTTTGATATCTTATTTTTTATGTATTGTTGATAATTGATTACTGTGCAAGCGAAAAATTCGAACATTTCTTATTTTTATAACAGAGAATGCTTGGGTGTGGAAATAAATACTTTTCGTTTGTGAAATTGCAAAATTTTAACATGTATCAAGCCATTCTGACGGATTATTAAGAATAAGCTGAATTTGAAATATTCGTATATCGTAGTTTTTGATGAATGATATAGTACGTAGTAAACTACGCCTTTATGAATGACAACCACGTATACATCTGTGATTGAGTGTACTCTACTGTTATACAGTATAACACTCGCAAGAGTTTCCGCATTTTTGAATTGCAAAAATGGTTCTTTTATTGAACATAAAGACAATGAAATGATGAAAATAATAATTGTGATATGAATCATATCACAATGTATGTAATATTATTATATCATAGGCTCCTGTAATTTACGGTCTGTTAATACTTTCGCTAGCCACATAGCTGATTTTTTAAGTGTTCTTGTTCGATTAATGCTGTTAAAATCAACCTGTATCAAGCCAAATCGTTCACTGCAAAATTTAAAAATAATTTTATCATACTCAATTAGTAATTCAACGATATTGTAAAATCACGTTGATATATTATGCAATATTACAAAACTTCCATATTTAATTATGAAACCATTTCATACCTGTAACCAAAACTCCACTCAAAATTGTCGAGCAAACTCCAAACTGTATAGCCCTTTACATTGCATCCATCTCTTTTGATGGCAGTGAGCATAGCATCCATGTACGAATATAAATATTCCATTCTCCCCGTATCATTTAACGTGTTGTAATCGGGAACTCCATTTTCCATGATATATACTGGTGGATTACCAAAGTCGTTTTTTATTTTTTTTAGCAAATCGCCAAAAGCTGCCGGTACCATCTATAATTAAAATGTGTTTGTTATTTCAAATGCCATTTAATGATACATAAATAAATGTTTAGAAAATAAGTTTATGTTTACGAAGTGCTAAAATAATAAAAATTATTTTGTCGTATGATGAACGAAAAAAAAAACAAACTTTAAACCGTTCACTTGCTGTAGCCGGTCACGTCGGATCGAAAGAGTATTGGAGACCGTCGTCATTCAAATAGATTGTATTATTCGGTTTTGATGCTGGCTCTACAATTTGTGATGTCTAATGATTTAATCCCAAATAGTCTGTAGTACCTCTGTAAATTATAGTTTTTGTAATTCATTAAATTTAAAGTAATGTCAGTATTAACCTTTCGATAAATGAAATATTTTTCTTACAATTCATGTACATATGGAAACAATCTTAAAGAATGTTCAAGTTTGTTGCTGGTTCCAAAAGGGTTTACACCAGTACTCAAAAGGTTAATTATGAAGAGATTTTTATGTACCTGATATAATCACGTCAATCTTTTGAGAAGGTTGGCAAACGAGATCTCTGCAAACCCTCGTAATTACTATTTTCAGCGATTCTCTGCTTTACGATCTCCGAATAGTCACCTTTTTCTGTAAATATTGGCACTGCATATCTATTACAGTCGTATTGGAAAGCAATCTCAGCGGATATGTTGTCGTTCTTATTTTTTGGATAAAACTGACCGCAACCTAAAATAATTCCAACCTTTCCATTTTGTTGAGCTCGAAATTCTTCATCGTAAATATGATATGCACGCGCATGTGCTTTCAAAACGTTATGAATACAGAGATACTCGGCCTGTTTTCCAAGTTTTAAGCCTAAATTAAAAATAAATGAGCGTTATTAAACATTTGGAAAGTTATAAAATGTTTCAATATTTTGCTAAAGTACTGATATCTTTAATAGCAGATCAAACTATATTTTTTAAAGTTAAATTTAAAAGTACACTTCAGTTAAAAAAAATTTAAATAAGAGATACTGTAAAAAATGATTAACCTGGTGCTAATGTTCCTGTATAGTATGCGCCATAACAGAAACGTGGCTCATTTATAGTAGAGAATATTTTGACTCTATTTCCGAATTCTTCGAAAACAACCCGCGCGTAGTCTCCGAATAAATCAACTATAGCCTCGTTCGTCCATCCGCCTATATCCTGAAATATTTGTGGGTGATCCCAATGATAAATAGTCACGTATGGCTCTATACTGGTCCTCTTCAATTCATTTATTAATTCGTTGTAATATCTCACGCCTTCCTTGCTCACGATATTCGAGTATCCCGACGGCAGAATTCGTGACCAGCTGAGAGAAAATCGATAGTGATTAATCTGGAAATATTTATATATACTGTGTTCACTTATAACAGAATAATAGAATAAAAACATTATAGACATCGTAATTTTCAATAATATCACGGTTTTCTTTTCAAGTTTTTTGACTTACTTTCATTTTCTTTAACAGTAAAGTGTCTTCTTTATATTTGTGATATGAGTCACAAGCGATGTCACCATTTTGACCTTTGAAAATTTTATTTGGGAAAGTATGAGTATACCGATCCCATGCGTTTTCACCTGTCTTAATTCGGTAAATATTGAATTATTTTTATCATTTTAAGAAATGATTTTTATTTCGACTATAAAAATTTAACATACCACTAACATTCCATGCTCCTTCTATTTGGTAGGCTGATGAGGCAGCTTCAATTGATAGTTCATCGGGTAATAAAAAATTTATGTCATCATTGGCTTTAATAAAGTTTTGAAGTATGTATGAAGAATTAGTTTATTAAAAATTATTACACGGCATTTATAAAACTGACATGACTTACATAACACAAATAGATATCAATAACGTATGCACTAAATGTTGATCAAGAATAAACATTATTATAACACATTAAAAAAAACTACCCTGGTAGAAATTGTAACCAACCGTACGCCATCCGTTCGCCAAATCGCAAGGATTTGGCCAACCGTTTAACCAACAGTTAGCGATAAATACCGCTTATTTCATCACGGAATCACCCTTGCGCTTGGTCAATGAATGCTTAGTATTAAAAATTTTAAATAAAAATCATTTACACAACTTATTATTTAAATAAAACTCTCAAAATTTGTATTATTCATAGAATAATCAAAACCCACATATTAATAGTATTTTTCTTCAGATAAATATGGTTAAATCGATAACGGGTATAGTTTTGTTTGTTCAAATTGAGGTTAGGGCGTGTTAATGTGTAGTGTGCGTGACTTTTTGACGTAAGTCAGGACATGTACAGGTGGATACTTACATTTTTTTAAATTTAAAAGTATCCTATATTTAAAATTTGAAAGAATCCTACATAAAAGGTATTCTACATTTCAAATTTGAAAGTATCCTACATAAATTCTTCGTACTCGTATTGCTCCGTTTTCTACACGGTGCTCCGTTACCATCTGACCTTTACAGTGAAGCAAAACCACGCGATCCCGGCAATCCCGTCACGTGACTCGTATGAGTCTGCGCAGTTAAATACTTTTACCTATACACAACACATGAATCTGCGATCGCACTCGTGTGTATGTAATATGTGTGTATTTATGTGCATGTGTGCTTGTCTTGCCGAAAGCGGGATGCGGTCTGCGGACAGTAATTTCGGAGCATAGCCCACGTGCTACACTGTCTACTTAATCTTCAAATAAATTTACTCCCAACATCATTCAAATATTTTTTTAATGCATTTCAATAATTTTTATTATTGTTTATGTATCAAAATCTTTTTACATATCTATATTTCTTATTAATTTTTATTATTGTTTTATGAGTTACTCAATGTTTTATTATTGATTGATAGTTCACCAACCGTTGGTTAACCGTTGGTCAATATTTTTCTTATTCGTTGGCCTAAATTATTGGCCAACAGTTAGTAGATAAGCCATCCGAGTTGGTTTATTTTCTACCAGGGTACTACACTTTTTAATAATAATATATTTTATTGTCAAATTAATTTTCGATAAAACCTAAATATTCATTGGTTGAGTTCATATGTAGTATCTAAAATAAGTGCTGCTACCTTGATTTATTGTCAAACAATATGGAACAACGAATATAAGTTAGTTACAAAAATCGGTTTATCAAAATCGCTATCTTTTATCATTATTGGAATTTCCAATAAAAGTGACATTTATATAATATAATGATAGAACAAAGTTTTATATTGATCTGCATCTATCATTGCTTTGAAATATATACATTTACACAAGAACATTTTCATATTAAAGTCAAATGACTAGATAAAATAGATAGTGTCCATAGAGAAGTTAATGAAGATAATGTTCAATTATTAAATTTCGATGTAATTTATTAAAATATACACTATTTTTAAAAAGAATTTTAACATTTATATTCAAATAATAACAAATTATCAAGATAACAGTTTCTAAAGTTTTTATGGCTTTTTTAATTAGATGCAAAATGTTTTTTATATTATGCATTACATGGTGCAATTAGGAACTGCAATAACATATTCCATTTATACAACTACTCGGTGTGACTCCACACAAAACCAAAATGTAAAAAGAGCGTTTTGACTAACATAAATTTACTTCGTTATGTTTATTATTAATTGTCATTAATTGACATATTCATTCCAAAAAATTTTTTTCTTTTTTTTATAAAGTAAACTAGAGGAAATGTATGTGCGGCCGAATTAGGTGTATGGCTGAATTATTACCAAGAATTACCTTATATAAGCTGTATATATCTATTTGTCTAAAAATGAAAATACTTCTGTAATATTTTTTAAAAGTATTAATACATTAGTAATTAACACCTTAGCTGCCAGAAAAATTCATCTTATGAAATTTTCAATGTTTCATGGCAAAGATTCTTAGTCATCGGCAGCCAAATAATTAATTCAGAAAAATCGCTCTAACAATATATTTTCACTGAAAGGTGTAGAGTAGTCGCATCGTACCTGACATATCTGATTTTTCTATATTTTTTAATTGGTTTCATAATACTTAAAAAAGAAACTTTTTCCTGTCCTCTGTAGGAGATAATGTATGATTGAATCATTAAGGAGGTTTCAGCGGTCTAGTAGACCTGAAACTAAGAAAATTTTTTACAATGATTTGTTTACAAATTCTAATCTGAAAACTGACATAACAGGAAAAAGCGTTCTTAACACAACCAAAAAAGTTTTTTAGCAAATTGTCAGTGTTGCAAAAGTAAAGTTTTTCATTCCAATTTAATTTGGAAGGTCTCATTTTATTTCTTGTTCAATTTCATGGGGAGGTGCCGATATAAAAATGGGGAAAATTTCAAAACCTGCAAAGTTATATGCAATTTTTTGTAGATTTGTTCATAAATTTTATAAACAATTGAACATAACTTTGCTGATTATGAAAATTTTCCAATTTTGATTTCGGTACCTCCACCTGAAATTGAACAAGGAATAAAATGAGACCTTCAAATTGAAATTGAATGAAAAACAATCAAGATTAGTATTTCTTATTGAATTTCTTTTTAATGGACAAAATCTACTTTTGCATCATTGGAAATTTCCTAACAAACATTTTTTTCGTTATTTTAAGAACCATTTTTTTGTTATATCAGTTTGCAGATTGGATCGTGTATAAAGGAATCATTGCAAGAGATTCTCATAACTTTAGGTCTACTTGACCGCTGAAGCCACCTTCAGAGCCGAAAATCATCTGAACGACCGTTGAATTAGTCTAGATTCATAGTAGAGTCTTGTAGTTCCAAGTACAAGTTGTAATTGCTGTTAGTCAAGATTTGTTTAATTTTAGTAATGTCAAAATGACAATAGTTTTTAGTAAGGTTACAGTAAGAGAATAATAATAATTTGATTTAATTGAGTTTTTTTATTATTAATTTAATGAAATCAATGTACATTTTGTTTCGGAATTGGTTGCAATTTTCTCGTACGTATTACATCCTGTAACCAAAATACTGATTTTTTCGGAGTTCTCGTCCTATTTGGATGAGTGAAATCAACGTGATATAAACCGAACCTTTCACTAAAAGATAAGCATAATAAAAATATTTTTAATTAAAATAATATTGAAATTTTATGTATAATATATCTTGAAGATTTTTCTTACGTGTATCCTTTATTCCATTCAAAATTATCTAATAAACTCCATACTGTATACCCTTTCACATTACACCCATGTGTTTTTATAGCAATGAGCATAGCTTTCAGATATTTGTAAAGATATTCAATTCTTTGATAATCATTCAAAGTACCAGTATCTGCAAGTCCATTTTCGGTAATGTACAAAAGTGGATTATCATAATCTTCCTTTATTTTACGAAGTGTATCTGTAAATCCTTCTGGGACTATCTGGGTTAGAAAAATTAGGTATTATTTTGTAGTTGAACTAATTTTAGATGATTGTCGATTATGATAATTGATAATTGAAAAATTACATATTTATTTATTCAGTAAGGAAATAAAAGATTTGTTGAGTTAATTAGAAAAATACTTACAGGCATAAATTTTCATTGATTAAAATCAGTATCAATCATATTTTTCATAATAATTATTCGAGATAAATATATTAAATAGTGAATAGAACCATTTAAATTATTAGTATATAACCAACCATATGGTTGCAGAAAGAATTGGCTTGGTAAATACATTTACAGATAACGGAAAATTAATATATGAGAACTAATTTTTGTATTTTAGTCTAAGTACGTTCAATAATGTGCCTCTGTTTATCCAATTCTTTAGTTAGCGTAAACAACCCTTTCTTCAATGCATAATATATATACATATATATCGATAACAAATTAATTAATTTTATTTTAATTTAATTTTGCGAATTAATAAATTGACAAACGAAATAAAACTCATATGGAAATAAATTTAGAGTAAGTTTTAACTTATTTTGAAAATTTTCTAGAGTATTAATTAAAGATCATATTAAAATAGATTTATTAGGAAGTAGAACATACTGTGAGCCAGTTACTGGGTGTTTTCGACCATGACGGATCTTTAGTGTATATGAGACCATCGTCATTTTCGTAAATAGTTTTGTTGGTCTTAGGAGTTGGTTCCACAAGATAACTACTGTAATGATTCAATCCCAGGAAGTCAAACGTTCCCCTGAAAACAAATAAATTTTTTTCTAAGTGAATATAGAGTTTTCAATATAAAGGAAGCATATTTATGATCGTGATACACCCTGAACATTCGTGATATATTTCAATAATTTTTTAGAGTAACCTCCAACAGAAAAACCTTTAGGACAAAAGTTGAAACATTTCAAGAGAGCCATTAAATGCATTTGTCACAACCGGTGTTATCTGAAGGTCAACTTAAAATGTTATTGAATAAAATTTTAATTTTTTATATAATTGGGAAGAGTGAAAAATTTCGTGTTTAAGTATATATTTTGACCATGGGATAAAAAATGGGTTTTCATGAAAAAAAAACTTCGAATTGAAATAAACCCGAAAATTAATTCTCTAATCAATGCCAAGTTCAACAGTAGATAGCCTCCTCTCCGAAATCCTGCAACTTTTATTCTAGAAGCTTTCTGTAAGAGAGTATCGCAAAAAGTTATTCAAAATTATAGATCAAAATGGAAGATGCTTACTTTATATAACTTATCCACTGCTTAGAAAACGTCGGTAGCCTCGATTGTCGTAATCCTTCGTATTTACAGTTTTCTGCAATCCTTTGTTTTATTATAGCAGGATAATCACCAGTTTTTGATATGATCGGATGTGCATATCTACCAAACATATATTGGAAAGCTACTTCGCCAGAAACAGTGTCATTTTTGTTTTTTGGATAGTAAAAAAATGCGTTTAAAACAATTCCAACACTGCCATTTTGCTGTGCCCTAAATTCATCGTTATAAATGTGATATGCCCGGGCATGAGCTTTTATAATGTTGTGAGTACAGAGGTACTCTGCGTGTCGTCCAATCTTCAATCCTACAGTGAAATATTAAGATTAAACACACATCATACAGTGTTTTACTATTTCTTATCATGCTGTGTTTATTAAATGCTTGCCTCATAAAATTTTGTACTAATATAGATATACAATTTTATAATTTTTTTAATTGACTACAGAGTTATAATAAACATAAGAACTTTTATCAAGAATTTTTTTCTTTATAAATCAATACAAATTTTCATTAGATAATCTCACTCTTTTACCTGGCGCATACGTCCCAAAGTACAATCCCTGACAAACTTCAAGTGGTTCATTCATTGTCACAAACTTGTTGATTCGGTGTCCAAACTCTTTAAAAACAACTCTTGCATAGTCTCCAAATAGATCAACCATAACATCATTCGTCCAACCGCCTAATTCTTGAAAAACTTGCGGATGATCCCAATGATAAAGAGTTACAAGAGGTTCTATATTATTTTGTTCTAATTCATCCAATAAGTCATGATAATATCTAATTCCATCTTTACTGACCACATTAGCGTAACCAGTTGGAAGAATTCGAGACCAACTTACAGAAAATCTATAGAAGTCCATCTGACACAATATTCCATATAATTTGATATTTAAAATTTATATTTATCAAGGAGTGCGGGACCGCTTCGAAGGCAATCATGAGTCACAAATTCAGAAGATAATTTACTTACGTTTAAGTCTTTGAGCAATTGAACATCTTCCTTGTACTTATTGTATGAATCACAAGCAATATCAGCATTTGACCCATCACGAATCTTTTCTGGTTTTGTATGTGTGAAATGATCCCATACATTTTCTCCCTTACCTTTAATAGTAAAAATTAATATAAAAAAGAAATTTGACCAAATCAAGCATGTTTACCACTAATATTCCATGCTCCTTCAATTTGATGCGCAGCTGTAGCAGAGCCTATTATGAAGTCGTTTGGAAACGACAAATCTTCATCTTCATTGGCATTAATTGATCTTCAAATAGAAAATATTTTAAGTATAAATTTTCATTCTGATTAGATTGCAAAGTGATGCTAATATTTAAAAAAAATGATAGGTGATTTTAAGTAACAAATGGGTACAATTTAGATTAAATTTTGACATGAAACTTTATTTGTAAATAAATTTTTTTTTTTAAATAATAAACTTACGGAAAATGGACTATAATGCTTATTGCGCACACAAGATATGTTACTAATAGCATGTTTACGTAACGAGAATCAGATAGCGACTAAATATTAGTGTAAACTCCGCTTTTTATCAGTATCGTTTCCTAAAAAAGAAATATTTAAAAAATTTTAGTCTTCGAATATAATTTGAAACGTTTATATTCTAGTTAACTACACAAGTATAATATTTAATTTGTAATTTGATGTATACCTTATCGGTATCGTTTTATTGACACGACTACCTAACTTATACTTTTTTCATGATATATGATTTTCAGCGAAAGTCGGGAGAATCAAAAGACATCGGCCGTGTAAGAAATTTGATTGAACCTTGAGCGTTGACGGATTGAGAAAATAAATGCATTATATTACACTCATCTATCGAAGTTGAACATCACTGATAAGCCGATATCTGCCTCTTCAAGTAAACTGATAAATGTAAAGGTAGCCATACATGTTTCATAATCGAAAATGATTTAATCTGTAAGGACGACTGTCCTTATCAATTTCACGTGTGCGATATTGAAATTTGTGATTGTTATGTAGATAATAGACAATCATTAAGATATAATCTTGATCTATGGGGGGGTTCCTAGACATTCCTAGAGGTGACTTCAATTCTAAAGTGGATTGTCTAAACTTTGGACCCCCCCCCCCCGATCTATAAAAGTTTGGTAATAATGATTTTAAACAATAGTTTTAATATTCATCATTACACTGAGAAAAGATTAGTGGAAAAATTATAAGAACGCCCAATAAAAATTACCTTACTGTGCACGGAAACCGACCACACACTGTCATAAGTGACCTATTTATTATACTTTTAATACTTTTTACTGTTTTTTATAAGAAAAATTGCAAACAAAAAATCGGAAAAATTGCTAAACAGTATGGTAAAAATGACAATTCACAAATTTTACAAGCCACTAGGGTAATTTTTCTGATATATAGATAGCAATGCTCGGTGCTTGACATGACCTGCAAAGCTGTAATTCTGTAGCCAAATAAGACTCTCGGGTCGCTGTAAACAATGTAATTGTTATGTAAATAGCTTCAATTGATATTTTAAATCATTATAAATCAATCATTTTCTTAATTGTGGATGTTATTTCGACATAATGTAGATAAAAATAAATGAATACAATTATATACAATTATCAATATAACATTTTTAGACGATTCGGATTACCTTCCGTAAGTAGTACTGTGTGGCGCAGTCGGTAAGCTGTTCGCCTGTCAACTCGAAGGTCCAGGGTTAGATTCTCCATCCTGGCCGTTTTTTTCAGCATTAAAAATTCTTCATTTAATTTATTATTTAATATTACTTACTTATTTATCTTGCATAAATTGTTAAATTATGAAGAAAAAATTTTGTTCTTTATTTTTCGAAGCGAATAGAAAATTACCGTACTGCCTTATAAAAACTATCAGACTGACTATAAAAATTACCAGACTGAGAGTCTGTGGTCGGTTTCCCCATACAGTATGGTAATTTTTATTGAGCGTTCTTATAATTATTCTACTATAAGTTTCCCTCAGTGTATTAAATAATGGTTATGTACTAAGAAAAGTATACATGTTTATGAATAGATTGTCTGTTTTAGCATTTATATTATATTCAAAATAATAATTTTTAAAGATGAAACAAATTGAAGTAAAATCATTTATTTTATTTTAATAAAATCATAAATATCTTACAATAATTTTCTCTTAAATTACATAATAAAAATTAAGGGACTGCAATATTCAATTATTACGGATTGAGCTAATTTCAGTTTTTTAGCGATATAAAAAAAAATTTTAAAATGTAATCCCATGACTTTAATCAGTATTAAAAAACATTTAAGAATGTCATTAGAACAAAATGCAAGTCAGATATAATCTTGAAAATTCGTGGTTTTACATTTTTTGAAATATTTTATTATATCGTTAAAAAACTATATTAATAATTAAATCCGTCACAACTGAGTATCACGTACCCTTAATATTATAAATTTTATTCAGTTATAATGTAAGTGAAATAAATAAATTAGATTTTTTTACAATAAGAAGGCATTTTTATAAGATTTTAAAATTATGAAAAATTAAATAACGATGCAATGAACAATTTCATCAATTAATAATCTATTAGATATATAGTAATCTTATTGATTTATCTATTGCACGTTTTATCGATTTAATCAACTTTATTGCTACTGATACTGGAAGAGTATTGCTTTGAACCTGTTTAATCTAATGGACAATTGAAAATATGTATTATTTTATATTTTCCACTTAATTTATTAGCAATAGGTTATTAATATTTTATGAGTTCTGCTATTCTAATTTTCGTTTACGTAAAACTTCTGTAAGCCAGGATACTGATTTCTTCGCCGTTCTTGTTCTATTGGGATTTGTAAAATCTACACGAAAAAGTCCAAATTTTGATCTGTAATAATACAATATTACTATTTGTACTTGCGTTTCACATTATAACTTAAATTGCACATAAAGAAATAGGTAACTGATGTAGAGTACAATTATCGAACCGAAAATTACCACTGGCATTAGTATTTTAATTTTAAACGTCTTACGTGTAACCTTGTTCCCATTCAAAATTGTCCAATAAACTCCACACCGTATATCGTTTTACTTTGCAGTTATATTCTTTGACAGCTGTAAGCATAGCTTTCATATATAAATATAAATAGTCCACTCTTTCATTATCTTCTAATGAATCGATATCAGAAAGCCCATTCTCTGTTACGTATATTTGTATATTTCCATATTCTGCTTGTATTTTTCTCAATAAGTCTCTGAAACCGTGTGGAACGATCTGCAAGAATTATATTTGTACATCAAATAATTTAGTACTTCTCTTTTATAAAATTATAGTGAAGACAAATTTCAAGAAATATTTTGTTTGTTTTTCAAAAGAATAGTAGTTGTTTCATTAATTTATAATGAAAAATGAGAATAATCAAAAACTAGAAAGATCGAAAAAAAACCTACCCTGCTCCCTTTTGATGTAGATGGCCATTTAGGATCAAAACTGTAAAGAAGGCCATCATCATTTACGTAAATTGTGTTTTCAGGCTTAGGTGCAGGCTCCGCGAGTAAGGAACCATAATGGTTTAATCCTATGAAATCAGCACTACCTCTAAAGTAAAAAATTAGTCATTCTTTTGTTACTATTATGTTAATTTTCTCCCATATCTTGGTTAGAAATAGTTTTTAAAATGTTCATGAAAATTCTCTTATTACCTAATGTAGCCTATCCATTTTTCTGAAAATACAGGTAATCGTGATTTTGCTAAACCTTCGTATTTACTGTTTTCTGCAATTCTTTCCCTTATAATATTCGGGTAATCACCAACTTGTGAGAAAATAGGGTTTGCATATCTACCACACTGATATTGGAAAGCTATTTCAGCAGAAATAGTATCATTTGTATACTTTGAATAATAATGAGTACAGTCCAAAGCAATTCCTATTTGTCCTTTTTGCTCAGTTCTAAATTCTTTGTTATAAATGTGATATGCTCGAGCATGTGCTTTTATAATATTATGACTACACAGATATTCAACATGTTTTCCTATTTTTAATCCTAAATAATATTTAACCGAGGTGAAAATTTCAACTTAAAAACATTAAAACCACTTAAATTACAAGATATTGTAAGTTCTATCTATACCTGGGGCATGGTATCCTGTGTAATATCCATTTCTACAAACTGAATTGGGTTCATTAATTGTGACAAACGTCTTTACACGATGTCCAAATTCTTGGAAAACAACTCTTACATAATCACCAAATAGATCCACCATTGCTTCATTTGTCCATCCACCAATATCTTGAAAGACTTGCGGATGATCCCAGTGATAAATGGTCACCAAGGGTTTTATCTTGTTTTTTTCTAATTCGTCTAATAAATCATTGTAGTATTTAATACCAGTTTTGCTAATTATATTAGAATATCCTGTTGGGAGTAGTCGGGGCCAGCTTAAAGAAAATCTATAATAGTCCATCTATAAACATTTTTCACATTTATTATTCTGAAATAACTGTATATTTTTATATTATTTGGAGATTTTATTATTTACACCCATGCGTTTAACTAATTGAACATCTTCTTTATATTTATTATACGAGTCGCAGGCAACATCACCATTCTCTTTACCAGTTACTCTATCTGGATATGTGTGTGTATACCGATCCCAAATGCTTTCGCCTTTATCTTTAAGTATAATCATCATTAATATTATATTTATTTTCTAATTCTATTAATAATAATTAATGTTACAATTTTACGGACCACTGGTATTCCATGCTCCTTCAATTTGATAAGAAGACGTCGCGGTACCAATCAAAAGTCCATGAGGAAAAATCCAGTCATCATTCCCATTTACGAGACTTTAAATATATTTTTTTATTTAAAACGGCCTTACCAAAAGTTTTAATTTAGTAAATTTTATAAGTTTCGGTTCAAAGGTTTAATATTTAGATAAAAAATTAAGGTAATAAGTTAAAACATACTTACACTACATAAAATGCAATGTATAGATGACACAGTAGATAACAAGATGTCATGTTTCCGTCGAATACTAATCACAAAGTTTTAAAATAAATAAATTAAGACTAAGCTTTCAGTAAAACCACTTATAAAATATTCTAAAAGATTTTATATTTAAGTTTTATATTCATCATTTAATTATTTATCTAAGGTTTTAATAAATATGCAATTAGACAATTTCTACTACAATAAACGCCTTAATAATTAGTATCGATACTATATTTTTACTACTAAAATTAGTGTACAGAAATATCAACCACGTATCATTTCGACCCTCGGCAAAAGATCACGGAACACTGGCCACCGCCTCGTTCGTGAAGAATATTACTGTTACTGATGTATCTGCAGTTGCATCAGAGCACATACGAAAAAAATGAAAGATGCTCGATGAGTAACAGTTACACACCAGAATTGGACTTGATTAAATCAATTCACAAGACCAGTTGTGAAAGTCATTTTTTAAATAGCTAAATGTGCTATCATTTTTGTATTAATTTTTAATGATTTTTTTTTATGACTACAATATTAAAGAAAATAATCATTGAACTCAAACACGCATAATAATCCATGATAGTAATGTTTATAAATATATGCGTTGATAAAAATTTGTAAATATTCGATATGTTTGCAATGTATTAATAATCAAATTTAATTGTTTAATTGATTGGTAAAACTTTCCGAGCATGCATAACATCAGTTAACCATGCAACAGATTTTTTTGGTGTTCTTGTTCTATTGGGATGATTAAAATCGACGCGAAAAAGTCCATACTTTGAGCTAGAGAAAAAAAATTCATTTCTCTTTATATGTGTTAAAAGCATTATTATAAATATTAATTAACTAAAAAATTCTAAAATGTATAATGTACTTACGTATATCCTTGTTCCCATTCAAAATTATCTAAAAGACTCCATACTGAATAAGCTTTTACATTGCATCCATGTTCGTTAATAGCCGTCAGCATAGCTTTCATGTACGAACTTAAATATATTAATCTTTGGTCATCCTCTAATGTTCCAACATCAGCAAGACCATTTTCAGTTATATAGACCACTGGATTGCCATATTGTTCTTTTATGTTTACTAACATATCCTTAAAGCCTTCTGGTGCTATCTGAAAAATGTATAATGTAGAATTTTCATAACTCTGCATAATAGAGAACTATTGAGACGTTACTTTATGTATTAAATTTTACTAAATTTTTCATGCATTTATTTAATGGACAGCACACGCATTTAATGAGAATTTCAAAATTTTAATAATATGTTAATAATAATTTTAATGACTGTTATCATGGTTACTTTTAAAGCTTCTGTTGGTGTAGAAGGCCACTTTGGATCATAACTATACAGAAGGCCAATATCATTTTCATAAATTGTATTATTCCCTTTAGGCGCTGGCTCTACTATTTTTGAACTATAATGATTGAGTCCGAAAAAATCTGCAGTACCTCTGAAAAATGGCATTTCGTATTATTTAAAT
The DNA here is from genome assembly GCA_036365515.1 of Torymus aiolomorphi. Classification (NCBI taxonomy): domain Eukaryota; kingdom Metazoa; phylum Arthropoda; class Insecta; order Hymenoptera; family Torymidae; genus Torymus; species Torymus aiolomorphi. The sequence goes on along the minus strand of CM070874.1, from coordinate 58,396,613 downwards.
TGTTTTTGATAAAATTAAAATGATACTACTTAGTACAATTAATACTTTATATAATTTATCCATTCTTTGCTAAAAATGGGTAACCTTGATCTTTTTAACCCTTCATATTTACTATTTTCTGCAATTCGTTTTTTTACGATTTCTGGATAATCACCAATTTTCGAAAAAATAGGATGTGTGTATCTTCCACATTGAAATTGAAAAGCGTAATCTCCAGAAATAGTGTCGTTTTTATGTTTTGGGTAATGCTGATAACAATCGAGAACAATACCTATTTCGCCTTTTTGTTTATCTCTGAATTCATCATTGTAAATGTGATATGCTCGAGCATGAGCTTTGACAATATTGTGAGTACAAAGATATTCTGCATATCTACCAACATCTAGCCCTAATATACAAATATTTTATGCAATTATTTTGAAAAGATGCATTAATTCGAAAGAATTTGTTAAGTACTACATACCTGGTGCTAACATGCCTGTAAAATAACCATTTTCACAAACTACATTTGGTTCGTTAACAGTTACAAATGTTTTTACCCGATGTCCAAACTCTTGAAACACAACTCTTGCATAATCCCCAAATAAATCTATCATTGCTTCATTCGTCCAACCACCAATATCTTGAAATACCTGTGGATGATCCCAGTGATAAATTGTAACCAAAGGTTTTATATTATTTTTTTCCAATTCATCTAATAAATTATTGTAGTGTTTAATGCCGTCTTTACTGATCACATTGGCAAATCCTGTGGGAAGAATCCGAGTCCAACTAAGAGAAAATCTATAATGATCTACCTGAAAATGTATTGTATTTATGTTGTGTTATATAAGTTAAAATATTAAAATTTAATAACAGTAAATTTTTCGAGAATGGCAAATAAATATGTATAGAAGTGATTACACGTACACCCATCTGCTTCATCAATTGAACATCTTCTTTATATTTATGGTATGAATCACAAGCAACATCGCCATTATGTCTATTGAGAATTTTTTCAGATCTACTATGGGTATACCGATCCCAAACACTTTCTCCTTTGTCTGGATACACACAAAGTAAAAAAAAAATTTTAGAATCCGTTACGAACATATATTAAAATTTAAGGTAGTTATATCCCAAGATACAGACCTTGTAGAAAATACTTTTTATTTTACTTTTATAGCAGGCATTATAAATGTTAAAAAAGTAGAGTTAATGAACTGAAAAAAAATTTCAAGCCCAAAATTATATAATGACAAATGCAGATATTGTTCATTAGAGAAAGTCATAAAATGTTTCGATTTTTTTTTAATTTTAATTTAATTTTAATGTACAAAAGCTTATATTTGCTTTTCGAATAATTATCTGGATATCCACCGTTTAAAAATTCCGAAATAATTAATTAACAACCAGTAAAATCTAATTGTTTCTAGGTTCCAGCACATTTTTTAAAATAACAATTAACTTATCTCCTTAAAATTGATTATTTTAAAATTTGTCAATAGTGGATCTTTAGATAATTATTCAAGGAATAAGCTTTTGAATATAAAATTAAATTAAAATAAAAAAAAATCGAAACATTGTAAGACTAAGGTAAAGTAGGTAGTAGTGGGACGGTTTTGACCATACTTTTTTTATAATCTTTTCTATTGCCAAAACTAAGCACAATACATAAAAACTAATTACCTCAGCAGATAGCTTGTGTCTCAAGGTTTATTTTAAGAAAAAAAGATGCTTTCTTCCGTTGCTGGTGTATTAAAAGAATCTCATTAAAAGAAAATAACTATCGACTAGTGTAGTGGGACACGGTAACTTATTTATGACCGGTAGTGGGACGCCCATTTGACGCAGTAGTGGGACAATACTTTTTAAACATATCCCACTACTACGATATGGGAATTAAGAGGTACCTATAGTGGGATAAAGTTTTCGCTATGCGTACAGCTCAAACATAACCTCAAAAGGTTTGAATCTTGTTATACATTAGTTTAAGAAGTAAATCAACAGAATAATGAAGTGACTACGTAGCTAACATCATAAAGAATACTAATGAAGTAATGCTTTTATCACCTTAACCGTTCATCGTAGTTTTTTACTGCTGTCCCACTTCTGGTCCCAAAATAGGTTTTATCCCAGTACTGCCTCCTTTACCTTATTTCTTTAATGAACAATATCTGCATTTACAATTATATAATTTTTGGTTTAAAATTTTTTTCCAGTTTATTAACTTTACTTCTTTAACATCTATAATCTCTCACATTATCAGATCGTATATAAGTAAAATAAAAATTATTTCCTATATAAAGTCTCTATCTTGGGATGTAACTACATTGAATAAATAATTATTGTTACCGCTGATATTCCACGCTCCTTCTATTTGATATGCTGAAGATGCAGTTCCTATTAAAAATCCTTTTGGGAAACTATTATCTTCATAGCCATGTACATGAAAGCATCTAAAATGAAAAGCTTGTTAAAGATTTCAAAATAACTTTGGTTACGAAAATAAGACCACATTAACTGGTACAATTAAAATGCACATAATTGTAATGATTCAAATTCATTTTTTATTAATTTACTTCAATCATATATTGTTAATTCGTAAGATTATAAAAACTTTTGATTTTTAAAAATCTTTACATTGCAGATCTAGAAGAGTAAAAAAATATAAATTTTCAGTTATCATGCATTTAAGGTTTTACTAATTCCACAAGTATTTACGTTGATTTTACATAATTTTTACAGTCATTTTTATTCCACTATTCTCACTCTTTATTGTAAATCCAAAAAAATATTTACCCAAAATATGCTGTAATAACAATGGCATGTAGAAAATCCGATAAACGTTGCAGCCACATTTTAACTCGAATGCAAGTTCCATTAATGACATATGCCGGTTTTATAAACAGTGGTGTCTACAATGATATAAGTAGTTCGATTGAATCTTATTTTTAAACTGATAACAGTTAAGCCAATAGAAAAGTTTTATAAATGGATAAGAAAACAATTTATTTGCTTCCTGTATATTGCTTCCTCCTAGAGGAAGCTTTGTGATAGTAACTTTTTGAGTTACTGTAAAAACATGTTATAATTGTTTTTCGAGGTGTTAGGAATCAAAATACATGGTTTTTGAAAAATGTATGTGTGTGTATGTGTGTATGTGCTGAGTGTGTGTGTGTGTGTGTACGCCTGGATCTCAGCTTCTACTCGATCTATTTTGACCGGACAGGTCTCATTTTGTTTGTTTTTTTTGTGTAATGGCGGGTTAAAAATTCGTTTTTTGATTCGCCGATGCGTTTTTGTTTTATTTCAAATTTTCGATTTTCTCAAAACTGATTTTTGCTTTTTTTTAATAATAAGATCGAGATATTTGAATCGAATGGATAGCACTCGAAAGAGCATTAAAATACCTATATTTTTTAAAAAGAAATTTCTCTAGCTATCACGGTTCTTTTGTTATTAACAAAAATGTGTTTTTTTTTTAAAGCTTATAACTCCTAAACTAAACAGTCAATTTTCTTGAAAAAATCGTGATAATGCAAAATATAAATAGCTATAATCTGTAAAAATTTGAATTCATTTTGTCGACTAGGTTTTGAGAACAAATTGAAATGTGAAAAAAATGAGTTTTGCATGTCCAATGGTTACGGGAGCCAACTTGACTTAATCTCTTAGAAATTCCTTGTAGAGGTAGATTTTGGATAGATCTCGGTCGAGTTCTTTGGGCAAAATGATTAGTCCAGAAATTTTAGAAATATTTGAGGTTAAAATTTTTTTAACCTTTTTTTCAAATCGTAATTTCTCGAAAACGGCTCCATGTATTAGCTTTTATCAATTTTGTATGTGATATAGATAATATGTGTGCGAATTTTCATCAAGATCGTACGATTACTTTTTGAAATATTTGATTTTGAAAATTTTCGTATTTTACAAAGTTCTTTTCTTTGTCGCATGATAACTGGAGAAAACAAAAATTGGTTTAATCATGTTAAAATTTTGTGGAGATGTAGAGTCTATATATTATCGTATAAGTCCTTTAGGTAATAGAATTATCTCATGATTTTTAGAGATATTTAAGGTTAAAATTCTTTTACGGTTTTTTTCAAAATCGTAATTTCTCAATGACAACTTCATGTATCAGCTTGAAATTTATAGACTATTTTGTATGCGATATAAGCAATACCTGTGTAAAATTTCATCCAGATTATATGGTTAGTTTTTGAGATGTTTGATATTTAAAATTTTAGTCTTTTCGAAAATGATTTTCTTTGTTGTAGCACAATGTAACTACATTAAAATTGTTTCAATTTCGTTGTAATTTGCTGGAGATGTAGAGTTTGTATATTATTTATTAGAAGAGTTCTTAGGGTAAAAGAATTCGATTATGAATTTCAGAGATATTTGAGGTTAAAACTATTTTAGCCCTTTTTTAAAATCGTAATTATTCAAGGAATTAAGTTCGAGGAAGCCACGAGCCAATGAATTGGCAGCTGTTTTTTTTATATGGCTTGTATCTAAATATATATTATAACACATTATACTATTTTACTATTAAGAAAAAATGATGAAATTTTGAATCATTTTTTATAGAAACTGGCTTCTTCTTGGAATACTGATGATATTAATAAAAATGTACACTTATTATTTGACTAACTTTAGTACCCCCCTGATAGAGCTTGACTTTATATTTTTTTTCAATTTTTTACCTTTGTATCTCTACTTCATATTTCATTCCACTTTTTTACTCAATAGTTAAATAACATCATGCTCCTTCTAAAATCGTTGTTATACCTTTTTTCCCTTAACTGCTATGGGAATTTTTCTGTCTTTTCTTAACTTTTTTAATTTTTCTAAATATTTCACTTTACTAAAATTAAAACCTACCCTGGTAGAAAATTAATCATAAGTTGGCCAGAATATGGTTAATCATATTCTGGTTAACCATATTCTGGCCAATTTATGGTTAATTTTCTACCAGGGTAGAAATATTAAATTATTAACTTCTAGTTCTTTATCCTCCCATGTATTCATTTTTCTTAAGGGGGTCATAGACCTATAGGCCTTTGAAGCCAAAATCATCTGAAAAAAATATAATAAAATGTAATCAGTTATACATACTAATAATATATTATAAGTAGGCACAATTTCTGTTAAAATGGCCCAAGATATAATCTGTAGACCAATTTTACTAAGAGATATTGCATTGCCAAGAGTTTTGGTTTGGTACAGCTTTTTGAAAAAAGTATTCGACAGATTTTGATGAGATATGGATCTTAAAATACTTGAAATTCATGTAGTTATGGATCTAAGAGTTAGAAATATAAGATTTCCCAAAGGAAAGATTTTTTTAATGGAAAAAATTACTTTTACATCATGAATTTTATGCATTTTTATATTTTTTTTGTGGTTTTTAGCATTTACAAATTATTTGCTTCAGAAAATCTTATAATTTCCAACTCTTAGATCCATAACTGCTTGAATTTCAAGTATTTTAAGACCTTTTCCATGAAAATCTATCGAATACTTTTTTCAAAAAGCTGTACCAAAGCAAAAATCTTGGCAATGCAATATATCTGAGGAGAACTGGTCTACAGATTATATCTCGGACCATTTTAACAGAAATTGTGCCTACTTACAATATATTATTAGTATGTATAACTAATTATATTTTACTATATTTTATCAGGTGATTTTGACTTCAAAGGCCTATGACACCCTTAAATAAGAAGTTAAATATATTATTTTAATACTTCATTTATGTAACCTTTTCTCGTAAGCCTGTTTCCATTTCTACTTGTTCAGAAATTTCCCAAAGATTTTCCTTTTCTACAGTATGAAATTCAGATCGATAATACGTTTTGATTATTATATTATATTATTATATTATTATATTGCATACGCATACTTTTCCCTTCCTAGCTTTTTAAACTACAACTCTGCAAGTAATTCCTTTTCTTCGATTTACTCCATTATATTTTTTCCTAATTATTGCCATATATATAGTTTGTGCGCCGTGAACAATAACGAGATTTGCCTGTGATTCTTAGCTTCATTTATAAGGTAAAGTAGGTAGTAGTGGGACAGTTTTGACCATACTTTTTTATAATCTTTTCTATTGCCAAAACTAAGCACAATACATAAAAACTAATTACCTCAGCTCGTGTCTCAAGGTTTATTTTAAGAAAAAAAGATGCTTTCTTCCGTTGTTGGTGTATTAAAAGAATCTCATTAAAAGAAAATAACTATCGACTAGTGTAGTGGGACACGGTAACTTATTTATGACCGGTAGCGGGACGCCCATTTGACGCAGTAGTGGGACAATACTTTTTAAACGTGTCCTACTACTACGATATGGGAATTAAGAGGTACCTATAGTGGGATAAAGTTTTCGCTATGCGTACAGCTCAAACATAACCTCAAAAAGTTTGAATCTTGTTATACATTAGTTTATGAAGTAAATCAACACAATAATGAAGTGACTACGTAGCTAACATCATAAAGAATACTAATGAAGTAATGCTTTTATCACCTTAACCGTTCATCGTAGTTTTTTACTGCTGTCCCACTTCTGGTCCCAAAATAGGTTTTGTCCCAGTACTGCCTCCTTTACCTTACCTTCCGTTTAAGGGAACGGCACAATTTTTGCGGATTTCCATTCTTCCAAGATTTTCTCTTCGTCCCAAATATTACCTATAGTACGTAAACTAATTTACATGTTAACTTATTAATTCGTCACATCTAAGGAAATTGGTTTTTTTTTGGGCATGAATAAAATATCAATTAAGTAACCAATGGATTTGTAAATATATGAAATTTTTATTTTGTTTAAAAATAAAAAATATTTATTAAAAAGGATAAGAAAACTAATTACATTTATACAATTATTCCGAGTAGCTCCTCAAATATTAATTAACAGGTTGAACTTGGCGGGTATGCATAACCTGTGTAAACCACGATACAGATTTCTTTGGTATTCTTATTCTATTTGGGTTATTAAAATCGATATAAAAAAGTCCATATTTTGATCTGAAAGAATTAAGTAATTTCAGCATTGTGATTATCTCTATCAGCATGTGAGCGTATGTATACATGTATGTGAAAAAAAAGATAATTATTACCTATATCCTTGTTCCCACTCAAAATTATCTAGGAGACTCCACACTGTATAAGCTTGTACATTACATCCATGTTGTTTGATAGCTGTGAGCATAGCTTTCATATACGAACTTAAATATTCTAGTCTTTGATTATCTTCCAATGTACCAAAATCAGCAAGACCACTTTCGGTTACATATACAGGAGGATTTTCATATTCTTCTTTTATTTTGAGTAATATATCTTTGAAGCCTTCTGGAACTATCTGTAATGATAAAAAATAAAGTAAATTATTAATATTAATTTTCAAGTTAAAAACTTCGAAAATCTCGTAGCTTCACAACGTAATAACTAACACATATTAAGTATTGCAAAGCGCAAACAGTTAACTAAAATTAGTTAATTGAAATTTCATTTGTATTTGTATATTCTACGGGTATCATTAGCTTTTTCATGCATAAAAAATTATTACTTTTATAGTTTCTATTGGTGTAGAAGGCCATTTCGGATCATAACTGTATATAAGTCCAACGTCATCTTTATAAATTGTATTGTTTGGTTGGGGAGCTGGTTCTACTAATTTGGAACTGTAGTGATTTAATCCAAAGAAATCAGCAGTTCCTCTAAAAATTATATGAGACTTAGCATAATGTCGTAGCTTCAACTCATATGAACTGTAAAATCAAACTTACTTAATATAATTTATCCACGATGTCGTGAAGATTGGTAACCTAGACCGTCGTAGACCTTCATATTTACTATTTTGTGCTATTCTTTCCTTTATAATTTCTGGATAATCCCCAGTTTTTGAAAAAATTGGGTGAGTATACCTACCGCATTGGTATTGAAAAGCTAAATCACTAGAAATAGTGTCGTCCTTTTGCTTTGGATAATGTTGATAGCAATCCAAAACAATACCTATTTTGCCTTGCTGTTTTGTTTTGAATTCATCATTATAAATGTGATAAGCACGAGCATGAGCTTTAATTATGTTATGGGTACAAAGATATTCTGCATGTTTACCGATTTTCAGCCCTGTCACGATTAATAAGTTGGTTATAATTAATAAAAATTGAGCGAGGAAATGAATAATCACAGGGTAAATGTGGGATTTATCTCAGCGTTCTAAGTTAATATAGCTGTTTCCTGTATTTTTTCATTATTAAACGCATTTAATTATTAGAACATTCATCTTGAAGAATTAAAATGTATTTTTTTATCAACAGAGACTATATAAACTTAAAAATATCAATAAAAACTTGGGGTGATGCATTTAAAAGGTAGGGCTCAGTAATTGATTAGGGCACAGTAACTCCCACATCTATTTTAACTACCATTTAAGCATACCTGGTGCATATATTCCTAAATAGTATTCATTTTCACAAACAATATTTGGTTCATTTATAGTTATAAATGTTTTTACTCTGTTTCCGAATTCTTGAAAAACAATTTTTGCGTAGTCTCCAAATAAATCGACCATAGCTTCGTTTGTCCAACCTCCAATATCTTGAAAGACTTGCGGATGATCCCAATGATATATAGTAACCATGGGTTTTATATTATTCTGGTCTAATTCATCTAATAAATCATTATAGTATTTTATGCCATTTTTGCTAATTACATTTGCATATCCTGTGGGGAGTATTCGAGACCAACTAAGGGAAAATCGATAATGATTTATCTATAAGAATATGTGAAATTAGTTAATTATGATTTTATCTGATATAATTTCCTTGTAAGATAATGATTTTACATTTCAAACTTAGTCAGAGCTATGGATAAAATGACTATTAACAATATACTTACGCCTAATTGCTTCAATAATTGAACATCTTCTTTATATTTATGATATGAATCGCAAGCAACATCACCAGTGTCTCTATTTGCAATTTTTTCTGGTCTCGTATGAGTATATCGATCCCAAACATTTTCTCCTTTGTCTTAACATATATATAACGTGATGATATTTTATTTAAATAAATGACGATTTTATTTTGGAATCTTCAAGTATTTTAAATATTCAGTTTCGATTTTGGGAAAGCATTTTTATATGTAAAAAATACTGGCTATTATTAATATTAAATAATAATGATGGTAATATAAATAGATTAATTACACTTACCGCTAACATTCCATGCTCCTTCTATTTGATATGCAGATGTTGCAGTGCCTATTGAAAATCCTTCTGGAAATGTCCAATCCTCATTGCCAAATACAGTATTTGAACTTAAATGAGAAATTCGTTTGTGTTACAAAGCAGATCAATAAAAAAAACGTTTATTATTTATTTTTCCAAAATTAAAAATAGGTTAAAACTATACGTAGATAAAACGGTATAAGAAATATTTTATGTCAACACTATCATTTTATAAAATATATTTTATTTAATAAGGTTTTTTGATTCAATTAATGTTTTTACAAATTGTGTTTCAAATTTAACCCAGCAATATTCTTACATTAGGCATAATGCGATGTTACCAGTATATAATAAATAATAAAGTAAATATCGGGGCAACATTCTTATGTGGATTTAAACTTGAGGAACATATTTCTTTTGCAAGTGTAAATGTTTTTTTAAACGTAACAGTGAACACATATACACCAAGTTTGCAAAAAGTTTGTTTTGCACTATAGGAATCTTATTGAAATGGTCTTTATCCGTGGCTTCTTCTTGAACACTGCAAACATACTGAAATGCATTTTACCAATCTCAGTAGTTTGCGTAAGACTTAAGAAAGATAGTAAATTTATCGCCAGAAAGTTGATTGCTTGCAATAAATAAAAGGAAACCATTTCTTTTGTAACTTCGTTTTATAAAATTTAATATTCCTTAGAAAATGTACATATACGTGACATTATGTACAAACAGTTTTTTGCTAAGCTGTGTAATAATTATAGTTATGATATTCTTTATAAAATTAGTAATAATAAGTAAATTTTGATCAAATGAATATTAATACAGTTCAATTGAAGTTGTTTATTTATGTGTAGCATAAAAAGGTAGGCCAAGTTTGTGTAGATACTCAATTCAGACTGAAAATTATTTATATCTAAAACAATTTCGGTGCTCCCACATATAACTTTCTGCTTTCTCATTATTAAAGTTACTTTTTTTTTCTTACAATTTGCTTAATTATTTCGATGTCAGTCACGCATACGCTTACTATACCGGTTACTGCGGACGCATCAATTACTGTACGAAAACGTGAAAAATGCTACATAGTCTGGATGGTCGAAATGTATGCGTTTGTTTCTAAGATAGCATGAACTAGGTTAGGTGGATTAGCAGTAATAAAAAAAATAAAATGAAATTGTTGTGTCTATTACTGCGTCGCTCAGCAGCTAAGTATATTATAGTATTAATCGTTGTTCTTACTTTTTATCAAAATAAATAATGTTTCTTTATAAAATGATCATTTCAAAAATAATTCCCCAATCCTCCATTAAATATGCTTTGTTATCAAATATCCGCAGTAATTGGTGCGTAGTAAAAGAAACGTATCTTTAGTAATACATTTTCATGCCATTTCTTTCTTCAGTAAAATAATGTTTACCTTACTTTTCAATACAACTGATAATACTAAAATTAACCCAAATATTTGATGGAAAAAAGGAGTAAACGCAATTATGCTTCTAAGTGCTTTATTTTCACACTCAAAACTACCCGCTCAAAAAAATCCGCAGTAAACGATACAGTTGCCTTAAAAATATTGGTTGATTCATTCAAACAACTCAGTTGTAATGAATAAAAATGGATTAAGAGATTTCAACATTATCTTTATCAGTTTCATATAATGAAATTAATATATTAATAATTTTCATAATAAACAATTTAATACAATTCACAATGATTTTTATAGCATCAAATAAGTCTTAGGGGCCTGTGGTGACTCATTGATAGCGTGAAGAACTGTAAGTAATAGGAAGAACCGAGTTCAAGTCCTGGTTTCTGCAAAATAACACGAGTACCACTGCAAATATTTATATTTACATGTATTTTTCTGACAAGCGCACCGCAAGCCCCCGTCGCTGATTAGCACCAATATAGGAGCCGAAGTAGAGTGACGTTAAAGAATAAAAAAAAAAAATACAATCAAATAAGTCTATTGACAAAAATAGGATAACTAAAATGTATTAAACGTTGGTATTGATGGGCTGCAATTGACGTGTTCGCAAAACATTTGATAGCCATAGTACTGATTTCTTAGAAGTTCTTGTCCGGTTAGGATGATTAAAGTCAACATGGTACAATCCAAATTTCGTGCTGAAAAATGATACAATGCACAATGTAAATAATAATTAGCAGTTAAGAGAAATTCGAATCGTTCAGAAAATTATACCCATATCCATCAGTCCATTCAAAATTGTCTAATAAACTCCAAACTGAGTAAGCTTTTACGTTACAATTATATTGTCTAACAGCTACAAGTAAAGCCTTCAAATATAAATGTAAAAATTCTATTCTTTGATCATCTTCTAAAGCTCCAGCATCAGCCATTCCATTTTCCATGATACATATTGGAACTTCCAGAAACTCTTTTTTTATTTTTCTTAATAAGTCTGTAAAACCTTCAGGAACTACCTGTAAAACCATTTTTTTTTTGTCATGAATATTTCAGTTGGCTGTTCTTGAAATTACATTTTACGAACTTTAAAGCCTTCCTTTGCAGTAGATGGCCATTTCGGATCATAACTGTATAAAAGGCCATCATCATTAGGATAAATCGTATTACCCAATGGAGGTGCAGGTTCCACAAGTTTTGTTGTATAATGATTCAAACCTAAGTAGTCAGCCGATTCTCTACAAACAAAAATATAAAATTTTGATAAACGAATATGAATAGACGTTGCTGAAAAAAAGTTTCTCATTTTACTTGATGTAATTTATCCATTCATTTGAAAATACTGGTAATCTCGATCTCTCCAATCCTTCGTATTTGCTGTTCTCGGCAATTTGTTGCTTTATTATTTGCGGATAATCGCCATCTTTTGAAAAAATTGGATTTCCGTATCTCCCACACTGATAGTGGAAGGCTACCTCGACAGAAACCGTGTCATTTTTGTACTTCGGATAATAATGAGCACAGCTGAGAACTATGCCTATTTTTCCTTGTTGTTGTTTCCTAAACTCATTGTTATAAATATGATATGCACGCGCATGTGCTTTTAGAATATTGTGTCCACATAAGTATTCGGCATGTTTTTGCATTTTTATACCTAAAATGAAACAATAAACATGCATAAATATATGTAAAAATAACATAATCTTGACGCTAATGAATTCTTAGACTTTCAAAACAGTAATCCACACAGATGCATTTATGATGCCCAGAGGTATGTCTTTACTTTTTAAATTCTTATATTAACATGTGCATTCTCGTACCTGGAGGTTGTTTACCCGAAAAATATGAATTTCTACATAGAACGTCAGGCTCATTGATTGTGAGAAAGTATTTGACACGGTTTCCAAATTCTCTAAAAACAATTCTAGCGTAATCCCCAAATAAGTCTACCATAGCTTCATTTGTCCAACCACCCATTTCTTGAAATATTTGTGGGTGGTCCCAATGATATATTGTTACAAACGGTATGATGTTATTTTTTTCCAATTCATCTAATAAGTTGTTGTAATATTTAATTCCACTTTCGCTAACAACGTTGGCGTATCCCGTTGGGAGGATACGAACCCAGCTTAAAGAAAATCTATAGTGGTCCATCTAATAAAATAATAACCAAAATTATTTTTCTTGAACACTTTTTAAATTAACTTATGTAAATACTTTACGGACACTTCTTACGAAAAATAATGGCCGAGAACTACTATTAGATGCTATTATGAATAACAGTTTTTTAGATACATATTTATTTATGTATTTATTATGCGTTTAAGGATTTTCAATTATAGCATGCAGAATAGAATTACGTAAAGTGGGTGCCACACTTAAACTTTTGCCGACCGAGTAAATTTCATAGTTCTGAAACTATATAAAAATAAATATTTCAAATTATACACCGAAAAGAAGTATATGAAATCTAACAATATTTTTGCTCCTACAGCAATAAAAGTATTACTGTCAGGCCTACATGGATGATGTGACAACTATACTGGTATTCCTGTACTGTAGTTTCATTCCTGGAAAGATTCAGTGTACTAAAGTGTACGACTAAGAATCTCACTTGAATACATTGCCTTGATAATAATTATGTACATACATAAAATATTTTTCATTTTAATGTTAAACTTAATTTTTAATGAAATTTACTCGTGGTGAGATTTATAATTTGAATATAAGTGCAATACAGAATAATAAGAGCTAAGGGTTATTTCCGTTGTTTCGCGTGGTATCCATAGATACGAGTATAGTTGTAGCGGCCAAACCTGTGGAACCTACTTTAACATAATTTTAAGCATCGGTATTGCTCTTAGGGCTATGTTTAGCTTGCGAGAGCAATACTTTATTTTAGAAATATATCTTAACGTTCGTTTCTCGTGACTTTTTGTATTTTTCTCACAGTATCACGCTTTATTATAAACTTGGTATTGCTGTACGCTCAATACATCTTTTTAATTGATGTATAAAATGAAGAGTCCACTTTACTAAGTTTTACAATATTCTACCACTCTATAAAAATTTCAAGCCAAATTACGAATTTGTTTTTACGTAAACTTTGAACAAAATTTAGAGATGCTGTACAAATTATGTTCGAAGTTTACGCAAATACAAATTGATGTTTTAACTTAAAAATTTTATAGAGTGGTATAATAATGTAAAGCCTAACGAAATGCATTCTTTATTTTATATATATAAATTGAAACATTTCTTTTTATATAGCCTCGAAACTGTGAAATTTACTCGGTCGGTAACCCTTTACGTGTGGCGCCCTGTTAATTAGGTTTACTTACGCCCATATTTTTAATTAATTGTACATCTTCTTTATACTTGTGATAAGAATCACAAGCAATATCACCAGTGTCTCTGTTTTTAATTATATCGCGATTAGTATGTGCAAATCTATCCCAAACACTTTCTCCTTTATCTGAAAGTAAAATAAAAATTTGAAATACTTATATTTTATTTCGATACCTGCGATTATGATATCGAAAAAGAAATAAGAATTTGTACCACTTGTATTCCATCCTCCTTCTATTTGGTAAGCAGACGATGATGCTCCAATTAAAAATCCGTCGGGGAAAGCCCAATCTTCATTTCCTTCAACGATAATTAGGCTACAAAAAGTTCATAGAATTTATAAAAGTATTGAATTATTTGAATAAGTTTGTATTCAAAAATTAGAAAATGATCAGTTAGCTTAAAATGATTATGTTCTGTTCTCAAGAAGTAAAATGTAATGTTTATAATAATGAGATATAGAAATATACTTACACGAAACATAATAGAATAGAAATGTTACGTATAAAAACGGGGCGCAGTGACATCTTATATTTTTTCTTTCATAAAGGCAAATATACTTTATGCTAAAGTATTGTTTTATACCTTCGACGACTAAAAATAAGTGATTGAATTATTACAAAAAAATTAAGCTTATCAATCTAATTTACAGTTAATCAAATACATCAATATATGTATAATTTGACAAAATCTAGAAATTTTATCTTAATCATTATTAAAAGTCAATACGCGATGAAATTTTGATCTAAACTACAATTTTTATTTAAACGAAATTGTATCTTACGTTATTATTTACATTTATTAGGAACTGTATAAAATTATGTTTTATTGTATCATTTCATATTTTCATTAAAAATATGATGTTTGTTATTATATCATTCTGCCTTTTTTTGTAGATTGATTTTTTTTTAATTTTATTTCTATTTGTTATTATTATTTTAAATTTTCATTTTGACATTAATGTTAATTTCCTTTACTAACGATAATAATTACAAGTATTAGATAATATTTTACTCATCTGAACGAGACATTTATTTTTTTATTATAATTTTCTAAAAATTATTTAAATATTGCAAGACAAAAATACGTTTAAAATTTGTAGTAAAACTGACCGATCGAACGAACTTACCTCTGACAAGTGAAATTCGATCGAAATTTGATGATCAATAAAGGTATAGTGGCGTCAGTCTGTTAGTTATCTGCCACAGAGTTTAAAGTAAAAAAAAATTTTTTCAAATGTTTAATTGTTTCCTCTCCGCACTTCAGGTGGCTCCGCTGCGTCGCGTCGATCGTCATTAACCCCTTAACTGGTGCGACTTTTACAACTTTTCGTGCCAAAACTGGTAGCCGTAAGTAATAATTCTGATGTCAGATTCAGATTCAGCGACCTCAAAAACAGTTGTATACCAAGTTTTGTCCAAATCCGTTGAGAATTGCAAAAATTATTCAAACATATATGATTTATTGCCAGATTTGGCACGACTTTTTTTTGTACATATATCATCCATTGCCAGTTAAGGGGTTAATTTCAAAGTAGAAAATCTTAACAGTAAATTCAAGGATTTTTGGGATATGTCAAGGAAGGGATGTTATTAGTTGATCCATTCGGACGAGGCAGCGCACCCAATTACGATCGAACTTCATTCGCAGGTAAATTCTTTCGATCGGTTAATTGTATTTCGTTACCTCGTCCTCTAGATCAATAGGGTAGGTTGTTTAAAGCACTGTTGCGATTTTGCGTATTGTCAACATTTTGTTTATTTAATATTATAAACATGTAAATGAACAACATTAATCAAAGTTTCAAATTACATCGTCGTTTTGTTGTTGTTTTTAATATAATAAGAATAAAAAAATATTAATTCGTTTCTGCTCTAGAAATTCCAATATCAGAAGATGCAAATTCGCCAAATTTAGTGAATAAAGGGCGATTATAAAACCGCGCAAAAACAGTCGACCTTTCCGTCCAGCCAGCAGCTTTTCGAATGGTTTCAATATTGTATTCCACCGCGAGCTGCCGCAGAAGTAGATGCATGGCGTGTACTGTGGGCCGTAAACACTTTTGTGTCAATACCACTTGATTCCAAAGTATTTTTAATCCAACTTCCTATATAGTTTGCGGAGAAGCTTTGTGATAAAGTTTGTTGAATGTAATAAATAATTTTTTATTTGTCAAATATCTTTGGTTTTTCTAAATAAAATTTAAGCGTAGATGCAATACAAACACAATGATGCATGTCAGTGAGCAGTCGGCTACATACCAATTGCTTCTCCTAATTAATTTTGAGTTATAGCTTGACAGTGGTCTTTCTTACGACCAACGCCGAGAAGCGACTTGACCTCTGCGTTCAATGTAGGCGCTTTAAGTGTTTGACAATTTTTCGGAATAGAATTGTTAAATAAATAAAAAAATCATTTTTTTTTTATTGCGGAAATTCATTTTTCAAGTATTGACAAATCAGAAAACATTCACATATTATTAGTTTTCGAATTATTTTAATGTGAAAAATCGTTTTTAGAAAATGCTTTTATTATTAAAAATAACAAATTATTGACAAATTTAGTACTTAATTGATTCTTGTTTAATTTAAAATTTTATTTATTGGGTTCCATGTATGTAAGTAGGCATAGGTACATTATTTTGCTTTTGTATTTGTACACTTCACATTTTAGAACGACCCAAGTGTTATATTATACAACTTATTCGGAAAATGTATGCGTCTGTAAACATAATCCTGTAGAGCGCAAAATTCTAAGAAAAAGGTTCCTTTACCATTTTTTCATATGACTAGTACTTTTCTAGTAACTGATGTGTTTAAATTGTTTGTTTTTAATAGGAATTGTATATCTATAGATATCATCTTATAAACATAGGTATACATTTTCTATTAAAAACAAAGAATTTAAACACATCAGTTACTAAAAAAATACTAGTCATATGAAAAAATAGTAAAGGAACTTTTTTCTTAGAATTTTGCGCTCTACAGGATTATGTTTACAGCGCATACATTTTCCGAACAAGTTGTATATAGATGGCGCTACTGTGTGAAGTAACACTGGAGTTTGGAGCAGAAGTCAACGTCTACTATATCTTTATGTACATTCTTTTTTCTTGCTCCGGTTGCTCCGATTTTTGTTTTGCATTTTGAAGTTTTATTTATGTGGTTTTTGCATAGTAGAAATGGACAAAATTAGTAGAAGGTGGCGTCCAATTAGAGGACGAGACAGTCGTCGTAGAAAAGCGGCTAGGGAAAATGTAAAACTTGCAATTTTGAACAGACAAAAGAAAAGTGAGAAAGTTAAAAAATCTAAAATAATAGAACAACAAATTCCTTCTACCAGTGCTTCGACTCGAAGATTGAAATATTTTCAGAAACCAGACAGAGACCATGATGAAGGAGAATTTTTATTAATTCATACCAGTGCAATAGAGTGTTTTTTAAAACAGTACTTGTGTCCTGAGTGCAATAAAATTGGTTCAGTGAAAAATAAAATTAAAAATAGATTTGGCCAAGCTACAAAAGTTGCACTATTTTGTGAGAATTGTGAGGAAGATATCGACAAAGTTTTCACTAGTCCACGCAGTGATAATTCTTCCAAATTTGTTGTGAATGAAAAAGTTGTTGATGCTTTTTCTAAAATTGGAAGTGGATATTCTTCAATGGAAACATTTTGTGCGACTCTTGGAATGCATGTGATGAGCATTAATACATATTATTCTCATATAAGTACAATAACAGAAAAAGCTGTTCAATTAAAAGCAGAAGTATTGACGAAGAGCAGAGAGATTGTGCGCCAAACCTATGAGGAGTTATATGAACTAGAACCAAACAAAATAATTGATTTGATATGTTCTTATGATGGATCGTGGCATAAAAGGGGACATACATCACTCTATGGCATTGGATGTGTAATTGAGGTGACGACTGGACTGGTAATAGACTATGAAATATTAAGTAAATATTACCATATGTGTGTTAATACAGCAAATGATTTAGAAGAAGATTCTCCTGAATTTTGTACATGGTATGAAAATCACAAAAAATCTGAGTGCTGTAAAAATTATGAAGGTTCCTCTAATTCTATGGAAGTTGCTGCTGCTTCTATTATGTGGAAAAGATCTATAGCACAGAGCAAGTTCCGTTACAAGACAATTATATCTGATGGAGATTCAAAAGCATTCAATCATCTTAGCGAAGAAAAAGTATATGGCGATATTGAATTAGAAAGAGAGCAGTGTATCAATCATGTGAAAAAGCGATTATCCATAGCATTAATAGAAGAAGTGAAAAGAGGACAAGTAAAGAGTAAGTCTCTTCTGTATTTATATTTTAAAATTTTTTCACAGTTTTATTTATACATATATACTTATATCATAATGTCATTATACAGAAATTACATTGGGTGGCCGTGCTAAAGGTGCTTTGACACAAAAAATTATTATTGCCTTGAGTAATTTTTATCGAAGTGCTATAATTAGGAATAAAACAAATGTTGAAGCAATGCAAAAAGATGTTATGGCTACACTATCTCATTGTTCGTCAACAGATGAGAAACATGATCATTCTCTCTGTCCTACTGGTAATATTTGCTTTTTTAATACTTTTTAATATAACTTTAAATATTAATTTTGTTCTTTTCCTAGGTAAAAATTCATAGTGCTTTTTTAATAAAGCAATAGCTGAACAAAAGAAACCACAGTCTCATAAAAGCATGCCGGTGTACCTCAACAACAAAGTTGTAAAACATATTAAACCCATCTATGAGCGGTTATCAAATCCAAAACTGCTTTCAAATTGCTCGATGGGATTGACGCAGAACAGTAATGAGGCCTTACATGGTGTCTTATGGAGAAAATGCCCCAAAATAACATTTGTATCCAAGAAAAAAATAGAGATTGCTGCTGCCAATGCCATATCAGAATTTAATATGGGAGCTAAGGAAAGTACCAAGTGTGATCAACAGCCGTTAAATATTCACAGTGCTAAAATCCTAAAAGCGAAGGATCAGAGAAGAAAAAGAGTCAATGAGTACAAGAGTGACTCAGAGGTTAAGAGACGAAGAATGGATGAAAAATTCAAGCGCACAAAAGCAAATAGTACTCAAGAAAAATTTAAAGGAGTCACATATGCTAAAGGAAAGTTTTACGATATGGAAGATTCCAATAATTGAATTATAATTACAAGAGATAAATGAGATATATGTGATATGTGATAAATAAGATATTTATGATTACAAATAAAATGTTATAACAGTGTGATAAAATATTAATAAGATTTGTGATACAGTTATAAAGCATTGGTAGAGTGAACAAAAATAAAGAATTAACTATGTTTTATCTTTAAATGTGTTTTACTCAAAACTTATATTTTGAGATTTTAAAACATTCCCAGCGTCTCAATTTTTTTTCAATCTGAACACGAATGAACAGTGACATTAGTTTCTATCTCTAGAATAGAAATTACTTATCATTTATGTACATTTTTAAAATCTCTATCGGGTGTTCATAATAAATATTGTTAAAAATATGTTATATTATTCTTTTTTGCAAATAAAATTATTTAAAATATAATTTTATTTGTCATTAATATAAAAATGAGTTACATACTAAAATTTTAAGTAACTTTTCTTGTATTTTGTATTAAAAAGTGAAAAAAACTTTGAGTAACTGTATTCGACAAAAATTTTAACGCTGGGGATGTTTTGAAAAGGTGCTATTTTAATGAAAAAAAGAAACAGTTTAGCTTATAAATTAAGGCTCAGTCAATAAAATGTTTTGAAATTTTAGTATGATATTCGATATTTTATACCAAATATGATATAAAAATTTTGATGAAGTAAGTAGTAAAGAAAAAAATTTAGCAAAAAAGGTAGAGTTCCACCTTAAACTAAGGTGGTAATACAGTTGTGAGTCTAATGACCATTCTCGGCGCGGGTTGGGCTAAGAGTGTCTCCTGGCCCGCGGCAGCGTCGCTCGCTCGCGGCTCTCGCACCTTACGGGGTGGGGAGACACACATATGTACAGTGTAAGTTTCGTCGCGCGCGCCATATTTCATACACTGGTACTGTACAATATAATATGTATATTCTCAACAAGAATATTTTTTCATTATATTTTTCTTAACTTCGTTGGGTAGCCTGAGTTTCATTGAGCATATATATGTGTGTGTGTGTGTGTGTGTGTGTGTGTGTGTGTGTGTGTGTGTGTGTGTGTGTGTGTGTGTGTGTGTGTGTGTGTGTGTGTGTGTGTGTGTGTGTGTGTGTATATATATGTGCTACTCTCTAAATGTAAAGTAGTGAAAAAATCACTATTCTGAAGTGAAAAGTAGGTCACTTCCGAAATAATGGATATGCACTCCGAAATAGTGGGCATCCACTAATTCAGTAGTGTATATTAACTTTTCCAAATAGTAAAATTTAACTATTATTAAATAATCTTAGAAATAAATTTTAATAAATCGTTGCTCTCTTGTCCCAGCAAAATTTTGCATCAACGCCTGTACCAATGTGGTATAAAGCCTTATGCAAACTTGGTATTTCACCTCGCTATGCTATTTTAGTTTAAATTCTATACTATTTTAGCTTAAAATATATACTATTTTAGTACACATTATCTGCATTATCAGTATAACGCTCTTTTGTGCTATCAAAGGATAAAGTTTGAGCTAAAAAAGTATACTTTTAATATACTAAAAGAGAATGCGCGTTTTCTGTGCTGATTTCGCATCAATTTTCTCTCCGTAAACTTTCTACAACAAAATTGCAAACTTTTTTCCAATCCATGTTCTATACAAAAAGTTTCAAGATTTTGAGTAAAAAAGTGATAAAGTTGGATTTTAACCAAAAATTGCATAAAATTTGAATTTTCAATGTTGCATAGCTTCTTTAGTTACGCAAATATCGATCTAAAATTTTAGGAACATGTTTTTTCATAAGAAACTAAAGGTAAAAAAATTTTGAGCGATTTTAAAATTTTTACCTGCTCACTTCATGCGTAACATCCCATATAGAAATTGACTTTTTGACACTTGTCTTCATAAAATAATGTTATATTTATACAGCTACATATATTATACAAATAACATAATGAATTTTATTTATGGTTACGTTGCTATATCGTTTATTCAATAACTTCCCATATAAGCTAATGCTAAATCGTCCGAGAGCTGTGACCGATTCACGACACCAGCGCTGAATAATTCCTCCGGTATACGAGCCCACTCGTTACAAGAGTGCCCGTCCACGAGTAGTGTGAGCCTACTTGCCAGCTCGTGGAAAATCCGTGACCACGAAAACCGTAG
Organism: Torymus aiolomorphi; assembly: GCA_036365515.1. NCBI lineage: Eukaryota > Metazoa > Arthropoda > Insecta > Hymenoptera > Torymidae > Torymus > Torymus aiolomorphi. Next base: position 58,375,324 of record CM070874.1, on the reverse strand, counting down.
ATCTAGCCCGTTTATTCATATCCGCGTACATGGAAAAATCTCCAGAACTTTTGACTCGTTTGTCACCTTTTTTTTTTTAATTTATTGCTGCTATTAGTTTAGCGTGCGAAGCACATAAACGAGACAGGGTGGAAAATCTTCAATGTTAACCTAGAAAACTAGTCCTGTAATCCATATTGGTGTGCCGCGCACGCTAAATTCTGAGCATATAAAAAACTGTCGAAAAAAGTGTCTGTACCCCAAAAGTGGACCTTTTTAAACAGTTTTTTACATGCTCAGAATTTAGCGTGCGCGGTACACCAATATGGATTACAGGACTGGTTTTCTAGGTTAAAATTGAAGATTTTCCACCCTGTCTCATTTATGTGCTTCGCACGCTAAACTAATAGAAGCAATAAATTAACAAAAAAAAGGTGATAAACGAGTCAAAAGTTCTGGACATTTTCCCATATCTATTGTTACAGATACTCGTATGGCGCGAATCGCATACAACTTAACATATTGAACTCAAAATTCTTATTTACATAATATATATTATTATTGTTACTGATTTGGCTTTGGCTTTTATTTTAATTACTCCCCCTATTCGAATCCTACCCGACTAGCTATCCTCCATTGAGAGTAATCACCTCCGCATGAAACCACCGTTTCATGCTTTAAACTCTGTGGCAGATAACTAACAGACTAACGTCACTATTATTGATCTAGAAAATGAGGCAGCGAAATATCATTTTTGTTAAATTTTGTTGTATTTCTTTTGTAGAACTTCAATGAGAATATCTAATTTTATTTTTAAGATCTAAAGTTGTAAATCTAACATGGTTATTTATATGGAACGAAAATCGCTAAAAATAACTTAGAAATTATATTTTATATTATACACGTTTTGTGTTAAGATAAGTATGTTTATGACAAAGTTGTAAATGTAAACGAATCTGGCTCAAGTTTTCTACTGCTGAGGACGGTTTTAATCCATCTTGCTGAGTACTTGGGTTTTCTTGCTTTTTTGTCATCATTAAAATCGACATTGATCACTCCAAAATGTTCACTAGAAACATAGTGTTAGATTAATCTCTACGTTATAATACATTCGCACTTCATAGTAAAACAATATTTACCTATATCCTCTATCCCATTCAAAGTTATCCAATAAACTCCAAATTGTGTAAGCCTTCACATTACATTCATCGCGTTTCATGGCTATTAGCATTTCGCGCATGTACGAGTACAAAAATTGTATACGTTGAGTATCGGACAATGTCCCGTTATCGGAGACACCATTTTCTAAAATGTAAATTGGCGGATTATTGTACCTTTTTTTTATTTCTACTAACACGTAGCGTAGTCCTTCAGGTACAATCTAAAATTCAGAAGATACGAAGTTAGTTCTTATCCATAAGCCAATTTAGAAGTGTAGTTTACGTATTTTTAAGGTGAAGATTTATCTACTTACTTTCAACCAAGAACTAGTTGTATTTGGCCATACAGGATCTTTACTGTAGATTATACCTTCGTCATTCTCTACAGGAACCCCTTCATTTTCTAGTGCAGGCTCTACTACTGATGAACTGTAATGGTTTAATCCAAAGTAATCAGCTGTACCTCTAAATTAAAAATTTAATATTTAGGTGAAATAAATATGAGTAATTATTCATTATTGATATAAGTGAAATATTTGACAGAGAAAAACGAAACAATAACTCTTTAATCTAATAAATTTAGTTAATGATAAGCTCAATGTAGTAAGACAACCGTAGGTCAATAAAAGATCTTTGATTTGTTCAAAATTAGACTGAAAAATAAAATCTACTGGTTTCCGGAAACGTTCTTTCTCCGTTCAACTATTAAACACCTTCTTCACAAGTTTAAGTCATACTTAATGTACTCGATCCACTCTTTCGTGAACGAAGGCAATTTGGATCGCGCCAGTCCCTCCTTCTTGCTTTTCTCGGCGATCCGCTGCTTCACCACATCGGGGTAATCGCCCTCTTTGGAGAATATGGGATGCGCGAATCTGCCACACTCGAACTGAAAAGCCAGGTCGCGTGTCTCCGCGTGCAATTCATTCTTTATAAAGTGATGTGGACAGGGCAATGCTATGCCGATTTTGCCGCCCTGCTCAGTTCGAAATTCGTCATTGTAGATGTGATAGGCGCGGGCATGGGCTTTCAGAATATTGTGGCCGCAAAGGTATTCCACTTCTTTGCCAAATTGGTAACCTGGAAAAATATCATTTAGGCATTTGAGACAAATTATTATTGCTTCAGATTTGTAATAATTTTTTAAGCTTTGGTGTTTTATTCTACAAATTTTTAACTTTCAGTAAATGATTTTATTTCTTTTATAAATTGAGAAAAATTTTGCAAAATGTGTTCGTCCGCAAAGCACAGTATTGTTATGATAATGTATTCTTTGCTGTTTATATATCTATTATCTTATCTTTATTGAGGGCAGAAATATAAAATGTTCAGATACGAGGAAATCTCATGAAATTTTAACTTTTTGGGAGTCCCAAAATTTAAGATTCAAAAGGCTGCAGCTCAAATCCTTTTCAAAGCACGCAAACGATCCAAAGCTTAAAATGTTTGCTTTTCAATAAAGAAAATTGAAAAAACAATTATAAATAATGATACAGAAACAGCTACGTACACAAAATTAAAAAAAAGTCGAAGAAAATAAAAATTATAAGAAATGAGCGATTTTTCGCTCTTTTTAATTTTGTGATCGCAGCTGTTTCTATATCATTATTTATGATTGACTTTTTTTTAAATTTTTTTATTGAAAAGCAAATATTTTGAGCTTTAATTTATTTTGACATTCAATTTGAGCTATAGCCATTTGAATCTTATAAATTTGAGAGCTTCTAAATAATTAAAAGTTCGTTAGATTTCCTCATATAATATAAATACTTTTGTCCGTTGAGAAACCAAAGTATTAATTGCATAAAGACGTTGTTTAATGAAGGCACAATAAAACGCGTCATCGCGTTCATCCCACTTTTCAGAAAGCAAAAGGCAATACAATACAACCTCTTATTTCAACTCGTCGACCGGCTATCAGAGGCGTTATGCAACATCGGCCGACAGGGCTATTTAAAATTTCGTTATTAAGGTGGCTTGGGTGTTTTGTTAAACAGAGTTAAATATTTCTGAAATTTAACAAAGATATTCTTTGAACATTAAAATTTCTTGATTAAATCATCATTTATATCAAGAAAATACAAGGTCAACGACCAAATTTTAGAGAAAACTAGGTTTCTAAAACGTTTCTTTTAACATGTAACCTTATGGGAAAAGGCGTTAATTTTGTATTTATTCCATTATTAAGAGATAATTTTTATTTTTTTTAATGTAGATTCCAATGCTGTCATCATAATTATGTGTAAACGACCAAATTAAAGAGATATTAGCGACAAACTTTGTAAATGTGCTTTTGCGCATGCGCACTGCGCGCAGATACGCGAAGAAGTAATAGGAATGGCGATTTTTTCCGTTTTGTAACAAAACCCAGATTTTTTAAAACTTTCTAAAGTAGTTCGAAGGTGATTACTGAAATTAAAATTTCGGAAATTGCAAAAAACACAGAAGGCCCCCCAGTGGGGCCCCGACTTGATACGGCACCACGCACCCAAGCCACCTTAATTAATCGTAGATCGTGAGTTGGCACTCTCTCTCACTCACTCTCACTCTCTTACCCGGCGCCTGCGTGCCCGTTGTGTAACCGTCCCTGCAAACGGCAATCGGCTCGTTTATCGTCGTGAAAAACTTCACCCGCCGGCCGAACTCGCGGAACACGAGCCTTGCGTAATCGCCGAATAACTCGACCATTATGTCATTTGTCCAGCCGCCGAGCTTCTGCAGCGCCTCCGGGTGATCCCAGTGGTAAATCGTGACCAGCGGCTCGATGCCATTTTTCTTCAGTTCATCCAGGAGATCGTGGTAGTAGCGCAGACCGGCTTCGCTCACGATGTTGGCGTGCCCTGTGGGCAATATGCGCGGCCAGCTGAGGGAAAAACGGTAGTGATTGAGCTGCGTGGTAAAAGATTCAGTGCGTTACTCGTGTGGTGTATAGAAAGTGGATAGATCTTGCGTTGCATGCGGTGCGTTATAGGTATTGGATTTGAATTCAAATGGAAAAATGTAACTAAAGTAATGAGAGCATAAATGTAACTTTTCAATAAGAAATTTTGAAAAATTGTATAGTACGCTCATTATTTATATATTTTTTCAACTGAGTAATGCTAAAACAACAATGTTACTTTTCAAAATGACCATTATAAAGATTTAAGAGTGCAATTGGTGTAATGATTCAAAGAAAACGTTGAATAAATAGAACGGTTTACTTACACCCATTTCTTTTATGAGTCTTACATCTTCCTTGTATTTATGGTAAGAATCGCAGGCGATATCTCCTGTTGACTGATTCACAATTTTGTGTGGATTTTCGTGCACATATCGATCCCATACGCTCTCACCTTTGTCTTTTAAACAGAGAAAATAAGTTATTTTAAACTTGGTCTTTTCATCAATAATATTATAGTTAATATGCGTTATATTTATTTGTTCAAATAATTTTTTGATAATCTTCATTTATACTAAATTTTCAAATCATGTACAACAAATTAGAAAATTACTTCATACCGCTGATATTCCATGCACCTTCAATTTGGTAAGACGACGTACCGATTCCGATTGAAAATCCATCAGGAAAACTTATATCTATATTCTGCTCTCCTCTAATACATGGGAGAACTGAAAAACTATACAAAACAAAATATAAAAATACAAAATTGACAGTACACAATTATATTTTCATTACCAAAAATGTATAAACAATGCACGTAGACGTCTTAGTCTTTGCTCAATCATTTTGAGACGACGCTTTTAAAAACTTGACTCGATCAGTTAACCTCAGAAGCTCGACTATCTTCCAGCATGCGTAATCTCGTGATAAATGTCGAAAGATGACATTACAGAACTCAATGCTAACATGACGTTTTCATAAATCTATTTTTAATCGTCATGAAATATTTTCTAATAATAAAACTTGTAATCTTTATTATTATTATTATTATTATTATTATTATTATTATTATTATTATTATTATTATTATTATTATTATTATTATTATTACTATTACTATCATTAGCTATACAAGATTATATCAGTTCATATAACGTATAAAAATTATATTTTTCTTTTTTAATTTTTTCTTACATCACCAATTTTTGCTTGTTCAAAATTACTAGTTTAAAATTTATACAATTTATGTTTTTGTTATAGATGACAAGTTAGTAATAAACACTATTAAAAATAAATAGTATATTTCGACACTGGTCCGGAAGGTGAGGATTTACTTCGTGTGACGTTTTTCACACGAACGAAGCGAGTGCGAAACGTCACACGAAGTAAATAATCAACTTCCGCACTCGTTTCGAACGGTATTTTATACCACGAGAGCCGAAAAATCATACCAAAGTTGTGATTTTGAGGTTAGAGTGGTATAAAAACTGTTATTTGATACCAGTCACCACTGAAGTTATCACCAAAATTTCATTGTTTACTTACAAGTTCTTGACATTTCCATAATATACTATAGGTTCTATCGTACTTTAGTAAGTCTACAAGGATAATAGAAATGTTCTCATACATCAAGATAAAAATAGAATACGTCAAATATCTGTTATCAGTAAAATAAGTTGTACATACAACATATAATATAACAGTTTTTAGCAGTTCTAGAGCTTATATCTTTATTTAAAATAGTAGAAAGTAATCATTGTTGCTTATTTTTAATGAAAAACTCCACATGCATTAGAAATTTTTATTTTAGTCATCTTAACGAAGGATATAATTTGCGAGATTTTAGAACAGCTTTCAACCAAGATACCGATTTCTTTGGGCTGCGTGTTCGGTTTGGATTATTGAAGTCAACATGTACAAGTCCAAAATTATTTCTGCATATGACAAAAGTTAAAGGACTTATTAATATCATAGCTACGCCTTTAATTGCAAATTTTATTATTTTTACTTACGAATAGCCTTTGTCCCATTCAAAGCTATCTAGAAAACTCCATATTGTATAAGCTTTGATATTGCACTTGTCTCTTTTCATTGCAATCAACATTTCTTTCATATAAGCGTACAAATACTGAATTCTGCTGTTATCGTTCACAATATTTGCATCAGATATTCCATTCTCCATTATATACACTGGGGGATTATTGTACTTGCTTTTTATTTTTCTTAATACATCACCCAAACCTTTTGGTACTATCTAAAATTAACGAAAGGTGAGATGCTTCAAATATTTTTTATGAACTTATTTTACCTACTTTTAACCATGCACTCTGGCTTGGTAGCCATTTCTTATCAACTGTATATTTTAATCCGTTATCATTAACGTCATTTTTTGTATTTTTAGGCAACGGTTCCACCAAATAGGCAGTATAGTGATTGAGTCCAAAGTAATCTGAAGATCCTCTAAAAAATAACCATATCATATCTATGAGTCTTGTAAAATGATAACTAAGTTTTCTATAAAAATATAAATATTTATAGAAGAACGTAGCCTAGTTAACATAGTTGATAGAGGCATACAATTACTTGATATACTCAATCCATTCTTTCGAGAAAGTTGGCAATTTCGATTTTCTTCTTCCCTCCAATTTACTTTGTTCTTCCAACATTTGCTTCATTATTTTAGGGTAGTCTCCTTCTTTAGAGAAAATTGGATTCGCAGACCATCCGCACTCAAATTCGAAAGCTGTATCACCAGACTTTAAATCATTTTTATTTTTACTATAATATTGGAAGCATGCCATAACAATTCCAACTTGACCGTTTTGTTTACTTCTAAATTCATTATTGTATATGTGATATGCCATTGCATGAGCTTTTATCATATTATGCATACACGCATATTCACCCCAGCCACTTAAATTCAATGCTAAAAATTTATGTAATTTTCAAATTAAAGACAATTATTATTAACATTTCCCTGATAGAAATATTAACCAACGGTTGGCGAACTATTTGTCAATTTTTAAATTGAATAATAAAAAACAATTATACATGTGAAAATATTATATTATAGATGCTATAAAATATAAACATAGTTTTAAATATAGTTTTAATAAAATTTCGATATTAATCCGAAGTAGAAATGCCTCCATTTGATTAACATGCTGACTAACAAAATTGGTTTATTTACTATCAGGGTTATAACGAACAAAAATCTTAAATATTATTTTACATATACTGCAGAAAATTAATTTTCGTTAGAACGCTGACTTTTGTTTACCTGGAGGATAATATAGAGTTCTATAAGCTAATTTACAGAATATATATGCTTCGTTGATAGTTGAGAAAATTTTTACACGTGATCCGAATTCTTTAAATACTATTGCTGCATAATCAGCAAAAAAATCAGCCATCAGTTCATTTGTCCAACCACCTAATCTTTCAAGATTTTGTGGATGATCCCAATGGTAAAGTGTTACAATAGGTATTATTCCATGTTTTTCTAATTCGTCCAAAATATTATGATAATATTGAAGACCTTCTTTATTTAAACTATCTGGATAACCTGTTGGTAATATTCGTGCCCAACTTAAAGAAAAGCGATAATGGTTGATCTGAAATATTTATATTTTATTTTCTTATCGCTTTGATGTACTTATATACAAAAAATATACGTTTAGCCAAAATACTTACTCCAATTTCCTTCATTAATTTTATGTCCTCTTTATACTTATGATACGAATCGCAAGAAACATCACCTGTTGATCGATTAACTATTTTTTCCGGGTGATTGTGAACAAAATGATCCCAAATGTTTTCACCTTTGCCTAAAAAAATCATTATTAGAGAGGTGTCTAAATTTAATTGACTGTTGAAAATTCATTTTACCGCTTTCATTCCAAGCTCCCTCTACTTGGTAAGCCGATGAACCGGTGCCAATTAAAAATCCTTCGGGAAACGTGAAATCGATGTCTGGAGCTTGGTCAGTGCCGTTGTAAAGCATAAGTATCACGAAAAGTGACGCGATTCCGTATGTATATGCATTTATTCGAATTATTTGATTCATTGTTTTAGTAAAGTAAAACTGAATAAGACATTACACAATTGACATTACACAAATTATAATGATTAAGAAAGAATTATTACAGTAATGACCCATCCGATATGTTGCGTATGAACTGAGAGACTGAAACTCTTAACTTTGCTTGCTAGAAGACCGTATGGAAAGATATTATTAAAATTCTCATCTCTTATCAGTTTCAAAGTTTACAAGTACCGAGATTTACAAATGCGTTGAAATCTTATTTGTTCGATTAATAATAACAATTTACTTTTAAAAAAGCGATATAAATTTATCTTTTCATCAGAACATAAATAGTGAAAATTTTTAATTTTGTTTGTATATATTAATTTATTTGAAGAAATCATTTCTTCTAAACATTTAACCAAACATATCTTTGAAATTAATGAATTGATGTCATGCAAATAAATCACTCAAGTAAAATTAATTATTGAAGAACACAGATAGTGTCAAAAATCGCACCAAAAGATAACTATAGCTGGCAAATTGGCACAAAAACATTTCTAGCTGTATCAAGATGATTCACCTATATTTTTAAACAAATAGCTCGCAGTCCGGGAAGCATATATACATATATATATAGTCAATACATTTTGGGTGGTCGGGTCACTTGGTATTTTAAATGCGCGCCTTTGGCGCGTCCATTGGCACTGGTTTGCATTCCAAAACGCGCCGATAAGATAATTATTCTCGCTTGATCTGTGACGACTTTCGCACTTCGGAGAGATAGACAGAGAAACAGGGTTTTCAGCGGAGTTATATATGCGATAACTGATAAAGACGATAATTAGTTCGGGTCGTTGGGCGCCAGAGCTTCTTTTGCGATTTTTCGCTCGAACAGCAAGACGTTAAACGTCATTAAGTCTTCGAGCAGTATAATTAATAGGTTGAATTTTTCTGTGACATAGAAAATAATAGCATATATTTCTCATCGTGCTTTAAGTTCTCTTAACCGTCTTATCATAATTGTTTAGCATTCTCTTTTTTAAGTAATTTTAAGAGTGATTAGTTTTCATTCATTACCTAATTTAACTGAGTGAATTGTATAATTCAATTGAAACAATATTTGTTTGACATTTGTATTAACAAATTTTAACGCTTATATACCAGACATTTATGAAAATATGTTAATAATGTGATGAATTATAAAACATCTATTGCCTTACAGTGTATTTGATTAGGCACTTTGCATAATTCAATCCATTCTTTTCGGTTGAAAAACAAAAAATACAAGTACATTATTATATGAATAATTCAGTTTTATTACAAGAGATCCACTAAAGATTTCACTAAATACTATAATATAATGCTATAACATCTATATCTACACTATTCCTATTAATAACTTCCAATTATATCACATGCTTGTATTAATTAATCTGCAGTATGTTAAAAATTTGACAATCCTCTTCAGTTTATTTGAAACTGAATAAACTTAGTTCCAATTTATGCATAAAAGATCAAAATAATTAAATTTCTACGGAAACAGTCCTTATTAACTAAAAGTGCGCCGCGTGGAATGCAACCAATAATGCAGGTGTAAATATAGATACGCCTGCAACAGGTGCTTAAAATAATGTTACTCGTTAAGCAAAAACATTAATCTGCCATATATGAAAGCACAAATATTAATTTAATCTTTCGACTTTTCATTTGTAAAATTCATGTTAGTATTGTATAATGCAATTATATTTGAATTATATATTAATTATACATTTTAATACATTGTAGCTTCGTAAAAATTTTCTTAGTGCAAATATTTACGAAGCTACAATAAAATGAAATTACAGCAATTTTCGTTAGAAACTAGCTTATTGGAAATATATCTTGGGATAAAAGGGCGAGATTAATTTTTGCCAGGAAATGCCTCTCAAAATCTCAATAAAATCCGTTTCCCGAAATTTGGAACTATTCCTTTTAAGGTGGTTCGAACGCCAAAATTGACGTTAAATAACATTTTTTTTAACTACTCTTTCAAATATTATAATACGAGTGATGATCTAATTGTAAAGAAGTGTACATCAAGTAAAGAGAAACCTTTTTTTAACCAAATTTAATTATTGTTAAACAAGATATCGCCATCTAAAGCAAAAAATTTAACAAAACACTGGAATCTTTTTTATTTTTTATCTGACTTCAATTTTGAAGGGCTCATTTTGTTCCATTTGCAATTTCAGAGGAAGATACTGATATGAAAATTAAAAAATTATCAATACTGCAAAGCTAAATCAGATTTTTTATGAGAATTTATAAATTTTTGATGAATAATGAGACGTCCCGTATACGGTCTGTTTGAACAATCAGATGTAGCTTTGGAGATATTTTTAATTTTTGAATTTTCATGTCGGTATCTTGCGCTAAAATTGCAAATGGAACAAGACGAGCCATTCAAAATTAAAGTCAGATATAAAATAAAAAAGATTCCAGTGTTTTGTTAAATTCATTTTTAGATGGCGATATCTTGTTTACCAATAATTAAATTTGGTTTAAAACGTTTTTCTTTACTTGAAGTACACTTCCATTCAATTAGATCATCAGTCATATCGTTATATTCAAAAAGTAGTTAAGAAAAATGTTTATACCTGACATCAATTTTGGTGTTCGAACCACCTTACGCGATACTTATTGTTAGAGTCTCTCAGTATAGTGCGCCATAAAATAGTAAGAAGCAACAAATCAATTCTAGACATCATTATCGTAAATAATAGATTTAGGTCTTATGAAGCTGACCAATAACTCTTATAAAATTCAAAATAAAATACATCTGAGGTCAGTTGCTTTATTTGATTCACCCTATGAATCATAGCGTTCAAACCGATTGTAAATTACACGCTGCAAATAAATGCAGCGTCCGAACACCATTGCGATGATTCATTTGGCTAATGAACGGCTGCAGGAGACTTTGGCTTTTTGCTTTGTTTATGAGACCCTGACCCGCAGGCTCGCCAGCTAGCCTGTAGCTCCGTTTTATTATTCTTTCGCACGACGCGTGAATAGTTTCGTAGGTTTATGCACCCACCGTAAATTCCAGTATCAAAGTTTCTAAGCGAATTAAAATTTTTGTTTTAGTTTAAATGTAGCATCTTATGCGTAAAGAATGTTTTTTAGTAATTTCAAAATGCTTCTTTTTCAATTTATCATTGTCAATGATTTATATTTAGTAAAAAAAATTATTATTTTTAACTTTACTCACTATCAGTCTACAAATAAATTCCAAAACAAGTAAAGTTAGGATTCTGTCAACACTTATAAGTAGTTTCGTTTATACCCCTGCAGCTTAGCAACCAGCGATGTTTACCCTACTACTACTTACCTATTCCACACTTGCTTTTGATATATTATATTCTTTCTGAAATGATTATGTGCAACTCTTTAATTAGATCACTACCTTGTGCAGAAGAATTGAGGATTGCTTTATTATAAACTAAAATTTAATTAAACTACATAAGTATAGTCACCCATTAGTGGCCACCTATTTGACTTAACTTCAAAAATCGGCTTTTAATGGTTAGCAGTTGTACGATTGAAATCAATATGATAAATTTTCGTTAGTTTTTCAGATAAAATTTTCTAAGAGAAAAAATTACTTATACGTTTTCTAAATTCAATCAAAAAATTTTGTCTTTATTATACAAAAAATGCACTGAGAAAAGTGATTCCTTGCTACAAAGAAATAATTCATTTATGACCCGAAAAACTTATATGTTTGGTACAAATTTCCCATTCATTAACAGTTAAGAAATATGACTTTCCGAGATGTAGCTAAAAAGGTATCATCATCACGATCAATCACGATTAGTATTGAAATCTTCGTACTTTATTTAGTTGATATATTTGAACTGGAATGTATTCTATGAAACAATTTTATTTTGCATTCACAAGTTATGTGATTCACCTGAGGTACGAGTAACATATTATTTAGAAGTACTGTAGAGCACTACACCAGCGCAGCGGTAGTATATGGATTTCAAATAACCATTTCTTAACTGTTAATGAATATTCAATTGACTATATCCCAAATGAATATTTCTTAACAGTTAATGAATGTCGTTTGGCACAAAGAATCACTTTTCTCAGTGTGTCTTTTTCTTGCGGTATTTTAGTTGGCCTAATGACTGAAGACAAAGTGTTTTGTTTGAAATTAGATATTAACCGCACACAATATACGTAATAAAATTTTTCGTAACAAGGAAGAGCGTCCGACAACTTTAGCCTATCTTAGTATTCGACATATAAAATCTAAATTACAAATTCTACCTCTCTAGGAACAGACCGCACGTAACATAAACTCTTACCTTAAAACCCAGCAGGCAACGAAGCGACACTCGTCGCAATAATGTAACCCCCAACCGCGGCTGCTTTTACCTTTCCAAGAACCAATCAGAAGAGAATCCGAAAAGTGCCTCTTCAATTAACTCGCGTGCGCCTACCATTAGATTTCTCGCGTTTAGATCCTCCCATTTTCTGCGTGTGTGTATGTGTGTGTTTGCGCGTACCTATCTAGCAGTCGTTTTAACGCGCATAATAATGAACTTTACGTTGCAGATTGCGGAGGAATCCGCGAGGGCGCGGGCGGCCGAGCTGCGGATGCAGCACGAGAGCCACGAGACCGAGCTGTCAACCCTTCAGAAGGCTCTGCGCAGCGACACTATTAAGATGGTGAGTCAACTCCCTGATTTCTCATACCTACCTATACACTCTCCTCGCTTTTAAAGCGTGCGCGCCAGAGAGAGAGAAAGATAACCCCCCGCGCGCGTGTATCGAGGTTATTAACGATGCCTCCCAAGTCGCCGCGCGCGTATCAGATAGCCGATTTTATATATTACGCGCTGCGGCTCGACGACGACACTTTTTAAGTAGCTTCTATATCGGGAGATGGCCGCAGCTGTAAGTATGTTTGGGTTATGAAACGGCGCGAGGTGCCTGGTTTTACGCAGCTTTTATGGGATATTAATAAGACAGCGGTGCGAGTTCGTCGATTTTCCTTCACGAATTAGTTTTTCTTTTTCTGCTGGTTTACGGTAATGGTGATTGACGGCATGCGGGGTTCACGAAAGTTATGCCTTCATTAGAGTGGTGAGGTTTTTAAATTCTCGAATTATCAGAAGATTTTGTGAAGAAAAGATTTCGAATGGACGTGAACGATTAAAGCAGCCGATATTCAACAATCGAATATTGATTTTCACAGTAGAAAAGATTTAATAAAATTAACTTCTGAATATCCATTATTTATTGTAATAAATGTATTTCCATTTTTCTCTAGTTTTAACTACGTTTCTTAGTGATCATGCCAAATCTATAACTTTCAGTGTCGGATAAAAGTAATATTTTTGTACAGAAATCAACCTTTCTTATAAATATTATTATTTGTAAAACTTATACTTTAAAAATAAGTAGGAACACAAAAAAAAATCAATACTGAACTGCCCATAAAAAGACTCACATATAAAATATTCTTTTCACTGCCTCCTAATACCGATTTCCTTTAACCAATCTACCCTACTCTAATATTATACTATCATCGTCGTCTTTATCATCCAGCGCTATCGTACCCTCCCCTTCCCACACAAATGCAAAACAGTCATCACTGTATAGCCTCTCCACACATTATATCAACCTATATCTACCTCCAGAATCTAAACAACGACTTCGCTCGTATCTCCTTGCCATCCTCGCGAGACCTGACGGGATCAATACGCATATATCTCCCTCCTCTTCTTCTCCCCTCGTTCATCGCGGAGTCGTTGATCTCGTGCGAATATCCACCGGAGCCCCGAAAAAACAAGAATCGACCCCTGAAGATTTCGCGGAACGCGCCGCGCCGCGGGCGGATGCACACACGGGCGTCCCTTATTAAAAAAAACAAAAAAAAATAAAGCAAGAAATCAAGAGCGAGGAAATTAGAAAAAAGAAAAGATGGTGATGGGGCCCCGCGGGGATTTTCGGACTGCGCGCGTGCACAATGGGCCCCGCGCGCGCACGATGCCACTATACGCTATATATACACCGCGCAGGTAGTCCCGCGTAATTACGGACTCGTGTGCACGCGTATCTTCCCACACTATTTTCGCGTGCCCTGCTCCAATTTGAAACGATAGATTTCGCCTTGTCTTTGTCTACCTACTTTTTGCGCGTCGTGAATTCCGCTGAGTTTGCTGCGGCTTCTGCTCTCACTCGACGCTTTCGTTTTTTTCGGGTCTGGAATGCTACTTATCTCTCTGTTGTTGTTTGTTGGTCGACGGCGAGAGAAGGAATTCGAGAGTTTTCGGGAAATCGAAGTTCTGGTGTGGAAATGTAAGAATTCGTTTGGGTTATGGAATGTACAGGTGAGGAATGTACTTTTGACGTCTAAAGGGGGTTTTTAAGATTTTTCGTGTATAGGAGAGATCCGAGCAAAGCGGGAGACCGAATTTTCTCGGATAATACAAAAGATGGCAGTGAAATAAGCAATGGCAATAGATAGATAAGATCATTGTTGACTACCTAGGATAGCAATGCCGATAAGTAGGAATCTGCATTTGGACAATTTTGATCTAGTTTTTAAACGAGCATATCTGATGGAAATGCTAATAAAATCACTCAAAACAATTTCTGAGCATAGCATTTACATATACGGAGCGCCTGACAAAATTGTTTTTCCAAATAAACGTTCGAATATTAATTTATTAAATAATGAAATTGGGTTGATTTTCTATTCCTTCTTATGCATATTTTATCTTGCATGTTGCATTATATAATAAATTAAACTTTTACACAAAATGGGAAACAGATACGTGAGGAAGACTAATCATAGCAGTTGGGACAAAGAATCACTAATACAAGCGATAGATGTAGTAAACAAAAACGAACAAACAATAAAGGCAGTTCCAAACGCATACGGTATACCTCGCAGTACTCTATGTCGATATGTCAAAACAGAGAATATGCAAAAGAAATCAGCTCGATTTAGACGTGTATTTATTGCTGAACTAGAAGAAGTATTATGTAAGTATATAAAGAAGTTGGTAGTGTATTTTTCGGATTGATAAAACATGAACTTCAAAAGCTAGCATGTGATTATGCAATAAAGAATAATATTGAGCATCCGTTTAAAAACGGAAGAGCTGGTCATGATTGATATTCTAATTTTATGAAAAGGCATCCTGAAATTAGTCTTCGATCGCCAGAGCCGACGTCTATCGCACGCGCAGAAAGATTCAATCGACCTCAAGTGGAGCGTTTCTATAGTTTACTGTGGAGGTAAATAGAAAAACATTCCATAGACACCGCTCTACAGCGTATTATCGATCAAAGGAAAAAAGCAGGTTGGTATGATAAGTAGTACGGAAAGAGGACAATTGACTACCGTAATTTGCTGCTGCAATGCTGCAGGTCCATGTGCCACATTTCTTTAAATTTGCTCGGAAAAGACTGCAAGAACACTTACCGGATGGTGTTTATCTATGAACTAAGGCAAGTGTTAGTGATAGTGGTTAGTTGCTGGACAAATGGGAACATATTTTTATCTTGGCTAAAAATTTTTGCGGATACAGTACGTATACATCCAACCAAAAATGAAAAAGTTTTGTTATTATTGGATAACCACGAATCACACAAATATCATCCTGCTCTTGAATTTACCCAAAATAATAACATTTTTGTTGTTTCTTTTGCACCACATACATAACTAATAAAATCCAGCCTCTTGACGTGTCTATCTACGGCCCTATTAAATAATTTTTTGAAGAGAAGCTGAATATATTTAGAAAATTTATACTAACAGAATAATCAATCAGTAAGTTATTGCCTAACTCTTTTCTGGAGCTTATACAAAGGGAGCTTCTGTGCAATATGTGGTACGAGGTTTTAAGAAACAGGGCATTTGGCCAAACAATGCATATGTTTTTGAGGATCATGATTATGCTCATTGTAGTATGATAGATCGACCTTTAAACGAAGACAATGCATTGGAATCACAAGAAATTGTTCAACTTGATGATTCGTCTAATAGATGTGAGACCTATTCCTAAAATGGCTATACCCAAAACCATTAGAAGAAATAGATATCAAAAAGTAAAAATTTTAACATCAAGTCCTGTTCGAGATGAGGAAACTATTAAATGGAGAAAAATCGTTGGAAAGAGAAATATTGCTGATAAAATAAATAGTATTAAACGAAAAGAATTTAAGAAAATTGTTAATGAAAAGATTTCTCAAAAAGAAGAAATTTGTTAATAATAAGAACACTGACAATGAAAAGAAAAAAGTTTATGAGAAAAAAATACGCTTTCTAGTAAATTTATACGTAAAAGAAAAACAAAAGAAGCAGATAATTCTAATGCAATCAATCAAACAGAAGATGGCCATAACCCAAGAAAGCGGTCGAAGATGATACAGGATAATGAAATGACGTATTTTTGTTTTGAATCTTTTGAGAAGTATGAAGAATCTTTAATAGAAGATTGACTACAACGCAGTCAATGTTTAAAGTGGGCTCATGAAAGCTGTGTACTATTAAAAGTTTCTGGTAACTTTATGTAATATACGTTCTTATACAAAATACGTTCTTTTTTGTGCATCGGCAAAAAAAAAACGGCAAGATACTTTTGTTAAGCATAAAATGTTTTTAATAGTCAACAAAATCTTAAGACATTTGTGTGTTATTTACATGTATCTTCAATTTAAATGCAACTTGAATATTTATGCGAAAATTCAATTCACATTTTGCACATGTACTCTTTGAAGTAATGGAAAACCTTGTAAACAGGCAATTTAAACAACTGCTTAGTATCCTCGGTAACAACGAAAAAAAACGAAAAAATCTATTCAAAAGATTCGCAACCGGGATTCGTATGAGTATTCACGTAAATTACACGCAATTACATCGCTAAATCACTCGCGTAAAAATATGAACTATTGCCAATACATTGAATAGTAATTGGCAATTGTTATCGCAAATATATTGCGAATATATCGCAGCAACAATTGGCAAGATACCGACAATAGAGCGCCAAACCTCATCCTGCCACATGTTTCCAATAGCGATAGACTGGCAATAGTTACTAACTAGCTACTCGCTAACTAGCGCCAATATAGCGGCAATAGTTGATAAAAGACTTGAATTAAAAGAATATTATTTTAAGACATATAACATTGAAAGTATATTATTTTATACATATATCGTTTATAATTATTTTTATAATTGATCATATAATTTTATTACGTAATCAAAGAACATTATTAGAATAAATAAATACGCTTTACTTATAAGTGTATAATTTATTCAAATTCAATCAAATTAACAGGATCAATTATAAAATAAACATTTTCAAATTCTGTAGGTATATTATAACAGGCATATTTTAAATTATTTACATCAATTGGTGTCATTGTAGCATTTTCAATTATACATTTATTTATAAAAGATAACGTGCAACCTACATTGACTGAAAATGGAGTTGTTGTATTGAATTGTTTAATAATTGCGTAAGATTGACCCATGCAGCTACAGATTTTACTTCGTCGACAATTGACAATTAATTACTCGTATAAAGAGGTGTATACTTCCTACGTAGACTTTCGCACCGTCGTTATACTTAAAAAAAAAATTCGGTTTTTTTATCATTTTGAGCTGCTTCTAAGGTGAAAAAATTTTTATTTTTATAAATTTTCTTAAAACCAAAAACATTTTGGCCTCGTAAATTATATTTTAATAAAATATCTTCAAATTCATTTATTCGAACTTTTGATGCAACTCCAACTATAGATATATAATTTCCTAATTTGGTTAATTTTAAACGCTTGTTTGGGGATTCCAGCTGCTTGCAAAAATTAAACGCATTCCTATCGTTTATTAACCATTCGTCATTCAAAATATATAATTTTATATACATACTAAAATTATTAACAATTTGTAAGTGAGGATGTTTACTACCGTGGACGAATCTCTTTAGTTTGCGATTCAAATCTTCCAGTGGGAGACATAATGTACCCCATAGAGGATCTAAACGTCGAACTATAGTAGGTAAGTGACCCAAACTATGTGTATTACACGGCATGTATCTGAAACCATATAATTCTTCAAATCTCAATAAAAATTTATGAATTAAAGTTTCAGCAAAATCAATTTGTTCACTTGAAATTTCTTCTTGGCACAAGGTATAAATACCCTGTACAAGATATTCATAATGTTCAAAATATTCCGGCGGTAATATGTTCTTCAAAATTGGTATAGAGTAGTAAAAAAAACAATTTTTCAATTCTGATGCTTTCCTGTGATTAAAATCTTCTCCAATTGATCTAGGGCGTCTAGCGATAAATTCCGGTGGTTTAATTAAACTTAATTTAAAATCAACTAGTTCAACAAAATTTGATATAGAAAATTTTTCGTTGGAGTACTTCAGTTGAAACCATAATTCACTTAATCTTTTTACGACTCTTTCACACACGCAATGGCAGTAGTAGATGTAATGAATTTATTTTCGATATAATTTTTGGACCTTTTACGCCGCAAACTGGATTCTGAATGTCATACGCTTGTTTAGCATATGTAAACGTTTCTTCTTCTGACCGTAAATTTGTAAAATCTTCATATGGATACACACGGATTCTACAAACTGTTTCGCCTTCTTGTACACACACTTGGCATCCAAATCTACCATTATACTGGTGCATAGATAAAAATAAGGCTTTCACTGGTAAATCACATGTTCCACAGGTAATAGTTCACGTAGAGTTACAGTCTTATGTATACCTTTGACACATATTTCTATTCCTTTATACAAATTTTTCAATGATATTATAAACGGTTCTAAAAATATGTTGGGCTACAGCTTTTTTCACCAAATCATAGGTCTACGAATATAATACACAACAATTGAGCCCAGCAGAATTTACAAACTTGGCCAATATGATGATACGTTCATTGAGGAATCCACGGAGATAATGTATTTTTATGAATATTGTTTAAAAATTTTACTGCATCTGAATGACTTGTTTATCAATTAATGTAATTTTTATTAATAAAAATGACATAAAAACAAATTTATTAAATATATTTAAAAACATGTATTTTCCTGGAGATTACAGAAAAGTGAAATATTTATATTAAATATAATAACTATAAAATTATATAACTATAATATGTTATATGCAAAACGTCTTAAAATAATATACTTTTAATTCGTGTGCGCGCGCGCGCGCGCGCGTGTGTGTGTGTGTGTGTGTGTGTGTGCGTGTGTAAAAAACAGATTTTCTTTTGAATTGAAAAACTGAAAATACGAAGAACCATAAACCGGAAACAAACATTCCACAAGAGAAAATAAAAATATCAAATTATTAGCAAATTCTGTACAGTAACCAGCCTATTTGAATGAATACCCGTCCCATTTCCCTAATTACAAGAAAAAGGGATCCCCGAAACGCACATTAAAACATTACCTTAAATCTCCGGCAGCATAAAAACACAAACACGTGCCATTACGCACGCTCTAAAAATCCGTGCGCACCCAAACAACCGAAAATAAAAAAAAAGATCCAGCCAACAGCGCGCAATTCCATAGCGACGGACGTTAAACACGAACACACACAGGCGCGGGCTCCCTGCTCCTTTATTTCCCATTCGCGCGCGGCGTGACTGACCGCCGTATATATGCGTCCAGCGCGCGCGCAGCAACGTTTATATTTCTCCCGCGCGCGTGCGTGTTTTCTCTTTCTTTTGCGGTTCACCTAATTCCTCCTCCGCCCCATGTTACTGCCCCGGCGCGACTTGCTTCATTCTCTCTCTCTCTCTCTCTCTCTCTTCAGCGCGCTTCTGCTCCTGCACCTTGAAATTTTACCTGCAAACTCTCTCGCGGACGTCGATCGGCATTTAAAGTGAATTTCGGCGATCGACCGGGCTATATGCGCGAGCGCGTGCCGATGCGCTGAATGATAGGGCCTTTGTCGCGATGGAATTTCGTCTTGGGAGGAGAAGAGTACGTTCGCATGTGTATTTCGTTGTATAGTAATTTATATTCAAATGACTTCGTTTTATTTTCGTTTGATTTTCTAAATGTTTAGGTTGTTTACTTACTTAGATTTATTAAGTGTATAATTAATTATTTTGCGACTACTTTAATTATCACATTCATAAGCGAAACTCATATTTCTTTCATTTCTTGCATACAAAGAATTTTCCAGTAACAATTACCGAGGTAGTTTAGTAAAAATTTCGTCGGAAAATTCTCTCCATGTACAATTATTATTTTTATTACTCTTAATCAATTTCTAATATTTTTTTGTCTCGAAAATGATTATAATATGGCTCGGTATTGCGGAAAAATCACTTCATAAATGGAAGAAAAGTATGAACGATCGATCTTTCTTACGATAGCATATTCTCTGAAGTGATTTTAAAAATACTCTTCCCACAAAAAGATTCTCACTGCAGATTTTTTTTTTCGAACGCCTTATCGCTGCTGTTTTTTTTTTTGTACGTTCGAATCGAAAGAGAAAAGAAAAGATCCATGAGTTCCGGAGCGGATGTGTTGTATACGCGCGGTTCTCTCTCGTGTGCTCGTAACCCTTTTTGCGGGTTGTTTTGTATAATGGTATAATACGCGAATCTTGCCAGTCGCGTGTGCGGTGATTCTTTTTGTCGGGGAGCATGTAATGTACATCCGCGAAGACAAGTGTGAGTAAAAGTTTTTTTTGCCATAAGCGTAGGAATGAAAGTGGGAACAATCGTGTAAAAGCAGCAGAGGACTGCGCAGAGGAGAAAAAGTTGACGGCGAACGGGATCGTCGATATTGATTGAGAATGGGTATGTGTGAGATATTCTGGAAAGAGGATTCTTTCGTTCAACGTATTTTTTTTATTCTATGAAGATATCAATTTGAAATTTATTCCACGTGGATTTATGTGCGTGCGTGCGTGCGTGTGTGTGTGTGTGTGTGTGTGTGTGTGTGTTATAACATAAATAATAAATTGTGTAATGTTATATCAATGCCCCTTACGAAGACTACCACGTTTTCATTCGCTAGTTAGTCTTCGTAAGGGACATCGATATATACATAACAACAATAGATTTTTTGTTGTATAAAAAAATGATTGAAAGAAAGAATGCAATATTAAATATATAGTTTCTACTAAAAGGATTGATAAAATTAATATGTTCGTGGTGAAACTTAAATTACACGTTGCCATTGAACAAAACAAACAATATGTCTAGTTTATACAATGTTACTAGAGCTATTTCTATAATTTTTATAATTTTATGACTTTGGATATACAATTATAACAATTATAGTATTATCAAATAGAATCTAAAAACAAATATCATAAAGCACTTAACGAATTTTCTGGCTTAATAATAAAATAACAAAATTAGTTTCTTAGAAGATAATTAGTTTAAATACGTATACGTGAAAGGCTTTAGATAGCAACTAATCGTTATGGCAAAATATTTAGTAATTATAGCATTGGTATGCAAAGTAATGTAACTGATAATTTGCGATTATTAAAATCCTACTTTAAATAATATTAATGTTAAAATATACATAAAGAATAATAAAATTTCGCCAAGTATATTCCTTGGTACATCGCGAAATCCAATATTATCTTATAGCAGTTTGTTTCGTCGTTAGTGTAGAGATAAATCAAATTTCTTTTATTAAATATCCCTTAGCTCGTGATGTACGCCTCCCGTAATTTTATATTTATGTAAAGGAATGAGGGTCTTAACATTGTTGTCCCTGTCCTCTCCATCGAGTACGACCGAACCGGAAACAATTTCCCGTCGGGAAAAAGCCCTCGCAGCCTCGGAAAAATGAAAATACTGTTGCGAAATAACTCGTTCTCACCCCTCTCTTTCTGTTTTTCTTAGGAATCGCATTATTAAAGGCAGAAATTGTCGTGCGGTTTGCATCATACGTGCGCTCGCGCGCGTAGCATAACACGTAGCAATTCGAAAACTGGTACTTAAGCAAATCCCTTCATCTCTCGGTAGGCCCGCTGCTGCTGCTGCTGCTGCTGCTGTTGCTATACTACCACTAAGACTTGTTTCCGTAGCAAATGTCATAAAACGGTTTTCTTCTCCTCGGTCTAACCTCGTGTGCTTCGCACTCCTTTTTTTCCCCTTTCTTTCCTCTCCACTTCCTCCTTTCTTCTTGCGAAGTCCGACTATTCGCTCGGCTCCGTTTCTCACAGGCTCTCGCGCTCGCGTATATATATATTACGTGTGCTTTTATGTCTTCTTCGGCAGTGCGGAGTGTCGACACGCTGTGAGCGTATCGTGTATACTTTGAGAATTGACGCCGTCGCTTTTGCTCGTACGAAATGACTTTGTAACGTATGCGAGAAAAAGTAATCTGACTTTTTTTACAATTTTTCAAAGATATCGAAAATGCAAGAAAAAAGATAAAGCTTTTATATTTTATAAAACTATTTATCGTACATCATAGAATTCTAAATGTTCAAAATGATATATTTATAAGAAAAGTCAACAAACGAAGTATGAATATTGCGACTTATGAAACTAGGTTTATGTGCCTGATAATTGATTTTTAGTTGAAATAATAATAAAAATATTTTACATTTTAAAAAATTTTTAAGTAATATTAAAATCGATTCATTAACAGCAATCATCTCAATCCCATACATCTTATTTATAATCATATCTATCACGTACATCAATTTGAAAAAAAGATAACCAAATACATTACAAACGAGACAAATTAGCAGAATTTGTAAAACTACCCACATATTTGCGATAATGTATCGTGGCAAACGAGCTTCGAGTCTTCCGCATCCGATAGACTCAACACATCGCCAACTTCGCGCGACTTCTCAAAAGATCTCCCTCAAAGCGCCGGCGCAAAGACAACCTGATATATATGCGCAGTCCGCCTCCCATCCTTCTCTCTCTCTCTCTCTCTCTCTCTCTCTCTCTCTCTCTCTCTCTCTCTCTCTCTCGCTCTCTCTCTCTCTCTCTTGTACTTTCCCGCACTCGTATACTCGTGTATACGCAAACTCACACGTGTATACGCTGCAGTCTTTCTCCTCTCTCTAAGGTAAACGCTGCAGGTCTCGCGGAAATGGAAAAAGGAGTCGGACGAGAGGGAGAAACGGTTCCTTCTGCGCGCGCGAGACGCTGGATTACCCTGAAAATAACAGCACACACGCACGCGCCGCGCGCAAAAACGTGCCTTTGACTGCGCAAGAGCACAATAACCGGAGAGCATATAGCGCGCATTCGCACGCTCGCGGCAGTTTTGTTGTGGGCGCGTCCCTCGGGATGTGTATAATGCGCTGAGAGAGTTCCGCCATTGTCGAGAGAGGCTTTTTCTTCGTCGCGTGACCGCTGCAGCAGCGACTCTATGTATATATTGCACGGCGTTGACGGCTGCACGCGTTTGTCAAGCTGCGAGAAGATGTTGCTTTGTGGTCTTCGTTGTTTATTGAGAAGCTGGATTTGTGGATTGCAGGGTATAGTTGTATAGGATCGAACGCTGCACGATGAAAAATTGTGTTTCATTTAGTTCATTATTTTATAATATAGCGGTGAAAAAATTATGATATAAAGAGGGATTTCTGAAGAATTTACTATAAAAATACAGAGTTTTAATCCAACCAAATTTTTTTTAACAGCATAACTTATAATATAAAATATGGTTGACTGGTGTCAAACCTCGCACAGCTCCTAGAAATTCGGGTTCAATAAGTCAGAATTTTTTCAGACACAGCCTTTATCCCTAATTTATCTAGAGTTTCACTTAAAAATATCCAATAAAGCTATTGTCGGTGTACTCTGTACAAATAAACTTACAATATTGCCTTCACTGTAAGATTTATTCCAACATAAATATTGAATTCTATAAATTTTTAATGACAAAACGTGCATAATTAACTTTCAAAGCTGCCATTTGCATAACTACGTATATCGGCCCCTTCATTTTTGAGCGCTGAACTTTCATACAGCATATGTTTAGACGTTTATGGTATAGAGTGAAACTAGTCTCTGATTTGTGAGACTCGCGAACAAAAAAAATAAAATATAGCATTTTTTGGTTGAAATCTCGTTATTATGTGGGAAACTTGCGAATTCAGATATTTTTATACGGAAGAAAAATTTATTACGAGTTCGTTATTCCAATGCTTTACTGATAATTACTTTTACTAACTTAATCAAACGTTATTCGAATCTATTAAAAATATCAGAGAGCATTGCTAATTAATTCTTTTAAATTAGTTAAGTATTACTGATAAAGTGTAATTATATGTACGAGCTAGATTATGCATCGGCTTTTATTAATTATATTAAGTAAGTATTTCTTATTAAATATTTAGTTAAAACGTAGTCGTATTTCAATATCTCACTTACATAAGTGAAACATATTAGCCTAATGAGAACAGCCATAATGAGTTTACGGTGGAAACTGTGATGCAATGAACTACTGGCCGTATACCGTGTGAAAAAGTAATTTACTTGAAACAGTGTCCAAGAAATCATAGTTTTTTGCACATCTAAGACATGGCAAACTATTTGCCCATTAAAAATGTACTAAGTGCGCGTACAGAAGAACAACAACTGTTTGAATAATTGTTATTTGTTATAAACTACTGCAGTGACATATATAACCATCTAATCGGCCATATATCAAATCAGTCATTACCGCAACCATATACA
Organism: Torymus aiolomorphi; assembly: GCA_036365515.1. NCBI lineage: Eukaryota > Metazoa > Arthropoda > Insecta > Hymenoptera > Torymidae > Torymus > Torymus aiolomorphi. The sequence goes on along the minus strand of CM070874.1, from coordinate 58,350,575 downwards.
TAATTAATACATATTTCAAACATAAACTGGTCACCTTTACATTCACCGTAAACAATTTCTTTCACAATTATACTTATATGTTTTCTAATTACAATAACTCACCTTACAACAAGTGACTCACTTAAAGTAATAAAAACATGCTATTAAGTAGCCGCTTCTATATTACTTCTAAATACCCACTCGCAACATTTTACTCGCGGGACATTAGCGCGAAAAGTCGCGCACACACCTAAACCATACACTTGCACTAACACTTGCGCGTAACTCCGTGGGAAATGGTCAGATCCGCGCGAGAAAACGCTCTCTCCACCCCGCGGAACACATAAGTACAAATGCGCTATATACTCGCGACCTCAATGGTCTCGCATTTGGTATCCCGTGTGGCTCGGTTTCGTGCGCTTTCGAGACGACGTGCGCGCTTTCTTTAAAAGGAGATAAAGAGTGGACGAGAGAAAGAGAGAGAGATGGCGGGCGTATATAGATACCGCGAGAAGGACATGCGGAATATCGCGGGTGAAAAGCGCGCGAAGCGCCACGGGGAAAAGAGAGAAATTCTGAATGCGCACAGGGGGACGTGTTGAATCTGCGGATGTGTTCCACCTACCGTTCGTAAATCACAGCGCGCATGTGCATTCCTTTTTTTGGCCCTGGTGCGACGAGTGCGCATGCGCTGCACATGCGCTGTGATTTACGAACGCTAGGTGGAACACACCCTGCGATGACGCTGCTTCACGTATCGCGCATGCGCGCCAACCGCTAACTAGTCACCGCGCGCGTTCCGTTGCTGTGAGCTGCTCGCGGCTGTAAAAACGTTGGTCTTTATTAATCAACCACACATGCAGTTGTAAATAAATAACATTCAAAATTTTGTTACTATTAGAACAACTATTGAACTTGGCAAAGCACCATATTTCGTTCCTTAATGTTGAAAAATAAGGCCGCAGTGATTTAAAAAAAAAAATAATAAAAAACAAAAAAACATTATCTCAGCTTCTAATTATGCTAGAGCAACCATTCAGGGCTTAACATTTCTTTTAAAATTCCTACTTTACGAATATGAAGTCGAGAAGTTTTTAACTAGAATAGTCTAACCGTGAGAGTCAATTGTTTATAAATATTTCGGAACACATTTTTTAAAACCACTTTTAAGCAATTTTTAATTGTTTAATCGCTGAAGTATGTTTTTTGTCATGAAAGTACAACTCTTTAAGATTAAAATGAACTATTGCAGACTTCTGTACGACTGCTCAAAAACGTAGAAATTTCTGTCGAAAAAAAATTTTTTTTTGTTAATTATTAACATACAGCCTTAAAAATAATTTTTCAGATTCGACTTAATAGCTGGTAATAAAGGGGGAGGGGTAAGACCTACCTTTAGAAGTACTTTTCGAGACTCAATGACAAAATCTGAATTTTTTATTGATAATTTAAAAAATAGCGACTTTAGACGGTTTATTTGCAATAACTAATGAACTAATTAACATATCGTTTCGGTAAGCGCCTTGCTCGATAGATCTTTTTAATATCTACAACTTTTAATTAGGACTTTTGTCTGACAGATCAATAGTTGCAAAAGTATAAGTAAAAACGATTTTTTTCAACTTTGAGCATTGTTTAAACAATGAAAATACATTTTTCTCGAGTTGCGATTATATACATTATGTTTCTACCATCGGAAACTAAAAGAATCCGGTGAGAGATTGCTGTTAACAGTCATGGTCATAAAAAAATGCTAGTGTTCCGCTGTACTTTTGGCTGGTATATTACCGCACTAACCCACTTAAGGTAGTTGCGACAAAAAACGAGTTTCTTAGGAACCTTTTGAATCTTCGAGTACACGTTCGTCTTGCCGATGCCCATGCGTGTGCGAAATTTCCAAGAGATGACACGTGCCGATTTTGAGATATTCAATATCAAAGTTGGTAATTTTAACATGGGAAGCATAGGAACAACTACCGGAAAAACAGCATTTAAATTCATTGTTGGAAAACGTTTCTTAAGATCATAACAAAAAACTAACCTATTATTTATCGTTATGGTTAAAAGCTTCTCACCAAAATTCAGAGATATGACACGTATAGTTTCCGAGAAAAGCTATTGTAAAGGTGGTATAAGTATGGAATATTTGAGCTAAGACAAAAAAAATGCGTTTTTCAAGTAACTGTATGCTTGCATATTATTTATAGGCATATACTATACTCACATTCTTCTATACACACATGTGCTACTCTGATTTTTTTTAGACTATGATGTATTAACTATTGTAGTGAACACCCTGCGTCATTGTAGACCGTACCCTAAGGACACAACTACCTTAAGGATAAATTCATATATATTACTTAACTAGAGTTCGACACGCGCGCTTCGCGCGCTGATTTTCTTTTTTTTTTATTTTGCTAATAATTTGTTAATAAAGCTATCAAAATGGTCAAGTATTTATGCAAATACATATATGTGGCTTCCAGGAATGACGACGTAACTACATTTTACGTGTTTTCGAGAAATTACCGTTTTAAAATTTCTGTCATTCATGAGTATCTACATAATGTACCTTGTGCATTAAGGTACCCAACTCTCAGCCAATCGGAGCCAATCTTCGGCTTCGATGCCAATTAGTGGTGGGCAAATTACATGCGTGGACCTCATATCCCCTGACTACTGGGGTTTACGAGTTATTTAAATAATCGTTTTGCTTATTTTTTTATGTCTACATAACTCCCTTACATGCGTGGACCTCATATCCCCCGCCTACTTGTACTAATACATGTTTCGTAATTATAGTTTCAAAAAAATTCTATTTTCTAATAGTTTGTTAAATAAATAATCCGGTTAATTATTTCATTATTTTTTATATCAGATTCGTGATTGGCAACCCCAAAAACAAAACATAATACAGTTCCGTAATTATAGTTTCAAAAAATTATATTTCTCAATAATTTGTTTAAATAATTTTGTTTAAATTCATTATTACATTATTTTTTATATCAGATTCGTGATCACCGCCTATAAAAACCGCAAGTTTGTTGTATTTTGTGTCTCAGATTGAGCTACATTTGAAAGCGGTAGTCCCGAGTATAGTGTAATAGGAGCTACATTTAATATTTGTCATTATAAAGTTAATTTAATCTAATAAATTATTTTGTGATTGTAACTTTTATTCTTGTAATAAAATATATTTAAATTGTAATTTTGATAGTTAAAAAATAGTTTATGTATATCTATATAGGAGTTTTAAAAACTTTAGACAAATATGTATTGCATTTATCCAATCTATAACCCTATAAATCTATATAGATGTAGAATGACCGTCTTAAAAGTTTTGGTCACGTCATGAATTTTAATTTTAATCTAAGTTTTGCTATTAAAAAAATAGTTTAAATATAAAAAGTTTATTTTAAGAAATATACGATACGAGTTTTAAAAACTTTAGACAAATATGTGTTGCATTTATCAATATCAAATCTATTAAATGGCGATAAGCATCATCAGGAACCTGACAAAGTATGGTCATTTGCTTCATATTTTCGACGGTCTTAAGACGGTCGCATGACCGTCTTATGACGCGCGTCACAGTCACGTTGCATCTCTGCGCATGCAACACGGCGCAACATCTGAATGTATACGCCTCTTTAATATTATTATATTACAAATGCAATAATTACAATAATGTAATATACAACAACATGTCAACATAATACAAAATACAATTTACATATTACTACAATATCTGTATTCAAAACTTAATCTAGTTCGCATTTAAAACTCTAGTCCCTCTAACTTTAGCAGACGCAATTGACGCGATTCGAGATTTTCGAGAAAAAATCAACATGGCGCCGAACATGTCTGGTTGCATTTTATATAGAGGAGAACCTGTATTTCACTTTTATTATTACATAGGTACTCAAGCGAGAGAGAATTAATACTTGAATCCAACGAAAATCGTCGAAAATGCCCAGTAAAGCTGTAAAAAGGTTAGACGCATGCAGCAGAGACACGCAGACTCGCAGGTCACGGAGTAACGCGCTTGCTTGTTTTGCCGGTGTACAACCAGCAAGTTTCGAGTGCATTCCGCGCGCTCTTCTAATCTTATTGATTTTAAAAGTATAACAGCGATTCATTAACAGTTAAGAAATGATTACTTTATAGTAACGATTCCCAACGTCTACGATAAAACGAGTCCGAGTATTAATAGTTAATGAATATTCCTTAACTCTTCAAAAATGTTCATTTGAGTCAAACGTATAATGAAAAAAGGCTTGGCAAATGAATCGCGCATTTTTCTCAAATCATTCTTTCTATCAGTGTTAGTATAGGCAATATATGTGTAAAATTTCATCAAGAAACTATGATTTGAAGTAAAGGTTATTTAGTAATTTTAAAAGGTTTAGAATTTATTACTATCATCAATTATTTTATTCATTTTTTATACGTAATTTCAAAATTAATACTTTTTAGTTTTCATAAATGAATGTAATTAGAATTGTCATAAATTCGTGTATAATTTAAAATTTTGGCATTAAAAAATTAATTAAAGGAATCAGTAAATTAACCCATTAAGTCCTGAATGGACGAATTTTCACTAAAGTTTTCAACGCTTATATTTTATGTGAAAATGAATTGTAAAAAGTATATGAATAAGCGTATTCGATGTAAAATTTGATGAACTTTTAGAATCTTTCGTTAGATTTTTCAAAAAATTAAACTGTCGAACACTGTACATGATTTTTTCCAAAAAAAGATGGTTTTCAAAAAAAAAAAAATTTTTCATTTCGATTTTTCAAATGGAATGCATTTAAGATTTAATGATCAAAATGCAGAAAACGTGGCCTTGAGACCTAAACTTGAAAATCTAACGATTTAGGTTTTGAAAAAAAATTTTAAAACACAAAATGGCGGCTGAAACGCAGAAAAATCATAAAAATCTTCTGAAATTATTTACTCGAAAAAGATGGACTTTAGAGAAAAACTTTACTGAAGAAAAAGTTCTTAGAATTGATTAAAGGAATTTTTTCAGAAACATAAGAAGCGTTTTTAAATTTTTCAAAATTTGAAAATTTTGAAAAATTCTGAAATTTGCCAAAAGGTTCTGGAAAAATTCCAGCATGTTCTCTGATCAATTCTAAGAACTTTTTCTTCAGTAAAGTTTTTCTCTAAAGTCCATCTTTTTCGAATAAATAATTCCAGAAGATTTTTATGATTTTTCTGCGTCTCAGCCGCCATTTTATGTGTTTTAAAATTTTTTTTCAAAACCTAAATCGTTAGATTTTCAAATTTAGGTCTCGAGGCCACGTTTTCTGCATTTTGATCATTAAATCTTAAATGCATTCCATTTGAAAAATCGAAATGAATAATTTTTTCTTACTCGCCCACCCGAAAGTACGTACTTTCGGCCCGCATCTCCGGGCCGAAAGAGAAACTTTCGCATCCTATTTTAGACCAACCGCGCGCTCTGATTGGCTGCCGAAATTTCCTGACCCGCGGCGCTTGAGCGCCCGCGCGCATGTCTGACGAAAGATGTTTGTGCGGTGTGGAGGTTAGACACGTACGAAATAAACAGAGGAAAGTGCACAGATGACGACAAAAAAGAGTTAAATGAAATAAAAAGTGGTGTTGTTTGATCGTGGTCATTGTTTTTTCCTCTTGTTTCCTACACGTACTTTCGAGTCGTGTAGAAACAATTAAGTAAACGTACGGACGGAAGCGTTCGAAGAAATATGTTTGTGTGGTGTGAAGGTTAGACACGTACGAAATAGACAGAGGAAAGTACACTTGTGACGAGAAAAAAGAGTTAGTTGAAATAAAAAGTGGTGTTGTCTTTTTTTAATGAATGTGTTTCTGATGCCCGCCCCGACCAGCAAAACCTCGGCTTCGCCTCGGTCTTGCAAATGTCGGGCGGGCATCAAACCATCTGTGTAACAGCGAAAGTAGCAGACGGCCAAAAAACCAGCTCTCCACGCCGGGTCGAAAGAAAAAATGGTCGGTAATATCGACTGAGCTACCCAAAGCGGCCGACAGAGGCAGTACTATCGAGCGGGTCGAAAGAAAAACTAACACTCAAACGTCTCAAACACAGCTAGCAGACGACAACGCAATTTTATCAATTATTTAACAATTACAGAACGTACTTTCGGCCGGGGAGTAAGAAAAATAGTATACAATACTTGGACCGGAAATTGGATGCCCTGGCCGTGCATCATGACGCCCTCGGCTTCGCCTCGGGCGTCATACCACGCACGGCCCGGAAATCCAATTTCCGGCCCACGTATCGTAATGTACTATTTTTTTTTTAAAACCATGTTTTTTTGGAAAAAATCATGTACAGTGTTCGACAGTTTAATTTTTTGAAAAATCTAACAAAAGATTCTGAATGTTCATCAAATTTTACATCGAATGCGCTTATCCATATACTTTTTACAATTCATTTTCACATAAAATATAAGCGTTGAAAACTTTAGTGAAAATTTGTCCATTCAGGACTTAATGGGTTAAGTCTGAGGAAGTAACATGCGAATGAATTGGCAGCGGTTTTTGTATTTCTCCTTAGGCTTAGTTTTTGTTGATTCATCAATGTTAATCTACTTACTGATCATCTCATGATCTACTCGATCGATTTTAACGGAATCTTACTTTTTGCTTATAATTACTGTTTTCAATGTAAATAACTGTAAATAACAGTTATTTACTTTTCGATTTTCCGAAAAAATATTCGATTTTATAATTGGTAAATGTTAATAAGTGTTAATAACTGTCAAATACTGTAAATAACTGTAAATAATTGTTAAGAACTGTTAAAAACTGTAAATTACTGTTATTTACATCATATAACTTCCTGCGAAAAATCAAGAATTTGAGAAAAATACACGTAGAATGCCGATTTTCAAGACGCATTTTCTCGCTATTTTAATCAGCAACCGTATCTAAGATTTATGGAGGGTACGTATTTAAACATTGAATTCAATTATTCAGTCTTTACTCTGACGAATCTCCTCAAGGTTTATACACACTAATGCACACACACTTTCACTCTCAAAACATAATATACTACTAAAACCGGAAATCATTAAAAGGTTTCGACGCTATTGTACTATTTACATAAATCCCGTAACATTGACATACTAGAGGAGAATTTGTCTACTTTCCCCTATTCGGCATGCGGCTTCTCGTTCCCTAATTAGACTCAGGGAGATCTATACGTACCTGCGTACCTAAGGTCCTTCCCTTCCGTCGACCAGATAGATCGACCTATGTGTATATATAGAGCCATAGAAGCCCAGATGAGCTCAATCGTTGTACAGACATTGTAGTCGACAGTTTCTCTTTGAATCTTTCTGGACTTTCCGTGATCACAGGAAAAAAGATGGATGCGCCGAAATTGTGGACAGCATTACTTTCGGGACAATATGACTTGGCAATTCAGATGATCGACCGTGGCGCGAATGTAAATGAGCCAATATATATAAAAAACTACGATCCTGTGACGACGTTGTTGCACTATGCAGCGGTGACGAGTAATGTCCAATGCATACGTGTGCTTGCAATTCTTGGTGCAAATTTCAATGCGCGTGATAGTATGAACCAGACACCGCTGCACTGGGCCGCAGCATTCGCTGATCGCCCCGACGTCGTTGAAGTGCTTATCAATGAAGGGGCAGTCGTGGATGCGCGGGACGATAAGCGAATGACACCTCTCCATCATGCGGCGGAAAATAATAACAACTGCATCAAGTTGGCACAAAAGCTTATTGCTAGAGGAGCATCTACCGACGCGATTGGTGTGTACGATTGGAGTGTACTGCACATGGCGATAATACGCCGTAACTGGAAGATGGTCAAGATGCTGATGAGTCATAGAATCAATATAAATGCTAAGGATATTTATGGATATACACCACTGCTACGCTACTTTGCGTGTGGGAGACAGGAAACTGGGACAGAAATTGTGAGTATATAAATAATATGGATTTACAAATTTGTTCTAATATGTTCAAGTATTTTTGCTTCCTTCTAGAAGGATCTTCGTAATAAATTTAAGTTTTGTTAAAAACACGTTAAAAATGTTTTTTGTAATTTCGAGTGTGGTCATTTGATTGTTTGTATTTTCAATAATAATTAAACAGAGCAATTAATATAGCTGAATTTGGGTAAAAAAGGTTCATTATTATGAGACTTGCAAATAAATATAAGAAATAAGTAGGTTAAAATTGAGGAAGTTACGTGCCATTGAATTGGTAACGGTTTTTTTACTTAATTTGACTTATAGCTTCATAAAACAACAAACACTTTATTTTCCAGGTACAACTTCTTCTTGACAATGGCGCCGATGTAAACGCAAAGACATACGGAGAAAACCTATTCTCCTTGTTTTTCGCGGCGCAATTCAACGATTTGGCTTCTCTCCACGTTTTGCTGAAGTGGGGCGCACGCGTCAATGAAGCAACAAGTATGGGTACAACCACACTGCACGTGGCCTGCAAGTATGGTGTGAATGACGTGACGGATTTATTGCTTAAATTTGGAGCCAATTTGAACGCGCGCGACCTGGAGGGCAAGACGCCTTTCGAATTGCTGCCAAACGGCCCATCTAGCGAAACTATCGCTCAAATCATCATCAGGGAAGCCGTCAAACGTGAGGCATTAGGCCAATTCCTCTGTGAAGAATACAAACAAATGGCTCAGTCCTGCGAGAACTACTCGAAATTTGATCAGGAGTGCCGTGAAGAGATTAAGCGAATGCAAAGTGAGAAGATCTACATAGAGTACAGTGCTATATCGTTCTTCTACATATTTTCGATGAACGAAGAGAAGCTTGCAGCTCTAGCTAGGAATGAAGAGATCGTCATGGCGGTCGAGTCAAGCGGTTACGTGGCGTCATTCAGGATATACGCTGGTGAACTCACCACGAAGTTTGAAGTGGCTAAAAAGCGCGCGATTTTATCTGCACCGATCGTGCGAAAGTTAGCTGCGTATATAAAGTACGGCTATATTCGTAAATGAGCTGTAGAATGATTGCGATTGAGAGAAAACAATAAGTTTTTATTTTTTATTTAACCTGCTATAACTTTTTGCAGAAATTTATTTCCATATTTAACGAGGTCTCATTTTGAAAATATTCAGCGAAGGAAAATTTCAAGCCCCAGCTGAAAATTTCAACACTATACGTAGCGCCTGGATCTCATTTCAAAGGTTCTCTGTAAACGGTCCATTGTCAATATTCGTGGCATTGATCTGACAAAAATTCTACCTATTTTTATTCACAATTTGGAAGCTTTTTCCCATGCAATATGCTATATAAAAAATTTCAAGTTTTTAACCAAAAGAAAATCATAAAGTATCCATATTATTGGAAAAAATCAAAATTTTCGTATTTTCACTTGACAATAAGTTTTGAACACTTGCATATATGACATTAAAATTTTTGTTGTGTTTTGGGAGTCAGTTGGAACCCGTACAAAAAATTTGAGCCATTTTAAAATTTTGACCTTGCTCAGTTGACCTGAAATAACCCATATACACATATTTCTGCAGAATTTTTATTATGTGATCGCAATAATGTTGTTATTATTTTATAAATAAAGCTACCTTAGTTTTTTAAACGTAACAATTTTTCTAGAGAATTGAGCAACCTTCCCATTTGAATTATAAAATAAAAATATAAACTAGAAAAATATTATGAGTGCAGATAGATGCATTTTTGCAAAATGGATTGCATCTCGGCATATTCTATTGTTTAAAGTAGCTAAAATCAAATGTGATAGGAATGAGTTAACGTACTTTATCATGTACATTCTGAGGTTTACTGAAACGAATTCAAAAGGATATCAATTCCAAGCTTTTTTATGATCTACCAATCGTCAGTGACTTATTTATAGCATTTTTCCTTTCAGTCCACTGCTTTTTTTATAAGTGGATTGATATAAGTTTATTTAAAATGATTTGAAAGACAAAACTTTTCATATTTCTTTATGGTTTAATGTTGTTTTGATATTAAATTACACAAAGGCATGTACGAAGCAAAGCAGATATTGCACGTTCTGTTAACGATCCATTTCGTGTAATTTAATACCTTATATTAGCGTTAGTATTTTTATTTGGGTAATATTTCTTAGAACTGAAAAATATCAAATTACTTACTTTTTTATTTTTTCAATTGAGAAAAATAATTACACTGACATCTCTGACAATTTATATTATTATTCGTAACAACAATAATAATAATATTTTATTTAAGTTAAACGCTCTACTAACAAGTGTTACGCATTTCACTAGCGTACATTTTATATTTCTGTTCTACCTCAATTTTACATTTCCACATCAAACCACAAATCATTTAATCTTCGACCAGATCGCTTATCAACCAGATCCCCGTACTTCCCATCTCAAATACAAAAGATCCGTCCCTCACCAGCACCACCAAAAAATTATCGCTCACTTATCCACCGAACCCTTTATTTACCCTTTCCGGACCACTCAAACCTTGACCTTCATTCTCTATTTCTTCCTTTCTTGCCAATTCTTCTCTCTACACCAACATATATATCCAACCCTACGGCTGAAAAATAATCACCCTTGGTTCCGATGTTCCCGACCCGAAAGGGCTACCGGCTCGCGCGCTCTGGACTTACAAGAGGACTGCCTTGTCGGACTTTACCGTTCCGGGAATTACCTCTCTCTCTCTCTCTCTCTCTCTCTCTCTCTCTCTCTCTCTCTCTCTCTCTCTCTCTCTCTCTCTCTCTCCCTCTCTTGCGCGCGCGAAAAAATAATATGATTATTATTATTAAATAGTATTGGTCCAATTTATTTCGATAAAGTTTGTTCTTGGTAAATTAGAGTTATTATATTTAATTCATGAAATACTTAATTATAATAATAATAAGAAATTTATTATTGCAAATAAGATTTTAATATCTAAAAATTCATGTTATTTTATTGCTTTGCGACCTTATTATTACATTCAAATAATATATTAATAGATATTATTAATGAAATTAATATAATAAATAACGCACTCACAGATTTATGCTGAAAAAAGAAAAAAAAAATGAAATTCCGATTAGTAGAAGCTGAGAAAATGTTTAGTCTTAAATATGTAGGGTAGATGTCCGTATTAGTGTGGGTTTAAGAAACTCTTCAGTTTTGTCGCATAATAATAGACTATTTAAGCTGTATCAGAGATTGCGGGTGGTTTATATAGATAATAAAAATAATAATCTATACGAAACAATTTTTTTTATAGAAAAATTTAATATTTACGAAAGTTACAAGCAATATAAAAAAAAATTTTGTACGCATTTGTGTGCCCTAGCAGACAACAAAGTACATTTTTGTGTGCCCCGTATTAATGTGGATGTACACGTTTGTGTGCCCCACATTAGTGTGTCTTGATAATATTATCATTGCCAACAAAATTATTTTGTTAACTGTAGTGCATTTATAATTAATTTCTAATCCTTGTTTACATTGAATGTTAATTAATTCCAATACGGTAAAAACTGCTGAAGGTCGTCAATGCGATATGAAACAACGTTTGTGCGCAGACAACCTAACCTAACTGTTCTGTTCAAGCGCCGATACGAGCATGCTTGTATTGTATTTGTGCACACACAAATCTGGACAAGTCGTTTTTCACTGCCCTATTAGTAGACACCATTAGTTAAATATTAAAATCAATTGAAAACCTTTATATTAAGGTTTATTATATAACATAATATTATTTTATGATATAATCAATTGTATCCCACATTAAAATCCTTCCGAAACATTATTTAATGTTACTTTTAAAAATGTCATTTCTTAACAAGTTTGGACAAGGAAACACCGTGACACACCGCAAACCGTGAAAGATATTTTTGAAAGTTCTTTTTTAATGTTATAGTAAATGAAAACAAATTAAGTAATTAATTCTATTTAAACTTAATTAACTTTATGAAAAAAAATATTTTAGTGTTACGTTTTTACTCGTTCACTTCTAGGATACGTTTTAATAATAGGGCACACAAATGTGGACAGGCACACTAATACGGACCACTACCCTATACGTACGTGTGTCCGATTTTTTTTGCAGGTTGCGAGGATTTTCGGGGTGTAGTAGCTGAGGGTCACTCGCGGTCATGTTTGGCTTTGGTGTATGACGTAGAGGGAACGAGATTCGTTTGATTCTGCAGTTCTCACGATTTTTCTGAACATTTTAGGATTATTTGTAAATAAATACAAGTTTGCGGTGAAATTGTAGTTATAGTCGTACATTTTTATGTGTGATGAATGAAAGTTAATTTAAATGACCGTTTCCCTGGTAGAAATGTTAACCAGAAGCTAGCTATTTTTCAGTTAACTGTATGTCTAAAAACGAACATTGCTTGCATTTCATAATTACGTACCAATCCAAAATAAATTATGGCATTTACACTTCATAAAATATATTTTAAGTAATAGTAGAACTTTTAGATGAATTATATTTTTTTTTGCATTATGATTTTTGCTAAAAATGCTTCTGTTTAATTAACACGTTAGCTATAAAATATCCTTAATTTTCTACCAGGATTGTTACCTAGTTATACGATTGACGTCTATTTTTACAGATTAAATAACAAGATTTGTTTCATCGATCTTCGTAAACGTCTTTAAACATCAAAAGAGAATTGAGATTGAACTTGGTTGATTGTTTTAAATATTGAATGCAAAAGTAATTTGACTAAATTAAAGTATAGAATATTTACAAAAACTTCTCGTCGATTTTCAAATTAAATGACATACTTAAATATTTCTGCCTTTTGTCGGTATAGAATCTAAATACACATACGTTCCTGTCTTTGAACTTCACCCATCTATTGAATCCAAAATTTATGCCCTTTATTTTCGTTTTAAATTTTGTGGCTGTCGTGCTCCCTTACCTTTCCTCAATTCCAGTATACAAACTTAATTAAATTTTGGCTTTGACAAGAATTTGTAAGTCGACGGAATGCCGCTGGAATTATTCATAACTAAAACGCAATGTAATGAAGTCTCGGCGTACGTGAGTCAAAGTTGATCTTCGGTTGTGATTGTGTCTCCGAATACTTTGCTGAATTTGTCGACGTTCTTTTATGCTGATTTATTGTCGATGGTTACTCCGTCCAACTTTTAAGAAAATTTATTGTTGCATTTAGGGAAAAATTACGCAGTAAGTTTTGTAACGAAAGGAATTATATTTTTATTTGCGGTACATTGATTCCATTAAGTAATGAATAATTAAAAAGAACATTTTTTACAAAAAACAAAATATAATAGATTAATAATTAAAATTAAGATATACTTCATATAATTTTTACTTATAAATAAATTAATAGCACATATAGGAAAAGGAAAATAAAATCATGTGCTATAAGCCAGTAAGCTCGTAATCGCGGGAAACTTAATAATTTACAACAGGTTCTCTTTAAAAAATATCCAACACATAACTTAATCGCGACTGCGCTTCCAATCAGATTAAAGCAAATAACAATATTAATAACGCAAATTAAAATGCGCCCGTGAAAATCGATACACTAATTAGACTTTTCACTAGCTGGCATTAATAATAAACCTCGAGCTTGCTCGTGCGCTAATTCATAAAAACACTTAATCGCACTTCATAAATAAGAAGCCGCAGCAAAAGAGAGAGAGAGAGAAAGCTTAATACCGTCAAAGGCCACTTCGCGAGCAGAGAAAAATGTTCGTTCGACGTAATGAAGAAATCGAAAAAAGATCGAGCCGGAGAGTAAAAGTGATGACTGTGTAATATATACGAGCGCGCAGAGATGAGAAAAGCTCGTAGCACGGAAGGATAGATATACTCACACAGCAGTGAGTTTCGGGCAGGCCGATTAAATTTTGTATTCCACGAACGTGTGCGCAGGAAAGCGAGCGGAATGAGAAACAGCGCGGCGCGCTCGCCATTTGAAATGCAATAATGGAAAGTGATGCGCGCCAATGGTAAATAAAAAGTCGCCACGACCGATAGTATATATACTTACTTATAAAGTAACAAGTCTGTTGCTTTTGGAGCGACGAGGATTGTTATTAGGCTCGCGATGGTTTTTATATAACGCGGTGTGATTTAATAGTTAGAGAGAACAGAGGTTGCGTATTCGGACAGAGTATTTTGGAGTAATAAATTTCAGGGGTGTTTTTTTTGTGTATTCGAGTGGTGTAGAGTATTATACGTTGTGGAATGAAGTTATGTAGGAGATTTATGATTATTAGCGCGCACGTTGCTCTCGTAATTAAAATTCAACGGATACTCGAATTTATTTTTGTCAGCCGAGGCGATCTGTTTTGCGATAAGGAAAATCGATTGTAAAATTAGCTAGATTTTTATTCTTCAAAAATGTTGATTGGGTTTTGCGTTTTTACGAGGATTAATGATTTAATAAACAGATTGAGAGATTGCAATTTTTAACGCTAGGGTTGTACAAAGAACAGGTAACTTGATATAGGTGGAAATATCAATATAACTTATATAATATTCGTTTTAAGAGCTGTTTTGATTAAATCTGAACAAAATTTTATGTACATCATATGAGACGACTAATGCGTTGTTATAAAAATAAGTAATATTGTCTAATTAATTCACAAGCCAGAGAAAATAACAAAAGATATTTTAGATAAAAACTTTTGAATTTAGACTTCTTGACTTATTGTTTATTAACGAACCTTATAATAGAAATTCAATACTTATAACAATTATATTCAGTGAAAGTTGTTTGCACTACTGATATACACACTCCTTGAAATTCTTTTTCTTAGAAATCATTTGAAGAAATTATAGCGCTTATCCTGTCGTGCAAACAATGCATAATTGAATCAAATGTCTGTTTATAAAGAAGCTATAAATATACTTCTTTATTGATACAATTACAAGTATTTTACACGTCGTGTGAACGTGTCTCGCCGCTCCTGTGCGGCGCTAACCGCAAGTGCGTGGCCGTGGACGCGGCAACTTTCAAAATTTAATCTCGAAAACTATCTGAAAACTATACTCGGCAATTTTTTTTTTTTTTTTTGCAAGCGGTAAGGATTCTAATAAATCAAGAAAATTTATTGAGCATTGAACCTGATGTTTGGGGTTTAAATTGAATGGCGTTTAAAATTTATGGAAGAAGAATGTCGAAATCACAATATAAATTGTACTCTAGTCCTTTTCAACATACAGCGCATTATCCTCTGATTTTTTCACTGGATGATTGATTGAGTGCAGATTGAACGTAAAAAATATTGTTAAATTTTACAAAATACGTTTTGTCAATTTAGAAATTATAGAAGCCTGTAATTTGAGTAATTTACTGGAAAGATAAACATTTTATATCGTATTATTAACTTGATTATCAACAACGTTAAGGTCAAAAGTCAAAACTATAGTTTTCTCTTAGAAGCTAATCACGTATTACCAAAAGCATAGACCGCATATTAACTTCCATATTTATCAAAATCTAGAGTTTGATGATTTGCACCGTTGTACAAAGCTTTCCCTTTGAAAAGCTAGACAAGCTTTCTCTTCTGGAAAGTATATGCGCACAAGAACTGGTAATCAAATTCAGACTCTTGATATTGATAAATGCAGTATAGGAACACACACCCACATAGCATCATTGAAACTGTAGAAAGAACAGTTTCCGGTAATTTCGGCATTTCGATAATCAAATTTCCTTGAGCATAATACATTATTGAATTGAATAATAGTGAGAATTTTATTAGAAATAAAACTTTATTATAAGTGTTATATTTTTGGAACTACAATGCTTCGTAAAGTTTTATGTAAGTTTTGCAATTTTTGATTTGATACTTTTCTAAACACTCTCACAAATTCCAATTTTAATTTTCTCATATAAACGATTTGCGATAAAATTATTATCTTTTGTGTTTACTCTATATTTTTTTGGAAAAAAGTACAATGAAATATATAAAAAAAGTTCTATATGATAAAATATTCAATTCTTAAAAATGATTAGTTCGGAATGTAGATCGATTTATTTTCTTTTTTAAAGATCTATCGCTGTAAAAGTTGCACATACTAAAAAATTCAAAACAAAGAAAAATTAATCTCTGAAATCTAAATATTGCAGTGAAAAATCCTTGCCGAGAAATATGCGACATTCAATCGACCTGCCATGCACGCAGAGGGAAAGGCTTATGCGCTCTCGGTAAAAACTAATAAGACAGAGTATAGCGTATCCGAGTGAATTAGCAGCATAGAAATAGAGAAAATAGAAGAATGAACATACAGTGCTGCAACGCCGATGTCATAGGTTGAACGCGAGCCGGTCGTTTTCAAGGATAAGTCACGCTCGATGTTATCAGCTCTCAGCTGCGCGCTCGCGATCGCAATATCCAGCTGATTCATGCCGCGCACCGCCGCCGGCGCTGAATGGAGTGAATGGGTCTTGTTTTATTGCCAGGATTAAACAAATAAGGGCGCAATGCCCGCGTGCGTATATATACAAGAATCGACATTTGCATCACTCGCCAACGCATACCGCGAGCAGATTAATTGTAAACTGTTTTATTATTCCAGGGAGATTGAATGCCACGGCTTTGTGCGCTAGTAAAACATGCGTATGGACTTTTTCCGTGGAAATTCGAGAGCGTAATTAGCATATTGCAGACCGGGTTTTTCGCTGTTCGTTATTGTTCCGTGATGATTGGCTGTCGCGGCGAAGAATTAACGAGCGATCGATGTTCCAGGAAAGTGCGGCCTTTCAATACCTAGTACGAACGGTATATTATTTTTATAGAGGGAAAATGGGTGGGGGTAAAAAAGTTTGAGCGAAATGAGTTCCAATGTTTAATTCAATAATGGCAGATTAAATATCGCTTTCGAGTAATTATATTCTAAGACGGGAAATAATATAATCTTTGATGTTATGCTTAATAAAAAAATCTGTAAAGGTTTGTGCGAAAATGCAAAAATTTTCTCCAGGATTGAATCAGCATTTTCCGTCTTTGTGCGCAAGGAAATATGACGCCCCGAAGGAATAAAAGCACCACGTCCTCATATATCCCTGCTCCAATTCCTCGATTTTGCAAATTTTTCAATTTCTTTTATTTTTCCGCATAAGCTACTCTGCGTCCGTTATAATCTTCGTGAGGCATTATTAAAAAAAATTAGTTATGCGAATATGATAAATTATGATGCGGGTAGAATAATATTTTCATTGATTCTACAAAAACAAGAACGAAAACGTAAGCGAGTTTAAGAAATCTGGAACATGCGATGCAAATATTACCTCCGATTTGAAACTACGTAAAATGCGATATGCCTGCGCGCATGATTTTCTTTTTTCTACTTATATTTATTACGGAACTTATGCGAGTAATTGCATTTACATCTTTATGATCCTATATGTTTATTTATATTCTTTATATTTATAAAAAGCGTAACCTACATTAGAGATCATACCAAATGCCAATCAAAAGTGTTACGTCACAGTTATTTTAAAATTTTATATAAAAAAAAAATTATTATACAAAATTTTAAAAGTATCACAACCCAAAAAGTTTTATCATCAAACTTTTACCACACACCAATAATTTATTCGCTCCCATCTTACAAACAACTCTCTCTCTTAAAAATTCCTACATCACCCCGCTACGAAACGTACGCAGTACCAACCTCAGCACGTCTCATCTTCAACAACAACCGCTTATCTGCCCCACCGCATCAGCACCTCCACTAAAAAAAATGAACAAAAAAAGAAAGGAAAGAGACAGAAGAGAAACATCGCAGCCGGAGCTCGCCGCGGAAAAAACGCCGCGCGCTATATACAGCATGCGACCTACGCCGCTGCGCGACATCTTACTTGCACTCTGCGCTTGATCCCGTTGGCCCCCTCGTGAAAAACGACGACAGCGGCGCATGCCGCTTAATTGCCGAGTTTCCGAGAACTGCACCTTATCTCCCGCTCCTTTTCGCCCTGGGATTTTCATTATGTGTCTCCGCGAGCGAGCGAGCGCACGCGAAGCTTTGCGTGGGCGGTCCGAGAATGTGCCGCTAGACTGGGTATAAGAGAGCACGTTCGCAGCTGTGGGGATTTTTCGCTTCGCGATATATATATGCGCGCGCGCGCACGTGTGTATCGCGATAACACTTGCGATTATCGGGAGAGTATTAGTAGTTCTAGGTTGGCGGTTCTTGAAAATGAGGAAAACGGGGGTTTACAGTAATTGGTAACTGTTTCTTAAGGATTTGGAGGGATTAAGGATATTGAGGGATATATGCTGCTTCTGTCAATGGGAACTGTTGAATGGGTTCCTTGTTACTGGAAAGAGATTTTAATGGAATAAAAGCAGTAGAAACAAATAATAAACGTTAGGATCTTCATAGTGATGTATCGGGCAGCTTTCGCGAAATTGCTAGTTTTTCAGAGAAAAATGCCAGACCAGATTTATCACACTTTTCGCGGTTCTATATAAACAAATCTGCTTTCCGCTTACATAACTTATGTTTACGTATAGCATCTGACATGTGCAACGGATGGGGCTGAGATTTATCAGAGTACAGTCGGACAGCTCAAATCTCGCGGAGGGTTAATCCATTTTCATTTTTAGCCAACTTTAAAAATATTGTTAGAGAATATAAATTAGACTCTGTTGAAAAGAAAAACTAAAAATATTTATTTTATTTTTAGAATTAAAAGTTATAGTTTTAAAAGTGGACTAGATGAAATGGTTTCTTAACTTTATGATGTTCAAAATAAGTAGCATAGATACGCATGCTGTGTGCTTGAATTTAATCATTGAAAAAAAATCAAACTTATGCACAAGTCAAAAGAAATTGCAATGGATTGTCAAACAGAAATATCTTCGTTTAGAAATACAGTTTGTAATACTAATTACTACATACATTTCATAGAGAAAAAGTTCGTATATTATCGATGGAAGAAAAAAATTTAGTTATATAACTATTTTTTGAAAAATAAAAATTCTATGTTTATAGAAGTTTTCTTTATTATTTTCATTTTATGCACTAACGCAAAAACATGAAGAGTTTATTTACTTTTCTGTCTTCAACTTTCTCTGGTGCAAGTCCAAAAGGATCGAAACTCGTTAACGCATACAAGAGAAATCAAGAATATTATTATAGCATAAGTAACGCCTGCAGCAAAGAGTGACACGCAATAAATTATGTGTACCAAAAAGAGTTAATCATAAGGTTATCAACTACGCACAATCATTCATTTTGCGCATAACACATAAGGGTACGTGTTTGCCAAGAGACAGACACCTATGAGTTTAAATTTACGCTACTAGAAATAAAAAAATAAATATTCTATTAAGAATATCAAGTAATAAACGTAATAAATGTTGTTTATACGATAAAATTATTCTATTTATACAATAAATACCTATTAAATTTAAATAAACTTAAGGATTTAAACTGATCCGGAAAATTCTTGTCATATCGTTAAGACCATGCCGGCTTATTTAATGCTAAAAGTTAATACTTATAAACCTATTTTTTTTTTATACAGTTACAGAGAACATTGAGAAAACAGGTTTCAAGTATACACGTGACACATATATTTTACGAAATAATTTTACTTAAAACATAGATTTAGTCGAATTAAATGCATAATACGGCATTAATATTCAGTCCAAGATATTCCTGCCATCCGTTAATCCAACGACCTTTTATTCACATTTTAATGGTGTTGCAATTAATATATACATTCCAGCTACATATGAAACCGAATAATTGGGTCACGCGTGAATTTCAAAGCGACCATTTTCAAATCGCAACTGCCTTTGATGAAGAATATCATATAAACTGTTTGCCAAAAGCATAATTAAAGTAAATATAATTCCATTCAAGATATACATTACGAACTATCAATAAAATTACTGTATCTCTCATACTACCTCTCGCTATAATATACAAAACTCCAATCAACCCAGTACTCAGGCAAACTTTGACACGCATACCCTCCACGATCTTCCGCCATCTAAAATGTATCACACGGCAGCCCCGCTCGCCTGCAGAGTGCAAAGTTGAAAGACCCCATTCCAAAAATGAAAGCCCGATCTATATACCCGCCTCGCTGCGGCTGCGCGTCACTCTCCACCGAAAACAAGACCTCGAAAAAGAGAGTCGGCCGCGCTTATTATACAAATCCTCAGCGGCGCGCGCGCGGTCGTCGCCCGGAGGCGCACCAGCAGCACCTCGTCGTCGCCGCAATTGGCCCGATTCTCCGCGCTTTTCTGAGAAAAAGCCGCTCGCGCGTCTTCTGTACATAAGCATCGCGCGCGACTTTCACTCGCCGCGGGATTATCATCGCGTGCCCCCGCGGCAGGCAGCAACTCTAGATTTATATACATGAGCCCAGACTTCTAGGATTCTGCGCTCTCCATCTTGTGTGCGTAAATGTATAATAATGTGTGTATACGTGCCCTGCGGTGGGTAGGTCTATTGTGCGCGGACGCGGTTCAGGGAAGACTGGCAGCGCTTTGAATCGCGCGATCACGATTTTTTATGCTGTTTGCTCGCGTAAATGGCGAATTCGTATAATGGGGAACAATCGACGGGGGTTTCGCGGTTTGTCGGACAATCGTGAAAGTTTCATGGGAGGTTTGATTTATGGGGTTATTCATGGTGTGTAGTTTTTGAGTTGTTGTTTGCCTTTTTTTAGGATGTATACCGCGCTGTACAATGGTAATGAGAGTATACTCGAGTAATAATACCGCGTATATTGAAAACTTTTAATTTAGAAGTTTTTAATAAAAACTAGCTACTTTTGTAATACATTTTTTCACAGCTTTCTGTATAAAAGTAATAACTATTGAACAAATTAATTAGCAAAAACTTTTATTGTTATTATAGAGATAAAACTGCATGATTAATTCTGAAGTTGGTACGACAACGTTTTAATTGATTGTACTAAATGGATGTTGTATATATCACTTCATTTCGCTTATACATACTAATTTCAATTAAATTATACGATACCTATTTATCTTCTCGATGCATAATTGACAAGGTTTATTTTGTTAAATGTGTCCGCAGATTCACAACCCAGGTAATTATGATTAATAACACGCAGACTTTCTAATTTAATAAAAAATTGGCCAAGTCTCTTCACAAATTTCTCCTCTCTACTGACATTTTAAACGCGCATTCGAACCATATCTAGCTAAATACTACACTTTCCATCGACAACTGAACATTTAAATCATTTAACGCATTCGAAACTCACACGCATGCATGTATGCACCTCACCCTGAATATCATTTAGCGCGCGGGCATGCACGAGCGAAAGTTATTAAAGCGCTTTTTGTCGTCGCCACCTTTTAAGGACTCGCGCGCGCCGCTAATAGCTCATCAGCACGAAGATTTTCTCCCGACGATCTTCCTGCGCGAAGATTAATGCACTTTCTGCAGCCTATATCGAAGTCTCGAGTTCTCACACCTTTCGCGGTCACGAGATGGCGGCGTCAGGATGGAAATTTCGCATTGGCGCCTAAGTCTCTATAAGGGAGAGGAAAACGAACAATATTACAGTGATTGAAACCTGCGGAAAATAAAGATCTGCGCGATGGACACGTGCTATATTTACGGCCAGTTGAAAGGTTTGATTAATTTGAGCGGAAAATTGATATTTCGTGCGCCTGCAGGCCTATAATTTTCTGTCAATTATTCTCTAGTCTATAGCATTTTCATTCGTTATTTATTACGGGGCTGCTTTGATTGTTGAAGGGAGTTAATTGGCTAATGAAAAGTGACACCGATTGTTTACCGTTATACTATTAAAAATGATGACTCTTCCAATAAAACTGTTTCAGGTCGTTTCTTATAAATATTCTCGTACTTTATAGAATACACATTTTTACTCAAAGAAATCGCAAGTGATATATAGTAGTTTATTTGTGCCATTTCTTCTCATGGTTACCTGCATTGAAATATCCTTTGACTATTTCGATTTAATGCTACTTTTCCTTGGCATTTTATCCATTACCTACATCCTAAAATCATAAATCAAGTTCGTCATTAAATATATACCTTTCTCTCTCACACTCTGAAAGTGCAAACTTTTCTTGCATCCGTTCTTTCGCAACCTCCATACTTTGTTTCCATGAGATATAATATATTCCACGAGATACAATTAGATCAACGATACAAAAAGGATGTTCTCCTGCAAGGCTGTCAAAAGAAGTCGAGGCTTTTCTTGTTGGCTCGCGGCTCACGACGTGCAGATCTATTGCCGGCGTGATGTAAGAACTGTATAAGTGCGAAAGTGACTTTTTGTGTGATTCATTGAACTCGATGAAAAGCGAACGCAAGTGCTGTTCAATGTACTGACTTGATGCGAGCATACAACAGAAGACCGACTGGTCGTTGTTTATGCAATTAGCTTCTATTGTCACTACGTACTGAATGATAATTTCGCCTAATCGTTCTGATCACAATACTGCGGATGCTATTATCATATTCTCGGTTTGAATGTATGCAACTTTTAGTGCACATGCACTCCTACCAGCAATATTTTTGCATGTTCAAATGGTTTTATGGTTGAAAAGAGCTGTAATTTCTCTGAAATGGCAAGGAAATAGTTTGGTAATACAAAAAGAACCGTTATAAGTACGAAAAAGATTGGCAATTTTTCAAAGTACTCTAAGAGTGCAAAGTACTGTTCTAAAAAAAAAAGATTCCCAAAAATATAAAACTTGATCATCACTCCAAAACTCAGTATAATTATTTTTGTTTTTATCACTATAGTGCTCTGGTGGTACTGACTTCATTATTTGCCTAATAAATAGCTAGTTTTAGAGGGGTATAGCCAAAAACTAGCCACTTTTCTTGTCTATTTCTATATATCGATGAAACGATTTTTCCAACATTATTCGACCATTTAATATATTGAAAATAGAAAGACTTTTTTTAAAGATTTACACAAGCTTATTCTTAACTATTTCAAAGGTATTAAAATTGGAGAGAAAAATAAACTGTTGATCAGTTTTTTTAATTAGAAAATGGCTAGTAGAAGGCTTGTTCTTATGACGAGGAGTGTGAGAGACAGAATCTAATAGAAAAATATGGGTTTCAGTTAATATCTACGAGAGGAGTGCTGTAAATGATTTTTTAGTCTGTCTTTATTGTTTACATTTTTGTAAGCTATCTATTACAGTTGAATGCTCTTAAATGTAACGTGAAGTCTATGAGTAAATTTAAATTCAATATTTTGAGGTTATGCCATTCTATTTCCAATCTATTAAATGGGCGAATAAGAGGGGAAAAAGCGCTTCAACATGGCCATTAAGGGGATGTGAGTACCGACGTTATTTTTCAAACGAGTACATCTCACGAAAATACCAATAGAATTATCCAAAAAAAATTGTGAGTATAGTATTTACACATACGGAGCGCTTGACAAACGTGTTTTTCCAAAAAAAAATGATGAGAATTTATTTAATTAAATAAAAATCGTACTGTCGGTAAGTAGGAATCTGCATTTGACCTAGTTTTCAAATGAGCATAGCTAACGAAAATGCTAATAAAATCACTCAAAAAAAATCCTGAATATAGTGTTTACGTGTACGGAGCGCTTGACAACCGTCTTTTTCGAAATAAACGTTTGAATGTTGATTTAAAAAATATTGAAATTAGGGTTTCACATCATCTTAACTAGCCATTTATTCTAGCTATTTATTGACTTTCGGACCACTTCGTAATAGATAAATTTCTACTAGGGTTTTATTGGTTCCTATAGTATATACAAATATTGCACTGACACAAGTATACTCATATCTTCTCCCGTACAAAATAATCACTTTTATTCTCACGATCGAAGCTCTTATCTCCACAGCTCTTCGCGCTGGTACACCCACTTTCTACTTGAACGATCTCGCATCCGAATCACCGGAATCACACACACACGCCCACCTCGAAAACCAACTCCGATACCTGTACACTGGCGGTGTGCAGTGCACGCTCGCAATTTCACGATAATTACACGCCGACACTTGACGCCGCCGTTAATCTCCATCGCCATAGGTACACATACACACCTATACCAACCCGCGCGTAATCATACGGCTCTAGTCAAGGCTTGTGCGCTCGCGCGAGAACTCGAGCGAGTCCTCGCACGACCCCTTTCTCTTTCAATATCAATGGCACGCCGTTTGATATGAATTCGATACGACCGCCGGTGAAAGTCCACACGGCGAACGTGTGCATATGTATATATGCGAGCTATTCGAGTGGCTAAGAGAGAGAGAGAGAGAGAGAGAGAGAGAAAGAGGGAGATACGCGAGTGGATGTGCATGGACGGAGTGCCGTAAGTGCGCCTATGTGTATGCAGGTGCTAATGGCAAAGGAGTGCGGCGTGGGCGTGGAATCGTCTGCGCTGGGTACGACGATTTGGAGGTTTCTAATGCTCAAGTTCGAGAGTGTTCCTGACGGTTATTGCTATGAAAAGTTTGTAATTTTCAAAGGAGGAGAGAGGCTTTAGAGCTGGTCGTAAGCGTGTCATTGAATTTTATTCTGAAAATTTTCATAGTGGTTAAGTGGATAGTACATGGAGAAAATGTCGAGTAATAAAATAAAAGTGTTAATAAAATAAAGTCGTGTGAAAAATTACCATTTTCGTTCTTGTTTTTATAATGTAGTTGATGTCGATCAACTTTATTTTTAAAATTAAAATATCACGTTCTTCTTAATTGAGCTCAATTTTTCACATGATAATGACATAATAATCGTCCCATTAAGTATGTAAAATGCGTTTTGAAACAGCTTTGAAAGGCGTTAAAACCACGATTACGAATGTATATATTTTAGAAAATTTCTAGGCGATTGAAATATT
This sequence comes from Torymus aiolomorphi, assembly GCA_036365515.1. Classification (NCBI taxonomy): domain Eukaryota; kingdom Metazoa; phylum Arthropoda; class Insecta; order Hymenoptera; family Torymidae; genus Torymus; species Torymus aiolomorphi. The sequence continues at coordinate 58,325,772 of CM070874.1, read as the reverse complement.
TGAATTTTAAAATCCAATTAGAGTTGTGAAATAAGAAATACAGTTGAATTCAGATATTAAGGATATTATAATGATTATATTATGATAATTACACAACTTACAACTTGCTCATGCAACGGTAATATTACCTTAATACGTATGATTTTATCTGGTCAGACCTAAATTTTCATACATTTAAGTTTAATGGATAATACGTGTATTCTATATTTTAAGCGTACAAGGTATTAGTTACCTAGCTCTTAATATGCGATAAAATACTCAATAAATCATCATTTTTTAGATATACAATTATTATTAAATCTAGGTCAAATAATAAATATTTTTTTTAATTCCGTATTTCTTAGAAACTGTAATTAAAATTAAAAATACTTAAGAAATAATATTTTTATAACACAGATTATGAAAAGATTTAATTTTTTTCTGAGGACCGCTACCAATAAAAATTAAACTATTTTCATGGCACTTTTTATCGAAATTTAAAAAAATTTACTTATAATACGTCATAATATAAATAAAAATATGAACGAGCAAAAGATACTAATTCAACGAATGCATAAAACAATATTGGGGACGAAATGGTTTTATTAATGATTCTAATGCTTAAGACGGTTCTGCTATTCAAGATAATGTTTTTGAGTGGTAAATTAAATTAAAACACCAGGCTGGTTTATCTTCGTTTGTTTCAGGTGCTTTATTATGCCCTTTATTAAGACAAAAGTCAAACGGTTAATTTCAGATCGGTGACTGTGCGGTATTTTAGGCCAATTCACCAAACTATAATTAATGATTTGACTTTTGTCTTGAAACACAATCAAGAAACTAGCCTGGGGTTTTAACTTACCATCCAAAAAACATAATCTTCGACAACAGGACCGTTCTTAGCTACATACCGGTAGAATCATCCAACAATAACCTTATTATTAATAATATTAAAGCTAATCAGAAGTGAATATAATTAATGTGAGAAAAAATCACCGCTATCTCATACCCACAAAGTAAAAAAAAAAAACTCCATCGCCATCCATTTCCCAATCCCACCACTTCCAAACCACCTCATCACCAAATCGAAACGCGTCGCCTCCCCAAATCTTCCTCTCGTGTCGCCACCTACAACAATTCCCAAACCCTCCCGAGCGTGTGCTCTTTTCGTTCCACATACACGCGCGCGTGCGTAAAATGTCACGGGGAATCGCGGGCTTTCGCGCTGCCTAGAAAGGCAAGGTGAAGGTAAAGCCCCCCAGGCGAAGCGCACGAGCACGCGCATAGCAGGTTGAGAGCTTCCCGCGCGCGACGATGGAAGTGTCGTGCGCTTGTACGAGAGAGAGCTGCAAAACAATATTATTGCAGCGACGAGTGAATAATGCTCGCGTGATGTTTACTTGCACTGTCTGCGGCGCGTTTAATGTCTTTTTACGTAAGTGATTAATTGCCGGGCTGAGGCGGAGAAAGGTGTTTATTTTGAGATTTGGTGGTCGCTCGCGTTTTTTTAGTGAAAATTTTCGTTAATGACGTCTGGGTTGTCGAATAAAATGGAAATTTTTCTTGGTCATGAGTTTGTTTTATTACCGTGTATTGTGAGGTGGGCACGTAATGGCAATCATTGTTTTTGATATCGGTTTAATTTTAACGTCAAGGAAACATTTATATCTTATCCTCTCTTTAAAAAATGATGGCCGGATGTTGTGAAGCACTTAAAGATTGATTTTGATTGGTATGTAAGGAATATAGGAACGAATTCGCTACATGAATTTTTGAAACTCCGTGCGAGAAGTTCGATTTCTCGCACGCTGCGTTAAACGATGCGTGCAAAAATCTCACTTCTCGCGCGTCGTGTCAAAAAATACGGTTCGACACTTGTGTGAGAAGTTGATTTTCTCCTCGTGTGACCTTTTCACCCTCGCTTCGCTCGGATGCAAACAGTCACACGAGGGGAAAATCAAATCCTCGCACTAGTACACGGATAGAATTTTTCCGGAAAAATTACCGTGAAATTCGTGTCAATCGACGTACAACCGATTTTTCTGGAAATTATTACGCGTATTTTCTATAATTATTACTGCACTCTTAGAAAAATTTAATATTCGTACGTTAAATTTTACCGGACACTCGGTAAATTTTGTGTTTAGTAAATTTTCCATCGAAAGTATTATAAAAGTTATAGGGATTTATGGAATTTTTTGCCGGACTGTCACGGTAATTTTTACTGCCCTTTTGTACAAATTTTACCCTGACATGAAGGGAATATCGAAACTCACACGTCGGTGGCGCTGCTCGCGCCGCTGGCGACTGGCACGTGTTACATACATAACCTATAAATATTTAGATCATTGAATTTAAAATAGATTCATTATTATATGTTTTTTGACAAATACAAACTAAAATATTGTTTAAAACTAAAATTATAAATAATATTGGGAGACAATTGAATTAAAAAGCATAAAACAATGCAATTAAATAGTTTAGTACTAATTTCTTGAAAACCGAAATTTTTACCGTGACATCACGGCAACTTTTCTTGTGTGCATCATAAAAAGTTCCGGAACGTTCGAGCATTCCGCAGTTACAATGCTCACGGTAATTTTTACCGCGAATTTCACGATAGTTTTTACAGGAAAATTCTATCCGTGTATCGAAATGTACTATTTTACTCTTATCTACTTAAAACTATAATTAAAATTAAATAATTAAATCAAATTAGAATAAAAAGGTTAATTTTGTCATGCTTTGAAAAATTATCTGATTATCCTATCATTTAAACCAGTTAAAATGAAATTATAATGAAAACTTATATATTCATAACCCCAAAAACAAAATAGAACGCGCGCAGCGCGATTTTGCTCGTCATATATATATTTCATAAAAACAGAGATCTATAACAGTAGGTATCCTTAGTATCGTCTCCTCCTCGATCATTCCTGTAACCCGCATTTTCCACACTTTTCACGACCATATCATCACTTTGTACAACTTTTATTCGCAAAAAACTTTCCTCAATGGTCTTTTCGATTCAACAAATACTCCCGCCACTCGATATTACGAAACTTCGCAAAAGTCCTGCAAGTCATTGACTTTTATGAGCTTACTGGCGGAGATAGCAATGCGCGCGATGCGTCTCGCGGCATACAAGAAAACGGCTCCCAGAACTTGATCAAAATACATGACCCGGAAAGCGCGCGCGCGCATCTTCTCCTTGTACGTAAACAAACTTTCATTATACATTTCTCATGCATGTACAGTTAAATTCATTACGGGACAAGGTTCTACACAAGTATTTGAGCCTTTTATAAAGCAAACGATGTAAAATTTTAAAGTTTGTGTGGGTTCACGCAGAAATGTAACTTAATTGTACGTTAATCGTTATCCTCATTTTATAAAGTGATTATTTTTTTGCACAAAATAATATTTAATAAGTAATATTCATCCATTTACGATTTAATCCTTAATTCTTCAGGACTTATAGGTCTAAACTGACGTTTAAAAATCGGCATATATATTACAGAATCCAATTCGAATATTACTTCCTCCACAACTTGTCCCTCCACAAACCGTCACCAATCAGCCGCCACCTGCGCCAAAAATCACTTACGTAAACGCGTCTACCGTACTTATCCCCATCACGGATCTCACCGCAAAAACATGCCGCATTTACTTCCATCGAAATACTCGTTCTTGCGCGTGCCCACGCTATTGAAAAAACGAAAGCTGCAGCGACGGAGAGCGCGTATGGTGCACATGCACGGATCCTTGCAGCAAAAGTGGAGCGCGAAATCTTGGTCAGAGTCGCCGTTGCCGCCGCGCGAGCTTCTTCCTCCTACCGTAATACATACATACACGCGCGTATATGGATGCAGGCATATACACACGCTGCGATCGGGATCGATCTTCGGGAATTATCAATTTCCAGGACGCCACTGCAACAGAGCAGCGTGCCGATGAATAATTCATGCGGTGCGATGTTGGTTCTTGAGATTGCAGTTTATATTCGCCATCGACAGTGTATGGGGAGACAGAGAGAGAGAGAGAGGAGCTTCCGATCGAGTATAGTATACGCAGACACGAGTATATAGCTATATATATATACACACACACACACACACACACACACACAGAGTTAGCTCGCTCGCTCGCCCTAAAATGTTAACGAGGCTGTGTTGTTGCGCGTGGGACGACGACGGCGGCGCGTGCTGCGTATATATGCGCGGGGGAGTTTCGCATGAAAATGCGAGTGTGCAAATGAGAGCTGATGCGGTCGAGCACTGCTGATTTTGTATCTTTAATGGCGAATTTGTTCCTGTTAGGGTGCATGGGTAATGCGCGTGGAAGAGGTTGCGGACAGCGTATACTTTGTTTTCGAAAATTTCATTATAGGTAATGTATAATTGTTGTAAAATTGGGTATCATGTTATAAAGAATTATATTATATGAATATAGCTTTTGATGAGTATTGTGTGATCTTTTACAGATAATACGATATTATGATGCAGCAATGAACAGTTTTTGCTTCCTCATAGAGGAAGCTTTGTGACGCTGAAAAAAAAGTTTTAAAGATAACGATGTTAGAAAGATCTTTTGAGAATCAAAATATACTATTTTTCAAAAATGTCCGTATGTATGCGTGCGTGCGTGCGTGCGTGCGTGTGTGTGTATAACGCTGCAACTTTTTCAATTTTTATTTAATCGTTTTCGAACAGCACTTAAAATGTTTCCTTTTTTTTCAAGATTTTTGGAAAATAATAATATTATGTAGTTTTTTGGATAAATTTTTTTTTATATCGATTTTTCACTTTTTGAAAAAATAATTTTCATTTTTTTTAATGATAACCTTGAGATATTTAAATTGGATGGGAAGCATTTCAAAGAGCATTAAAATACCTAATTTTCTAGAAAAAAAAAATTCTCTAGCTATCACGGTTCTTTTATTTTTAACAAGAACGTGTTTGGCATTTTAAAGCTTATAACTCCCAAACTAAACGGTCAATTTTTTTGAAAAAAAAATAATGATAATGCAGAATATAAATAGCTATAATCTGCACAAATTTGAATCCATTATGTCGATTACTTTTTAAGAAAAAAAAAATGAAAACCGAAACATAAACATTGAAAAATGAAAAAAATAAGTTTTGTATGTCGCTCGATAACTGGAGTATAATTGGCTTAATCGCTTTCAAATTTCTTGTAGAGGTAGATTTTGGATGGCTCTCGGTCGAGTTCTTTGGGTAAAATGTTTGGTCCATAAATTTCAGAGATATTTGAGGTTTAAAATTTTTGAAGTTTTCTTTCAAATCGTAATTTCTCGAAAACGGCTCCAGGTATCAGCTCCAAATTTATAAACAATTTTGTATGTGATATAGATAATATGTGCGCGAATTTTCATCAAGATTACTTTTTGAAATATTTGATATTGAAAATTTTCGTATTTTACAAAGTTTCTTTCTTTGTCGCCTGATAACTAGAGAAAAAAAATCGGTTTAATCATGTTGAAATTTTGTGGAAATGTAGAGTTTATATATTTATTGTATAAGTCCTTTAGGTAAAAAAAAAAATGTCACATAATTTTTAAAGATATTTAAGGTTAAAATTTTTTTCTTACTCGCCCACCCGAAAGTACGTACTTCCGGCCCGCATCTCCGGGCCGAAAGAGAAACTTTCGCATCCTATTTTAGACCAACCGCGCGCTCTGATTGGCTGCCGAAATTTCCTGACCCGCGGCGCTTGAGCGCCTGCGCGCATGTCCGACGAAAGATGTTTGTGCGGTGTGAAGGTTAGACACGTACGAAATAAACAGAGGAAAGTGCACGGGTGATGAGAAAAAAGAATTAAATGAAACAAAAAGTGGTGTTGTTTGATCGTGGTCATCGTTTTTTCCTCTTGTTTCCTACACGTACTTTCGAGTCGTGTAGAAACAATTAAGTAAACGTACGGACGGGAGCGTCCGAGGAAAATATGTTTGTGTGGTGTGAAGGTTAGACACGTACGAAATAGACAGAGGAAAGTACACGTGTGACGAGAAAAAAGAGTTAGTTGAAATAAAAAGTGGTGTTGTCTTTTTTTAATGAATGAGTTTCTGATGCCCGCCCCGACCAGCAAAACCTCGGCTTCGCCTCGGTCTTGCAAATGTCGGGCGGGCATCAAACCATCTGTGTAACAGCGAAAGTAGCAGACGGCCAAAAAACCAGCTCTCCACGCCGGGTCGAAAGAAAAAACGGTCGGTAATATCGACCGAGCTACCCAAAGCGGCCGACAGAGGCAGTACTATCGAGCGGGCCGAAAGAAAAACTAACACTCAAACACAGCTAGCAGACGACAACGCAATTTTATCAATTATTTAACAATTACAGAACGTACTTTCGGCCGGGGAGTAAGAAAAATAGTATACAATACTTGGACCGGAAATTGGATGCCCTGGCCGTGCGTCATGACGCCCTCGGCTTCGCCTCGGGCGTCATACCACGCACGGCCCGGAAATCCAATTTCCGGCCCACGTATCGTAATGTACTATTTACGTTTTTTCCAAATCGTAATTTCTTAATGACAACTTCATGTATCAGTTTGAAATCTATAGACTATTTTGTATGCGATATAGGCCATACCTATGTAACATTTCATCGAGATTATATGGTTAGTTTTTGAGATATTTGATATTTAAAATTACGGTATTTCTGAAAATGACTTTCTTTGTTGCACAATAACTAGTAAAATTATTTTAATTTCTTTGAAATTTTGTAGAGATGTAGAGTTTGTATATTATTTATTATACGAGTTCTTATGGTAATAAAATAATCCTTAATATAAATTCAGCGATCAAGATTCATTCGGTTTTCAAGCGTTTTGCGAGGTATCTCAAAATCTTGAATCGATCTCGAAACTCGAAAGAAATAGAGAAAAAGCGAAGAGAGGGCGCGCATAGCGCGCAAAATGAACGCTAGTTAGTTTATAAATTTTAGAGGTATTTGAAATCAAAACTGTTTTAGCCCTCTTTTCAAATCGTAATTTTTCGGAAACGGTTTTATGTATATGTTACTAGAAAATGGAAATGACATGCGATACACGCGCGTGTTGTTTACTTGTTTTTGTTTTTCATTGAGGTTAATTTACAGCGAGCTCTGCAGAAACATGACATTTGTCAGATACGCTGGCCAATTATTTTGAGCTTGAACTAATTTTTTGAATAATCGCGATTTAAGAATTGAATAATAGTAAGAATTGCCCTCCCTCAATTTTGAGATAAAAATTTTGAAGTTGAAACGTTTATGGTTCATGTGAATTTACTTTTATATACTCATTTTGCCTTTAGAAATTTATGTAAATGTTTTTTCTGTCCTCCGGCCGGAAAGCGCCAACTTTACGGCCGCTGCGCGAAACGAAGTTGCCGCTTTCCGGCGCCGTCGGGCAGAAAAATAGTATACACACCTTGGCCGGTAAAAAAGAAAGCCTCAGATCACATGTTTGTCAACCTCGGCTTCGCCTCGGCCGACAATTACATGTGATCTGAGACATTTCTTATTTTACCGGCCTAGGTATGTAATATACTATTATTAGCTGCCACTGATATTTGTATTTACATAATATTGCTTCCATACAGAGGAAGCTTTGTAACGGTAAAAAAAATTTTCGAGATAAAAAATGTTCAAAAAGATGTTTTAAAGTGATATATGTCGATATTTGTTGATTTTGAGAATTTTTTTTTTCGTGGATGTGTGTGTGTGTGTGTGTGTGTGTGTGTGTGTGTGTGTGTGTGTGTGTGTGTGTGTGTGTGTGTGTGTGTGTGTGTGTGTGTGTGTGTGTGTGTGTGTGTGTGTGTGTGTGCGCGTGTGTGCGTGCGTGCGTGTGTGGGTGGGTGTATGTAAACTCTTTCTATCTCGGAAACGAATCGACCGATTTTCGTCGGACAAAGACTATTCTCTTCGTCTGACGAAAAAACTCGGTACCCTGATGGATTTGAGTTTTTATTAATTTTCTTTTTTTTGTAAACAAAAACGATTTTGAATTTTTATTTTTTTTTTATTTTTTTATATCTTACAGCTATTATTACATAATATAATGAACTTTTCTTGAAAGGTATTTAAATTACCTATATTTTCTTTTTTTAATATTTAAATTATCTTCACTCTGTCATTTGTTTTAAGGAAACCGTTTTTATATTTCATAAATTAATTTCTCAACAAATATTTTATTTATCGACTTAAAATTTTAACCACTTATTAAACTCATTGAAGACTATATTTGGTTAAAATTTTAAGAGATTATCTTCATTTTTTTTTAGAAAAAAATTATTTTAGAAAAAATATGCGTTTTCGCTGTCGCACGATAACAAGAGTAAAAATTATCCAATCGTTCTGAAATTTGGCACAGATATAGCTTTTATATATCCTCAGATCGAGTTCGTTGCCCAAAAAATCGGTCCATTACGACTAAAAATATTTAAGGTTAAAAATTTTTTTAAAAAATTTTCGAATCGTGTTTACTGAGAGAATACTTGATTTATCGACTTAAAATTTTAACCACTTAATAAACTCATTGAAAACTATATTTAGTTAAAATTTTAAGAGATTATCTTTATTTGTTTTAAAAAAAAAATTATTTTAGAATAAGTTTGCGTTTTTGTTGTCGCACGATGACGAGAGTAAAAATTATTCAATCGTCACGCGGTAAGAAGAAAAGCCAACTTAGAAGAGACAGACGAAGAAAAACCTTTTTCGCGCGAAATAAGCAGAAAATGTGCCCATTCCTTGGCTTTTTTCGCGCGAAAATGGATTTTCTTCGTCTGGCTATTCTAAGTTGGCTTTTCTTCGTACCGCGAGACGATATGTGCACGTCTATGTGTACGATCATACGTATGTATAAAAGAGTGCGAAAATATAAATGAGATTAAAATGTTAATCAATGAGATTTGCTTACATAAACTTAGCAGTTTTTTCAACAGCCGTCGAATTAGTCAGTTATACGGTTGTACGTAAGTGCGTGCAAGTATATGAAATGTCATATGTGTATATAAACAAAATGTATCCATGGTAACAATAATAACAGATAGGGGAGGGCGGGGCACGTGTGACACCCTAACTTTGATTAAAAATAACAACTAAACCGTGTATTATTTCAAAATGTACAAAAACGAAATAATTAGATCAGAAAAAAATAAAATAAAATAAACTATTAACTTTTTTTTCATTTTCTTTTAATTATTGATAAAATACAGAAAAGAAATTCTGAAAAAATGCTCTACGTGCCCCACCGGCGGGTGGATTGTGGCACCCGACGGGGCACGCATGGCACGGTCAAATTTAATATTTTACTATAGGTATTTTTCAATTCTTTTTTCCAGTAATTAATACTTTAATAATTATGCCATAATAAAATTTTCAAAAATCAAATAATTAATCAGTCTATTGAAAATTTAAAATTTTATTTTTATTAAGGAACATAACAATTTTTATTTTAAAATAAATTATTACATTTTAATAAATGATTTTATATTATAAATTCCTTCTTATAAAATATGATCACAACATAATACTTTTGTTTGATTAACAAATTCTCATTATTATTACAATAAGTTTAAATTTAAAGATTTCGCATCATTTTCATCTATGTAGCATATTTGAACTACCTGACCATTGAAAAAGGCAGTTTGAGTATCTACAATTGATTCTTCAGGTATTACTTCTCTAAAGTAATTTTGATTATTTACGGAAGCTGAATTATTATTAACAATGGATAAATCAAGCTGATTTGTGTTTAAGTCTTCAAGTGGCTTTTTTCTACTCTAAATATAACTTAATACGCAGTCGAAATAATCGTTATTTACTTATTAATGTAATAATTGAAACTAAAAACTACTTAAAACTAAATTATTGCACTGCGTAGTTGTTAACCCATCTTGCTCCGTTTTTGGTTTGTAGGTTACATCACTTCGCTCGGCGGCCGCCGCGGCGCACTGATACGCCCGAGTGTGCCACGCGTGCCCCGCCAGGGTGCCACGTCATGCCCCATTTTAATACCATTTTCATTTTTTAATTATATTATTTATAAAGATTTTCTGAAAATAACAAAAACAGGGCTTGAAAGATAAAAGTTGAAACTATCAAATAGGTTTGGTCTCATTTAGAAAAAAAATCATTTTCTCGTTACTCCAAGCGACTTAAAAATGAAGTCAACCTTGTTTCTAAGCACCGATTTTCAATCTTATTAAATTAAATGTTATTATTAAATTATCTATAATCTCAAAAGTATAGAGGAAAATTCTAAAAGCATATCTAATCAGGTTTACGTAAAAATTACATTTTTTGCATTCATTAATATTAAAAATATGAGGGTGCCAAACTTACCTACCTGACACGTCATGCCCCGCCTTCCCCTACATATTATAATAGGATCATTACATTATTTTTAATTAACTATATAAATATCTATTCAAGAAATGATTAAAATGAATTTTTGCTTTAAAATATAATAAATTTAATATCTGAAAAATGCATATTACTTGATAACATAAATTGGAATCTTTACTTAGGGTAACTTGAACAGTAAATGAACGAATAAGGAAAATACAATTTTTGTTATTTAGTGAAGAGAATTAAAAATGGATTAAAAACAAAAATCTTTTTTGATTAATATTTGAAAATGTTTTAACTTTACGTCAGTGTAAAAAATATGAAAGAAGAATAGAACTATTGATATTTTGATATATTTAAAGAAAATGTTCGTTAAGTTTGTAAAAATTTACAAACTTAAATTAAGAATAAATTATATTTTTAAGACATTGCGATCGGCGAAGTGTCTGTGATCTTCAGAAAATATCAGTCTCAAATTAAATTGATCATTTCTAGATCAATAAATATTTTGTCAATTTGAAAGTCTTCATAACTTACCTGTTTTTTTTAAGCTATTTCAATATCAACAACGTATTCCAATAGACAAATTTCACAATTCACGAATATACCAAATTCGCGTTTTTGGGCCGGGAGCGAAAGTGGTCCTTTCGGCCAGGCTATGGTGAAATAGTATATTACATACCTAGGCTAGTAAAATAAGAAATGTCTCAGATCACATGTAATTGTCGGCCGAGGCGAAGCCGAGGTTAACAAACATGTGATCTGAGGCTTTCTTTTCTATTGGCCAAGGTGTGTATACTACTTTTCTGCTCGACGGCGCCGGAAAGCGGCAACTTTGTTTCGCGTACCGGCCAGAAAGTTGGCGCTTTCCGGCTAGAGGGCAGAAAAAGAGTTTTAAATTATTACTGACCGAGAAAATTTGAGGAAGCTAAGTGCTAATGTATGACAGCGGTTTTTATGTTAATTGCTATCCTAGTTATTTTATAACTGAAGTAGGTATTTGGCCTGTGATGTATATTGTTAACATTTCATTATAATATTATCGTATACGCATGTGTTATATAGGTTGAATTGTTTGGAGTAACTGCAGTTTTATTACTCCGATTTATTAATAATCAAATCTCAACCGGTCTTTTCTTATCTGTAATAACAAAGAAAACTGATATAGCAAATTGATGTTAAAATTCCAACATGGTATAGGCACACACACACACACACACACACACACACACACACACACACACACACACACACACACACACACACACACACACACACACACACACACACACACACACACACACACACACACACACACACACACACACACACACACACATATATATATATATATATTGACAAAGGAATGCCATCAATACAATGTATCTCGATTACTCTGTTTAATTCATGAGAAAACACATATTGTCCGACACCCATAGTATAATACCCTCAAGTATAATTACCTAACCGCGTATATGCGCACCTCGCGTTAACGGCACTTGCGCGAATGATTAAATCATAATCGACCAGCCGCAGTTATATAGCGTAAATTACAAAGCGCTGCGCGCCAATAATCATCGCACCGGCGATTTGCGCAACCGCGCGCTCAAACTCCCGCGTGTATGTTTGTTCTTGTAATAGAATCATTGCGCGACACGTATATTACGACTAACAATTACACCTAACGGTGCTACAATGTATATACGAACAAAGGTGTGTGAGATGTATGGGCAAAGGGTCGTTAAACTGATCGTTGTTTGTTTGATTGCAGATGGACGAGATACAGAGCAAGAACCGGGAGATCGAGAAGCTGGAGAGACTCGTGAGCGAGTCCGCGCAGACGAACGAGAAGCTGCGCGCGCAGGAGGGAGAAACGGTGAGTGCGATACTCAAGTACGCTAAGTACCTGTCCTGCCTCCTATTGGGCCTCGAGCAGGTCGGCCTCATGCGGCTGTTCTTCGTGCGGTTGACAGAACAACCGTATACGATCGAAGATCCGCTTTTGTGATGATGATGACGGTTTTGCCGATCCTTTTATATCCTGTGAAAATATAATAAATGTATAATAAATGCCTTGACAATTTTTATACTCGAAATTTTGGGTAACGGTTTTGATTTTTTTAAAAGTAATTGTTGATGACTTTTTAGTATTTCTGATTTGATTTAAAAATTTCAGTGAAACGATCATTTGAAGCTGATAAAAAGTAAGTTAGAAACGATGCGAGTCTAACGTACATTCTAGATTTTTATTTTAGCAAAGGCGTATAAAGAAACAAAAAATATATGAAGATACACCTGCAATTACGTACACAGTCAGTACTAGTTTAATAAAAAATTTCAACTTAAATGTAAATAAAAAGTCATACCATCTAATTAACTTTACAATACAACCAACATATTTATTTACCAAAAGAATCGCGTCCAAGAAGCGTCCTGCCCCACCAGCCAGCGACAAAAGCCGCTTAAATACGAGGCCTAAAAAAATACGCCACCGCCCGCGCATTATGAAACTCATCGAAGAGCCGTTACGGCACGCGATCGAGTTCGCGGAATGAAGAAAAAGAAACGACAGTTATACATGCGTCATCCACCTCATGCGGAATTCGCCAACTCTCCGTGCGTGCAAGTGACAGCTACTCGCACGACGGTAGGTATGGCTCGTTAAAGACCTCTGAGAGCAGCATGAGCACACAAAGGTTTGCTCGCGCGTGCAGTGCGTGTATTGGAAGGGGTGTATAATTGATGGCGGTATTCGTACGTGACGCGCGCGCTGCATTATGTGGATTATATGATGTTTTTTAAGAATCCGAGCGACCTGTGGTAAAGTTTAGGGGTACAGGTGTGGAGTAGGAGGGCCGAGTCGGTGAGGTTGATTGAAGGCTTGTCGTTTGGAAAAGTTTTGTGAAGAAAATCTTTCTTTTCTGTTTTAAAACCATTGTGATCGATATTGTGGAATAGAATAGAAGAGGGTAGTTTTATTTAAGACTGGAGATTAAAAAATCCAATTTAGTTCAGATCAGTTTGAATAGACAGATATAGAAATTGTACAGAACTTGAATAGAGGGGCAGTTATTCTGAAAAAGACAATGGCAGTTGAAAAATTTTCGCTTTACAGCTACTTGAAGCACGGTCGCATCCGTCAGGAACGAACTATATAGAGAGTGACTCGGCTAGTAGATGAACGGCTAACGCCAGTAAATGAACGGGCCACGTGATATTTTCAATGTAAATAAAATGCCTTTATGATACTGATGAGTTAAACATGACTTTTTTCAAAGTTTGACGTTGGGGAAAAGAGATTCATGAAGCCCGAAACATTAAAAATATATTTTTATAACTATTTTTGTGGAAAAATATTCGTCTACTGGTTGGTGTTCAGCTACTGGGCGAGTCACCCTAAATGGGACTGAAACTGAATTTCGTAAACTAAACGCGTGGTTCAGCATTTCGCAGAATCAAACCTAAAAGAGAGGCCTAAGAAAATCGCTATGAGTCGTGTATAGGAGACGATATTATTGGCATTAAACAGGTGTTATGTGCTCATGTTTCTGGATGCCAGTGGCGAAATGCAGTGCAGTATTTTTGAAACGGCTGAATCTAAGTATCCGCTCGGCAGATATGGCCCAGAAGTATAAAAGAGAGTCAATCCTGCGGCATCATAGCTGAACAGGGTATATAGGTAGCCGTGATACTTCCTGTCGAGAAAGAGTAGGAAGATATTTTTCCAATTGGATAAGTATAATAATAATTTATAATAATAACAGAAAAATTAAATTTTGTAAGAAATATATAACGTTTGTGCATGGCATAAATCCGTTTTATTATTAAAAATTAGCGCGTTTATACGCGCTAATTTTTAATAAGTACGAATTTGATTTTCTACCTAAACTGTGGTATTTGATGAGATAAATGAGTAAAAGTAATCTTAAAATAATAAATAAAATAATGTTTTTGTTTATAGACCTGATGAGGGTGGCGAACTAGCCACCGAAACGTTGTCTAGAATATTGACAATAAATTGACTCGTAAACCAACCGTCTTACAACTTTTATTTCAAATAAATAAAATAAGTTTGTTAAATTTTTTGATAAAAAAAAGACATTAACTTTTCATAGTATCTTGAAATTGCATTTCTTCATTTAATTGAATAAATAAACATAAAAATACGAAATAATTAAATGTTATTCAATATTCCATATTCCTAAAAAAAAGATATAATAATTTATGAATAAACTAGTCATGGTAATTACATATAAAGTATATTCATTATGAAAAATTTAAAAACTACTTTTGCTTTCTCAAAAAAAACTTTGTAACGGTGAAAATTTTCGAATCAAAGATTTTGATAAATTTCGATATTTTTGAGGTTTCTGAGTCAAAATAATAGGATTTTAAAAAATGTATGTATGTGTGTACGTATGTAATCAAATTTTATCCCCACTATAACTTTCGAACGGATGCATACAATGAGCTGAAATTTTACATGCATCTTAGGTATGTCCTCACTTAGAACTGATTAAATTTGATCAACAAATGAATCATTTTAATGTCTTATTTATCTTATAGAACAATTCTGCATAAATGTTTTTTTTTTTTCAAAAATAATTATTTTCTTTAATTTGTGCTAAAGATATACAAAATGTATACCGAGATTCTTAAAGTATATGTCATTTCCTTCTAAATGATGTGTTTTAAAACTACTCACGAGTTGTTTTTGATTTAAAAATGCAGATTTCAAAAAGTATTTCATATAATATAAACAAATATTCTTGAGCTACGCTTAATTGCCTCTCTATTCATGTCTTTTAAGTATATTTTAAAGTTAGTTTGCTTTCTCAACGAGAAAGCTTTGTATTTTTTCAAAAATAATTATTTCCTTTAATTTGTGCTAAAGATATGCAAAATGTAGACCGATGTTCTTAAAGTACATTTGATTTCCTTCTAAATTATATATTTTAAAACTGCTCACGAGTTATTTTTGACATAAAAATGTATATTTGAAAAAGTGGCTATTTTTTCGAAAAATTAACTAATTTTATGAATTGCAAATAACTTTTTCGGCATTTTATCTCAAAGATGCATATAATATAAACACATATTCTTGAAATACCCTTAATGCCGTCTCCATCCATGTCTTTTAAGACTATTTTAAAGTTATTTTTAAGCTGAGAATATTGATATGAAGATTGCATCAACTTTAAACAAAATAATGCTATTTTAATGAATTAAAAAAACTTTACATTGATTAAAGTATGTTTGATAATCTTTTAATCTTTTTTAACGATATTACAGTTTTTTAGTTGAAAATGCGAATCAAAAGACTGCTTCAACTTTAAACTGTGATTTCTATTGGAGATATATAAATGTAGACAGATATATACTTATGAAGTACACCTTATTGTATTAGAGTGTGTTTCCTCAGAGTACTTAAATTTTGCTTTTTAGGCACGACCGCTACTCGGGAGAGCCTTATAATTTCACCAGAGTGAAAATTGTAAGAATTCAAATACTGAAAATTTTATGTGTAAAAACCATTTTTCACTCAGAATGAGTGCGTTTAGAGCGTTTTCTGTGATATATGTATGTCTGTACGCCCGTATGTACGCATGTTGCTCGATTATCTCAATGAATTTTCGACCGATTCCTTGGGGATTCCGAGAAAATACTCGTCTAATTACACCAAAGTTCCAGTTCTCCAGCGAGAACGATCGATAGAAAATTTTCAAAATGCCAGCACAAAGAAAAATTGCAAAAAATCGATTTTTAAGCCTTTCGTCTAGAAAAATTAATTTTAAGCTACCATGTACAGATCTATCTGCTAAAACTAATTAAAATACACCTTTTTTATGTTGAACACTTTCTTCTATGAGCAATATTTGCCAACATAACTACGAAAAACAGCAAAAAAAGGTAAAAAATGAATGATTTTCGACTGTAACTTGACAGAATTTGATTTTACACAAAAATGTTAAATATAAAAGTTGTAGATAATACAGAAACAAATTTTTTTCCCTTTAACATTTTTGTGTAGAATCAACTCCTGACGAGTTACACTTATAAAAACGATTTTAAACGCCAAAATATACATAAAATGAACGATTTTCCGCTATAACTTGTCAGGATTTGATTTTTCACAAAAATGTTAAATATAAAAGTTGTAGATAATATTGAAACAAAACGTTTTCCCATTTAACATTTTTTTTGTAAAATCAACTCCTGACGAGTTAGACTTATAAAAACGATTTTAAACGCCAAAATACACATAAAATGGTCGATTTTCGGCTATAACTTGTCAGGATTTGATTTTTCACAAAAATGTTAAATACAAAAGTTGTAGATAATATTAAAACAAAACTTTTTCCTACTTAACATTTTTTTGTAAAATCAACTCCTGACGAGTTAGACTTATAAAAACTATTTTAAACGCCAAAAAATACACATAAAATGGAAGTTTCGACCATTCGTAACACTTGACAGTATTTAATTTTACACAAAAATATTCAATACCTAAGTTATAGATAATAGTTAAACAAAACTTTTTCTCATTTAAGATTTTCATGTAAAATGAATAATACCTGACGAGTTAAATCTATAAAAACGATTTTAAACGCCAAAATATACATAAAATAGACAATTTTTGCTTATCGTACAAAGAATTGATTTCCGATAGAACTCTTAAATACAAAGAATATAGATATCGTTTAAATACCAATAAAAAACCGCTGCCAATTCATTGGCACGTAGCTTCTTCAAAATAATTTTTTGATTCCTTTTATTAAATTAAAATTCGAAAAATAAATTTTTCACTAAAAAAATTGGAAAAATTTTATGGAAAATATTAAGTTGTAATTTTTTCATGGCTATTCATTGAGGTTCCATTTGTAATTTATTTGTTTGTGATTTTAATTCTTATATGAATGGAAAACAATCTTCTTCAAGTTCTATTCTTCATCAAATTTTTCTTCTTCAAGTCCACTGTCAACGGCTTCTCGTCGTACATTGGTTCGAAATAAAAAAAATATTCTAAAGTTGTTCTTTGATTGTGTTTACCTCAAATATCTCTGAAATTTATGAACCAATCATTTTGCCAAAAGAACTCATCCGAGAACTATCAATAATATACCTCTACAATGAATTTTGAAGCGAATAAGACAATTTTACTCTTGTAATAGTTGAACATATAAAACTCATTTTTTTCATTTTTCAATTTTTATGTTTTTGTTAATAACAAAAGAACCGTGATAACTAGAGAATTCATTTTTTTAGAAAATATAGGTAATTTAATTCTCTTTCGAATGCCACCCATCCCATTTAGATACATAAAGCCGTTCTCGAAAAATTGCGATTTAAAAAAAAATTGAACAAAATTTTAACCTCAAATATCTCCGAAATTTATGGATCAATCCTTTTGCCCAAAGAACTCCCTCGATTGGTATACAAAATCTACCCCTACAAAGAATTTCAAAGTGATTAAGCTAATTTTACTATAGTTATTGAACGACAAAAAAAATCACTTTTTTTTATAAATTATTTTTTTTCTCAAAAAATAATGAATAAAAAACCTAAAAATTTAGTAAGTTATAGTACTTAATATCCTTTATAACCAAAAAAATAATCATGTTAATATCTTTTTTTAATTTCGAAATATAACCTATTTACAAAAAATTACGTCTTTATCAATAACTTATGACGAAATATAGCTACCGACTTTTTTTTTTTAAATTGTAGATAATTTTATCCTACATACAGAGAATTCATGATATATAAACAATATTTGTTCTAAATATTAAAAAAATCGAAAATAAAAATTTTGAAAATTAAAAAATGGCTATAAAAAAAAAAAATTTAATTTTACAAAAATAGAATATTGACCCCAATTGTGGAAGCAAAATCTAAAAAAATGATCACTCTCCCGTTAAAATCGGTCGAGTAGATCATGAGATATCAGTGTACACACACACACACACACACACACACACACACACACACACACACACACACACACACACACACGCACGCACGCACACACACACACACACACACACACGCACGCACGCACGCACGCACACACACACACACACACACATATCCATACGGACATTTTCTAAAAATAGTGTATTTCGATTCCAAATTTGCTAAATAACATTTCTAACACATTATCTCATAAACTTTTTTTTTACTATCACAAAGCTTCCTCTAGGAGGAAGCAAAAACTAAAACAATAACTCACAAAAACTGTTACATAAAAGCTGTCAAAACTTACAATTTCTTGTCATGATCTAGAGAACTTAGTTATATAGTAAAATCAAAATTAGAAAAATGTTTAAAAATTGCCTTGTTAAAAATCTATAATTATGTTATCTCACTGTTTTGATAACAAATAGAAATTTCATATAAAATTACACAGCTTAACCTGTTAATTATGTTCACAGAACGTAAGCGATTGAACTAAGAGAATCAAAATTGTCTAATATTATAAAAGTACATGTTAAAGTAATATTCACTGCAAATCAGACAAATGAAAGTTGTGAAATCAATTATCGATAGTCAAGTAATGCAAACCACTCTCGGAAACTACTGTATGACTGTTCTCAGAAATGTATTCAAATTTGTTAATCTTTCTGTACAAATTAAACACAAGAAAGTACTGAAATCAATTTATTGTAGTCAAGTACCCATAAGTTAACTTGACTGACATAATACAACTTTTCGTACCTACTCATCAAACATATTCAGCCAGCGAGCATAAATTACTACTTAACGCCCAAGGGGCGTAATAGCTCATATATACAGCTCTTACAAAACTTTATAGAACCTACGCACTTTACGTCCATGTGGGAAAAATTATTTGAATTGTATAATATTATATATAAGTACATTCAAATTATTCATTGTAAATCAAACAAACGAAAGTTGTGAAATCAATTACCGATAGTCAAGTAATGCAAACAACTCTGCGAAACAATTGTATAACTGTTCTCAGAAATGTATTCAAATTTGTTCATTCTTCTATACAAATTAAACACAAGGAAGTTCTGGAATCAGTTTATTGTAGTCAAGTACCCATAGGTTAACTTGACTGACATAATACAACTTTTAGTACCTACTCATCAAACATATTCAGCCAGCGAGGATAAAGTACTACTTAACGCTTAACAGGCGCAATAGCTCACATACTCCTACAAAACTTTATAGAACCTACGCACTTTACGCCCATATGGGCGAAAATTATTTTAATCATATAACTACTATGCCTTCTTTTTATTTCTAAAATTCATAAGAATTCAGATATTTACGAAAAGTCAAAGCCTATATAAAAAAATTACATAGTTACCACCATATCACCATTTTTCATTATTCTTTCTCAATTTTGAAATTTCTATAATATTACGCATCTTGGGAGGGCAATAGAAGTCTATAGAGCTGCTCTAGCAGGGGTGGTCTTCCAATCTCCCATACATACTTGGCGGGCCTGACGGTTTGCAGTTTAAGGTGTAGACATGATCATTTTCATATAAATATTCATATGTTTACAGATCAGATAAAATGAATAAATAGGTTGCTTCTACATATTAAATACTAATACGTATTGAATGTATTACTCTGTTTTTAAATAGAAAGTGCAAACCCGCATGAAAATATCATATGAGATCTCATATAAGATCTCATGAGATCCCATAATATGTAAAATTGCAGATGACATCACATATATCATACCTCATATGAGATCTGATGTCTGAAATACTCATATAAAATCTCACATGATATTTACACGTTGGAAAAGGATAAAAAATTAGTGGCTTATACAATGGTTAGTAAAATCTAAAGCACTTTTGAGTAGACTATAAATTTGATGTATTTTTTATATCAGATTCCCGCTTAAAAAAAACGGACACAAGGAAAAATATTTTGGGTAATGGAAGTACATCATGAGATTTTGCACATGTAGGGATATTATATTTAAACGGTATCAATTCAAAATTAGAGCCAATGTAATTATTTATAGTGGACTTATAAGTATAAACATTGTTAATGAATTTATGCAATAATATAGTATTCTACATTTACAAAGCCCACCGGTAAACTGCAAACCGTCAGGCCCGCCAAGTATGTATGGGAGATTGGAAGACCACCCCTGCTAGAGCAGCTCTATAGACTTCTATTGCCCTCCCAAGATGCGTAATATTATAGAAATTTCAAAATTGAGAAAGAATAATGAAAAATGGTGATATGGTGGTAACTATGTAATTTTTTTATATAGGCTTTGACTTTTCGTAAATATCTGAATTCTTATGAATTTTAGAAATAAAAAGAAGGCATAGTAGTTATATGATTAAAATAATTTTCGCCCATATGGGCGTAAAGTGCGTAGGTTCTATAAAGTTTTGTAGGAGTATGTGAGCTATTGCGCCTGTTAAGCGTTAAGTAGTACTTTATCCTCGCTGGCTGAATATGTTTGATGAGTAGGTACTAAAAGTTGTATTATGTCAGTCAAGTTAACCTATGGGTACTTGACTACAATAAACTGATTCCAGAACTTCCTTGTGTTTAATTTGTATAGAAGAATGAACAAATTTGAATACATTTCTGAGAACAGTTATACAATTGTTTCGCAGAGTTGTTTGCATTACTTGACTATCGGTAATTGATTTCACAACTTTCGTTTGTTTGATTTACAATGAATAATTTGAATGTACTTATATATAATATTATACAATTCAAATAATTTTTCCCACATGGACGTAAAGTGCGTAGGTTCTATAAAGTTTTGTAAGAGCTGTATATATGAGCTATTACGCCCCTTGGGCGTTAAGTAGTAATTTATGCTCGCTGGCTGAATATGTTTGATGAGTAGGTACGAAAAGTTGTATTATGTCAGTCAAGTTAACTTATGGGTACTTGACTACAATAAATTGATTTCAGTACTTTCTTGTGTTTAATTTGTACAGAAAGATTAACAAATTTGAATACATTTCTGAGAACAGTCATACAGTAGTTTCCGAGAGTGGTTTGCATTACTTGACTATCGATAATTGATTTCACAACTTTCATTTGTCTGATTTGCAGTGAACAATTTGAATGTACTTACTTACATATAATTTGTTCATTATACAATGACTCAAAGAAGTAAAAGACTTTTTCACTGGTATTTTTTTTATTTCTTTTACAAAATCATAAATATTATTATTTAATAGATATTATACAGAAAAAACGTCTATACTTGCCTTATTTTATACTTTCGTAGAAAGTTTTATATTAACAATATTATTATTTGTACAGTCATGAAAAAAATTATTATCATTTGCAGAGAGTGCTTATTGAATAGATGAGATTGGAAGAAATAAAAAGACTAGACAAAAATTGTGTTGTTAAAACGTACTTAAAAAAGAATTTTTTTTTAAACGTGTTAATTGTATTAAAAAAATATTTAAGCTCTCATTAAAGTTTTTGATACAGAGTTTGACGGATATTGAGAGAGAGGGGGAGAGAGAGAGAGAGAGAGTCTTGTAATCGATAAACAAATATTGTATTTTGTTACAAAATACCTAAAAATTAAATACAGTAAGTATAAATAATAATAAGTGAATTAAAAAGAAAATTTTAGACATTGTGTAAAATAATAAAATTACAGATGGATAATCATATCCCTATGGACGATGCTGAATTAAACCATGAAATTGCTAATCTAGCTTTAAATAATGAAAATGGTAAGTTAATTATGCTTTATAATATTTAAATATTGAAATATTACGTAAAATCAAAAATAATATCTGAATGTTTCTTTATCAGCTCAAGTGAGAAATGCGGCAGTAGAACCTGCAGCAAATGCAGTTAATAATAATAATGCTGCAAATAACGCCATTGCAAATGCTGTAAATAACGCCGTTGCAAATGATGCAAATAACGCCGTTGCAAATGCACGTAACAATCCACGAGATGGACTGCAAAATCGTGGTGGTGATGTAGCTGGTGCAAATTTACCCGTAGTGGCAGGTAAACACCACAACAATTTTTTGTAAATTTGTAAATATATTTATAGAATGTATAAAGAAAAATATAGAATTCAGTCTCCAAAGTAGAAATAAAATAAAATAATAATAAAAATGAATAATTTGTGAGATAATGTTATTATAATTTGATGTAATAAAATAGTTATATATGAATCTTATACATTTTATATATAATGTAATTATTATTTTATAATTACTTATAATTAAAATATTCCAGGAAACCCAGAAAGACGCAGAAATGCAAGAGGGGGCCAAGAAAACAGGCGACGTTATTATCAACGCAATAATCCTTATGAAAGGAACTTACGAAACATGGCTGGGTTACTCGCCAATATGGTAATGTCCATGAACAGAGAAACGTACCACGAATTACAGGATAGAGCAGCAGAAAGACAAGAAAATAATAAGAGCAGAATAGAAGATGAGAGACATGTAAATGATAATAATGGAGAAAGATAAGATTAACGCAAGACATAAACAAATTTTTTATAAATACAATAGAAAATAACATTAGCAGTTCTGTAATTTTATTTTATGTATAAAATTAATTATAATTATATTTAATAAAACTTTCTAATGTAGCATACTTGTTCGATTTAATTTTGACAAATTCATGAAAATAACCCATAAACATAAAAATATCAATAAAAATGTTGTTCGGAATATGTATTTTAAAAAATATTTAAACTTCTATTTCACTTTGACGAGCAATCTTATTGTATTTATCTTTATTATTTTCAATCATCTGTTTCAAATCTTTTAAAAAATTATCATGATAAAATAAAATATATGGCAGTCTTAATTCATATTTGAGATTATTTTCAACTGATCAGACTGATTTCAAACTTTTAACACATTTTTAAATCATTATTCTTCTCATGTTTTATTCAAATATTATAATAATGGCATATATCATATATTCTAATTCTATTTAATATTATGTTCCTCTGATCAGCCGTTCCAAATACACTACGTGCACTTGTGACATAAAGTTAATATAAAATATCTAGACTTCTATTCGACTTTGACAACTGTATTAGAAATGAATTTCATACGCCATAATTCATCTTTAGCATTGTACAATTCACTTTTTTTTCCATAACCAGTACTTCTGTTCTTCAATAACAATATCTTGCTCATATATTCACAGAACAGATGGCTCCACTGAAACATTTGGCGCCCCTCACCATAAGCCAATCATTAGTTATAAAATAATAATTTTCAAAACTTGGATTCGTTGAAGTTTTCAATATAAACCACTTGAATTAAGAACCGATCAGACACATCTTACAAAATTAAAAACAAAAGTTTATGAACTAAGAATCATTGAGCCAAAAAAGGTTTCTCGACATTCTTTTATAGTAGAAAATGTAAAACATCTTAATATAATTATTCATTGAATTATCCATGATTGCCACACATCTTGTAAAATTAAAAACAATCAGTTTATGAACTAAGAATTGCTGAGAACTTCTCTGAAACATTTTGACGTCTCCCATCGTGAGAAAATTATAACATTAGATTAACTGAGCATTTTTATTTGTTGAAATTTTCACAACAATAACCTATTATTTTTTCTTTTTTTTGTATTTTAATGTTCATTTGGCATAATCTTTTAATTGGTGTTTAAGTAAATATTTACAACAGAACAGCACTAATATCGACTAAGTTTCTTGAAGTATAGACAAAAATCCTGTTTTTTAACCAAGGCTTTGACCAATATTTTAAATTCTGATTTTAAGTAGAGGTTCTAAATTACACACTTCATTTAACACATCATACCGCTACTATATTTTAACATAATCTTGTAAAATTAAAAACAAACACAACCAGTTGATGAATTAAGCATTATTATTATCTGAATCTTGTATAGAAAAAATAAATATATACTAAAACGTCTCTGAAACATTTTGACATCTCCTACCGTGAGAAAATCATAAAACAGATTAACTGAGCACTTTCATTCCTTGAAATTTTCACAATAACACATCATTTTTACCCTTTTTCGTATTTCCATGTTCATTAGACATAATTTTTTCATTGGCACTTGAATAAATATGCACAACACTGATATCGGCTAAGTTTTTTAAAGATGACACGATGCTTTCTAAACCAACGCTCAGACCAATATTTCAAATCGGCATCATAAATTATATTGTAGTATATCATTTCAAATCGGCATCATAAATTATATTATAGTATATATAAAAAATATATATCTACTATACTTCTACTCCATTGAAAACTGTATTTTTTATATATTTCATTTAGAAATTTCGTACGCCATAATTCATCTTTCGCATTTACTATTCTTTTTTCTATAACCAGTACTTCTGTTCTTCAATAACTCTTGCTCTTTGTATTTCAATAAAATCACTGTTTCTGTAATTGGTATAGTAATATTAATGGCACAGTCCTATTCTATTTCACTTAGATTTATATAAATAACACAACCTAACCTAGAATAAAAAAAATAAAATTAACTTTATAATTTTAATTAAACAAAAAAAATTGTTGACATAATGCTGTTTTACCTTACCTTATAAGATTAAATTTTTCTCCTCATAGTTTGATACATCAGCTGCTCATCAAATTTTAATGACTCCGAAAAAATTTTCTTGACTACTTATCTGTAAATAAAAATTTTCACAAAGTATCAATTCTTTAAAAAAATTACTATTTAACATTTAGTCATTTTAATACTTATCTAAAAAATGTTGTTGCCTCATTGATGCTCGTAAATAAATCTTTTATTCTTTTCGTCAGTCGACTTCCTCAGATCTTTGATGATTATTGAAACGAATATATATATATACACACACACACACACACACACACACACACACACACACACACACACACACACACACACACACACACACACACACACACACACACACACCTATTACTATAGAGTCATTCTCTACGGTATGCCTGACACCGATACGACACCGAAATACTATAGGGATGTATATCTATAATATATATATATACATCCCTAGTATAGTATTTTACGGTGTCGTGGCGGTGTCAGGCATACCGTGGGAACGACTCATAAACAATCATCCGTGATATTGTGTGTATGTATATATATATATATGTTATATGTTGAGAGATGCGTAAGGTTAGATCATTATGTATGGGCGTGCGTTCGCGTGTGTCTGTATTTTTATATATATATATATATATATATATAAAATATCACGTGACAGGAAGTCGCAACACCGGATGAGAGTCTGAAACTATGGAGAAAATTTAGAATCGGAAAGTGGACATAAAAAAATTCAGCTCTCTATATCTTTTAAATGAGATAATCTTTTTAAATAAAATCTTTTGATTTGAGTAGAGCAATGAAATGGCTTTCGATTAAGAGGATATGTATATATTGAAACTAACGCAATAGGTAAAGTGCATTGATTTTTTTTCTCGTACATCCATTTCAATGTATATCATCGCGCGGTCACTCCTAAGGCTCTTCTATACTTGCCTTCGGAGCGCTCCCGCGCTCCTTGATATTACACAAAAAAATGTGTAATATATTGTGTAATAAATGTGGATATTATTTTATGATTTGGAAATTGTTTCACTACTTGTAAAAATCTGAAAATATTATGGCAAATATAAATGTCCAAAATACGTCTTTATTTTACTTACTTTCAAGTTTTTATAGGTTATTTCCGAAAAGCCTGAGAAAACACTTTCACCTATGTAAGTGGAATTGACCCTTTCTTACCCATAACTATTTCTCATTAATAATAATTAATGTAATGGAACAATAAACTTAGTTTAAGGATCCTAAATGCCAATTCATTGACAGTGGATTTTAGTTATTAGTCGTGAATAAACGTTTGGTAAAAGGAAAATTCAAATTCACAGTGCAAACAAGACATTTAAACTGTATAAGTTTTTTTTATTGATAAGATTACTCTTAAGCATCCATACAAAAAATCTCGTTATTTTTACATTGTTATTATCTCCTCTACACCTCTCAGTCTAGCTGTATATACACGCGCGATCGCTTTTCTTTATGCCTATACTAGAAAAACTCCGGCACGTACGACGCCTTTTCGTGAATGTGAGAGCGCTCTCTGTAATCGGCACAACATCTCTTCCACTATTGGCACGATATACGTACCAAATCTGGGCAACCTCAGAAAACAGTTTAACAGATGCACAATGTGAGGTTGTCAATAGCGCCATTATGAGTCAAAAGGAACGAACATAGCGGGACCTAATACGTTCATCGTTGTGTACATCATGCGTGCCGGAGATTCGAACCTGTGCATAAACGCAATGTCCATCTGCATCTGGCGGAGAACGAGTTTGACGATCACGCGGGCGTCCTCCGCACTGTCGCGCTCCCCATCTTGAATAATTTCATTTAGTTCGGAGCATGCCAAGTCCTTCAGGCTACGCCGCAGCGGTGGTGCCATGCTGTGCGGGTATACGATTGACGTGTCGATGACGCTCATGTGTACGATTTTCAGTGCACGTAGATCGCTCTCGAGCGAGTGCCCAATGAGAATGGTATTGGAGTTCACAAAGTTCAGTATGTCCATTTGCACGTCCCTGAGCGTTTTCGTCACATTCGCCAGGTCCGAGGGCCTCAGGCCGCTGAATCGCGTGTTGTAGTCGATAATAGACGCGCTGGGCTTGACTAGCGTGTCGTAAATGACCTCACCGCAGAGATTCACAACCGATACTTTGGCCACTTCCATACCGCTCTTCGTAAAGACCATTTCGCAATCAAGGGCAAAAACGCCCTGGTTCAACTCCCACTGGTAGCCATAGAGGCTGGTGGTCATGGCATAGTCGTGGAAGGGGCCGTTGTGTCCGGGACGGGTACCCGACCAAACGTGCTGCCTAGCGACTGTGCAGCCGAGCGAGTACTCGTGAGCACCACAGCACTCCCAGATGCCAGCATAACTGCTGTGCCTCACTTTGCCCCAGTGGTAGTGGCATTCCTCCTCGAAGATGTAGTCCCCGGTATCGGCGTTCAAGTAGAAGTATTTATTGCAGCGGGTGCAGTCCTTTTTGAAAGCTGGCTGCTTTTTAGACTGGGGCGACTTGTCTTCGCGCACTCCGCTGCTGCTACCGCTACTCGCGGAGGTGGATATGATGCCGCCGCTTGCATGTCCGCTATCTTCGTCATCGGTGCTGCTGCCACTGCTACTTTCCGCGGAAATGTACTCGACGTCCTCGTTCTGAAAGTAAGGATCCGGATTGCTGTAGAAGTGTTGCAGAACGATTTCCCACTCATGCTGGCTCTGGCGCCTGCCTTTATGGGTGTTGAGAAAGGTGGCGTAATTATCTTTGTGCCACATCGCGAACCCGTGGCAGCGCATCTGCTCCTCCGTGAGTTTGTGTTTCAGCAGAAGCATCATAAACTGCTGTTTGTCCACTTGGTTCAGATACGGCAGACCAAAGTTCGGCTTGTAAAGTTGGAAAACTTGGTTTGGTGAGGATTGTTGGTGAGGATAGCTGGGGAGGCAGTTGTCGATCGTGGAGAAGTTCATGTCTAGTACTAGTCTCGTGTGTTCTTTTAACGTAACAACCCGCCAAGAAGACGTGAACTCTTGTTCGGCGCTTTCTGCTCTTTTTACTTTACGCTTGCTACTGCTGCCTTATCAGACGTTGATGCGCTCACCTTTTGCTGGACGCCTTTTTAGTCTAGATTTATGACATCTGGAAAAAAGGAAAAAAAGAGACTCTCAGAATTTACCGTTCATTAGGGTTTGTAAAAGTAATAAACGTAAGGCAAAAGTTGATTCATACGGTATAACTAATAAGCGTCAGCTGTTTACCCATTGCATAGCGTATAAATACAATTACGTGAGCATCATAGTTAGTTACGGGCTACCATTCGAGGTAATAAATTGATAGACGCCACGCGTTTCAAATTCAAAATAGTACAAAAATTAAAAAGGTAATAGGAATATTACCAACAAAAATCAGTTGACCCAAACACAATACATTGACAAAACATTTTATATAATTAAATATAAGTTACGATATAAATTAATTTATAAATAAATTAAAAAACGACGTTTGAGTATAAGAATATGTATTAAATAAAAAGTATAACAAGCCTATTGCTGACAGTCCAGAAGTTCTCTCAATCCTTACTATGTCTTTATGTTTTCGTTAAATAAGTAACACTTAGAACATAGAAACTTTTACAAGTTTAAAATATATGAAGTCAGTCGTCGTAGTTCAATAACTGTTGAGTATAAAGCGACTACAATATGCGATTGGAATGTAAATTTGCAATTGTATTGGTAAGAGAGCCAAGATACAAAAGCGCAATGCCTGGTAAGTGCGTGTTTACTCTACAACAAATGTTGATGAACTGAGCTAACTGGGCGAAGGGTCGTCGCACTTATACTCGGTCAGCTAGGTAAGGAACTCATTAGGGACAGCCCGGCTTCTCCCGAATACTACCCATCCGACTCAGATACATAGAGCTCAAACCAAATTTTAAGCTCAAATATCTCTGAAATTCATTTGCTCAACAACTACGAAACTTAAGGGGTGTCCATTCCTATGTTCTATGGAAAGATTGTGGTGGCAGGGGGGTGTGTGGAGTGTGTGGGTACGTATTAAGTACTGTAACGGGATGGCTAATGGGGGAAAATCCCATAAAACTACAGGCCAGCGGAATTCCAGGAGCAGATCCCCGGGCACCGTGTTCTAGGGCATCGCTGGCCTGTGGTTTTATGGGATTTTCCCCCATTAGCCATCCCATTATAACGGCCCCACGTTGGGCGCCACATAATGTAAAGTATTTCATATAATATAAACAAATATTCTTGAGCTACGCTTAATTCCCTCTCTATTCATGTCTTTTAAGAATATTTTAAAGTTAGTTTGCTTTCTCAATGAGAAAGCTTTGTATTTTTTTCAAAAATAATTATTTCCTTTAATTTGTGCTAAAGATATGCAAAATGTAGACCGATGTTCTTAAAGTACATTTGATTTCCTTCTAAATTATATATTTTAAAACTGCTCACGAGTTATTTTTGACTTAAAAATGCATATTTGAAAAAGTGGCTATTTTTTCAAAAAATTAACTAATTTTATGAATTGCAAATAACTTTCTCGTCATTTTATCTCAAAGATGCATATAATATAGACACATATTCTTCAAATACCCTTAATGCCGTCTCCATCCATGTCTTTTAAGGGGATGTGCAACCCTAATTTCAATATTTTTTTAAATCAACATTCAAATATTTATTTGGAAAAAGACGGCTGTCAAGCGCTCCGTACACGCAAACACTATATGCAGATTTTTTTCTGGATAATTCTATTGATATTTGCGTGAGTTATGCTCGTTTGAAAAATAACGTCGGTACTCACATCCCCTTAAGACTATTTTAAAGTTATTTTTAAGCTGACAATATTGATATGAAGATTGCATCAACTTTAAACAAAATAATGCTATTTTAATGAATTAAAAAAACTTTACATTGATTAAAGTATGTTTGATAATCTTTTAATCTTTTTTAACGATATTACAGTTTTTTAGTTGAAAATGTGAATCAAAAGACTGCTTCAACTTTAAACTGTGATTTCTATTGGAGATATATAAATGTAGACAGATATATACTTATGAAGTACACCTTATTGTATTAGAGTGTGTTTCCTCAGAGTACTTAAATTTTGCTTTTTAGGCACGACCGCTACTCGGGAGAGCCTTATAATTTCACCAGAGTGAAAATTGTAAGAATTCAAATACTGAAAATTTTATGTGTAAAAACCATTTTTCACTCAGAATGAGTGCGTTTAGAGCGTTTTCTGTGATATATGTATGTCTGTACGCCGGTATGTACGCATGTTGCTCGATTATCTCAATGAATTTTCGACCGATTCCTTCGGGATTCCGGGAAAATACTCATCTAATTACACCAAAGTTCCAGTTCTCCAGCGAGAACGATCGATAGAAAATTTTCAAAATGCCAGCACAAAGAAAAATTGCAAAAAATTGATTTTTAAGCCTTTTGTCTAGAAAAATTAATTTTAAGCTACCATGTACAGATCTATCTCCTAAAACTAATTAAAATACACCTTTTTTATGTTAAACACTTTCTTCTACGAGCAATATTTGCCAACATAGACTTGCTAGTTATTTTTTCGCAACTGGCAAATGATTTAAACAATATTTATTTCAGAAAGGATAGTAAAGTCTCCAAACCACTTGAATACTATAATGCTAATAGTTTTAAGTACAGTAACTTAAAGAAAATAATTGCGTTTTTACACGCATTTTGTGGATGTGACACAACGTCATCGTTTTATCGAATCGGTAAAAACAAGTTAATCGATACTTTCGACCATGACAAATTATTGCAATTAGCTTCAGTTTTTTATAAAGAAAATGCCAGTTGCGAGGAAATAGCTAGTAATGCCTATAATATAATTATCGGAATGTATAGTAGTAAAGCCGAGAAAAAGATAATTTAAAAAACTGAAAGTTTTAGATTAAGCGATTTACGCTACTTGCATTTTAGCAAAGCTAAAATTAAAACCAAATTTAGTTTAGAAACTTTGCCGCCGACTGAAGGAGCGGCAAAACAGCATGCTTGTCGGGTGTACTTGCAAGTGCAGCAATGGTTGGGTAATTTTAACCTTAAACCAACCGAATGGGGGTGGCAGGTGAGGCTCACTCAACTAGTACCTGTGGGGAATGCCGATCCGCCGATCCCTCAAAAATTACTCGACCAGATTTCCTGCACTTGCAAGAAAGAACATTGTACAGATGCCTCATGCAGTTGCAAGAAATACGGTTTGCGTTGCACAAATCTGTGTGCACATTGTAGCGACGACACATGTAGTAATTTAGAAATAAATAAATTAGAATTAGATGATTATGAAGACTGCGATAGCGATAATGAAAATGAAAATATGTATGAAGATTGTGAGCCGGCTCCTAAAAAAAAGAAAATTATAAAACAATTCTATTTTATATACATTTATCTAAATATATATTTTTTTTTGAAGGACTTCATATTTCTTTCATTTATTTTCTGGGTAATAAAAAAAAAAAATTATTTATGAACTTGAATAAAGATCAATAGATATTATATTAAGAATAATAAATTAAGAATAATCATAAAAATGACAGATAATGTAAAGATAAGGAATTATATAGCCAAGAACGTGAAAAATGTCCTACAGCCGCTTTCCCATCGACTGTTCGCCAAATCCGAGTGAAGAATCAGTTTCGTCGGTTCCGCTACCCCAAAATAAAAAAAAAATTATTAAAATAGCTCTTCTAGTTGCTGAGATAATCAAGAGTAAAGATTGAGAAGCTGCGCACAGCGCGTTTGTATTACTATATACTCGTATGGGTGCGTCCAGCAGAAACGGGCCACCGAGCGCGCGCGGTGCCTTTTTTCGCGTAAAAGGCGCTCTGTTTAACTCGCTCATAATCGTATGCTGCGTCTTTGAAAAAAAAACCAAGAACCTATATCGATAGATTTTTTCTGCTCTTTACAATTGCGCCATTGTTTTTATTGCGAAACGCGTTTTTCCGGACGAAAACTCGAGTTGAATATTGAAAGCCATTTTTCTCAAAGTATATCATGTTTTTTTTTCAAAATAAACTACACCATTGGAAAGTACAACTCTTAAGCTTCAAAACCCTATCTTGGAGAAGTTGGAGAAATAAAGGGTTTAAAAGTAACAACATGAAAAAGACAGCGCCGAGGGTCCGCGCGAGCCCCTCGCACCCGTGCGTACGGCACGTTTAAATGCACGCTCTATTCAATTCGCTAATAATCGTGTACCAAGTCTCTGAAA
The DNA here is from genome assembly GCA_036365515.1 of Torymus aiolomorphi. Classification (NCBI taxonomy): domain Eukaryota; kingdom Metazoa; phylum Arthropoda; class Insecta; order Hymenoptera; family Torymidae; genus Torymus; species Torymus aiolomorphi. The sequence goes on along the minus strand of CM070874.1, from coordinate 58,293,629 downwards.
AAAGAACTAAGGACATATATCGATAGATTTTTTCCTGCTCTTTCCAATGGTGCTATTATTTTTATTCCGAAATGCTTCCTTCTAGTTGAAAATTCCATTTGAATGTTTAAACTCTATTTTTTCAATAAAATATCAGTCTTTTCTTCAAAATGAATTATATTCTTCAAAAGTACAAGTCTTAAACTATAAAATATTATATTTTTAAGTTGAAACATGAAAAGTTCAAAAATAGTAAGATCAAAAAGACAGCGGCTGCCCGAACTGTTTACGCTATGCTCAAGGGCGGATTAATACACGCGATGTGCTATTTCGCCCTTTCTTTTTTGTAAATATAAAATGTTTTGTAGCTTACAATGCCAATGCGTGGACATAATTTTGTGGATCTAGTTGTAACAGTTAGTATAATATTACAATGAACTTTGTTCATTTATATGACAAAATTTGAAAAACATAATATATTAAACATAAAAATATCCATGAACGCACTGAAAGCAGTGAAACAGAAATTTAAAATAACCTTATAGATTGTTTAATCTGGCATAACAATATTACCTTTTCCTTTAAATTCTAATTTTTTTACATTTTTTTGATTTTATAAGAATTGTCTTTTTTGCGACATCGGCTTCTTTCTTTGTTTGAGTTTTAAGTACTTTTTCTTTTTTGATCGGTGGATATAATTGAGAATCTTCTGACGCTGAAAATCTTTTAAGTTCTAACTTTTTGGCATCATTTAATAATTTAATACAATGAAACAATTGAGTTCCAGGTATTGTCTTAGCTGAGGCTAGCCTGTTTTGTAGCTTTTCTGTAGCCTTTAAGTAATCGTCTTTTGATGAAAAAAAGCACTCAATATTTTTGAAATACTCAGTTGCCCATTTGTATAAATCTTGGGGCGTCAATATATAATTGTCGGATACTTTCCGTAAACTTTCTCGTCTGGCATTGCTTTTCACGGAAGCACCTATTCCATCACATGCATTTTTTCCGTGGGCTGTTGCATGAACATGCCACTCAGCATCAACAGCAAAATCATCATAATGATGAAGAAGATTTTGGAAATTGCGTTTATTTTTAAAATGTTGCGCAGCTCCATCAGTAAAATAAATAACTTTTCTAACTAAATCGAAAGACTTTTTAAGGAAATTAATTATAATTTCTTGTATTAGATAAACTGCAACAACGTCATGAATTAAACTATCTGAGAAAACTACCATGCTTTTATGTTCAATTTTAGATTTTGATCCTTTATAGTAAATGACTATTGTAGCTAAACTACATTGATTATTATTATAATGAAATGATTGTACTGCATCTTGTGCTATAAAAGCATAGTTTTCTAAAAAATCTAGAGAAATTAAAAACTCTCCTTCAGATAAGGATTCTCTCAAGAATTGAAAATAAGAAGACTGTTGTTTAGAAATAAATGAATGAGTCTTAAGTTTATACAAAAGAGGAAAAAAATATCGATAAATGAAGACTTAGAAACGTTTTCAGTTTGCAACGTTGATCTATCGGTAGTTTTCCACATTTGAAACTTTATTTCATTAATCTCAGAGCTTTCGAATAATAATTCTAGATCATTTTTTAGAGGTTCGATACCAAGACAATTTTCGCACATATTTAAATAGCATTTCGCTGTTGGACTTTTACAAACTATTTCGGCTATGCAATCTTTATAAGTGTTCATTCTATCAAAAGAAACTCCTGAGTTTCTTAAACCAACTAACAGAAGTTTAACATTTTGATGATAACCGCAAACACACACTGAATGTGTCCCACTGCTACCAGCTAAAACACAATATTTAGGACGACATTCGGCAAATTTACTGAATCCTATTTTCGATCCAGGATACTGTTGCTTATATTTTAAATATAGTTCTCGAAGATTGTATAAAACAAGCCGTTTCTGGATGTAACTTTTTGTGCCATCATCATTTTTTATACATTTGTTATCTTTATAGCCTGGCATAATTCTACTATTCTCATCACTTTCATAGAAGAGCTTTGCTTGATCTAAAGTATCACTTGATATTTTTTTATTTCCTCTGTTGTCATTTAATTGGGCTGGGTTATCAAATAATTTACATTTCGATGAAAGTCAACGAGACAAGTTCGAAAATCTAGCTACTTTGCGAGTGCTCCAGTTTTTAGGAAGTAATTTCAAAAGTAATATTTTTTCCATTTTTGTCAAATTTTGGTCATTCAACAATTTTTTCAAATTAAAAATAATTTCTTTAGAATCTTCTATTGAAATCTCACTCTCTTCTTCAATCTGAGCATTAGATTTTATTCGCCAAGAATCGCATATTTTGTCTCTATGAGTTAAATGCGGATAACAAGCTCTAAGTTTATCGGAAACAAACCTAAGTTTCGATGAATGCTTTATTTCATCAAATGGATTACAGCAACGATTTAAAATGTTAGACATTTTATTAAGTTTTTTTTTATTAAGGCAATAAGACAAAGGGGCAAAGTAATAAGGCATGTGCATAAAGCACCTGGCTAGTGGGCGACGCAGGCCTCTATTTAAGCCCGCGGGGTGATGTTTTTCATTGAAGGTAGCGCGCTTGGTGCTTGCCATCTAGCGGGCACTTCGGGTACTAATCCCGAACAGAAGCATTTCGGAATAAAAATAATAGCACCATTGGAAAGAGCAGGAAAAAATCTATCGATATATGTCCTTAGTTCTTTTTTCAGAGACTTGGTACACGATTATTAGCGAATTGAATAGAGCGTGCACTTAAGGAGGTTGGCTACCGGAATGCAAATGATAAGAGAGTTCTGATAACTCTTTTAATCTGTTGTGAAAACTCTAAGAAGTGTTGTCTACTAATTTCAGATCGATTGACAATGTAGTTTATTAAATAATGAATATCAAACTTATGTTCTTATATACGGGCTCTTATGGGACATACAAAGAAATCTGGATATTAATATTAAATAGTATTTTTTTAAATGGTTAGGTCGCTAAAAGAAAAGATGTTCTAGAATGCTCAAACATTGTTAAACAATTAAAAAAAAAAAATAGATGTTTCTACAACGTAATTGTTTGGATAAATGAAGGAATAGACAATATTTTGATACGATTCTCGCGCTCAGCTGATCAAGCACAAAGAAACGTGGCAACGCTGTGTAAGAGGAGGTAAACATGCTGGCTACCGCGATGTTTGAAATTTTAATCCGTATGAGATGAGATTTACTTGAAAGGTAGGTAGGTAGTAGAATATTCTTGTTTTAAAATAAAATATAGAAATAGGTAATAGCAGTAACAAATAATATGATTATTTATTAAATATTTTTATGAAAATCACTAACTTTTTACTTTTTTAAATAACCTATAAGTTATTTTTTGAAACTTTTACGTATAATTGTATATAGTAAATATTTAAATTATTTTAGTTTTATTTATTATCAATTAACAAATAGAAATAAGGAAATATTGTCAATAAAAAATAATTTCACATGTGTCAGTTTTTAAGGTTTCCTTTATTAATAGTAAATAAACAAAATATTTATTTTCAATAAAAATTAACTATAATATATATACATATATATTATTTTTGAATGTATGTAGCATACATTGTTTTGTAATCTTACAAACTATTCGGTAACAAAAAATAAATACTTGAAGCTTTTTCTTTATTGTTTGACTAATTACGACTTTTGTTTTAAATAATTTAAAATACCATTTAATACTTTTTTACTTTTAATCACTTGAGCTTTTCCTTCTGATCTTTGTTCAAACAAATCTATCGCATATTTTTCGCCTTTTTGATATTCACTAAACAATAAATTATACGAAATAGCTGCATGAGCCATTCTTTTTATCATAGCTTTGGATACTACCTCAAGAAGAGGATTTAAGGTCGACAAATAAGTTTGACAATTATTTTGTTTATTAATAGATTCTATCACAAGATCAATACTTTTTGCACTTTCTACTAACTCATTATACTCAAAAAACTTATAAACTAATTTTTCTAACAATATCACGTCGTATATTGCATCATGTGCTCCTTTGGTACATAAACTCATTAGCTCTTCAGCTAATGTTCCTAATTTGTAAGCGCCTTTCGCTTTTCTGTCAGGAAATCGTTTTCTAAATAAACTTAAACTATCTGTAAAACTTACAGTTACTTTACGAAACTCTTCTGTTAAATAAGCTTCTTCTATTTTTAAACAAAGGCGGGTAGCGTCAAAATTACAATTATGAGCGACTAGTACACAGGGTTTGCCGATGTTTTGTAAAAAAGTTAATAACTCATTTAAAGCTACTCTTACAGGCGACGATACAACTTTTACACCTCTGAGATACAAATCATTATTTTCCTTCGTCAGCCCATGTACAGTAGAAGCTTTAGAATTGATACATTTCGTAGGATTGATGTATTTATTAAATACTGTATTGTTATATTTCATGGCAATTTGTAGAATGTCATCATTCATAGAAAAACCTCCAGTTTCAAGATCGAAAATAACTATAGCTACAGATTGTTCATTAGATTGATCATGAATTTTGTTCTCAATAGCAGGAATGTCTGCTGACATTTGAAATAGTCCTATATTGCTTTCATAGGTTTGTCCTTCTATAGCTTCACGTTTGTTTTTTAATTGAGCTCGATTTTTCTGAAGAACATGGCGATTTAACTTGAATTCTAACGTTTTAGCTTTTTTAGCTCGTATTTCAGCACATCTTGTTGTTTGCTCTATACGTTTAGATAAATGTGATCCAGGACTTAAATTCAATTTTTTTAATGTAATTTGAACATATTGTTCACCTATATTTTTTTGTGCTATAGCACAAGCTACTCGATAGTCATACGACTCTGAGCATCCGTACGGTACAGCTTTTGGAGCCTTTTTTGAAATAATATTGTTCAAACTTTCATTTGCTTGTGTTGAGAGGCCGCATGAAAACGTTTCAGCATTATCTGACAATTTTTTAAAAATAGATTTCAGCTCTTATTTTTTAAGCCTCCACTTATTGTTCGGTGTTCATAATTTTCTTTATTTGTACTATATCCACACCATTCACCACAATTGTCATGGATGCTAAAAGCATGGTAAGGTATATTTGATATAGCAGCTGCCATTTCCTTAACATTCCCTCGATGCTGCGCCATAGCATATGTAAAGCATTTATGGAGGTATTTAATTGCTTCTGAAGTCATTTCTTTGTCTGGATCTTTACTTTTGTCGATCTTATACAATAACGTTTTAACACCTTTAGATGTATGGTTCTTATCAGATTGTTTAATAATATCGTAGTTTGCTGCTTTTTTTATTGCACATATACTTGAGCTATCATTATCCCCGATAAAAACTCCAACCTCTATATTTTTTTGTTTTAATATTGAACTTTGAGTGACTAGTTCCACAGCTACATCTGACTCCATCGCTTTAGCTGTCCCATAATAATTTAGCCGGCAATCATGGCTCATTTTTGGATGGGCTCTATCACACATCCTACATTTACGATTTCTGGTTGAATAATCTAATACTTTGCCAGATTGACTACCAATAAGATGGCCAACTCCGCTCAAACTATCATACTGGAAGCCAGAACCTCTTGTGTTCCAACCCATGTCATAGCTAGCGAAAACTTTTATTTTTTCATTGTTGTTATTATCTGAATCATTAACTAAAGATGACTGTGATACTGATATTTCACTTGAAAAATTTAATAATTCCGTTGTTTGATTTTCTGTTGATGGTGAAGCTTGATTCTCTATCGTCATTGATGAATCTGTTGTGTGACTAACTAAAGATGATGCATTAGATATATCCGAGGTGAGGAAGTGTGGCGCAACAGAATCTGGTCTAGAGAAAAAAAAGAAATCATTCAACACATCTATACAAATTTTTATTGAAAATTTATTTTATTCATGTAAAATATATAATTGTTTACAAGTTCAAGAATTTATCTATAATTTGTGTATATAGAATTAAAAGTAACTTAATAGATTTTTTATTAACTACTATAGCCATACATTTTCCAAACTTAGTAACGCGAAGTACAAATTAAAAACAGAGATATATCCATATAACAATAAAGATATATTAATATATAAAAAAAAAATTCATCGTTAATCACAAACATAATTATACTGTTTATAGATATACACAAAGAAATATATAAACATGTAAAGCAAAAGATCTAAAGTAAACATATAAAAGTTTTTGAAATTATAAAGATTTTTAGATAATGAAGCTTTATGACTATGGAATCCCTTACAATGTGACCAATTATTGGATAATTTATGTTATTTTCATAAAATATTATTAATTTATGATTTATAAGATGGTTTAAGATAATATGAAAAAGACAAAATTAATCGAACCCAATAGCATCACTATAAATTTATAAATATCAGTATACGTACTACAAAATATGTTATATATTAAATTTCATTTAAATCTAAAAATTAAGAAAGATTCATTTTATTTCTAGCTTTGAAAAATGTTTTTACTTATATTATGTAAATTTTTCTTTAAATACTACATATTTATAAAACTAAGCATGAATGGTGACTCCGATGAAATGTTTTTTCCATAGACATACATATCTGTTCATAGGATTCAACAAAACAGTTGGCTTCGATGAAATGGTCTTTTTATTACTTATTTAAATCCACTCTGCGACATTGAGTTGAAATTTTTTAAATTCAGTATGTATATGGGTTCGATGAATCTTTGATTATCTAAACCATCCTCCAAACATTGAATTTACAAATCTGCAAATTTAGACTTTGTAGTATAATAAAATTAAAAAGAATAATAATAATTGTATCTTCCTGAAACTCATTTTAATATTTTGTAAAATTATTAACTATTGAATATAAAAATCAGTGTCATCATTAATAAAAAAAAAAAATGCAAATCATATATTACATTAATATAAAGTAAAGATTAAAAAATTTCAATTGATTCTTGTGTTTTAAAATTTTAAATATTATAGTTTTCGAATATGAAATCTTTTCTTTTATCTCATTATCAGATAAACATGAACTTACAAACTTCTTTGTAATTCTTCTAAGCGAGCCTTTGTAAGTTGCTTTTCCTCTTCACAGGCTTTTGTACAACTTTCCTTCGCCACATTCTCAGTAAGAGGTCCAATTTCTCTTTCATATGATTTGTAGGTTTTTTTATTCATATTTGGTGTGTTAATAACGTGTAAGAATTTATCTATTGCAGTATACCCAAGGCCAGAATGAATTGCACCTAGTAACGTAAATTAAACTATTAATTAAATGTATTCAATATAATTTACTTTATATAGAAATTAGCAATCATAATCTTACCAAGAGCCACTTTTGAATTCGTATAATATAGAAAAGACTTATTTGAATTCGTAACTCCTGCATGCATTTTGCTTGTTGGTACAAGAGACGTTTCAAGGCATTTTCTGCACCTAACTGTAAATATTGATGCTAATCCCTTTTTTACTTCTTGCTCCGTATCATCCAGAGAAAGTATTTCTTTACAAAATGTGCAATACAGGTGCTGTGCCATAACCTTCAATTCGACAATACGGCGTCCTTCTATCATACACTCAATTTCATTGCTGTCATCTTTTTGCAGCTTTTGCTTTTTACGCATTTTGCCACATTCAATCTGTTTTAGCCGTCGTTTATATTGTTTTTGCGTTAATACTTTTCCTTTATATCTGGGAAGCTCGTTCATGATCACACACGAGATACGACGAATACATACGGTACACATATACCACCCCACCGGACCCGAATCCGAGTGGCACACGATTTACAGCGTTGCCAGATTTCACTACTCATTTTAAAGTATTTTTTGTCAATAATATGAACATTTATTTATTTAAAATGTAAATATTTATATTCTTAACACTTAAAAAAGTTATTCAGTACTAATTTTTTTTTAATTTGACCGATAAATACGATAATAAACCATGTTAAATTTTTTTATTTAAGGTTGGTATTACCCTAAAACTTGTATGTTAAAGCATAGGGCTACCCCTCTCGCCGCCTGCCCCGCGGGTGATCTAGCCAACCTCCTTAAACGTGCCGTACGCACGAGCGCGAGGGGCTCGCGCGGACCCTCGGCGCTGTCTTTTTCATGTTGTTACTTTTAAACCCTTTATTTCTCCAACTTCTCCAAGATAGGGGTTTGAAGCTTAAGAGTTGTACTTTCCAATGGTGTAGTTTATTTTGAAAAAAAAACATGATATACTTTGAGAAAAATGGCTTTCAATATTCAACTCGAGTTTTCGTCCGGAAGAAAGCGTTTCGCAATAAAAACAATGGCACCATTGAAAAGAGCAGGAAAAAATCTATCGATATAGGTCCTTGTTTTTTTTTCAAAGACGCAGCATACGATTATGAACGAGTTAAACAGAGCGCCTTTTACGCGAAAAAAGGCACCGCGCACGCTCGGTGGCCCGTTTCTGCTGGACGCTCCCATATACGTTTACCCTCGGCTGCCGGTCACCCCCACCACTCGTCCACTTTCAGGCGCTCGGACGTTTTTCGGTATACATTTTAACGCGTTTTTAACACATTTCGCAGCATTTTAACACAAAAGTGGAATATACGTTTTGTAGAATTAGTCTTCTAGTTTCCAAAACTTTTTAAGAAAATTAAATCGGACCATCCGTAACGCATCCAGACACGCCCAAAGATAGGGTATTAAAATATTAAAATCGGAATTGTGCAAAAACTAATAATCCGACAGTGCCTGGTTTTTGCACACATAAAATAAATATAAATAGCTATTATTTCGCGGAAGGCTTGCGCTACAACTTAAAAAATGGCGGAGATATGAATTTTTAAAAAAACGCTCATTTTTCTCGGTTTTTTCGGTTTTTCTCCTTTAATAATAATCCGATCGAGTCCATTCATATCTCATTTTGTTTGTCTTTAAATTCTTTACAATTCATCTGTTTACACCATCAAGATCGCATCATTAGTTTTAATTTTATGAGCGAAAAACGAAAAAAAACGCGTTTTTTTTGCAATAAATTGTTTATAAAAAATTTCTGGATAATAGTTGGGAGTTTAAAACAGTGCAGAATATCACTACGCATTATTATTAAAGTGGTGGTACAGTCCGCTTGCTGCTAGTTTTAATATCACGATAAAAACCTCTATTGATTGGCCTATTGACGAATGCACCAGTGTTGAGTTTTCTCTTTTTGTTTTTCTCCTATTCGCGGTATTAGTGTATGTGTGCATGTGTGTATATGTATAAGTTATACAAACATCAGTGAGCGATTAGTCTACAGTTTTCGTTAAACTTTGTAAAATTTAACTTTATATTTTTGTATTAATCGGGAGTAATGAAACGGTATTTTTCCTTATGTTATTCAAAAGCATTTTACTTAACACAAAAATTTCAAATACAAAAGTTGTTAATAACATTGAAATAAAACTTTTTTCTATTCAACATTTGATTAATAAAAATAAAAACTATTATTATAATTCAAATAGAAATAATGAAAACAATGTTTTTAATTTTAAATATGATTGCAATCATAGTACTTATATATTTAATATTCCTATGTGTACTTTAATCATCTCAATTAATAATTAATTTATATGAATCATAGACTATTTGAAAAGTTATCTACATATAACTATATTTGTAGAATTATAAGGCAAATTTTCTACAAAAAAATAATAAGTATGTAATAGTAAATGCATAATTTCCATTTAAATTTTACTGCAGAGATGTATTTATGTGTATTCTAATGATAATAACGATGAAAATAAGTATTACAATTAATGCAATAATAAAATTATAAGGTTTTTCTGAGCATTGTGGTCGTGCCTATTATGTAAAAATGAAGTTTTTACATAAGGAGGGGGCGGGCGACGAGCGAAGCGAGAAGCAGGTGTGTGTGGGGGCGGGAGGGGGGGGTGGCGTGTCGAGCGCAGCGAGACACGCAGGGGGGTTCGGCCCCCCTAGTTGATTTAAAAATTTGGATTTCAATAAGTAGAAACTTTATTAAAATTGATCGTAATAATGAAATTAACTAAAATTGTCAATCCATTCACGTTCTTCTACACAAAACATTCTCTCATTACATTCTTACCATGAACCTTATCTCAAACTTTACTCTCCGAAACCTATGCAGCCTAGCAATACCGAACGCAAACATATACGGACTCCGCAACGGCAAGGTAAAAAATTCCTCTCGCGCGCCGAAAATCGAAGTGACCTCTCATCGGGGCGCCATCGGTATACGCGCATCCGGCTTTAATATTTACCTGCCATACATACGCATAGGCACATACGCACGCGCCCCGTTATCGGCAAGAATAAGACAGAGACAAAAAAATTCTCTGCGCGCATGTCGAGGCTAATAGACGAAGGAGCGCGGACCAGTCTAATGAAAAGTCCGACGCGACGATGGCCATTGAATTCCGCGTGTCCGCAGTGTTTCCGATTGCGAATCGAGGTCGAGTGCGCATGCGTATTATAGAGGAGAGCCTGACCTGCCATCGCCGCCGAAGCCACACTGCCTGTTCGACGGGTCGCCGCAGAGATGTTGTTGCGGCGTGGTCGTGCAGTCGCCTGTGGAAGTTTTACTGTTATTGTTTGAGGTATCGATGAAATATAGCTGCATTTCGATGCATCGAAATTTTGTTGGTATCAATGAGAAATAAAAGGAATTCTAAATGTTTTGTAATAATATGTTACTCTTGTTTTTTACGAAACTCATCGTAGTTCGGGGTATAAATTGTTATTCATATTCTAATCAATTGAGAATAGAATCGAATATAACTGAATTTTCGTTTATATAATTAAAAATTAATTTAAGTTTTACTTTACAAGGTGAAATTGACTATAAAGTCTATACCAGTGTTATAGTTTTATTTATTATCTTTTATTTTACTTAATAATATTTTGAAGAATAGCATTAACAAAAATGCTCAATCTCATTTAAAAAGCTATACAAACATATAATAAAACGCAGGCCAGACAAGAAAAAAAAGAAACCGTTTAACACTTTCAAAGCTCTTTCGCTCCTTACAGACAGCCCGATAACATTCCAGCGTGCAGCACTTACAACTAGGTCCCTTCCACAGGAGTCCGTATGCACCGAGTATAACGCTACACAACCATTTTTCACTCGGACTACGCGTATAAAGCTAATACGTCCTTAAGTGCGAGTCGACTGCTGCTGCTTCTTCTGCAGCTATTTAGAGAGGTTTTCTCGAATAAAGCGTCGCGGAAACGTCGATAAGGAGAAAGGTGCGGGGGCCCGCTCTTCACTCGCCGTGCGACGCGCATCGACGATTTGTTAGTCGCACAAAAAGGCACACGCGTGCGAGCGATAACAATGCTAATGGCCGCTGTAAGCGCATTCTTTCGGTAGTTCACTGCTATGCGGTACGGGACATTTCTATATAAGCATTTCGGGGGCGGCGCTCAAGTGATTTTTCGATGCTGGTTTGGGTGCTTGGGCAAGTTCAAGATAAATTAATGATTCAATTAAAGAATGAGTGCTATTTATACGATTGCTTTGAAGTAAGTTTTTTTATCAACATATAACAACATAATAATATTTGTAAAGTATTTTTAAGATTTTGGAAAATATTTACTTTTATTTTTTTTGTCGTTCGAATTATAAATTTAACATAATACTAGTAGCTCATAAGGGATTTCTATTTTGGAGAAAAAAAAAGTCAAATGATGGGAATACAGCAATTCAACAGGATGAAACCAAAGTTTGTCAAAGTTTAACAAGCAAGCTTTCCAATACACAACATTTGTATCTTCCCATTCTCTTTATTTTCATGTCACATTCAGGAGAAACAATATTTTCTTTATTTGATTTATTCAGGATGCTAATGGCCTAGTTTCTACCAATCTGAGGTATTGAAGGTTGTTAAATAAAACACCAGTTTTTATTCCTCGACGTTTCGGACATTTATTTCATGTCCCTCTTCAGGAGTATATTTATCTAGAGTCAAAACTTATTTGCGGGAGAACAATCCGCTCGTCAATGCCTCCCGCAAATAAGTTTGTTCTCCCGCAAATAAGTTTTGACTCTAGATAAATATACTCCTGAAGAGGGACATGAAATAAATGCCCGAAACGTCGAGGAATAAAAACTGGTGTTTTATTTAACAACCTTCAACACCTCAAATTGGTAGAAACTAGGCCATTAGCATCCTGAATAAATCAAATAGTATACTGAGTCTACCAGTAGCGGCAAAAAAGTGCTAAAAATATTTTCTTTATCAATAGATTTCCTTTACTTTTATATATTTTAATTATAAGTGTGAGACCGACTATACCTGCTTTATAAGGATCTGGGTCCTCCATCCACTGAGCCACTAGACCCCACAGGTAAACATACCTTTATTAATTATCAAATCGTAATTCGCACTTCTTTGATCTTATTCGTCATATTTACACTCCGCATACAGTCGCCACATACGACGATATATAAATATAAATTTATATTTTTAATATCATTTATACTTTTAAGAAAACGTACTTCAAAGTGTTATAACCGCTAATGATTCAAAATGTATGGAATACAGTGAAAACCAATCCACGGAAGCGAGCTAACAAACATTCTGCAACAAACTAGGCTATTTCCTGTGCACGCGCGTCATGGGAACCCCTCTAATCGCCACGCGTATGTATATACATACGTACGCATTTCGACACCCAGCGGCATATCCTCCGCCGCTCGCTCACGTTACACAAACGTCTCTTAAAGCTCCCTCGCTCTTCCATCATACCGTTAGAAGGGTAATAACGCGATCGCAATTTGCGAGTTCGCGCGCGTACGTAATGTGGTATATACATATATACACCCGCGTACAAATCGGCTCTCTTGCGCGACCTGACCCACAGCTAACCGTAAGTTAATAACTTCATTAAAATACGAGCGCATGTACACGTGTGCGCGCGCGCGGCGCTCCTGTAAAACTTCTTCCTTCCATATATACCGCGGCGACGAATTTACGGCTTCCTCTGTGGGGAGCTGCTGCCATTTTCTATGCTAGCGCGGACTTTCTTCAATATTACGTTCACGGTTTATTGACGCGCGCGCGTGCGCGGCCTGAAAATTGATTCGTAGTTTCGAACGGCCGGCCGCGAAATGAAAGCTAATGAATCGTTAAATAAGGATTCGACGTTTATGATTTGTGCGGGCTATGGTCTAAATGAAATGTAAATAAGTTTTGTAACGCGCGAGTTGTGTAGTTTCGTCTTTCCTGTTTATTTCAATTGTATTTCTTACAATTATTATTATTGTTATTATTCAATGTCGATAACGAATGATGTATAAGAAATTTATCGAAGATATGATATGGATCATAATTAAATCTTAAGACATCTTTTTGATCCTTTTTCTTTCTCAATGAGGATGCTGCACTCAAAGAATACATTTTGAAATAGTTACAATCTCAGTTGTGTAATTATTGTATTCATTGATATATATACCGGAGATACTGTTATCTGTTGATGCAATCCAATTAGAACTTTATATTGAGTTTTAGCAGATAAAGTTTTGATTCTTGTTTAGTATGAAAGTTATGTCCAATAGCGATGCGTTACAACTTTGGGTTACAGATGAGAATGGCTAAACTGTATTTCTACAACTTGCTGTACATCTCTACTAAAGTAACTTCCTCTCTGCTTTGAACAATAATTTCATATTTACTTGCAGAGTGAGTACCATTGTATAATATTGTAATACAAAAATGAATTATAAATAATATTAATTTAACTATAAAAACATGTATAATTTCTACTTGTCTAGCAAATTTATTTACTTAATAATGCCGACTAGTAGTATACAAAAAATAATTTTTGTTTTATAACTGTAAAAAAGGGCGTTACCGCTAATAGTACAATAAGCATCATTTAAATACTATTCATTAATTCCATTTATTTACTTGAATGTAAACCTCAAAATCCTGCGAGCTGGATAAGAAATAGAATCTCATCTCCCTTTTCTCTCCTTCTTAATTTCATTTATAAAAGTCACACACTTGCAGTCATTGAAAGAGGCAAGATGTCGTCGAGAAACGCATCCATCACTCGGTGGCTTTCATCTTGAATTTTGTAACAGCGTGGGCTGTAGCGCGAACAAAAGACTTCCCTAAAAAAATCGAAGCTGACTTGTGGAATCCCAAGGGACGAAAGAAGAAATTATTCAAAAGAAAGTGGAGTACGTAAAAGCATTGCCCGAAGTTCTGGCAGATTCTTTTGTGTTTCGGAAAGGTCGGAGTGACATTGTTAAGTGTCATTTATTTCAAATAAATGTTTTGGATTTTGTATTATATTATTAATTGAAAATACTACTTTTACAGTTTTAATGATTTTCAGATAGCTATGTGAATTGAGTTTTAGTATATAACACTATCAATTTTGATAATGTGAATAATTATCTTTTTTAGGGATGTACTAAAAATCTTCATTCTTTTTCAACTTCCATCACAGACCTCACATGCACACTTTATACACTATAATGTACCAGTTTTCAATTAGTACTTAATTTTCAATCATTTTTTAATAAAATTTATGTCATTTGTGAAAATTCTATTTATAAATAGCAAAAATAGTGTAGTGTCCAGGGAAAACACGTTAATAAACTATAAAACGTTTAGGAAATATATATTTACTTTGTCAATGTATACGGATGAGAAATTATTTCCACGATGCCTCTTACCTGTAACCAAAAAAATTAGTACCTTGAAGGAGATGACGGCTATTGATGAAACATGCATCTCAACAGTTATGTCAACAATGTCATGTGAGCAATGAATTGTTGCACCGTTACGGATGAATCAATCATCGTATCTTTCCATCGTCAGTGTTCGTCGTGAAGAACTGTGTACCTATCTATCTATCACAGATGTAATGCCGAAAAGGGCTTGTACAGTATTATCTGCATATGTATTAACGTAATTTTGAGCAATAAATTATTAAAATTCAATAACATCAAATTAAAATAACATCAAACAAAACGATTCCATGATTGATCCCGCAGCTCGGGGCTTTCATCAATCGTTAAACGAAATATTTCTACCGCATTGCAGAAATTGTTCAATCGCGGGAATCGTTATGAATCGATTACTGGGCGGTGTACATTTTTGGTGTTCCTATACGCCGAGATAGATAAAACATAATTCCACGTTATAATATACTTTTTGGTTCATCCTCTATTTCGTTTATTTTTCAATATGTTCATCATAAAATGACGATTTCAGCCCATCCACTCATTTATTTCAATCTACGATAACAGTACCAAAAATCTGAAAATTCTGCCAAACCTGCGAGCAAGCACGACAAAGGACGAGGGCCGCGCGCGAGAGTAGGTGCGAGAGCGCGATCGCGAGAGAGAAAAAAATACGTGAGAGAAAGAGAGTAAGTAACTGCGCGGGAGCAAGGAACTGCGCGCGGCTGAAAGAGAAAGAGAGGAACGAAAGGAGGCGGCGGTGGTGGCAGCAGCGCGGTGGCAGTGGCGTTGTATACAGGTAGACCGCGAGCGAGAGAGAGAGAGAGAGAGAGGTAGCAGAGAGTGGAAGAGTTGATCGCCGTTGGCTTTCTTCGCGGTTATACCTTTAGTCTTCGCCTGGACGCGGCGCACCGAGCATGCGCGCTGCTCTCTCAGCATAACACGCGCGCACCTTTTGAACGACGACTACTACTGTTGTTGATAAATATAAACTGTGAAAGAGGAGCTTCGGTTGCTTGGCGGTTTTTGAATTTTCAAAGTGAGAGGAGGAGACTGGAGAGTGCGATATTGAGGTTTTGAAAACTGTGAGAAAAGTGAGCTTGCAGGACACACGCAACACTTGTTTGCCGTACGTCGTTATATGATTTCGCCGGCTCGACGCGCACCTGATGGGGTTCGCGTGGGACGAGGTAAGTGATCGCGTCATTCTCAATTAGCGTCGATAATTGTGGTACAGTGAAAACTGTTAATAATCGTTAATTTATATGCAAAAAACAGAAACGGTTGTATATAGAATTTAATCGATTGTTCACAAAATATTCAGTTTTTTTTTTCATTGTAATGGTCTGGCTGTACCTGGCACTAATCTACTTTTGTACTTGAAATAGGGTGAATCTATATACCGCGGCTTTTTTAAGCTTTGGTTTATCATGGAGAAAACTTTTCTAATTAAAACTTGAAATTTACGACTTTTTTAATAATGCACTGGTGCGAGTTTTGTTATCACCTTTGTTTTTCATGCAAATTATATCGGCATGTATATCCACGTAAATAATGTAACATTCGACACTTAAACGATAATGATAAAAAAAATGTACAGTCAACACAAAGAAGCTAGCGCTACATTACTATAGCGAAAAGTAGTCGGAACAGAACTCTCGTATCAACAAAGTCTAATTGAAATGTTAAAAGTACCTAGTAGTCGGCTACCGTACCCCGCTGGACTAAGCGGGCATACATAACCCACTTTACATGAAAAAAGAAGCCCGCGCGTTGAATATGCAATTTCCCCAGCCGAGCGGGCGCGCTCACTTTTATTTTTCGCGAGCCGCCCGATTTACATCGCGGGCTCTAAGAATCCGCGCGATTATTTTACATAATACCATTAACATAAAATCAGGCGTAGTCGCGAGAGGAGCGGTGATCCGGTGTGTCATATAGACTCGCAGCCGTATCTCTTGTGACTATGCGTCTCTGACAAAGTGTATACACGTGCGAGTAGGTAGGTTCCGCGAAAAGACGATTTTCTCGGGACCTCGCGAATAAATCTTAGAGGCTAGTTTGAATTAAAGCTGAGCTTGGTAGAGCTGACTCTGAACTAATTGTAAATGTGTGTAGTGAAAGAGAAGGCACAAAGTGATTTTTGTTTTCAAAGGTGAATGAAACATTTTGTAATGAAAAAAAGTTGTAAATTGAGTTCGTGAATCGACATTATGAAAGGACATGTGTTTGGGTAACGGTACTTGTGTAGAATGAAAATGGAGAAGAAAAGTTATTCAAATGTTATGTGTCATGAGTCAGAGCTACGAAATATGATTGACTTGAAACAAGCTCGTACAAAGTCTGCGTCATGTCTATTATGAGGATACAGGTATAAAAAATCTATGTCGACTGATTTGCAAATAGAGAAAAACAGATCCAAAAAAATGCGTACATTGCGAATACATGTACTTTAAATTGTGGGGGAGGTAACAGTTTATGTTTGGAATATATGAATTGAGAATAAAATTTGTTGGGTTTAATGTAATATCTAATAATTATATTATAATAAAATATTCAACTAAAATAATGTTATTCTCGTGAATGCAATGCAATCTTTCTATAAGGCAATTTAAATTTGAATAAATGATATCAATTAAATTTGTGCTTATTATGGATACTATAATATAAATTAGTATTGATGAAAGAGTATGTTTCAGATCGACTCGATCAATTCTTACGAGACTTTTATTAAACCATTTGTGGGAAGGGTTAATATTAATTTATTTTTAAATTCTATTAACGAAAATGTACCTCTACAAGAGTTTCTCGCAATTTTTCATCAACACAGTCTATTTACAGCAAGTATATATATATATATATGTGAGTCATCATTTCAATGCAAAATATGAACTTTATCAGTAATAATAAACTGTCCAGCATTATTATTCATCCCCGTCACGCGTAGCGCGCCACGGTATATTACATTCCACACGTCGACGCGCAGCGATAAGAATGAGAAGACGATCCGCGAACAAAAGGGCGGCGTCACTCGATAGTTGTGCAGTCCTGATAGTTCCGAAATTCAGCTTTCATTTGCGTATTATTAAATTTGCGAGATAAAAGTTTTATTAAACGCATTCATTGGCTAATTTAAAATGATTTATTTATTATTAATAATGATGCAGTGACGATCATCAAAAAATTGAGATTTTAGTTTGAAACATTAATTATACAATGGTTTCTTTTTTTGTAAACAAATATAAATAGATGGCCAAGAATCAGTGGTATTTTTAATAAAAGCTCTAGAAATCCTAGAAGAAAGCTCTTTATACTAAAGATTATTGGCCATGAAAAGAGGCTAAGGAATGAATATATGAAGGTTGATTATCTAGCTGTGGAAGAGATATTAAATAAAATTGACTATTCCTAGAAAACTAATAATTTTCTACAATATTTGCCATATTTTCTAAAATAATTGGAGTATAGAACAATCATAAACCACGAAGTTCAATCTCAACATCTCAATGATACCATTCAAGTACCCTCCATAACAAAACCCCGGACTATAAAGTTTCAATTACATTCCATTACCAACTTCTTTCTACAACCGGTAAAAGCTCCTATTCGATAAGAATTCGAAAAATCAAAATTAAAGTAACAGCTACGCCTATAATGAATCGAGTCTTGAAAAATCTTCACGACCTCCTTTACGGCCCGGTACTTTCGCGGTAACGTATATATACCGCGCAATAAAACCGCCATTACTCAAACAGACTAGCGGGCATTAAATCGTTCCACTGCCCTACACCCTCTGCCCGCAGCACAGCAATAAAAAAAAGCGAAACACACGACCGGCAGCACTCGCGAAAATTTCACTTCCGCGTAAATCTTTCCGCGTCTACTATATACCTATACGCGCAGACGCCGCCGCTCTAAACACTGCGCGCGCCGTTTCCCGGCCGTCCATTCGCGCGCATAATGTCAGGGTCAGGCAGCGTGAGAAAATCTCTCCCAGGAACACTCGCCGTAACCAACACCGCGCGCCAGAGAGAGGCCAATAAGGTCCTTCGTCTCTCTCTCTCTCTCTCTCTCTCGCACGCGAGAGATATAAAAGCCGAGCGACGGGTTTTCTTGACCTGAAAACCGCATGCCAACTCGCGCGTTTCAATTAACGGATATAAATTATTGTATCGCGCGCGCGTATCTATCCTCTCCCTCCTGGTCCCGCGATGTAACTCGTGTTACCCGCTACAGCGTAGAGAGAGAGACGCTTGTGTCAGTAGTGCAACGCGCAGATGGGAAGGCGTGGCAGCGTAGCGTTACGCACAAATCCGAATCGCAACATGCGATCTGTCTCTCTTGTGCGTGTGTGTGTGCTGTATACAGAATGAGAGGAGGGAATGGAAACGATACCAGCCGAACGTTATCCCCTTGAGAAACGATCTCTCGGGCATAAGAGAGAAAAGGAGAAGTGCATATGCAGCGCGCGTGTGTCTCTGGGTTGAGGGAGCGAAGTTGCCCGCGGAGGTTGTTGTTGTTGTTGTTGTTTCTTGCTCGGCGCTGACAACTGGATTTAAGGAGCTCAGTGCGTGCGAATGAACGATTTGACGTCTGCGTGTGTCGTTGTTGTAATGTGATGAAATGTGAGCTTGATAAACGGACGGAGAAATGTTCTAAAATGTTGCTGACGTATATTTTATATTTGCTAATTATAATAGGCGTGGGGGTATACCTGACGAACGTTTGTCTAAAGTATTGAATAAATGATTTGTTACATATTGAGAATTAGATCAGAAACCAAGTTTTTATGAAATATTCTTTTTACATTATTTTCATGTAAAACTCGGTCAGCATTTATTGATGTATGTAAACAAAATGTGATTTCTTGTAAAGATTGTTTAAGAAGGAAGGTGCTCGAATTCGACTGATTTGTATGCAGACATATACTTTGATGAAAATTTAACTGCATTTTACTGCAATTAATTAGTTTCACGAGATGTCAAGTTCTGTTTAATTAGCATTTCAGATCAAAACTACGAATTGTGTCCTATAATACACCGAACTACCTATACAATTCGTTTAAAAAATCGTTCTCCATGCATTTTACTCGTATTTGATTATATTTTACATCATCGCCAAGTACATCTGAGTTGCGCTATACCCGCAG
This sequence comes from Torymus aiolomorphi, assembly GCA_036365515.1. Lineage (NCBI taxonomy): Eukaryota > Metazoa > Arthropoda > Insecta > Hymenoptera > Torymidae > Torymus > Torymus aiolomorphi. The sequence goes on along the minus strand of CM070874.1, from coordinate 58,273,806 downwards.
TAAAAAATGCATTCCCGTCAGGCGTAACCATACGTTTTTATATATCTGATGCCTGCACGCGCGGCGGCAGCTTTTTGCCGTACGCAGAGCACGCGCGCACCTCTGCAGGTCCTCGAGATTTTTTACCTTGTCGAAGGCGCGCATCTCTCTTTTTGCGCCGGAGCGGCGGTTCTTCACGATGCATGGGAATTCTCTCCTTTATCTGACGGACACTCGTTTTTTGGAAACGATAAGCGTGATACGTGCCAGGGATCGTTGCTATACAGCTGAGGATATAAGAGGTATTCCTGAATTTTGTTTTGGCTGTATTTTTTAAAACTATACAGAGATACTGAACGATGATTCAACAGGTATTTTAGAAATTTTAAGGTTTTGCAAAAAGGTACGTTTTACGTGATAATAAAATTGGTAATGTTTATTAATTGTTTAATAATATTAATACAATTCTCATTCATATAATAGACGAAATGTAATGCTGTAGCACTAAATAAATGACATTTTAAGTATACTTAAAATTTGCAGATAATGGTTTAGAATTTAAAATCAAATTATTTCAATGAATTTATATTAGTCACATTACATTTATACTAAAAGTGGAAAAATAGAATTTGATATCCTTTACATGATTTATTGTAGGCTAAAAGATAACACCTGCTTCAATAGTTAATCGTAAGACATACTCAACTTATACTGCTCTACATGCGCATTTCTAAAATATACTATTCCTGATAGAAAATAGGCCAACTTCGTTGGTTAACATGTTACTCAAATGGAATCATTTCTACTTAAGATTAACATCGAAGTTTAATTAAAACTATTTAAAACTATCACTATACTTTAAAGCATCTACAATGTAATATTTCCACACGTATAAATAGTTATTCTTCGTCGACAATAGAAACATAATCATGCTGTGACGTTTTTAATTTAAAAATTGACGAACGGTTCGCCAACCGTTGGTTAGCATTTCTACCAGGGATTGTTGAACCCCATATTCATTCCTCTACCGAATTTCCATAATTTATACACCCAATGCACGCACATGCCCCCAACAAAATAAATTCCGATCAACCAAAGAGCCTCGTAAACTCTAGCAAACGTTTGAAATAAAAAATGTCATCGCGCTACTTACACCGTCGCTCGTCGTAAACACGCTCGTTTCACTCCTGCGCCTTCGATCTTCGTATAAAAAGTCACTTTTATCCTTCACCTCGTTGCCCCTCTCTCGCGCCAATAAAAAGCGCACACCTCGCGCGACAATCGAAGCCTTTTACTTTCCTACATATAACACCTACATAACGCGCGCTATACCTACCTCGTCGCGCTAAAATCAGGCAGCGCCGCTGCTAATAAGCAAAACCGCGTATACACACACATCATACACTATATTTCCTTCCTCCGCGCTTCCGCGAGCTCGCGCTCGTCTTTTCCGCCAGCCACGGATGTTCATCATCAGCGCGTGGCTTCCGCCTGCGTATCGCGCTTTCACTCAAGAAAAGTATATAGTCTTACGCAAGGAGCATCGTCGCCGCTACGGTGCCGCGTGTTTTCACGGTCAAGATCTCTCTCTCTTGGTCGGTTTTTCTCTCGCCTTTGTTGTTGTCCGGCGCGTATATATACATATACGTGCACGGCAGTAAAAGGGGAAGAGCGCGCGGCGGGATGATGAAGGAAGAAACTACGACGACGGAGCTGCTCTCCCACGACGCGCGCGCCTCGTAAAGTCGCGGCCAGAGCCGTTTCGGGTCGTAAAGGCGGCACGCGTCGGGTGGCAAAGCTCCGCGCGCGATGCTGTGCAGTTTCATGAAGAAGGCGGCGAGCGATCGGTTATATAGCGCGGAGCGTGAGATGCGAGGTGGACAAAAAAGTGTAGGAATGAAATAAGACGGCGCTGTTGTTCAGGATATATGTATATGTAATAATAAATTTCACTTTCTGTGGTGATCGAGCTCGATTATGTGCGAGGTCTGTTGACAGTGTTGGCGACTGATTGACTTTTTGTTTTTTTAATTTTCGTTATGAATGAATAAGATGAATTTCTTAAGACGTCATCGACGTAGCCGAGAAATTAAAGTATAGTTATGATTGATATGGTACAGTAGAAACTTTTTTTTCGGATGAAACATCACAATGATATAGGTCAAATAGTGTACATGATAACTGTAACGGTAGTTTTTTTTTCTCTTGTTCTTTTAATTTCGTTCTCTGGCGGTTTCTTTTTCTCTTGGCGCTAGAATTCGATTCTTTTCATATACTATGGGTGATAGGTTTTTTTTTCCTACTATTAGTCACGATAAATTAGAAGTAATTTTCTTCTAATCATGCTAAAAAATATCTACCGTAATGTTACTGTAATATTATATCTTATATTGTACTCATCTGTGCTGACGAAAGCCTCACAAAAGGTAATGAAGTAAATTTTAAAATGAAAGAAAAATCAATATATATTACATTTTGTAGTCACATACTTTTCATCTTACTCGTCTAACGTTTTTGCATTAATAAACATTTTTAAGGTTGTTTTTTGGTGACTTCCCTAGTCAAAGCAGTGCTAAATGAAGAGAGTACCTAAAATTAAAAAAACCATAGTTGAAATGTGATTTATTTATTTAAAATGATAGAGATAGTCAATGTATTATAAATAAAGTGTATTTTACATGACTAAGATAGCTTTTTTAATAAAATATCAATATTTTAGAAACAGTAAAAACAATTATCGATAAAACCTCTTAATCTTTTTTGTTTCTTAACCGACTTTAATTTTCAAGGTCTCATTTTGTTCCTTAAGTAATTTCATTTGGACTTGACCAAGGAAAAATTTAAAATTATTCAAAATCAAGAAAGTTATAGTCAATTAAAAAGAAATATTTTTTTAACCCCGTGCATGAATTTATAAACAATTCGCTATAACTTTCTTGGTTTTGAATAATTTAAAATTTTTCCTTCGGCAAGTCCCCATGAAAGGCATGTTCTTGTTTGTACACATAAGGATTGTGCACATATTTATTGTGCACAGATAGCATTGGTACAGATCTATATATATAGATATATACCAATGTTAAAGTGTGCACAATTAATATGTGCACAATCAGTATGTGCATAAACAAGAACACGTCCCATGAAATTACTTAAGGAACAAAATACGACCTTGAAAATTAAAATCGGTTAAGAAACAAAAAATATTAAAATGTTTTATCAATAATTGTTTGTGCTGTTTCTAAAATATCATGTAAAATACACTTTATTTATAATACATTGACTATTTCTATCATTTTAAATAAATAAATCACATTTCAACTATGGTTTTTTTAATTTTAGGTACCTTCTTCATTTAGGACTGCTTTAACTAGGGAAGTCACGAAAGAACCACCTTAAGTCACCAAATATACGGATTGTCAGACAATAAAACGTACGTTTTCTTATGCAAAAATTTCAGCATATTTAATTAACGTTACAGTACTCATAGGCTACTCCAAACTTGACAAAACAATGTTTCATGATATTCATAATAATTATTAATTTAGACCCTCTATTGATCAAAATTCATCCGAACAATACCCTAAAAATAACCCCATTAAAAGATACCACTTTCTTACCTTATACACCTCACGCAGTAACTATAGGTATGCGACTCAGGCACCATACGATCATTTAATCTTGCCGGCCGGGAAAAAGACGCCGTGGGCGGCTGCGACAATTGGCTCTCGCGCGCTTTTGAAACTGAAAACGCGAGGCTCTTTAGCATGCGCGCCGTCCGCCCGCGCACGCGCGGTGTGAACGACCGCACGAGATCGAGAATGGAAATTGCATTCTGAAATGGGATGTTTTTGTCAGACCGCGGGAGTTTTGAATTTTTCCGAATGCGAATGTTGAATGCTTTTTGCTCTTGCTGTATTATTATATGCGTGCGCATGCGTGCGTGACGCTTTAGAGGAAGTTAATTTGTTGTTTTGGATTTATTGGGAATTTTAAGATGTTTTGGTAGATAGCGAAAAGATTCGATCGTGTTTGTTTCGAGCTTGCGTGTGTGTTTTATTTTAGAGAATGAGGAAATTTGATTTCTTAGCGCGTTTATCCGTTATTATCTATGTCAACCTACATTGCGGCTATGCAAATTAGATTCAAGTGAGCGTAGCTTGAAATTCTTAGGCAGAACTTGTTAGAATCTAAGAATCTAATGTATGTCTACTACGAAGTGAGGCACTTGGGTTATGGAGAGCCGTAATTTAAATTAGCTTTGTAATTTGATATTTATTTCTGGTGTTCGTATGAGAATGCTTTGTATCCTTATAATGTAATTAAGTTAAGAATTTTTTGAAGAAGTTGCAGTTTAAAAATAAAAACTTTCTAAAACGATACTTACTTGTTATTACTTACTTCTAAAAAATAATTCTATTGGCTTCAATGTGATGCCGTTACTAGTAGTGTTCCTCCTAATTATATTTACAAAATACTAAACCTTTTTTAAAAATATAATTTCAGACAGATCGAATCTTATTATGACCTTCATTTTACTTGCTTTACTATGGTTTTCAGAGCTGTTAAACTCACTTCACACAATTGTTTCTCTAATTTTGTTGTACTTCTTCTCAACTTAATGAGTTACTTATCTTCTTCATCACTTATCAGCAACGCCCGACCCAAAAACGACAAAAATGAAAGTAAATTACATTCTTTTGTAAAAATTATATAGTTATGAATCACACTCGTGTCAACTGTATCCCGTTAAAATCTCTTTTCTAGCCTACCTGCGCAATCGCAAAACCGGTGTGGCCCACACAAAATCAAGAAAATCTATTTTTTTCCAAACGCGAGGTGCTTGTTGTGCGTTCGACTCTTATCTAAATTTTCAACGACAAAGTAGTTAACATGAAAAACAAAACAATAAAATAGTGTTTATTTGGAATAGTTTTTATAAAAATGAATTTTTAAGCTTATTTCATAAAATTAATTATATTTTTGCGGAAGATGTTCGGGTTTGTATTACCAAGGAACTTGGCATTTATTCTACCCTAAAATAATTATTCTCAAAAGTATATCAAAATTTGCATAAAACTACAATAATGTTTACCCAGAAAATAATCACGACTGCGCGTACGATCTATATAATAATATTTTTCCGCCCTTTAACCTCAAAATGCCATCTTAAATGTCATTTTGCGGCCTCGGACGGAAAAATACGTTACTGAAACGTGGACGTAAGATAATTTTTACCTCATGCGACTTTTCGACCTCGCTTCGCTCGGCCGAAAAACGTCGCGTGAGGTAAATAATCCTCTTCCACCCGCGTTAGTAATATACTATCGTTTCAACTACTTCCAAAAGTTTTACCGTCAAAAAACGCATTCCTCTGTTCATTACGCCAATTAGACACGAGATGAACCCAGTCACATCCTCGTGAATTAATTCACACACCACGTAAACGCGGAAGAGCCGGCACGAAATTAGCGCCGAAAGCACATTCACGAAATTCACGAAATTCTTTCGCACTATTTTACAGCTTAATTAAGATCCCCAGCTCCCATTGCCAGCGTAATAAGCCCCTCGTGCGCATTCTTCTCAAGTACACTCTCTTCTCCCTAAAAAAAAAAGAATCATCCAAAATCCGCTCATTAACAAAATTATCCACGGCTCGCGCATTCCAGGCCGTTTGAATTAAAAACCACGCGTTAAGCCGTTAACACCTGACCAAGCTACACGAATCCTCTCACCGCACACGTGTGCGCATCACTTCCGACGACGAAAAAAAAAGAGAAAAGAAAGAATTAAGTCCTCGCTTCAGCGGCACCTACCAAAGGTCCAGCGATCCCCAACTGCCGTACACTTTATCCAAATTTATCGTCCGCTACAGGAAAAAAGGAAGAGCCGACGCGCGACACATCACAGAAAGTCGCCGTGTGTCGTATAATAGCTTTGTGTCTCAAGCGCGCCGCCGCGCGTCTGTGAGTCATTCGGAGAAGAACGAGATAATCGGCCGATGGTTTAGGGAAAGTAAGCGCGCAATTGATGGACCGGCGCGCAGCGAGTGTCGGCAGGTATATGCGCCGGAGGTGGCGACACGACAACGGTGGTCTTTCCTGTTGGGGGTCTAGTGTGGGTCTCTACTGTATAGGGCGGTGGCCGTATGTTGTGTGGATCTTTTCGGAATCAGGGAAATATTTATTGCACGCCTTGAAATGTGCCCAGTGGCGTTCGAGGAATCCCAGATTGTGTCATCGATTCTGTTTCGTTTGATGTAATAATGGGTGGTCGAATTTCCATGTCTTTTTACGCGAGTTATTTATTGGAGTTGGCAATTCGCTCGTAAAGATGAAATTTATTGTCGAACTCATTTAAATTTTGTGTGTTTAACCCTGTCGTGTTCGGTACTTTACTTTTTTAGGTTTGCATTCAATTATTTTTAATAGAATTGAGAGTTATAGTACATTTCGACACGGGTGGGGAAGTCGATTATTTAGCTGGTGTGACTTTTTACACGAGCGAAGCAAGTGCGAAAAAGTCACACCACCTAAATAATCGACTTACGCACTAGTTTTGAACGGTATTTTATACCACGAGCGCCAAAAAATCATATTATCAAAGTTGTGATTTTGAGGTTAGAGTGGTATAAAATAAAATTAAACGTAAAACTATAACATTTATCTTTTCTTCGTGATAATAGAAAAATGCATAAGCATTATTTTCTGTCGCATACAATCTACATATTATTATTAGGTCATTCGATTTTTCTTTTATACATATACTTCCCTGTTATTCATAACGCTTCGAAGAACCGGAACCTCATTATTTCTATATATCTAATTATTAACCAAAAAATATTCAATACTAAAAAGAAAAAAAACGTTTCTATGCACAGTGAAAACTCACATATCGATTTTGATGCAAATTTACACGGAAACATACTGTATAACTTCGCACACGCGTAAAACTCAAAAACCGATACAAACAGCCGTGATGATCAAACACCCTACTTTCTCCTCTAACAACCATTGCGCGCGCGCGCGCAGCTCGTCTCCCTTTAATGAATCATCCTCTCGGCGCAAACAAAAGAAAAACATTCGCCGCAGACTTTATATACATCCGTGGGAGCTCTCGACGCCAAAAGCATTTACGACTATACTCGTGCACCTGTGCGGGTACCTCGTCGTCCAGTATTTGCCCATAAAATTAAGCGCGGGGAGATGTCAATACGCGAAATGACGCGCTGGGAAAGCGGCCATTGTCCCCGTTCGCGGACACAGTATGGGAATGTAAATGCCCGCGGCAGACCGCTCGATGATTCATAGTGGGCTAGGGTAAGCTAGGGAAGAGGTGTGATTGTAATAGACGAGTGGTTTTTCGGGAGCAGTTAGGTGGGAGAAGAATGTAGGTTTCGGATGGGGTGTGGTGATGAGATGAGCGGCGGAGGGATTTTTATAAAAGGTGGAGGTGACGTGAATTATTCAATATTCTTTCAGGCGTGTGCATTAATATTATTTAAATGTGGATTATAATGTGGCGGTGAAAATGTTATCGATGATGAATAAATTGTGATAATTAGCATTACGATTATGAATGTTATTGAATAATAAAGCATAGGAGTTTATTTCGTTGTTTTTTTTAAAGTTTCTTTTACTTTAAGAGGGAAAGCCTCAAATATTTTCCCAACTTATTGTGCGGTATAACTGGCATGAAATTTAGAGTGACAGTTTGAATGTGCCTGGAATGGTCGAAAATTCATTTGTGAGTTTTTTCCGTGAAATCTGTCAATTCCACGGTTTAAGTGCCGCCTCGTCATGCATTTAACTCAAAGTTGCAAAATAAGTATTTCACATATCTTTTGAGGGTGAATTATTTAAATAGTAATTTTTAATTCGAATAATTTATAATATGTGTATCTAAAGTTTTTATTCTATTGATATATCTATCATAGATCTATCATTTTGAGTAATAAAATGTTAGGTATTTGCACTGCAGCCAATTGAATTACTGTAATTAAACTGAGCATCAATGCAAACATGCCTAATGGCTTCTTTACGGTCTAAATGATATTTTAATCGGATCTGGAAATGTCAGAACATTATCATTAGACTATTGAAATCTATTATTAAAAGTAGGCCTAAGAAATTACTTGCTAGTTAAACGGTGCTTAGGCGCTGTAATTGTAAAATTGCACTTTATTATGTTATCTTGTAATTACATTTAAACAACTAATATCAGAAAATCAGCATGAAACTGTGATTATTTTTAAGAAAAAAAATTTGATTCTGTGCACTTTATGTCTGTAAAAGAAAACAAACATTCGCTTTGCATGTTAAAAATTCATTTGCTCGCAAGTGAAATCTTTCCCCTTCAAAATATTTAGAGTAGCACTAAACATCATTGTTAATGCATAAGGAAAGTGCAAATATTTTTCTCAAATTTTTTTTTTTTAAAGTAACGATTTGAATGCACAATAGGTGGCAACTTTCAGTACTCAATAATTACGTAAACTTAAAAGTCAACGAAGAATACGGAAGCTCGTAAGTGAAAGAAAATATACTAATGTAGTTACGACAAGCATATAATTTTCATTTATTATGGATCTTTTTTGACACGGCTCTTACTTTTTATATTTTTTTTCTTTCTGATAAAAAAGATTTTATTTGAAACTTTCCGATGTTATAAATTTTGAGTTTTTAGACTTGTACTTGCTGTTGAAAGAAAATTCTTTATAAGGCAAGTTGCACACGCCCATTTACCATTACATCGAAAATAACTCGGTAAGCAGCTATAGAAGTCAGTTGAATATGTCGAAGTATTAATATGAGGCAAAGCAAGATAGAAGTTAAAAAGTAATAAGCTACCATAGCCATCATATTTCTATAGTCGCTTCCGTTATAGACTCTCGCAGCATAAGTGTACAATAATGTTCTTTTTACACACATATCTCTAAAATCGCTTACCTTTCAAACCTCAAAAAGTCATTTCCCGACTCAACCCCTAATAATCTCCCTTACGCGTCCACGAATAATCACGCGAATCCCGCACCTTCTCGAATTTCTCCGCCGCCGCACGGATGCGTGAATAATGCCAGCCTGCACGCGTACGTGTATATACACCGGAGAAAATGCCACGCGTGGGAGGAAAATCTTCTATCGGATCGCGCGATCTTCCGCTTCTCGCCAAGTTAGCACAGAATATAGTAGTCCACATCCACGTTGGCGGTGCACGCGCGCCTCGCCGAGAAAACGAAAATGCAAATTTGATCCGCGCGCACGTGTATATCTCCCGTATTATACGGATTCAGGCCAGCGCGCTCGTCGCCCTGAAAAGCGGGATCCGTTTTCACCTACAGTGTATATACAGCGGCCGAGTGGAAAATGGAGTGGAAAATGGATCGCGCTCGTGCGCGGCTACGTGGGTGAGCGATTTATCGACGGCAGATTCGGGGATTCCCGGCTGAGGAAAGGAAAAGAGAAAGAGAAGTTTGCCGGGGGGTCGAAGGAGTTGTGGGTGCTCGAAAGGAAGCGGTTTCGCTTTTTCGGAAGACGAGTGGATGTATTGATCTTGGCGAGGTGGGAGGATAGTTTTCTGTTCGGTTGGATCGGATTTGAAGTTTATTTTTTATGTAGAATAATACATTGGGTGTCTGCAAAATGAAACGTTTTTATGGAAATCTACCGTTTTTGTTATTCAGATTATATATATTCTCCGCTTTAATTAATTTTAAAATTCGATATTCAAATGTGGAAATTTGAAATTATAATGCGAAACTATAATTGAAAACCGCCACTTTCATAAAGGAAATTATGAAATAAAACTGAAATTCGAATACTTTTTAGTGTTAAAATTATTAAGAATAGTTGTTAACAAAAGTTTAATAAAAAATTTGATATTTCTCGCGGACGGATCGCACATTTGAAATTCAAAATCAAGTCGAAACCTTTATACTGAATCCCCCAGCGACTTTTTGTACACACTGCCGTACAAATATTCCGAAAGCGGCCATCGCCTAGTTTAAAATCAATCTCATACTAATTGACTTTAAACTATTCAATATAAAATTCCGCACTCGACCCTTTACATCTCCATAAAAATTCAGCTCGCATCTCCGAGGATATCAGGCTCCTCTCTCCGTACCTCCAACAAGCACACAATATATATGTCCACTGCCTTGTCTCTCTCCCTCTTTCCTTTTTCCAAAACGACGCAACAAAAAGCTACGTACAGCGACCTCATACTCATCGCCGGATTATTCTCTCTCTCGGGCTACAGCAGCAGCAGCATCAGCGATGAAGTAATTCAGCCTCGCGCAGGAGAGAAAGACTCGCCCCGAGACAATTAATGGCCTGCCCCATCCTCTCCATTCGTATTCGTCACGGATGCATTTAACAAGCCTCGCTCGTGATGCGCCTCGCTTGCTCGAGCGCCGCTGCGCCACTTTTCAAATGTGACTTTCCCGCGCGACGCGAGCCATTCTCCTGGGAGAGAGAGAGAGGCGCGGGAGGCACCTTGCAGGCAAAGAGGAGAGGACTGTGTACTCCTGTGTGGAGTGGGTATAGGGAAGCGTTCCATGTGAAATCAGATGGCGAAGAGGTCGGCCAGAGCGGCGGGTCATTGTCTGCGTTTTCATATTTCTCGTCTTCTTTTTTGTAATTAAATAAAGTACGTATTTCAATATTTCGGTCTGATTTGATAATGGTTTTTAGACTGCTGTTATGAAAATAATTGGAGTGTTAGTTTCTTACCGTCTCAGGATTTTTATTGATGGAAAAATTACGTACATTTAATTTTAATATAATAATAACAATATCAATCGTGTACATAACTTTTACTCATTAATTTAAAATAATACTAATAAACGTTATTCAATTCTTTATAAAAAAATGTAATTTTTTTAATTGATTCTCTTAATAAAAATAGTTGCTCTGAAAATTATTTTGTTCTTACGTTCGGTCGTGGCTATATACTCCGCAAAAGATTCTGTACAGTAAGACTACGAAAAACGTCAAGCAAAAAGGCGCCACTACTTTCGCGATCTTTCCTCACAACTAGACACGAAACACTCTCGCAGCAACCTCACCCGCAACCTGCTCCTCTCCGTCTCTTTCTCTACCTCTGCGAAACAACTTCGCTCGGCATGCATATAATATCCGTATCCATAAGACCCTCGGTGTACACGGGTATACATATATATACACACACACATGCAGCGGTCCACGTTGAAAGGCGAATTATTTAAAAGGACATCTCCTTTTTTACGGATACACCTAGCAACCCCTTTTTTAGCAACGCCTACCCTGGTAGAAATCGTCCATTTTTCTCCCATTTGTGAACCGATTTTTCTCCCATTTTCTAACCATTTTCTAGCGATTTCGGTCAACTCGCCATTAAATGGCTAGAAAATGGGAGAGAAATCGTTTCACAAATTGGCGAAAAATGGACGATTTCCAGCAGGGTATATGTATATGTGTGTGTGTGTGTGTGTGTGTGTGTGTGTGTGTGTGTGTGTGTGTGTGTGTGTGTGTGTGTGTGTGTGTGTGTGTGTGTGTGTGTGTGTATATTGCACCAACAGATTGATCGGCGCTGCAGTGCGCCGCGGCCGGTGAATTTGGGTCGAGCATTATGCGAGCAGTCGAGCGCATATACGCTCTGATTGTGATTCGAGAGATAAAGATGCGAGTCGCTCTCTCGTGTATGCCTTTTTCGTTTTGTCGAGGAGGATGCGCTAGCGAAGAGAGGATGGATGGACGCGAGGTTTATTTGACGATGCTGAAGGGCTATGAGAGGCGAGTGGTTTCTAGCTGTCGAGAAGATTCGCAGGAAAAAGAAAAGAAGAGTGGTTGTGGTTATGTTTTTTTAATGAAAAAGCAGTGATATTGTAGGCGTCCGATACTGGTAAGCAAGAACGGTCGATATTTTATACCGCATAAAGGTTATTTAAATGTAAGTTTAGATTGTCTTTTGAAGCATGGCGAAAATGGATTTAAAAATCATTTTTCCGCTTCATTGTACCCAGTATGATTTTAAATTCTTCATTTAGGAATAGCCTGTTTAATAATCTGCTTTTACTTCATTTGCATAGTTTGAAGTATACAGTTTCTAATCCATGCAAATCTAATGATCCAGCCTTTTCGTTAAAACTTTACATTTCAAAACTTTTGACAAGATTAAATTGCACATTTCCAGAGTTAGGTCTACTCTAAAGTGGACTTCAAAATTATAATGTGATTTGCAGAGTTCCAAGCATCGGGCTAGAATTTCATTAGAAACTGTAATTTCGTAATAATTACTGTCTTCGTATGTTACCAAACGTGAAAATATAATATTTACGTGAAGAAATATTGCAAATTCTTCAATATACATGTAGTTTTACATTAGTTAAAGACGTTAAATTATTAATGTATAGTATCTACTACTTATCTTTTAATGAAAATCAATATTCCATGGGACAATATAAATTAGAAATATTATACGCATCATTTTGTTACCTTGTCATTCAGACAAATGTATATATATAAATATTTTCAACATCAATTATCATTCGTAAAAGTATCTTTTTCGTTAAAGAAACTTTGAACAATCAAACTGTAAATTACCCAGCGCTCTAAAGATTGCTCAAAAGTAGCCCAAGAAACCAGAATTTACGACACACGCGCCTATAATACCACCTTTTAAGCGCAATATTCAAAATACCCGCGGATAAAAAATTAATACCTATTCTCGCGCGTATTACTTCATTGCCTTCTTTCTCTCCCTCTTCCTCTCCCAGTCACCGTTCACCCATTCAACGGCAACGCGCGAGGCCCCCTTTGTAGGTGCCGGTGCTCATCATCGCCGACGTTTGACACCGATTTGACGCCGAGCTTAGAGCTCTCTCTCTCTCTCTCTCTCGCGCGCGCGCGCGCGAAAGGCGCGAATCATTGCGCAATTCGAATCGACACGAGGGAATGTCTGCACGAGCGCGCATGAAAAATTGTTCGATTACGCCGTGTATCCTAGGGATTTTTTTTTTCAGAGTGGTATATAAGTATAAGTTGGATGGCTCGTGAGGATTGGTAATTTCGAGTTAGAGACTTCGATTGATCGGTTTGAGCGTCGTTGAAATTCGGGAGGATTATAGGTTTGGCCGGTAATGGTGAAAAATTTAATAATTGATGAAAATTGATAGGTGAGAATTCAGAGTTGTACGAAAACATCGTAGGTTATAATCCACGCAGGTTTTTATTTTTATTTCTTGATAGTATGTTATACATTAAAATGTTTCTAAAAGCTAATTTTTAAACTTGCCGTTAATTCTAATACAACAATTAATACCTAAAAAATTACGACAACACCTCCATATAAAGACATTCCTTGAGCTATTTTACTTCTATTACTTTGACAATATTTCCACAAATATTGATTTTCTATAAAAAATCTGAGATTTTATTTAAAAAATTTTTCATTAGACATATTATTTTAAACCTCACTGGTTGATTTAATGTAGCGTTACTTTTGAATTCATTGATTCAGACAACAATGTTGACATCAAATTTATTAAACTCAAAAATTGAGAATTTGAAGGCACTATTTTTAACAGAACGTCCTTCTGCTACAGGGAGATTCTCTTTGATGCAGGAGGATTTTTTTTGAGTGTAGATTGCCGTATTTATATTGTCAGCTGCCCTGCTATGGCGGATAAGAAGTAGGAACGCCAAGAGGATGACAACCGATTTTTTGGCGACGTTAGTTTTACCAGATCCTGTAGGGGCATAAAGTAAAAGATTTTCATCTTCGTCCAAAGCAGTTTTTTTGCAAACGACTCTGAATTCTATTGAGCGTTTTAAAACCTTCAAATGCTGGTTGAACAAATTCGGGAAGATCACTTATCGAAACGCCTACACATGCTCCATGATTTTTTCGTAAGGCAGTTGTTATCTCCTCCGGCGCGACTACGCCGAGAGGAGAAAGAAGAAGGAGTTTATGCAGGCGCACCTGCAAGACACTTTTCGGGCCCAGTGCGTCGTAAAGGCCGAAGTGCCGGCATGCATACCGATTTTAAGTGTGTGACTCTTCATTTGAACGAACGCTCGCTTCCTGCCGAGCCTGCCTTGTTTTTCAAGCTGCATATTTTTTGCATTACTGTCTAAAAATAAAAGACTTTTTATCTCTTTTATTTTTGGAGAGTATAGGGTTTACTCATCCTGAGCATTTTCTTTTCTTATACGATGATAGACAAATGATGAAAAAGTTAATTATTCATCGACTACGTGTGCTTGCTCAATCTCCCCATCAACAGAGACATATGATTCAACATTATTCTAAATAATAAACACAGCCGATTTCGATATCCACGTATTGTTATCCTATATATAACTTTCACTTATTCCACTTCTTCTAAATCATAGTCGGACGATTTCGTAAGCCTTCATTAATCATATACACCTAATACACAATGCTCACCTGGACCGCCCATACATATAGAGACCTGCCAGAAAAGCCCCATTACCCAATTCGAAATCGATATATGTACGAACAATGTAACGCGCTACATAATGTGTTTGAAGTTCTGAACGTTCATCATGAACGAAAAATCGAATATTCCCAAAATCGGTTTTTTTTATATTATCTGTTAGATATATGCATAAAACCAATAGAAACAGCGATATAAGTTATTTCCGAAGTGATCATCCCCCAAAATCAGCCCCCAAACCACCCTCACAAGACAATACATGATAACAAAATTTATATTTTAACAGCTTATGAATTTCCTAAAAATTTTAACACGGGAATTTCTTCAAGAGCTTACCAAATACTAATAAAAAAATTGCCGAGACCAAAATCGATCGGGAACCCTTCCTCCGGGGGATGCAAGTGGGGCAAAACGGCTAAAAACACATAAAAAATAACTTTAAAAAATTCTATCTCTGGCGACTATGCGATTCCTAAAAATTTGATCACGGGAATTTCTTCAAGAGCTTATCAAATACTTATAAAAAAATTGTCGAGACCAAAATAGATCCGGAACCCTTCCTTCGGGGGATGCAAGTGGGGCAAAACGGCTAAAAACACATGAAAAATACGTTTAAAAAATTCTATCTCTGGCGACTATGCGATTCCTAAAAATTTGATCACGGGAATTTCTTCAAGAGCTTATCAAATACTTATAAAAAAATTGTCGAGACCAAAATCGATCCGGAACCCTTCCATCAGGGGGATGCAAGCGGGGCAAAACGGCTAAAAAGACATGAAAAATACATTTAAAAAAAATTCTGTCTCCTGCGACTATGCGATTCCTAAAAATTTGATAACGGTAATTTCTTCTAGAGCTAACGAAATACTTATAAAAAAATTTCCGAGACCAAAATCGATCCGGAACCCTTCCTTCAGGGGGATGCAAGTGGGGCAAAACGGCTAAAAACACATGAAAAATAACTTTAAAAAATTCTGCCTCTAGCGACTATGCGATTCCTAAAAATTTGATAACGGTAATTTCTTCTAGAGCTAATGAAATACTTATAAAAAAATTGCCGAGACCAAAATCGATCCGGAACCCTTCCTTCAGGGGGATGAAAGTGGGGCAAAACGGCTAAAAAGACATGAAAAATACATTTAAAAAATTCTGTCCCTGGCAACTATGCGATTCCTAAAAATTTGATCACGGAAATTTCTTCGACAGCTAACGAAATACTTATAAAAAGATTGCCGAGACCAAAATCGATCCGGAACCCTTCCTTCAGGGGGATGCAAGTGGGGCAAAACGGCTAAAAACACATGAAAAATAACTTTCAAAAATTCTGTCTCTGGCGACTATGCGATTCCTAAAAATTTGATCACGGAAATTTCTTCGAGAGCTAACGAAATACTTATAAAAAAATTGCCGAGACCAAAATCGATCCGGAACCCTTCCATCAGGGGGATGCAAGCGGGGCAAAACTGCTAAAAACACATGAGAAAAATACATTTAAAAAATTCTGTCTCTAGCGACTATGCGATTCCTAAAAATTTGATAACGGGAATTTCTTCAAGAGCTTATCAAATACTTATAAAAAAATTACCGAGACCAAAATCGATCCGGAACCCTTCCTTCAGGGGGATGCAAGCGGGGCAAAACGGCAAGAAAGACATGAAAAATAACTTTAAAAAATTCTGTCTCTAGCAACTCTGCGATTCCTAAAAATTTGATAACGGTAATTTCTTCTAGAGCTAACGAAATACTTATAAAAAAATTGCCGAGACCAAAATCGATCCGGAACCCTTCCTTCAGGGGTATGCAAGTGGGGCAAAACGGCTAAAAACACATGAAAAATAACTTTAAAAAATTCTGCCTCTAGCGACTATGCGATTCCTAAAAATTTGATAACGGTAATTTCTTCTAGAGCTAACGAAATACTTATAAAAAAATTGCCGAGACCAAAATCGATCCGGAACCCTTCCTTCAGGGGGATGAAAGTGGGGCAAAACGGCTAAAAAGACATGAAAAATACATTTAAAAAATTCTGTCCCTGGCGACTATGCGATTCCTAAAAATTTGATCACGGAAATTTCTTCGAGAGCTAACGAAATACTTATAAAAAAATTGCCGAGACCAAAATCGATCCGGAACCCTTCCTTCAGGGGGATGCAAGTGAGGCAAAACGGCTAAAAACACCTGAAAAATAACTTTAAAAAATTCTGTCTCTGGCGACTATGCGATTCCTAAAAATATGATCACGGGAATTTCTTCGAGAGCTAACGAAATACTTATAAAAAAATTGCCGAGACCAAAATCGATCCGGAACCCTTCCTTCAGGGGGATGCAAGTGGGGCAAAACGGCTAAAAACACATGAAAAATACATTTAAAAAATTCTGTCCCTGGCAACTATGCGATTCCTAAAAATTTGATCACGGAAATTTCTTCGAGAGCTAACGAAATACTTATAAAAAAATTGCCGAGACCAAGATCGGTCCGGAAACCTTCCTTCAGGGGATGCAAGTGGGGCAAAACGGCTAATCACACCTGAAAAATAACTTTAAAAAATTCTGTCTCTAGCGACTATGCGATTCCTAAAAATTTGATAACGGTAATTTCTTCTAGAACTAACGAAATACTTATAAAAAAATTGCCGAGACCAAAATCGATCCGGAACCCTTCCATCAGGGGGATGCAAGCGGGGCAAAACGGCTAAAAACACATGAGAAAAATACATTTAAAAAATTCTGTCTATAGCGACTATGCGATTCCTAAAAATTTGATTACGGGAATTTCTTCGAGAGCTAACGAAATACTTATAAAAAAATTGCCGAGACCAAAATCGATCCGGAACAATACCTTTGGGGGATGCAAGTGGGGCAAAACGGCTAAAAACACATGAAAAATACCTTTAAAAAATTCTGTCTCTAGCGACTATGCGATTCCTAAAAATTTGATCACGGGAATTTCTTCCGGAGCTTATCAAATACTTATAAAAAAATTGCCGAGACCAAAATCGATCCGGAACCCTTCCATCAGGAGGATGCAAGCGGGGCAAAACGGCTAAAAACACATGAGAAAAATACATTTAAAAAATTCTGTCTCTAGCGACTATGCGATTCCTAAAAATTTGATTACGTTAATTTCTTCTAGAGCTAATGAAATACTTATAAAAAAATTGCCGAGACCAAAATCGATCCGGAACCCTTCCTTCAGGGGGATGCAAGTGGGGCAAAACGGCTAAAAACACATGAAAAATAACTTTCAAAAATTCTGTCTCTAGCGACTATGCGATTCCTAAAAATATGATTACGGGAATTTCTTCGAGAGCTAACGAAATACTTATAAAAAAATTGCCGAGACCAAAATCGATCCGGAACCCTTCCTTCAGGGGGATGCAAGTGGGGCAAAACGGCTAAAAACACATGAAAAATAACTTTCAAAAATTCTGTCTCTAGCGACTATGCGATTCCTAAAAATTTGATAACGGTAATTTCTTCTAGAGCTAACGAAATACTTATAAAAAAATTGCCGAGACCAAAATCGATCCGGAACCCTTCCATCAGGGGTATGCAAGTGGGGCAAAACGGCTAAAAACACATGAAAAATAACTTTAAAAAATTCTGCCTCTAGCGACTATGCGATTCCTAAAAATTTGATAACGGTAATTTCTTCTAGAGCTAACGAAATACTTATAAAAAAATTGCCGAGACCAAAATCGATCCGGAACCCTTCCTTCAGGGGGATGAAAGTGGGGCAAAACGGCTAAAAAGACATGAAAAATACATTTAAAAAATTCTGTCCCTGGCGACTATGCGATTCCTAAAAATTTGATCACGGAAATTTCTTCGAGAGCTAACGAAATACTTATAAAAAAATTGCCGAGACCAAAATCGATCCGGAACCCTTTCTTCAGGGGGATGCAAGTGGGGCAAAACGGCTAAAAACACCTGAAAAATAACTTTAAAAAATTCTGTCTCTGGCGACTATGCGATTCCTAAAAATATGATCACGGGAATTTCTTCGAGAGCTAACGAAATACTTATAAAAAAATTGCCGAGACCAAAATCGATCCGGAACCCTTCCTTCAGGGGGATGCAAGTGGGGCAAAACGGCTAAAAACACATGAAAAATACATTTAAAAAATTCTGTCCCTGGCAACTATGCGATTCCTAAAAATTTGATCACGGAAATTTCTTCGAGAGCTAACGAAATACTTATAAAAAAATTGCCGAGACCAAAATCGATCCGGAAACCTTCCTTCAGGGGGATGCAAGTGGGGCAAAACGGCTAAAAACACCTGAAAAATAACTTTAAAAAATTCTGTCTCTAGCGACTATGCGATTCCTAAAAATTTGATAACGGTAATTTCTTCTAGAACTAACGAAATACTTATAAAAAAATTGCCGAGACCAAAATCGATCCGGAACCCTTCCATCAGGGGGATGCAAGCGGGGCAAAACGGCTAAAAACACATGAGAAAAATACATTTAAAAAATTCTGTCTATAGCGACTATGCGATTCCTAAAAATTTGATTACGGGAATTTCTTCGAGAGCGAACGAAATACTTATAAAAAAATTGCCGAGACCAAAATCGATCCGGAACAATACCTTCGGGGGATGCAAGTGGGGCAAAACGGCTAAAAACACATGAAAAATACCTTTAAAAAATTCTGTCTCTAGCGACTATGCGATTCCTAAAAATTTGATCACGGGAATTTCTTCCGGAGCTTATCAAATACTTATAAAAAAATTGCCGAGACCAAAATCGATCCGGAACCCTTCCATCAGGAGGATGCAAGCGGGGCAAAACGGCTAAAAACACATGAGAAAAATACATTTAAAAAATTCTGTCTCTAGCGACTATGCGATTCCTAAAAATTTGATTACGTTAATTTCTTCTAGAGCTAATGAAATACTTATAAAAAAATTGCCGAGACCAAAATCGATCCGGAACCCTTCCTTCAGGGGGATGCAAGTGGGGCAAAACGGCTAAAAACACATGAAAAATAACTTTCAAAAATTCTGTCTCTAGCGACTATGCGATTCCTAAAAATATGATTACGGGAATTTCTTCGAGAGCTAACGAAATACTTATAAAAAAATTGCCGAGACCAAAATCGATCCGGAACCCTTCCTTCAGGGGGATGCAAGTGGGGCAAAACGGCTAAAAACACATGAAAAATAACTTTCAAAAATTCTGTCTCTAGCGACTATGCGATTCCTAAAAATTTGATAACGGTAATTTCTTCTAGAGCTAACGAAATACTTATAAAAAAATTGCCGAGACCAAAATCGATCCGGAACCCTTCCATCAGGGGGATGCAAGCAGGGCAAAACGGCTAAAAACACATGAGAAAAATACCTTTAAAAAATTCTGTCTCTAGCGACTCTGCGATTCCTAAAAATTTGATAACGGTAATTTCTTCTAGAGCTAACGAAATACTTATAAAAAAATTGCCGAGACCAAAATCGATCCGGAACCCTTCCTTCAGGGGGATGCAAGTGGGGCAAAACGGCTAAAAACACATGAAAAATAACTTTCAAAAATTCTGTCTCTAGCGACTATGCGATTCCTAAAAATATGATTACGGGAATTTCTTCGAGAGCTAACGAAATACTTATAAAAAAATTGCCGAGACCAAAATCGATCCGGAACCCTTCCTTCAGGGGGATGCAAGTGGGGCAAAACGGCTAAAAACACATGAAAAATAACTTTCAAAAATTCTGTCTCTAGCGACTATGCGATTCCTAAAAATTTGATAACGGTAATTTCTTCTAGAGCTAACGAAATACTTATAAAAAAATTGCCGAGACCAAAATCGATCCGGAACCCTTCCATCAGGGGGATGCAAGCAGGGCAAAACGGCTAAAAACACATGAGAAAAATACCTTTAAAAAATACTGTCTCTAGCGACTCTGCGATTCCTAAACATTTGATAACGGTAATTTCTTCTAGAGCTAACGAAATACTTATAAAAAAATTGCCGAGACCAAAATCGATCCGGAACCCTTCCTTCAGGGGGATGCAAGTGGGGCAAAACGGCTAAAAACACATGAAAAATAACTTTCAAAAATTCTGTCTCTAGCGACTATGCGATTCCTAAAAATATGATTACGGGAATTTCTTCGAGAGCTAACGAAATACTTATAAAAAAATTGCCGAGACCAAAATCGATCCGGAAACCTTCCTTCAGGGGGATGCAAGTGGGGCAAAACGGCTAAAAACACCTGAAAAATAACTTTAAAAAATTCTGTCTCTAGCGACTATGCGATTCCTAAAAATTTGATAACGGTAATTTCTTCTAGAACTAACGAAATACTTATAAAAAAATTGCCGAGACCAAAATCGATCCGGAACCCTTCCATCAGGGGGATGCAAGCGGGGCAAAACGGCTAAAAACACATGAGAAAAATACATTTAAAAAATTCTGTCTATAGCGACTATGCGATTCCTAAAAATTTGATTACGGGAATTTCTTCGAGAGCTAACGAAATACTTATAAAAAAATTGCCGAGACCAAAATCGATCCGGAACAATACCTTCGGGGGATGCAAGTGGGGCAAAACGGCTAAAAACACATGAAAAATACCTTTAAAAAATTCTGTCTCTAGCGACTATGCGATTCCTAAAAATTTGATCACGGGAATTTCTTCCGGAGCTTATCAAATACTTATAAAAAAATTGCCGAGACCAAAATCGATCCGGAACCCTTCCATCAGGAGGATGCAAGCGGGGCAAAACGGCTAAAAACACATGAGAAAAATACATTTAAAAAATTCTGTCTCTAGCGACTATGCGATTCCTAAAAATTTGATTACGTTAATTTCTTCTAGAGCTAACGAAATACTTATAAAAAAATTGCCGAGACCAAAATCGATCCGGAACCCTTCCTTCAGGGGGATGCAAGCGGGGCAAAACGGCTAAAAAGACATGAAAAATACATTTAAAAAATTCTGTCTCTAGCGACTATGAGATTCCTAAAAATTTTATCACGGGAATTTCTTCAAGAGCTTACCAAATACTCATAAAAAAATTGCCGAGACCAAAATCGATCCGGAACCCTTCCTTCGGGGGATGCAAGCGGGGCAAAACGGCTAAAAAGACATGAAAAATACATATAAAAAATTCTGTCTCTAGCGACTATGCGATTCCTAAAAATTTGATAACGGTAATTTCTTCTAGAGCTGACGAAATACTTATAAAAGAATTGCCGAGACCAAAATCGATCCGGAACCCTTCCTTCAGGGGGATGCAAGCGGGGCAAAACGGCTAGAAAGACATGAAAAATAACTTTCAAAAATTCTGTCTCTAGCGACTATGCGATTCCTAAAAATTTGATAACGGTAATTTCTTCTAGAGCTAACGAAATACTTATAAAAAAATTGCCGGAACAAAATCGATCCGGAACCCTTCCTTCAGGGGGATGAAAGTGGGGCAAAACGGCTAAAAAGACATGAAAAATACATTTAAACAATTCTGTCTCTGGCGACTATGCGATTCCTAAAAATTTGATCACGGAAATTTCTTCGAGAGCTTACGAAATACTTATAAAAAAATTGCTGAGACCAAAATCGATCCGGAACCCTTCCTTCAGGGGGATGCAAGTGGGGCAAAACGGCTAAAAACACATGAAAAATAACTTTAAAAAATTCTGCCTCTAGCGACTATGCGATTCCTAAAAATTTGATAACGGTAATTTCTTCTAGAGCTAACGAAATACTTATAAAAAAATTGCCGAGACCAAAATCGATCCGGAACCCTTCCTTCAGGGGGATGAAAGTGGGGCAAAACGGCTAAAAAGACATGAAAAATACATTTAAAAAATTCTGTCCCTGGCGACTATGCGATTCCTAAAAATTTGATCACGGAAATTTCTTCGAGAGCTAACGAAATACTTATAAAAAAATTGCCGAGACCAAAATCGATCCGGAACCCTTCCTACGGGGGATGCAAGTGGGGCAAAACGGCTAAAAACACATGAAAAATAACTTTAAAAAATTCTGTCTCTAGCGACTATGCGATTCCTAAAAATTTTATAACGGTAATTTCTTCTAGAGCTAACGAAATACTTATAAAAAAATTGCCGAGACCAAAATCGATCCGGAACCCTTCCATCAGGGGGATGCAAGCGGGGCAAAACGGCTAAAAACACATGAGAAAAATACATTTAAAAAATTCTGTCTCTAGCGACTATGCGATTCCTAAAAATTTGATCACGGGAATTTCTTCGAGAGCTAACGAAATACTTATAAAAAAATTGCCGAGATCAAAATCGATCCGGAATCCTTCCATCAGGGGGATGCAAGCGGGGCAAAACGGCTAAAAAGACATGAAAAATACATTTAAAAAAAATTCTGTCTCCTGCGACTATGCGATTCATAAAAATTTGATAACGGTAGTTTCTTCTAGAGCTAACGAAATACTTATAAAAAAATTGCCGAGACCAAAATCGATCCGGAACAATACCTTCTGGGGATGCAAGTGGGGCAAAACGGCTAAAAACACATGAAAAATACCTTTAAAAAATTCTATCTCTAGCGACTTTGCGATTCCTAAAAATTTGATCTCGGGAATTTCTTCAAGAGCTTATCAAATACTTATAAAAAAATTGCCGAGACCAAAATCGATCTGGAACCCTTCCATCAGGGGGATGCAAGCGGGGCAAAACGGCTAAAAACACATGAAAAATAACTTTAAAAAATTCTGTCTCTAGCGACTATGCGATTCCTAAAAATTTGATCACGGGAATTTCTTCGAGAGCTAACGAAATACTTATAAAAAAATTGCCGAGACCAAAATCGATTCGGAACAATACCTTCGGGGGATGCAAGTGGGGCAAAACGGCTATAAACACATGAAAAATACCTTTAAAAAATTCTATCTCTAGCGACTATGCGATTCCTAAAAATTTGATC
The DNA here is from genome assembly GCA_036365515.1 of Torymus aiolomorphi. NCBI lineage: Eukaryota > Metazoa > Arthropoda > Insecta > Hymenoptera > Torymidae > Torymus > Torymus aiolomorphi. Next base: position 58,250,490 of record CM070874.1, on the reverse strand, counting down.
ACGGGAATTTCTTCAAGAGCTTACCAAATACTCATAAAAAAATTGGGCGGGAATGTGGCACTTTCGGCCACTCGCTTTAAAACAATAACTAATCTTAATGTTATTTGTAAAACACGTTAATCACAAAAGTAAATCTTATTTTTAAGATAGAATGAAATGAACTGAAGCTATGGCAGTTTCATATTTAATACAGTTGTAATACTTTACAAATACATTGTTAATTAAAATAAAGTTATAATGGATAAAATCAAATACCAGATTACTTAATATCTAGTAAATATCTATACTAGTAAAAATCTTTAAATTCATTATTTTTAAATAACGTTTAATGATGATTCGTTAAGATTTCTATTATTAAAAATGACAAACAACAGCGGCACAAGTCTGTCATGAAAGTAAGCGGGGTTACGCGACATAAAAAGAGAGATGTTAAAAGAAAGTTTAAAAATTGAGAATATTAAATACTGATATTTTATAACCATCAGAAGAATAAAGCAGTCAGACGGACAAAGAACTAAAATGATGAAAACGCCATTCTCTTTAAATAACTGAATATGACTGAGAAATACAAGAATAAATATTTTAAAATAGTTTAAACCTTATTGAAGTAGATACCAGCAGCTTCAAAAAATAATTTAACATTTATCATTATTTTAATGTAAATAATAGTGAAAGTAAGCTTCTTCTAACACAGTACAAGTTTAACACAAATGTACTAAGTTCTTGATGAATATACTTAAAAATATAATAATTTATTCATTAAAAAGAATAATAGTCTCTAATTTAGATTCAGATATCATACCGGAAAAGGAAGAAAAAACAAAAAGAAACTTCATTAACGTACAGGTAAGATTACAATACTATTTTAATATTTAAAATACAAAAAGTATATAAAACATATTAATTAAACTTATGAGCAATAAACCAGTTAAACATCTGCACAACCTGCCCCAAAAAAGATTTTCTATAAAAACATCTTGTATGTAATCTGGTAAGTTCATTTTATGCTACCATTAAAATCTAAAATAAAGCGAAGATGTAAAGCTATTTTTGTACCGAAAGCACGATTTTCGCATTTTTTTGGAACCTATTAATAGAGCCAAAAGCGACCGCTTGTCGACCAGCGGGCGGTAAAAACTGAAAAGCGCTCGCTGTTCGCCGTAGAGGGTAAAAATCGAAAAGCGCCCGCTGTCGTTTTCGAATGGAGTTTTCAAGATTGTTTAAGAAAATCATCGATATTTTAAAAAACACAAAAATCTATACTTGCGGTAAAAAAATATGGTGTGCACCAAGGGCTAAGTGGGTTTTTTGACCTCGCGTGGTTGCAGTACTCGTCTTCGGTTCGCAAACGCACTTGCCTTCGGCTCGTGCTAGCTCACCTTCGACTCGTACTGCAACCCTACATTCGGTCTAAAAGACCCACCTCCATGTTACTGCCATCGCTTGGATCGTAGAAAAACGACCATAGGCGTCGTCGTTTGTAGGTGTTACGTTGTGACGCTTTCAATCCCCAAATGAGGGATTAAACACAAAAACTTTCGACCGAATATACAATGTACAATTCCATACGGGAGCCATAAGGGCAACTGACATGGTGAAAGGGCTGAAGACTCCCCGGGGGTCAATGGCATACTTTTCTCTCTTAGTACCATATAATATAGAAACCCAGAATGGATAGAGACCCACAATGAAACTATGACGAACTATAGTGGTTTTAACGACCTTCTTAGACAGTTTTGTCCATCACCAGGCTGCGGCCTACGTTGCAGACTAATATGGATTACAGGACTGATTTTCAAGGTTAAACTGAAGATACATCCAGTCTCATTTATGTACACCGCAGGCCATGAGAATAGCAGCAATAAATAATTTAAAAAAAATATTGCACAAATAGCGAAAAGTATTATGGATTTGCGCGCGCGCATATACACACACATACTCACACACATACATATATACTCCGCATACTCCATTTTGGCGCCATCAGTCCCTATATGCATAGCCTCTATACTGTTATCTAGATATTGTCTGCCTGCCCCCACCCGCATTATTCTACAAAATTTTTCATATATTACGTAGGGAGTTTGAAGAAGTGGAAAGGATCAAATTTATACAAAAATATAAATATTTCTTTCACATATGTAAATTTGGCTGCCGCAACACAATTTTTATTAAATTCATAAAATCTCGAGATTTCTAAAATGGGGGGGGGGGGTTAAGAATCACAATGGTCAAAAATTCCGATGGCGAAAATACCGATAGGTAATTTAACGATAGCTAAATCATCGGAATAAGGTTTTAATCGAATAGGAAAAATTCCTACGAGAAAATTACAAATGGTCAAAAGTTCCGAAAATAATTTTGACAATGTTCAAAAGTTTCGAAAATAATTTTGACAGTGATTCATAGTAACGAAAATCAAATGTCGGAAAAGTCGAATAGTTAAAATAAAACCTATCAACGGTTGTATCACAAATGGGTACAAATTCCGTTACAGGACGAAATTCCGAAAACTAATAAAACACTCCTTAAGAGGATGTGCAACCCTAATTTCAATATTTTTTTAAATCAACATTCAAACATTTATTTGGAAAAAGCGGCTGTAAAGCGCTCCGTACACGCAAACACTATATGCAGATATTTTTCTGGAAAATTCTATTGATATTTGCGTGAGTTATGCTCGTTTGAAAAGTAGGTCAATTGTAGATTCTTACTTACCGACAGTACGGTTTTTATTTAATTCAATAAATTCTCATCTCTTTTTGGAAAAAGACGACTGTCAAGCGCTCCGTACACGCAAACACTATATGCAGATTTTTTTCTGGATAATTCACTTGCATCCCCCTGAAGGAAGGGTTCCGAATCGATTTTGGATTCGGCAATTTTTTTATAAGTATTTAGTTAGCTCTCGAAGAAATTCCCGTGATCAAATTTTTAGGAATCGCATAGTCGCTAGAGACAGAATTTTTTAAAGGTATTTTTCATGTGTATTTAGCCGTTTTACCCCACTTGCATCCCCCGAAGGAAGGGTTCCGGATCGATTTTGGTCTCGGCAATTTTTTTATGAGTATTTGGTAAGCTCTAGAAGAAATTCCCGTGATAAAATTTTTAGGAATCGCATAGTCGCCAGAGACAGAATTTTTTAAAGGTATTTTTCATGTGTTTTTAGCCGTTTTGCCCCGCTTGCATCCCCCTGATGGAAGGGTTCCGGATCGATTTTGGTCTCGGCAATTTTTAAATAAGTATTTCGTAAGCTCTCGAAGGAATTACCGCTATAACATTTTTAGGAATCGCATATTCGCGAGAGACAGAATTTTTTAAAGTTATTTTTCATGTGTTTTTAGCCGTTTTGTCCCACTTTCATCCCCCTGAAGGAAGGGTTCCGGATCGATTTTGGTCTCGGCAATTTTTTTATGAGTATTTGGTAAGCTCTTGAAGAAATTCCCGTGATAAAATTTTTAGGAATCGCATAGTCGCTAGAGACAGAATTTTTTAAATGTATTTTTCATGTCTTTTTAGCCGTTTTGCCCCGCTTGCATCCCCCTGAAGGAAGGGTTCCGGATCGATTTTGGTCTCGGCAATTTTTTTATAAGTATTTCGTTAGCTCTAGAAGAAATTAACGTGATCAAATTTTTAGGAATCGCATAGTCGCTAGAGACAGAATTTTTTAAATGTATTTTTCTCATGTGTTTTTAGCCGTTTTGCCCCGCTTGCATCCTCCTGATGGAAGGGTTCCGGATCGATTTTGGTCTCGGCAATTTTTTTATAAGTATTTCGTTAGCTCTAGAAGAAATTACCGTTATCAAATTTTTAGGAATCGCATAGTCGCTAGAGACAGAATTTTTGAAAGTTATTTTTCATGTGTTTTTAGCCGTTTTGCCCCACTTGCATCCCCCTGAAGGAAGGGTTCCGGATCGATTTTGGTCTCGGCAATTTTTTTATAAGTATTTCGTTAGCTCTCGAAGAAATTCCCGTGATCAAATTTTTAGGAATCGCATAGTCGCCAGAGACAGAATTTTTTAATGTTACTTTTCAGGTGTTTTTAGCCGTTTTGCCCCGCTTGCATCCCCCTGAAGGAAGGGTTCCGGATCGATTTTGGTCTCGGCAATTTTTTTATAAGTATTTCGTTCGCTCTCGAAGAAATTCCCGTTATCAAATTTTTAGGAATCGCATAGTCGCTAGAGACAGAATTTTTTAAATGTATTTTTCTCATGTGTTTTTAGCCGTTTTGCCCCGCCTGCATCCCCCTGATGGAAGGGTTCCGGATCGATTTTGGTCTCGGCAATATTTTTATAAGTATTTGATAAGCTCTTGAAGAAATTCCCGTAATCAAATTTTTAGGAATCGCATAGTCGCTAAAGATAGAATTTTTTAAACGTATTTTTCATGTGTTTTTAGCCGTTTTGCCCCACTTGCATCCCCCGAAGGAAGGGTTCCGGATCGATTTTGGTCTCGGCAATTTTTTTATGAGTATTTGGTAAGCTCTTGAAGAAATTCCCGTGATAAAATTTTTAGGAATCGCGTAGTCGCGAGAGATAGAATTTTTTAAAGGTATTTTTTATGTGTTTTTAGCCGTTTTGCCCCACTTGCATCCCCCTGAAGGAAGGGTTCCGGATCGATTTTGGTCTCGGCAATTTTTTTATAAGTATTTCGTTAGCTCTAGAAGAAATTACCGTTATCAAATTTTTAGGAATCGCAGAGTCGCTAGAGATAGAATTTTTTAAAGTTATTTTTCATGTCTTTCTAGCCGTTTTGCCCCGCTTGCATCCCCCTGAAGGAAGGGTTCCGGATCGATTTTGGTCTCGGCAATTTTTTTATAAGTATTTGATAAGCTCTTGAAGAAATTCCCGTTATCAAATTTTTAAGAATCGCGTAGTCGCTAGAGATAGAAATTTTTAAAGGTATTTTTGATGTGTTTTTAGCCGTTTTGCCCCACTTGCATCCCCCGGAGGAAGGGTTCCGGATCGATTTTGGTCTCGGCAATTTTTTTATAAGTATTTCGTTAGCTCTAGAAGAAATTCCCGTTATCAAATTTTTAGGAATCGCATAGTCGCTAGAGACAGAATTTTTGAAAGTTATTTTTCATGTGTTTTTAGCCGTTTTGCCCCACTTGCATCCCCCTGAAGGAAGGGTTCCGGATCGATTTTGGTCTCGGCAATTTTTTTATAAGTATTTCGTTAGCTCTCGAAGAAATTCCCGTGATCAAATTTTTAGGAATCGCATAGTCGCCAGAGACAGAATTTTTTAATGTTACTTTTCAGGTGTTTTTAGCCGTTTTGCCCCGCTTGCATCCCCCTGAAGGAAGGGTTCCGGATCGATTTTGGTCTCGGCAATTTTTTTATAAGTATTTCGTTCGCTCTCGAAGAAATTCCCGTTATCAAATTTTTAGGAATCGCATAGTCGCTAGAGACAGAATTTTTTAAATGTATTTTTCTCATGTGTTTTTAGCCGTTTTGCCCCGCCTGCATCCCCCTGATGGAAGGGTTCCGGATCGATTTTGGTCTCGGCAATTTTTTTATAAGTATTTCGTTAGCTCTAGAAGAAATTACCGTTATCAAATTTTTAGGAATCGCATAGTCGCTAGAGACAGAATTTTTGAAAGTTATTTTTCATGTGTTTTTAGCCGTTTTGCCCCACTTGCATCCCCCTGAAGGAAGGGTTCCGGATCGATTTTGGTCTCAGCAATTTTTTTATAAGTATTTCGTTATCTCTAGAAGAAATTACCGTTATCAAATTTTTATGAATCGCATAGTCGCAGGAGACAGAATTTTTTTTAAATGTATTTTCCATGTCTTTTTAGCCGTTTTGCCCCGCTTGCATCCCCCTGATGGAAGGATTCCGGATCGATTTTGGTCTCGACAATATTTTTATAAGTATTTGATAAGCTCTTGAAGAAATTCCCGTAATCAAATTTTTAGGAATCGCATAGTCGCTAAAGATAGAATTTTTTAAACGTATTTTTCATGTGTTTTTAGCCGTTTTGCCCCACTTGCATCCCCCGAAGGAAGGGTTCCGGATCGATTTTGGTCTCGGCAATTTTTTTATCAGTATTTGGTAAGCTCTTGAAGAAATTCCCGTGATAAAATTTTTAGGAATCGCATAGTCGCTAGAGACAGAATTTTTTAAATGTATTTTTCATGTCTTTTTAGCCGTTTTGCCCCGCTTGCATCCCCCTGAAGGAAGGGTTCCGGATCGATTTTGGTCTCGGCAATTTTTTTATAAGTATTTCGTTAGCTCTAGAAGAAATTACCGTTATCAAATTTTTAGGAATCGCATAGTCGCTAGAGACAGAATTTTTGAAAGTTATTTTTCATGTGTTTTTAGCCGTTTTGCCCCACTTGCATCCCCCTGAAGGAAGGGTTCCGGATCGATTTTGGTCTCGGCAATTTTTTTATAAGTATTTCGTTAGCTCTAGAAGAAATTACCGTTATCAAATTTTTATGAATCGCATAGTCGCAGGAGACAGAATTTTTTTTAAATGTATTTTCCATGTCTTTTTAGCCGTTTTGCCCCGCTTGCATCCCCCTGATGGAAGGATTCCGTATCGATTTTGGTCTCGACAATATTTTTATAAGTATTTGATAAGCTCTTGAAGAAATTCCCGTAATCAAATTTTTAGGAATCGCATAGTCGCTAAAGATAGAATTTTTTAAACGTATTTTTCATGTGTTTTTAGCCGTTTTGCCCCACTTGCATCCCCCGAAGGAAGGGTTCCGGATCGATTTTGGTCTCGGCAATTTTTTTATGAGTATTTGGTAAGCTCTTGAAGAAATTCCCGTGATAAAATTTTTAGGAATCGCGTAGTCGCGAGAGATAGAATTTTTTAAAGGTATTTTTTATGTGTTTTTAGCCGTTTTGCCCCACTTGCATCCCCCTGAAGGAAGGGTTCCGGATCGATTTTGGTCTCGGCAATTTTTTTATGAGTATTTGGTAAGCTCTTGAAGAAATTCCCGTGATAAAATTTTTAGGAATCGCGTAGTCGCGAGAGATAGAATTTTTTAAAGGTATTTTTTATGTGTTTTTAGCCGTTTTGCCCCACTTGCATCCCCCTGAAGGAAGGGTTCCGGATCGATTTTGGTCTCGGCAATTTTTTTATAAGTATTTCGTTAGCTCTAGAAGAAATTACCGTTATCAAATTTTTAGGAATCGCATAGTCGCTAGAGACAGAATTTTTTTTAAATGTATTTTTCATGTGTTTTTAGCCGTTTTGCCCCACTTGCATCCCCCGAAGGAAGGGTTCCGGATCTATTTTGGTCTCGGCAATTTTTTTATGAGTATTTGGTAAGCTCTTGAAGAAATTCCCATGATAAAATTTTTAGGAATCGCGTAGTCGCTAGAGATAGAATTTTTTAAAGGTATTTTTTATGTGTTTTTAGCCGTTTTGCCCCACTTGCATCCCCCGGAGGAAGGGTTCCCGATCGATTTTGGTCTCGGCAATTTTTTTATTAGTATTTGGTAAGCTCTTGAAGAAATTCCCGTGTTAAAATTTTTAGGAAATTCATAAGCTGTTAAAATATAAATTTTTTTATCATGTATTGTCTTGTGAGGGTGGTTTGGGGGCTGATTTTGGGGGATGATCACTTCGGAAATAACTTATATCGCTGTTTCTATTGGTTTTATGCATATATCTAACAGATAATATAAAAAAAACCGATTTTGGGAATATTCGATTTTTCGTTCATGATGAACGTTCAGAACTTCAAACACATGCTACATACATGTGTATACGCACGATTCAGCATTGTTCGCCGCAGTCGTATATCTGTGGCTTTCAGGAATAACGACTTAACCCACTTGTACGTGCTTTCGAGAACTCGCCGTTTTAAAATTTTTGTCATGACACTTCATATGTAAGATCGAAATGCGCGAAATGAGTCATAACAATTTAGACATTTACAAAGGTATCGAATGTCTTTCGAACCCCACTATCAGCTGCTAGAATACATTTTTGTTCTTTGTATAAGCAAACAAAACAATGCAGTTAAGTCGTTATTCTGGTAACTGTGCAGTTAAGTGGTTTAGGAAAATTGTTAAATAAGATAAATAACACAGTTATTTCTACACTTAAAACATAGAATACGAATTCTTTTTTGAATATTCATTCCCACGCATGCGCCTCCCACCGGAATATGCGTGAAGTCAACGGAATTCGGTTACTGTTTATGCATACTTGCCCCATCGCCCGGCAATCAAAGCTGTTGTGTTACTTTCTATTATCTATTGCCTTTGATCTTTGTTGCTATAAAAATAGGTATGTCATAATCTGTTTATTGCATAGTATTAACTTTAAAACGGGGCTTTTTATTAAATATAAATATTCAGTTAAGTGGGTATACTTAGCTGATATTTGCTCTTTGAACGCGTTTCAGATTTCCGGACCAAGTCTACATGAAAAAGGGTAGTTAGAAGGTATAAATTCCGGTGCTAACTCAATTTTGACAACAAGTCAGTTAAGTCATTATTCCTAGAAGCCACAGATATATGAGAGACACGCGGAATGCGCCGCCTTCGACAAACACGAACGCATATAGTATATCAGCGCGAAGGAAACGCGTCACGGGGTTAATACCGCGCTTCCTGCTGAACGCTGATGCTGTGTATGCACAATGACGCCGTGGGCGGCGGACCTCGTGGCCCTCCCCCCGTCGCGTGCAGTGTGTCTATGTGTCTCGTTTGGTCCTTTTTTTCGCGTTTCTCACTTTGCAGCTGTGACGCGCGTGAAAAATGTTACAAGGACGAATTCAGACATACAGTGTATATGAGGCAGGGTAGGGTTGCTGTCATATATATAGGATTGATCTGTCGCAATCGAGGTTGGATTGCTGTCGAAAAATATAATGACGTCTGTGTTCTGCTGCGCGTGGTTAAATCATTATAGGTACGTGGGTCGTGCGGGTAGAAGAGGATAATAATTGTTTACCTGTTGGGAGTTATAGGTTGCCTAATTTGCTAATGTTGGATTTAATTGTTGTAGCCCATAGTACTATAGAAGGATGAATTAAAATTTTTTTTTGAGAGAACCAAGTTATAGTTATCAGGAGGAGTGATGTAGAAATTTTAATTAGTAATGTGCTTAGATTAAAGAGTAATTGATTAATAAAAATACACAAAGTAAGTACGATATAGGTATTTCGAAATCTACGTTTTGCTTAATAGATAGTTTTGAAGCTTGTTTAGAAGTTTCACTTGAAAATTTTACGCCGGTGTAGAGCTTTCACTTTGAATTATTAAATAAAAGTAAACATTTTGAAGTTGAATTCAGTCTCAGTGAGAACGATTTCCAATTTTACCAAAATCAATGTTAGCATTACTTTTTCATTTTATGTTACTAAACATATAACACGATTAAAGCACTTTCTCAGTATACTAGTACTTACGGATAAATCCTCCTAATACTATATTTATAATTAAACTCAATTCGAAGAAAACCGATTTCCCATGGCACTTTTCGAGGAACCGCAAACTAATTAAACTTCGGCAAACTACACGTCCCCGCGGAAAATAGACCAGTGAAAATAATTCGCCACACGTGCAGCAGCGCGTTCGATTTTCGTATTCTCTCGCGCGCAGGGAAATTCAGCACACTGCGCGCGCATCGCGGCCAAACGCAAAAAAGCCGCGAAGTCGTTAGCGCCGCACGAATCGCGTGCCGTGTACACACATACGCGCGCGCGCGCAGCAAATGAAGCGTGAGAAAGCACGTTTAATTTTCGCGCGCACGAAGTTAATCTAGATTTAAGCGCCGTAAAAGCGAGAAACGTTCTTCTCGCGTACGTATATATACGTCGGCTTTTACATGCACAAGTGCTGCGCGCGCGCGCGACTCTTCGTAATTATGACACTTTTTCGAGCGCTTCTTTCGTCCGCGTGCGCGTATGCGCGCGTGCGCAGGGAGAAAATTCGCGTGCAATGCCGCCGTCGTGAGGAATTATCGAAAGTTGGCGGGGCATAAGAGTGACGTGTTTATTGCTGTGTGTCACTTTTAAGGTTTAAAGCGTTAAAAATATGGCGCAGCTGGCGAATGACCTGGACAGTAATAAAAGTTGGATTTCTCTTGGATGGTTTGTAAAAACGAAATAGTTCGTACGGTGAACGATCTTGTTTGTTATTAGTAAAGATCTTTCTATATGTTATGCAATCTTGCAATAAAACATACAGTATTGGAAAGTGACCATGTTTTATGACAGTGTTTATAAAGTGTCACCTACTGCGCAACACAAGAGATCATTTTTTAAATTATATATTAATGTTTTCATATTATTTTTTGTTAGTAAATATAAACGCATAACTGATGATTTTTTGTTTTTCTGTTGCAGGTGAGTTAACAAATATACATCGACCATATTTTGTTCTACTCTACGTAAGTTACTTTATTGATCCTTACATGGTACATTGCATATTTAATTTAAAAAATTCTCAAATGATAATTTGAATTTCATGTGAAAAACAAATTATAAATTGGTTCAATCCAGCTTCTTTTCTATATAGATATTAATCATTGACATATATCTGTTTTTTACATTCGCTTAACCATTTAACACAATTTAACATTACATTTCGAAAAGTCAAAACGACTAGCCCTCAAGAGAATAGACTTATTCCATGACTGTAAATTTATAATCTATATTTAAAATCATTATTTCTCAAAGTATATCAACTTCACATTTTACAACCCCAAGTAGTTAGACCTCGATTATGATGGTCATTATAAAAAAATGATACCTACTTTTATTACATAATGCATATCTGCATCATAAAAAAGTCTCCTCACTTCCTCATTACTCAACAGCGCTTGGAGCTGATCCGCTGATTAGCCTAACGTATAATCACCATAAAAATCGAGAAATAAAACCTCCCGAAATACCCTGTCCGAAGCTCTTACCCAACTCTCGACAACTGTCCTTTCCAAATCGACCCCCTTGCCACTTAAATCGGCAATTTAACAAAGCAATCTATCGCCACTGCGCTATAAACAAAAATCCCCCATCAGCTCCATTCCCTGCCGGGGGCCTCGAACCTCGATACACCGCAGCGGCATCGAGAATACATAATGTCTTTATCTGTCCGGGACGATAAAAACACTCCGAAATCCGGAAGTCGTTCGGCACCCCAAAGGCTCCGGCGCGTCGGCGCATTCCGCGGCGACTTATCTAAGTACGCGGTGGGCATGTATACCTACCGCGCGGCGCGAGAGTAGCCGGTCATAAAACGCCGCGGCGAGCGTGGCGAGGAAAAGAGAGGAGATGCGTATTATACGTGTATAGGTACCTACGACGATGCTGTTGAGGCGTGAAGAATGCGTGAGAGAAGTCCACTTTGCTCCGGCTCACGCGTATTACCTTTAGGTGCGCGGGCGGTCGCGTCGTTCCGCCTCTGCCCTGGGTACGTTGACTATAGTAGTTGAAAGGGGTTTGTTCTGCGAATAAATTTTATTGTCTTTTCTCAATAATAATGGTGGTTTTATTGTTGTCAAAAATGAATTTTTCTTTATTCTGGTGCAGTATGGGTTCGAACATTTGTGCTATTTAAAATAAAAAGTAATGATAAATACAATATAATAATTGATATGTTCGAATTTTAATCTTACGTTTGCTATGAAGATGCGATAAAATAGAATTTAATATCCTGTTATGTTAGATTTAAACTTGCTATACTCATTTAATAACCGTAATACTCTGAATTAATTAATTCATGAGGAACGTGTTTGAAATTCCGAACGTTCATAATGAACGAAATATTAACTTAAAGTTTCTAATTCTGGTTAGAATTCCCCGGAGTGTGGTTTACTGGTGACTGCAAGAGTGAAAAGTGAAGAAATACAGTTATTATCCGATTTTAAATGTATTAAGTAGCCAAATTCGGATAAATTTGAAAATGGCAAAAATCTTTCGTTCACTATGAACGTTCGAAATTTCAAACACCTCATGAGGATGTGTTGATTATTATTACTTGTGTTGTGTTCGGCAACAAAAGAAGATATAACATTAAAAATATCTTCGAATATTATCGACGGTTTTTCTTAAACTATATACTCAGTTCGAATGTATAAACAAGTAAGGTTTCTATACATAGTGCCTTGTCTGGCATTGTATGAAATTCATTCGTAAAGGGGAAAAACATACAGTCAACAATGGTTTTATTCTAGAAGCAGAGCAAGATTATTTTAAATATTTAGGCAAGGCATAAGCCATAAGGTATATTAACCCAAGTGCTTTGAAAATTTTTCAATATTGTAGCCTATAGCACGGAAAGTGTTTAACTTTGCACGCTCAATAGGTGTTAAAAGTCAAATTTTGCGCTCTGAAGTTCAAAAAATTAATTTTTCACTCTTATTATTGAAATTGGAAGAAAGTAAAATGATTTACGTACATTATTAAGTAGAAAGTGTTATAAAAATGTTTATCAATTTGAAAAATGTACTATTATACAATTTCGGAAGTGTTTGGTGTGTCGATGCCGTTTTATGTACAATGTCCTTTTTAATGTACCGATGCACTTATTAGATAGGTCGATATTTGGAAAAAGATGAGGCGATGGCTGGAAAGACGACGAAAAAATTACGTGGTAACACAGGAGGAAACTTAATACATAGGATTTAGAATTTATTATATGTAGCATTGTACATAAAGGAGCTATATATTTGGTAATAATTCTATTTTAAGAGGAACTTCGAAAAAGTAATTACAAAAATAATAATATTTTTATATAATGTCAGACATGATAAGAATATCTTCATTTTTATCAGCTATTTAAAGGAGTTAATCTATAAAAATTATATTTTATTCGAATTTTAACGGCCTTTCTAAGTGCTTTATTTTGCATTATTGAATTTTGTTGGCATACAGTAATATTGTAGGAGAAGAGAAAAAAACTCCACGAAATACATAACATTTTCTGATTCGAGTAATAGCTTATGATTATTACATTATTTCCAAGGATATTTTAGCTATATAGACCTGGTTACAATAAAATCACCATTTTTCACGGAAGCGAGAGAGAACGATGTTTCGATGTCGAGATGACGATTGGGATCGATTGGAATCGCGGCATTTCTCACGGTGTCAGAGAGAAAGCTGTCTATATTGAGATAAAATTGAGAAGAAAATCGTCTGGACGTGATTTCTTCGATATCCCATTAAATTGTGCAAGCTATTTGATTAGAGCTCTTATTTACGACAAATTTTTTGCTTGGAATTGTTTTTTCTCCTCAATAGGAAGGAAAAAATGTGACTGATGATCGTGGTCTCGGTATCCAATGCAATTTAAAGTCATCTCCGATGTTGACAAAAAATATGAGGAAAGACACTTTCAAAATTATAGGCGAATTACGTCGACATTTAATATATTACTGGAAAAGTTATGTAATATTATATGTGCACAAATATATTACATGCTTACATAAACTTTCGGAATAAATATTTTGAAAAATATAAAACCTTTACGCTGCTGCAAAAAAAAAAAAAATAAAAGTGAAAATCTGACTAGACACTAAAAATCCAAGCCAAGACGTGACTCTCGCGTTAACCGTTGACCCCTAGTCAAATGTAATTTACAACAGCGCGCAGATACAAACGTAAAACCCCGATAATTAAAAACTTTCACCTCTAATGACAATCGTAAAACAATCGGTTACAATTATCATCACTTTCAAAGTCTGCTCACGACATAAGACGGATCATCGTCAACTCTAATATACGTTCACCCGTACACGCAACTCAGCGAAAAGTCACGCAGTTGAGGTTTCGGCAAACTTGACTGCGTGCATTAATTTTTCCATCATCACTCGATCCCCGCGAAATCATACGCGCACGAGTGCATTTCACTCGCAGCATCTGGGGTAACCCACTTTTCGTCCGTGCGCCCGAGCGCGCTTTTATAAAAAGAAAAGAAAACGTGCCTCGTGTGTATATATGTTGTACATGGGGGACGTAAGAAGTATTGAGGTGCTCGAATGCGGCAATTTGCAGCAGGTTACTTAATTGTATCGGTTTCCACCGGCGATTTCTTCTCTGCAAATACAAGTGGTACAATAGCGTTTACTTTTTTTTTTTTTTTTTTTTTTTTGCTGCGCCGAGACTTTTCGTTTTAATTGAAAGATAATTTATTGGGCATTGATGCGAGCTAAACTTTTGCTCAAGATAGATGGCTGGAAATTCTGTAGCTTTGTAATAAATGCTGCATTACAAAACACGTTGGAATAACCTTTAATTGACCACGCAGTTAGTACGAGAATGAGAAGACCGTTAGTACGTTGTACGTTAGGTATGGTCGGTTTTGATAATATTTAATAGTTAATTCTCGGAGGATTCAATTAAATATAGCTTTATTGAAACTTCAAATGTTAATTCTTTCTAGAACTCTAAGCACAGCACGCTATTGTATTTTTATAATAAAATAAAGAGTACTTGAGTACTTTATTGGTGTGATTCACTCTAGTAAGAAGAAATCAAATCTATAATTATACATATAAATTGAAATTAAGGTATATTGTCACGGAACGTTAATTCCCACGTATGGTACAGTATATGTGCAAATCCGCGGACTACAGACAACAACTGGGGTACAAAAACGGAAAAAATTTTTTTTGAGGGCACACCTACCACATAAGGTTTTTTCGGTTCTTTGGGGGTCCCCCAACATGAGAATACTCGTGAACACTCATTATCCGTTGCCAAACTTTTTTGCCGACGAAATCAATTTTTCTTATGGAAATTTAACATGGGAAAAATGGACGAAAAGTAGTCATTGATGATTAACCAATAGCAAACTATTGAAGAGGCCAAACCAAATTCCACGAAAAAGTGATTAAAGCTGAAGAATAGAGCTTTAATTTGAGATCAGAATCGTTAAAATCGGTCGATTCTGTGCAAAGCTACGTGAAGTTGAAAACGGCGAAAAATGACAAAAATTTGAAGAATTATTTTATAACTCAGTTTCGTCATTATTCGCCATTTTCAAATTCACGTAGCTTTGCACAGAATTGACCGATTTTAACGATTCTCATCTCAAATTAAAGCTCTATTCTTCAACTTTAATCGCTTTTTTGTGAAATTTGGTTTGGCCTCTTCAATAGTTTGCTATTGGTTAATCATCAATGACTACTTTTCGTCCATTTTTCCCATGTTAAATTTCCATAAGAAAAATTGATTTCGTCTGAAAAAAAGTTTGGCAACGGATAATGAGTGTACACGAGTATTTTCATGTTGGGGGCCCCCAAAGAACCGAAAAAACCTTATGTGGTAGGTGTGCCCTCAAAAAAAATTTTTTCCGTTTTTGTACCCCAGTTGTTGTCTGTAGTCCGCGGATTTGCACATATACGTATATTTGAAGGGGCATATTTAAAAAATCGTCAAAAATTCAATTGTAACATGATTATAATAGAATATTTATTATTCATAAAAATATTTACAATCATGAGTCTTAACCAAAATTTAAAAATTTACAAATAACAAAAAATTATTTTCATTATAAAAGATATTAAATTCATGACAAATAAACGCTGTTAAAAAATCTTTGGTTTTCTCGTTCAAGACTACAGTTATTTTATCGATCGTTTCCTGATTCATTCGCTCCAGCTGTGCCAATCGGTCGCACGCATCAAGGTACAGTCACTCTTCTTATGTTAACATAACCTCTTATGTTAAAAAATGGAAAATATGGGATGGCTGTAATTTAGGATTCGTAATAACATAAGATATTTTGTAAGAAAACTTATAATATTCTAATTTTAACTTAAATTGTACTCGTATTTACAATCATTATCGCCTTCAAAATCTTATAAAGAGCTAAATCCTTCAAGAACAGCTTAACTATTCTAACGAGAAACCACTTTTCACTGCGCGAAGATCAGCGCGTGAAATCCGTCATTGAATTTCTCTGGACTCCATTATATTCTAAAATTAGCTCTCTCGAGCGGACGATATTATCGGGCGGCCCAATCTCTTCGAACCGTATAGTGTTTCTACTTCGCAAGATCAACGCCTCGTCAAGTTGCTCGTACCGCTCGCTTGCACAAAAATCGCCACCGACGAGTAGATTATAGGAAAGCCATAGACGTATCTGTGTGAAATAGTAACGGTCAAGTGGGTGAAAATGAAAATAGAAATTGTATATTAGGCCGATTTACTATATTACTGCGCAATCATTACGTTTAGCGTACAATATGAGAGTCGTTATGTGCTTTATATACGTGGTATACAAGGTGAAACAAATTGTAAACGTTAATGCTACTGAAATTATTATAATCTTGTTAATCAGTCGTTTTAGCAAAGTATGTATAGTAAAATTACGACCTGCTGAGTTAAGCGATATAGATTACCTACATAAATATCTTGTTAGTTCGAGGCACAATTTTCACTTTATTTGTACTAAAAAAAACAGTAACAAAAAGTTATGGCTTGACAATTTCCACTTTCTAACGTGATGTCAAACATTATAAAAATGTTATGATTAAAAGCATTAATATAGTTTTATTCTGCTTTATTGCGAGCAATATATAGTTTTATATGAATGCTCTTAGCCATAATTAAAGCGAATATTAACTACTAGAACTTACTAAAAATATCCGTATCAAACTTAATTCAAATTTCTTTAACTTCTTTCAATTATCACTCACTTTTTTTACCAATTAACATAATATCTTAACTTTCATTAGTAGGTAAGCTAGGAGAGTTCTGCCTCCCCCCACCACTCGGCCACCGGCCGCCCTGTGCAGCGCTCTGATAGGTTGAAAGGGGGGAGGTGAGGCTCCGCCAACTTTCGAGAAGCTTCCATATGTAATGACGTCATCGAATAAAATTTATCCGTATTTTATTGTCACATTTTTGCATGACGGTCAAATATTTATTTACGAGCGACCCGGGCGGCGGGCGGCGGGCGGCGGCGGCGGCGCGGGCGGCGGGCGGCGCGCGCGCGGGGACTAGCATCTTACCGCGTTGACAAGCTGGACGACCGCGGGGATGAGGTGATTCGCGCGGAGATGAGCGTATCATCGCGGTGGTCAGCTGATTTCCGCGGTCATTAGCATATACCGACCCGCGTGTAAGTATATTTACCGCGTTGATGAGCGGACTTTCGCGGGCATTAGCCTACCGTCGCTGGTAAGATATTTACCGCGCGTTTATTTTTTTCGACGTGACCTGCAGGTTTGATGTGGCTCTAAATCAGTAAATGTATTTCGGCTATAGCATGCTATCGCATCTCTTCGTTGTTCCGATATTCGTAGTTGCCTTATCGCTATTAATTCTAAGAACTCCAGAGTATTTCAATTGTGTTCTCATGGCAATCGTTTCCTGACAACGACTCACAAAACTTAATAGTATTTCATGTAATTTTACCCGCTAAATCAAAATACTGTTTTGGTTAACTGAATATACAAACGATAAGAGTGGCGGCGTCGATGGAAACCCTAGATATAATAATTATTGAAGTGACTCATACAAAGGAGGCAAGACGAAGAGTATTTCACTCTTGCCAGTAACCCCGACACGGGCGACGTTATCGCATGCTGTGCAGGTTGAAACGTGTCTTCTCGTGCGAGTATTTTCCGGGCATTAGTCTATCGTCGCTGGTAAGATATTTACAATGGCCTCATTGTTTTCAAAAAAGCTACTGAGAAAGAGAGAGAGAGCGCGAGAGAGAGGGCGAGAGAGATGGAGAGAGAGAGTTTTCGAGGTGGGTGGCCTGCATCTATGATGTGACTTTAACTCAGTAAGTATATTTCAGCTGGCCCGACACAACAGAATGTATAGTTTTATCTCGAGTGTGCTTCATGCGTCAATAAGGTCGTATTTTTTACGACACTGACCCTTGCACGTGTGTGCGTATGCACGTTTGACGAAGCGTTGTTCCTTTTTCACATCTGGAGTACGTGTATAGTGCCGCTAGTCTTTTCGATGCTCACACTTTTTTATAAGATGTGTATTTTGAATCTCAATAATGTTTCGAAGCCGGCAACCCCTACACGGGCGACGTCATCGCATGCTGTGCAGGTTGAAACGTGCATCCCGGTACGAGTATTTTTCGGGTATTAGTCTATCGTCGCTGGTAAGATATTTACAATGGCCCCACTGTTTTCAAACAAGCTACTGAGAAAGAGAGAGAGAGAGAGCGAGAGAGTAAGAGAGCGAGAGAGAGTGAGAGAGCGAGAGAGAGTGAGAGAGCGAGAGAGAGAGTGAGAGAGCGAGAGAGAGCTAGTAAGAGAGAGAGAGAGAGAGAGAGAGAGAGAGAGAGAGAGAGAGAGAGAGAGAGAGAGAGAGAGAGAGAGAGAGAGAGAGAGAGAGAGAGAGAGAGAGAGAGTTTTCGAGGTGGCCTGCATGTATGGCGTCACTCTAACTCAGTAAGTATATTTCGACTATAGCATGCTGAACTATAAACTCGGCTGGCCCGATACACATGATGTATAGTTTTTATCTCGAGGGTGCTTCATGCATCAATAGGGTCGTATCTTTTTTTTATGATGCTGACCCATGCACGTACGTACGTGTGAACGTTTGACGAAGCGTTGTTCCTTTTTTTTTTCATAAGATTTGTATTTTGAATCTCAGTAATGTTTCGAAGAAAATGTGCTCGCGGGGTAGACGCTGACGTAAACTCCGACGAGAAGCTACACGGGCGACGTCATCGCATGCTGTGCTCAAAAAGGTATCAGATTTCAACCGTTTCTTGTCAACGGCTCCCAAAACTTAATAGTATTTCACGGAATTTTCCGCGGTAAATCGAAACACTGTTTTGGTTAACTGCATATACAAACGATAAGAGTGAGGGCGCTGATGTAGCAAACCCTCGAAATAATAGGCCCATACAAGGAGGCAGGACGGAGAGCATTTCAGTGTTGCTCGGAGACGAGAGCAGAACAGTCATGTTTCGAATTAATACCCGAATTAATACCATATATACTTGCCACAGCCAAATATCAGAATATACACAGCATTTTTATTAGTTTATTCTCGTTAAATTTGCTATCTCGAAAGGACATAAGATTACAATAAATTCTTAAAATTTTTAATTCGACGAGGGATCTGGAATTCTTCCATTGTGCAACGAAATTTTAAGTGATCACTATGTCAGCGTTTGACTGTAAAAAACTTGTGAATATTATGCTAGAAGCATATGGGCTTTTAGCCTATAAAAAGTAAATCCTGAAGCAATTATGAAGTGGATTAAACTAGGCGGCCAGAATCTAAGAAACTTGAGGAGGCTTTCGCTTAAAAATGGAAACACTGTTGCAGAAAAACAAAGTTTTATATCTACAATTGGATTACTTAAAGGCATTCAAGGTAGATTCAAGCGTTTATTAAAGAGTGGTGCAGGATTGCGTGAAACAAGAAGTGACAGAGTAAAATGGCAAAATGTGGAGTCTGCTTTCAATGATCGTATTAAATCTGGAGCGATAACCAACTTTAAAAATTTAGATATAACTAGATTTATGAAAGATGCTCAAGCATTATTTCAATCTCAAATGAAAAATGTTTTGAAAAAAGAAGAGGCTCTTAAAGTGTATACTATCTTGGCAGCTGAATACATCATAATAAAAGCTGACAAAGAGATAGTAGAAATCAAGTATTTTAATACAAAGGCAGTGCCGATTTTACGAACGACGGATTTAAAACAATGGTTTACTGAGAATGTTCAACAGCGTATTGAAAAAGATATGGAAGAATTTCAGGAGAAAGATTCCGGCTGGACACTTCGACAGATTCTTAATTTATCTGTTCACATTAATAAATATAATCCGATGCGCGGAGGCTCATACATCAGTCTACCTCCGCAAATACAAAAGAAACATGCATGTATCAATGTACGGAATTTCGATGATGCATGTTTCAAGTGGGCAATACTGTCAGCTTTGCACCCTACACATAACTCTGACCGAGTATCATCATATAAAGTCTATGAGAATGAATTGAA